>CM060932.1:311755372-312382644 GCA_030765085.1 Allium cepa | reverse complement strand
TATATGTGACAAGATATACGATGCAACTAAAACAATATTAATCTAAGTAAATATAGAATAAGCACATCAGGATTTTATACTAGTTTGGCCATCCCGTCCTACGTCTAGTCCCGAAGCTTCCCTTTGGAATTCTACTATCAAACACCCTCGCTTCGTCCGGAGGAATAGGCTTGGTTATAATAAGTTGTTCTTGTCAAATGTGTGTTCTCGTATAACATGGATGTTGACCTTTTAGTACAATTACTTCCAATATATCTCTAAGGAATATTATCTATGAGAAACTGTGTATATGGAAGAGTGAATACAAGTAAGAATTGCTAGAGTGCAGAGATCAAGAATAGTGTATAGAATCAAAAAGCATAAGTGAGAAAGATAAGTAAGTTGAGTGTTGTTCTCTTGATTCTTGATGCTATTTTTTTTTGTAGATAGGTATCTTTAGTAGTTGCATCCATTAACGAACGTTCTTTAGTTGCTTCCGCTGATGATGAAGCGTTGCAGCGAAGAGAAGCAGAGATGTCCATTCGAATGTGGCAGTTGAAGTTCTTATTTGAAATCCGAGTTTGAAATCTAATGTCTGGGATATGTTTTAGACGTTAGTTACTATTTATATTTTTGAATATAGTAGTAGATCAGACGTCTAAGTTCGCCAAACGTTTGGTTCAGCCTGACTGTTGTACCAGAGAACTGTTTCAGACGTATGGCTTGTGCACCAGACGTCTGATATTGTGCATATCAATTTTTGTGCTTTTTTCTTTTGCTTCTTTGTTCTTATCGACTTGTAGTCTCTTATAGTGTCCTTTGAGCCTTGTTCTTGTCTTTCCAGTGATGTTGTTCTAGCAAGTACCTGTATATATAAATATATATGTATATTCGATTTCCATTGTATAGTTGTTGTCTTCGAAACCATAGATTTGATTTCCTAACAATCTCCCCCTTTTTGATGATAACAACCATATAATGTACTTATATATATTTTTATAAATCTCCCCTTGAATATGTGCTTTCCATTATTTATTGTGCTTTTTTATTATATCTCCCCCTTTGGCATTATCAAAAAGCATTAATTTTTAACTTAGACATTATGTTCATACCATTTAATATTTAGTAATCGTAGGAAGGTTATATGAATATACACAGAAATAACAAACGAAGAAACACTTTCCATTAAACAAATTGATTGATTACATGTATAAATTCTCGATACAAAAGATGTAACATAATAAAATATCTAAGAATCTTTTGGGGAGGCATGAGCTTGATCATCTCCTTCATCTTCATTCTTTGGAGAACTAGGTTGCTTTTTAGGATATGTCAGAGTGTGTTCGAGAGGTTCTTTTTTCTCGTCAAAAAGTTTGGAATGTTTTAAATGAGGAGGAGAAGACACTAGAGTTGGCCAATCTTCTGAAGGTGGTGTTGGACCATGAACTCGTTGAAGAACCTCTTTTAGAACAGATAATGTAGTTAAGAGCGACACTTCAACTGTGGCTAGGCGTGAAGCAATCAATGTTTTAAAACTATCCATACGCTTAGCCAATAATTTTTGATTTTTTGATCGAATAAGTTGATTTTGGAGAGTTAAATCGTGAATACTCTCATTTGGATTTATCTCAGAGTCTCCAAAATGTCGTCTTGGCACGAATATTCAAAAGGTGCATGAGGAGGAGAAGTATGCTCACGATTTTGTTCTACCTCTTGTGATGGTTCGGTTGTTCTTGGGGTGGAGGCCTAGCTTGTCCGCTTGACGACGTTGCGTCCATTCTTCAAAAGAGATAAAATTCAGAGGATTTTCTGGTAGGTGCATTAGGGAGAAGAATTTTGTGATGCATATTTCGAAGAAATCTCTTCGAAAGTTGATAAATAAGAAGGAATGTTATGAGCTCGCAGAAGACGCATGATGTATATAGGATAGATGATGGATGGGCGTGATCGAGTCCAATAGTGTTTGAGCTCGTGAAATATAATTTTTTCCTAATTAACCCTTGTTCTACTGAATATAGCATATTGAGCCTTGTGCTCTAACTCTGTGATTTGTTCATGACTACCAAGGTGAGGAATGATAGTGTTGATAATCATTCTAGTGAGATGTCTCACTTTAGGCCTTAAGTATTTTGATGCAAACCTAGGCATTTTATCTTCCCATATTTGATGTGTGATATTATCTCTCGGTTTGAGATGCATATCCGGTATACTATGTAAATCTTCTCCGGTGTTGGAACATTCAAGAGTTCAGCCTATGATTCCAGGAGTTAGTCCAATAGTGTTGCCGCAACCACTTGACCATAGCCAATTACCGTCGTTTTCGGCATTCCAAACGGCTGTGCTATCTAAATTAGCATAGAATAGGAATATCGCAAGTTGGTTGGATATTATTCGAATATAAGGGGATCAATTGATGTAACCCTACATTAGCACATATTTCATCCAAGTAATACATAGGAAATTTAAGCAAATTGTAGAAAGGACTTGTATGAAGCTTTTTTTTGAATGTCTTTATATCTTTTGATTGAATGTGGTACACGATTCATCCATCTCTCAATTTGATCGTCGTAGCAAACTTGCGGGTTAGAAGATATAGCTTGGTCTTGCTTGCGCTTAGAGATTTTAGGATTTTCGTTTTAGGAGCCATGAGATTCGAGCGTGTTTGGAGGAGAAAGCAAGTTTGATAATTAGAGAATCGACTTTGCAGTAGAAACGAAATGAAATGTAAGTTAGAAAAGTGAAAAAATAGATGTTAGCAGGGTACTTAAGAGAGTCGATTGAATTTCAGACGTTTGGAAGGCAAATCAGACGTCAGATTTAACCTAGTTTGAAGACGGTAAATTGAATCAGACGACTGGTTTTGGTGGCAGACGTCTGGAATAGATCGATTTGTAAATTTTGGAAGGCAGAGAGTTTTGTCATATGTATGGAAGTAAAATCAGACGTCTGAAATTGGGATTATTTTATTTTTGAAAGGCAGAAACTTTATTCAGACGTTTAGGAACCAATTTTATACGTCCGAAATAGGATGTTTTGATTTTTTATAAGGCAGAAAGTATTTTCAAATGTTTGGAAGGTTATGTCAGACGTCTGATATATGCACGATGTTTAAAATTTGTATGATACAAGAGTGCCAGACGTCTGAGGGCATTGTTCAGGCATCTGAAATGGCCAGTTTTCCTTAAAATAGCCTAATTTTGAAGGGTGTTGCTTATTTTTCGAGAGATTGATTTTAGTAAAACAATATATTATTATGTATGAAGAAGAATACAAATATACTTATATAAAAAATACAATGAGATTAAGCATATTTATTTAGATGATGATGGAGCATTGCGATCTTCAGAGGTGCTATCCTTCCATGGCTTGAGTGGAGACCATATATTTCCACGTTCATTGGTTCTTTGGGAACTAGAGAATCGCCGGGTGAAGGATCTAAAGGTGTATGATAAGATGCAGAAGGATCCATAGAACTGCAAGGAATTAGAAGTGGTTCATGTACATCCTTTTCGTGAATTGAAAATTTTGATCGCTACTTGCTCTAGAAAATTTAGTTGTCACGTAGTGACCTTTTATTCAAAGTATAATTCCCGTTGTAACTCTGTTATTTTTGGTAATAATGTATCTCATCGATTTTCTCCTTGGTATTAGGAGAGATAAATAGAGATCGTTTGGATCTCTTTTTATCGGAAGTGAATCCCGTGTGGTAGGAGGACCACCTATAGTTCGGCTCTTGATTTGGTGCAGGATTAGGAAGTCGACGAGGGGTATCTACCGAACTACCCAAGGTTGGTGTTGAGAAGGAGAGATGAGAATTGTTGAAAGACATGATTTTGTTTTCTTTTGTTTGTAAAGGAATATGAAATCGCTATATATATTTTTATTTTTTGTTTTGTAAAAAGGCTATTTATACATGATTTTAAAGCCATACATATGTAATTTCAGAAAACAAATTTCTAAAAAATTGTTGGTTCATGTTAACAATTTTGATTTATGGATAAAAAAAATTCAGCCAAAAATAGAATGAATGAAAATGTAGTATTAGTTGAGAAGATCATTAAGAGAACATATTCCTAAATCGTATCGCAGTTTAACAAATGTTTGTTCATTTAGTGGTTTTGTGAAAATATCTGTTATTTGATTCTCCGTATTTATGTATTCTAATGTAATAATTCCTTTTTCTACATTGTCACGTAAAAAATGATGTCGTATATCTATGTGTTTAGTACATGAGTGATCTACAGGATTTTTTATAGATTTATTGCACTTGTATTATCGCAATATATTGGTGATTTATCGATAACTATGCCAAAATCCTTAAGCGTTTGTTGCATGTATATCACTTATGCACATGCTTGTAACGTACGATTTTTATTTCTACTACACCATTTTGTTGAGGTGTGTGGGGAAAAGAAAAATTATAATTTATGCCCTTTTTATTACAAAAATTAGTAAAAAGATCATTTTTGAATTCTCCACCGTGATCACTTCGAATATTCTTAATTTTCAAATCCATTTGAGTTTTAATTCTTTTAGCAAAAATTTTAAAAATACCAATGGTGTCACTTTTATGTTTTAAAAATAAAGACCATGTATATCTTGAGAAATCATCAACTATTACGAAAACATATTCGTTGTGATTTATAGATCGTACTTGAGTTGGACCAAATAAATCTAAATGTAATAATTCTAATGGTTGTTTTATAGAAATATTATTTTTAGATTTAAAAGAGCTTTTCTTTAGCTTTCCAATTTGACAATCATTACATAAATTTTCTACTTTATAATTTATTTTAGGTAAACATCTAACTAGCTCATATTTTGCTAATTTATTAATATATTTAAAATTAATATGATACAATCGTTTGTGCCACAACCATGGATCGTCATGTTTGGCGGTTAAGCATAAATTTGAATTTGAATTTTTATTTATATTTAAGACATAAATATTTATGTTTCTAAAACCCTCAAAGATAAGTTTTTTGTTATTTTCGAAAATATTACATCTATCTTTTTCGAAATTAATTTGAAAACCTTTGTCGCATAATTGACTAATACTATTGTGTTTTAAATTTTCTACTAACAAAACATTTATAATAATAGGAGAGTTAGAAATACCAGAGTTGATGACTTCTCCGATGCCAACGATGTATCCTTTTGAGTTATCTCCAAAAGTTACCGTTCCACCATCGATATATGTTATATTTGGTAACATTTTTGAGTTTCCGGTCATATGCTTGGAGCATCCACTATCAAGTATCCATTTCTCCTTATTTTTTATTTTGGGTAACTACAAAACAAAAGATGATTTAATTGGTACCCACATACTTTGTTAGGATCCTAGATGTTAGGGAGTGCAGGTAGCCATAACTAAGAAGGTTTGGTAACTTTATGAACATAATTTTTATTATAGACTACGTTATCTAGAAAATCATTAATATGTTTTAATCTAATCAAATTATTATTAGTCTTAGGAATCCTAATTTTTATATTTTTGGTATTCGTATTAGACTTAGGTGATCTTTTAGTTTTTTGATAGATAAAACTATATTTCTTAATATTATTCCCTTTTTTTAAAATCCTATTCCATTTCTATTACTTGATGGTTTTGAAGTTTTGATAAGATTTTTCAAATCTTGTTTTCCTTTATTAAATTTTGAAACATTATTTGTAATTTTATCTGATTTTTCTTTTAATTCTAAAATTTCAATTTTCAATGTTTCTATATTGATTTTTAAGTTGATATTTTCTTTTAACAAGTTATCCTTTTCTAGTTTAACTTTTCCAAAATCATTAGATATAGTCTTATTTTCAACTAAACTACTTTTATTTATTTCTTGAGATAATTCTAGTTCCTCCTCTAAAATAATTTTTTCATCTTTTAACATTCCTATTTCAAGTTCTAATCTATTTATTTTGGCTATGTGTTCTTTATTCAATTTTTTAATTTGTCTGAGTTTATCCTCTAATTCCATGCTAAGTCCTAATAATTCACCATAGCTAAGTACGGGACATACCTCATCAGTTTGTGCCATAAAACATACATTAGCTTGTTCTCTGTCACTATCGCTGTCGCTGTCTGATGATGATGATGAATTCGAGTCATCCCATATTACTTTGAAAGCTTTCTTCTTTTTGAATTTTTCAAATTTGTTCTTCTTTTTATCGTTGTTGAGCTTGGGACAATCTTTCTTCACATGTCCAAATTGATCGCATTCATAGCATTTGATTGACGTTTGATTTATAGAGCTTGATTTTCATCCTTTCTGAAATTTGCTCATTTGCTAAATTTCTTGAATTTGTTGTAATTTTTGGCAATAAATACAATTTCTTCTTCGTCTAAGTCGGATTCTTCATTTGTTGTTGGGAACGCTATGTTTTTCTTCTCCGAATTTTGTTCTTTTCTTCCCTGCACATTAGCTTCATAGGACATTAAATTTCCTATCAATTCTTCAACTAAAAGTGTTGATAGGTCATTAGCTTCTTCAATAGCTAATACTTTTCTTTCCCACTCTGGAGTTAAAGAATTGAGTATTCTAGATACTAAATCAAAATTTATGAATTAGACTCCAAGTGTTATTAAATCGTGTTGAATAGTTAGGAATCTAGAGTACATGTCTACTATAGATTCATTTTGTTTCATTTTAAATGATGAAAATTAATTTTGTAAAATTAATATTTTAGTTTGTTTAACTTTGTTGGTGCCTTTGTGTGTAACTTGTAAGGTACGCCAAATATCATATGTAGTATTACATAACATGATATTTGAAATTTCATTTTTATCTAATGAACAAAATGAAATATTCGTAGCTTTGGCATTATTAGAATTTGCGGTTTTTTGTACATCATTCCATGTGTTCATAGTAGTGTCAGGTGCTTAATATTTATTTTGAGTGGCTGACCAAATTTCTAAACCATTAGCTTCCATAAAAATTCTCATACGTGTTGACCAATATGCATAATTAGAACCGTTAAAAAATGAGGGTCATGCTGTGGATTAACCTTCTTAAAAAATACTTTCCATATTAAAGCGATTCAAAAACGTGTTACTGTACTTTGATCAAACCTTACTTTGATACCAATTGACAGTCTACAGGGTGGATCGTGTAAAGTATATGTAAGTATATGTGACAAGATATATGATGCAACTAAAACAATATTAATCTAAGTAAATATAGAATAAGCACATTAGGATTTATACTAGTTCAGACCCCCGTCCTATATCCAGTCCCCAAGCTCCCCTTCGGAATTCTACTATCAAACACCCTCGCTTCGTCCGGAAGAATATGCTTGGTTACAATAAGTTGTTCTTGTCAAATGTGTGTCCTTGTATAACAAGGATGTTGACCTATTAGTACAATTGCTTCCAATGTATCTCTAAGAATATTATTTAAGAGAAACTGTCTATATGGAAGAGTGAAAACAAGTAAGAATTGCTAGAGTGTAGAGATCAAGAATAGAGTATAGAATCAGAAAGCATAAGTGAGAAAGATAAGTAGGTTGAGTGTTTTTCTCTTGATTCTTGATGTTATATATAGTTGTAGATAGGTATCTTGAGTAGTCGCATCCATTAACGAACGTTCTTTAGTTGCTTCTGTTGATGATAAAGAGTTGCAGCGAAGAGAAGTGGAGATGTCCATTCGAATATGACAGTTGAAGTTCTTATTTGAAATTCGAGTTTGAAATCAGACATCTAGGATATGTTTCAGACGTTTGTTACTATATATATATATATATATATATATATATATATATATTTGAATATAGTAGTAGATCAGACGTCTGAATGCCCTTTCCAGATGTCTGGTTCAGACTGACTGTATTTCTAGAGAACTGTTTCAGACGTTTGGCTTGTGCGCCCAGACGTCTGATATTGTACATATCATTTTTTTGCTCTATTTCTTGTGCTTCTTTTTTCCTATCGACTTGTAGTCTCTTATAGTATCCGTTGAGCTTTGTTCTTGTCTTTCTAGCGATGTTGTTCTAGCAAGTACCTATATATATGTATGTATATATGTATGTATGTATGTATGTATGTATGTATGTATGTATGTATGTATGTATGTATGTATGTATGTATGTATGTATGTATGTATGTATGTTTCGATTTCCATTGTATAGTTGTCGTCACCGAAACCGTAGTTTGATTTGCTAACATAGATAACATTGATGCGAGTCGAACACAAAAGACTACGTCCAAATCTGGCCTAGTATGCGAGAGTTATTGGATTTATAAGATTTGATATTAATTAATTAATTACCAATCAATCCATTAATCACCTTCAAAAACAAATCCTATTTATTCCCCATATAAACGTGCACAGTGCGCATAACCTGTACACAACAACCCATTTACACCACCATCTCTCCTCTTTCTCTTTTTCCATGCTTCAAGGAAATGCCAACCACCACCTCCATTCTTCACATGGAAGGACAATGAACACCATGGTACCCTCGAACCATGCCCACACCATCCTTTAGAAACGCGACCTGGGGCGGAACCCCTCACAGTAGTAAGTGACACTTTTTACCTCGAGTTGTTGGAGGTAATGAAATTTGGTGAGGAGGTATCCCATGACCCGAGCAATGCGATGGTTACTCCATTTTACCTCATGCTTCGTCCATCTCTGTCTACGGAGATGGACCTTAGCCACGACCAAAATGGTCAATCTCCACCAACTTCGAGCGCACCAAATTTGACACTATAGATTTGAAGCCCTTGCTTGTACAAACCCAACGGATCCGACGGTATATTTTTTTGTTGATTAAATCTCTAGGAAGAACTGAAAGAAGAAGGGCGGCTCACTTTATTTTGTACATGAAAAATAAAATGGAAAGAAGAGATGGAAATGAGAAGTGTTGAACTAGGTTATGTTTTTTAGGTTATTATATTTTTTAAATTATAGTACTTCGCTACATAGAATGTTGTTCACGTACGAACCGCGAACGATAGAAAAAAATACGATCACTCACAACACTACGACATGATCCCAATATAACAGTAAAATACACTAATTATCTTATTTTGTGAAATTTCAAAAATACTATCGTTTGCTGAAATGTACTTCAAATGAAAATTTAAATATTTTCCGGATTAAAAATTATTGACAAATGTTATAAATTCATTTTAAAATATGTTATTAAAAATCAAGTCGTTTTATTAACAAGTGATTTTCTTGTTATTTATTCGTACTATTTATTATTGTAAATAAATTTGCAAAATGAATTCACCACTATTATTGATTAATTAAAAGGAGTTAAACAAGACTATTAAATCCATTTAATTAATATTTAATTCACAATTCAAATATTTTAATAATCCCTATATTTAAATATAAGTTATTTTTAGTTTTTTGGGATGTTACATTCTCCCCCTATAAAAGAATTTCATCCCCAAAATTCCTAAAGAAAGAAAATGTTCTCTCACCCATAGGCTTTTAAAGTTCCTTATATTACAAAAATTTTGACTACACCTCCATTGCGCCGCTTGATCCAAAATAGTTACAACTCGCCCCGACTGGTCCTAATCAACAAAGGAAACAAAATCCTAAAAGTGGCTCCCATATCAGGGGCATTAAATTATCAATCACTAAACTCTAAATCTATAATGTACCTCTTTTGCATTTGATTTTTTGGCAAGCAACTTTCTGTCTCAATGTGAATGCAAATGCGTAAGAAAGCAACTAGTAATTTCTTGCTTTCTTGTACCTATCTTGTACTTATAGAATCCAAAAGAGAATCATGCTGAAAAAATAGCAATACACTAGCTATTTCTATCATAAGCATATGCAACATAAACAATATAACAACCATATGAAACAAGGCAAGATGATGCAACTAATAATAACGATGCAACTTCATATATTAAAAACTGGCATGATATAAATCTATATGCAACTCTAATGTGACATAAAGCCACATGCAAACAAAAGCAATATAATAACCATATGCAGCAAAAGTACAGATAATACTTTGATATAAAATACTAAGCATCCAATCTTTCTAAAAGATAAATTTAGAATTAAATGCTCGGGTTTTATATTCAAAATATATTTTCAAATTGCACCAAAGAGAAATATATCAAACCCATAATCAATTATGGCGAGAAGGGGGCTTCTCCAACCGATGCATGGTATAACTCTAGGACTAAAACAACACAGAGCATCTAGTCATATTCTGGTGCCTCCTAAAACAATAACTAGAGTAAACAAATATACATGACGAGTCTTCCAAATCAAAAAACCCCCAATCGACCAACTTTAGTCATAACAAAAAATATCTGAAAACCCACTTCACAAAAACTCTTTTCAAATATCCAAAAATTATAACACTTAACCAAAGTTTTCAAAATATAATTATTATTTCTTTCATAAATTCTTTCGAAACCACTTTTTTAAAGGCATCGGGATTTAAGTCCTAAGAAACAAAAACTTTAAAATCCTTTTCTTATAAAATCATATATTATAAAGCATAATATATAAAATCACACTATCAATCAAATCGAATTCCACAAAATGAAAAACTATCACTTAACATTATTTCAAATGTTAAATGATTAACAAACAAGATTTAGTATTTTTTTCTTAGGTTCACAACTTTCTCGATCGTCCAAGGATATAGATAGTTTCCTAAGCGTATCATTACGCTCATCAACCTTTGGTTATTTCTTAGAAAATTATCTAAGCTCCCTCAAACAAATATAAAAGTCACTCCTTGAACTTTGCTAAGACACACAACAAAGCATACAAATATACTTAAGCCCATATGATGTACATGGATCATCCGTATACAGTATCTGATACGACCACTTGCTTGGAACTTAAACTTCACTTCCGAACTAGTATCACTCACTCGACCTTCCTAGCACGGACTTTGATCAGGTTCCTTAATTCGAAACCTCCTAGACGACCCACCTTTCTGACCTCTAGGAATTACACTTAATACATCCTCGGTATTCATTTGTCATTGCCTAAGCATCCGAAAGTTAAATTGTCTTGGTGTAAAATAAATAACAGAAAAGACATAATAGAAATACCTCACAATGGAATGATAACATATAATACAAAATGATATAATATAAAAGGTTACTCCTCACATAGAGCTATCAGAGTGAAACAAAAGTACTACATCTAATAGATTTACATTTTCCAAATACCAACTATACCAACATCATCATATAGTTGAAATAAATAACTAGATAACTAAGGAGCCACCTACTCGATCACCGTCTTTAAAGAGCTCCAAAGAAAACCTGCTATTCTCGGATATCCAAATATAATTGAGTACCCGAAAGTTTAAGGAAAATAAACAACTCGGGTCAGACAAAATGTCTGATATGAGTAAAACTCTGAGACAAGAGGAAATTATTTAATAATAATATATGGGACCACGCTACTAAGACAGAATGGATTTTCTCCCACACAAACAACAACCAAACATAAGAATGAAAAATAACAATAGGAAACAAATCGAAAGATAGATGATGGACAAAATATAATAAAGATCTAGGCTTGAAAGAATGGAAATAGTCTGAATAAAAATCCAAACTAAACAGAATGGATAAAACAAGATAACAATCCAAACTTGATAGAATGGACAAAACATATAATTAAACATCGTAAAGAGTGGTTGATTCTTCCTATCGCAACTACATAAAAATAATTTGAAGGTTCGAATCAAATAAGGAAAGGAAATCTTTCCAATAATGACTAGGAGGGTGCGCGCCCCTTGAAGTATACCTTTAGTATATACTTCTAAGAAGCTCATTTGCTCTGTAACACTTCTTCGAAACCTCTAAGTCGGACCCCGCCAAATTTATCGAGTATTCGAATATTTCACATCTAAATATTAACCGTTTTTCATGTGATGGTACATAAAAATCTAGATGAGATGTGAAAATACACTAATAGGAGCAACCCCACAGAGCTTGGCCCCCTCCCGCGCTTTGGTTTTAGTCATTTCCAACAAACAATATCAAAGCTCAACAGAGAAACACATCATCTTAGAATAACGGTAATAAAGAAGCTAAAGTGATGTAACATCCCCCCTTTTTGTACGCTTTAAATCGACGATAAACCACACACGTCAGACGCAAACCATACAAAAGGGCGAATTGTTATTGGGGTGAATAAGACAAAGGAAGAAAGAAAGAAAACAAAGCAGAATCTCGCAGCGGAATGACAAAACATAATAATCAAATACAGTTCATGAAGCTGTTACAAACATTTGATTTTACTCATACAACACATATCAGAGTTACTCATACCAGAGAATAATAAATAATGCAGCGGAACAGTATGAATGTAGTGGAAGAATATAATGAGTAATAGTAATACATTCTTCGTCTTCGTCCTCTAGAAATAAAGTCTTCAAATCCTGAAATGCTCAGGCTGACCCGAGCGAATTGAAAAGACAAAACACTCGAGTCAGAACTAAAAGGTCTTATGTAAGTTAAATCAACGGTAAATAATATGAGTGGAACGGCGTCAGAGATATTTACGGGATTTGACATCTCCTATCCAGTGTCTAACATGAGTGCAGTAACTTAAGAGATGCTCGGGATTCACATCTCCTAAGGATCCGTTAAACTATCTACTATGTAGTAATATACGCTATTATAATAGTGTCTATAGTAAAGTATAATATAAATTAAAAATAGCGTAAAGGCTTTATATTTTCCACCTTAACACACTTTTATATTCCCATAGTCTATACAGTACCGTAATCTCCCTCGTAATAGGCGTCGTCAAAGGGCACTTCTTAGGTATGGTACAAACCAAAATCGTATAAGGCGCGCTAGGGTAGGTGACACGACACAACTAGGCAATGCCAGGGTAGATATACCAATTACGCTTCCGGACCGGTAGTAACGCGTAGCAGCTACTACCGCCCACCTCGAGCCACACTCCCAAAATCAAAAGGGACCAAATCAATCACGAAGTAATAGAACGGTATCGAAGGAGTGTGCCCGATAAAAGGTGCTACCTTCTTTGCCCGTCGATCGCTCCTGTTTTAGCCACCTTATGCCAACTCATGGGAGTCGGGTCCACGTATTTACCTCAAAGGAAACGCCGACACCATCCTACTTCATTCTGGAATCTCCACCGCATACACGGTTGTTAAAGTGGTTTTTGGAGTTGGAAGAGAGTATGACAACTTTCGATCCCGGTCTCTTTAACAACCAAACGTAATTATAACACCGCGGTCTTTTCAAAATAGTTTATACTTCAAAACCAGAATATAATATCCATTTCAAAATCTTATAAATACGATATCATTTCCATTTTAAAACCCAAATCAATATGATATCATTTTTATAAAGACCCAAATCAATATAATATCATTTTTATTTCATATATATCCTTTTTCCAAAATCATAGCACTTTCAAAGTTGTAACACTTCGAAATCAAAACACTTAAAGTATAACACTTTCAAATCATAGTACTTTGAAACTCATAACCTTGAAACATAACTACACCACTTAAATGGCTTAAATATTAAATTACTTTATAAATAAAATAGCTTCTTCAATTTCACAAATCAATTCCAAATACAGATTTAAACCCCCAAATAAAGCATTTCAATTTCCATATATTTCAAAGCTTTAAATATTCCACCATTTCAAAACTAACTCTTTGATAATTCCATATATATCAAATTCAATTACTGTTATTTAGATTTGATATATTCATTTAACTAGATATTCCTCAATTTATTTAACTTGATATATTCATTTAAATCAACTTGATATTCATTTAAATCACTCTAAACCAAAATCGAGTTATAAAAGTCATACCCTTTAAAGCCTTAATTTTATTCAAATTTCAAATCAAATTTATTCGAGTATAATTTATAAATAATTTAATTCAAATCAATTTCATAGTTATCTTCCACCCTTAATTTTATTTATGTTATTATACACTCTATATACAATATAACTTAAACAGATACTTAACCATATTATATAAAAACAATCAAACTTTATTATTTGGCTTATTTTATATCTCCAAATGAATTTACACATAGCTAAAAATCAATAATAAAATAACATTTACATAACATCTGAGATCAATGTTTATATAACCCATACATTTCTTTACAAAACAATAGAAATCATTTCAAAATATTTTTATATATAGACCACGGTGTTTGTATATAATTTTCTATCCTGTGGTCAAGTGATCAAGATATTTATCATTTCAATCCGTAATGTAAAATATAAATACGGTTATATATCATTTCAAACCGCAATCCCGAATGAAATAAAATCCATAACAACTTGCAGTTGATAACAATATAAAATACAACATCCATTCATCCAATATCAATCATCAAACAATTATCACATTAATCATCCAATTCAATCAATAACATCAATATAGAACAGATAATAAATAACAGGCATTTTCTGGCAGCTTATATTCAATAATAAATTAAATAACTATTTAACTGGCAGTTTATATGCAATAATAAATTAAAAAACAATTTAATTCAAATAAATTCAATTTAACTGGGATGATGATTAAAAATATGCCAAACAGTCATAAATAAATTTCTAATTACATCATAAATCTATTTAACAAATATAAGAAATTTTAGAAGTTGTGAGTGGGTTAAAACACTCACCTTTTGAATTTAAATTGAATTTAAATCCAATTTAAACCCAAATTTTAAACTGTCTCAGAATTCTTCCAAACCAGCGTCAAAATGTCTGGAATTTTGATACGATCCTAGCGTAAGAAACCGCATGCAGAAATGGCCTCGTATGCAAAAGTTATACGCGTTAGAAACTTTTGTTAAATTAAAATGAAAATAAAAAACGAACCAAAGAAACACGGCTACGCCAACACACGGTTACACCTCTCTCTCCAAACAACACACATGGCTACAGGAAACCCTAACCGGTGCCGCTTCATCCAATTTGTGCCACCACTACGCGCCACGTCACGTCGATCAGGAGATGCTGCTACTCAAATTTCCTCAGGCCGACCGATCTGATGACTCGCGGCCCCCTATCTCGTCGCCTACACCGTTCGCTGCCGCCAGCACTGAGCATGCCATTCGAGGCATTCGACCACCTATGGCACTAAGTGGTCGCATGTATCGGTCCCCCTCATCGTCCTCTACCTCGCTGCAACCTCTAATCGCCATCAAGATGAAGATCCACCGTCCACTCAGAAACCCTAACAACGGACGATCGAGCTTCCTCATCCTTTTCTGATCAAACGATACTTCGAATTTAAAAACAAAATTCAAACCTAAGATGCGCTTGTCGAGAGCTTCAGATCGATGCATAATTTGATAGTATTTGAGGAGTTTGAAATTTTGGCTTTGAATTTGATTTGAAATTGCAATTGGAAATTTTTGTTTTGTCTGCCATTGGAAATGAAGAGGAGCAACTGGAATTATACGTACAGAAATGAGGAATAGAAAGGCTGCTAGGGTTTATAAGAGGATATATATGGGTGGGGTTGAAAATAGAAAGAGCGGATCAGATTTGATTTGGACCGTTGAACGATAAATGGCCCGAAAAGCCCGTTCTGACTCAGGAACGAAATTGGGTCAACCTATATATCAAAATAGATATTTTTAAATATTTTAAACGCAATGGAATGGGTTTCAAGTCCAAATTCCAACGTATGAAGAAGTTAGGCTAAAATCAAGTTATTTCAAATTGATTTCAATTGATTTCAATTAAATTGATTTCTACGTGTTTCAAGCCTGTACGATCAAACGACAAGTCCGATCGCAATGAAACTTGAAATCCTACTATAATTCACCGTTATGGATCCGATGAAACTGGTTTCGTCGAAATCCGAGTCAGTGGCCAAAATGGCTATTTTACAGTTAATTAAATAAATTAATAATTGATTAATAAAATCAAGTTTTCAATTTCAACTCTATAATTAACAAATTTCATCATTTTTAATCTTCTTAATCATTTACACTAATTTAAAAAATTTAGATGTCAATTTAGAGTTGATTAAATTATCAATTTCTGTGTTAGCCTCAATTTCATTAAATTTTTATTTAATTGCAACTAATCCATTTATTAAGTTTAAATTTCAATAAATTAATAAATCTTGATACCCATTATTTTCATTCAACCAATTGTCATATTATGAATGGAATTAACATTATTTCCAATTATTTCATTAATTTAAACTAACATAACATTGAATTGAGATTCATTGCAATTAATTACAAATTTTGATTTAATGGACCAAATAAATGATTAACTTATAATAATTGTTATCATTAACTCTCCATCACATTTTTAAAAGTTTATCATTCCCAAACCAATGTTATAATTTCTTACTAAACATTGATTTTATTTAATTACCATTCAATATATATTAATTCATTAATTAATTCAATATTTACGTTTGCTTTCTTATATTCGATTTATAGCCTAGTAATACATTCACATTAATTCCATTAATTGTAACTTCATTCAAATAGTTAATAATTAACTTAGATTAGCATTATTACATCTTATTTAAGTTATTATTTCATTAATGAGCCACAGATTTCTGTTTTGTCCAATATTAGATAACAAACATTTAATAAAATTAACAATTAAGTAATCGAAAATTTTACGGGTCGTTACAAGTAACCGATAGCGGAGAAACCAACTATCGATGATATAAAATGATCATATATGGAAATTAACTTTTGTATACTTACCACTACTCATCGAATTCAAACTTATACAATTTCTTGGTTCACAATATTATCGAACAAGTCAAGGTTGTGTTACCTCAAAGTCATGTCTCACGATTACTCTAAACCTCTAAAATAGCGACAAGTCTAATTCTTAGATGCTTAGTGCAAATTATACAGATAACTCATTTCCATATAAGTGAATCGCTTTACGAAAATTAATTCATTTCCATAAACGAATCGAACCTTTTCTTTTCAAAACCCAAATTCATATTTCGCTTTACAATACAGGTATTATCCTTAAAACACTTTGATAAAAGAGCTCACTAACTTCAAAAAAATATCATTAAAAATAATTCAATACCTTAAAAATATTCTTACTGCACTGATTAATAGACTTTGAAACTCTGTTAACTAAGCCGATTAATTTACTTCAACATCCTTTAATTAATAAAGGTAAATCACCTTCAAAATAAAATTAATAAAATTAATTAATAATATTTAAATATAATTAATTCAATTAATTAACTAATAATTAAATATCATCATTTAAAAGTGATTAAGAAAAGATTAATTCAAGTTAAATAGATTTATTAACTTTTAAAAGTTATTAATTAAATGGATTAATTAATTTTAAAAACATCATTAGTTTAATAATTAATTAACTTTAATCCATCATTATCAAGCAATTAATTAGCCTTAAACTTCATTAAACAATATGATTAACTAATTTTAAAACATCATTAACTAAGCAATTAATTAAACTTAATCCATATAAATTAAACAATTAATTAATTAATCATTATTAAAATGATTAGTTACTTTTGAAAACATCATTAATCAAAAAGTTTATTTATTAAAATAATTCTAAGCATGATAATGAAACCAAAAGGTTTCGATAAAAAGGCGATTTTCGAAAGTGCCGAGATAGCGACTATCGTTGTACGGGCAGTTCGACAAACAACCATATGTCATTACAATGCAACCAAACATCACATCACAAGTTATGGACTTATATACAAGGTAATTAACTATGGGACAATATACAGAGAGCATTTACTTATAAATAATTTACTTTAAATACCAACTTTCATCGAACTTACTTAATGCTTACTAACTTATCCAAACTTGCACCTCAATTTCAGTGACTAAGATGTTTGAAATTTAAAATATTTTAAGCATTAAAGTTGTAGTCCTTTGAGTTAGCTTTCCACATCATTAAATAAATCTGAATTCCGATTAATTTTGCAAAAGTTATGGCCGAATTACTAAGGGGTGTTTAAACAATTCCGAGCCAAACATGATCAATGCTAAACAATTCATTATCATATTATGGAATCATATATAAACAAGTATATAAAAATGCAAGCACATTACTTGCCAAGAAATAATCCAACAAAAATTATTATCAACAATAAGGGTTTAAAACTTGCATAAAATAGGAAGCTTTACTCACGAAAAAAATGCTTCCTAACTTAACCGGAATTGCACTACCTTGGCAAATACAACTAGTTCTTTGTATAATCTTGAAAAATGAAGTCTTTAAGTGCTTTAAATCACCATAAAGGGCCGTCCTTAAGGAGTATAAGATATGGCCTTGATGGGTTAAGAGCTTGAACATTAGAAATGAAGTAAAGAGATGAGTGTGTAAGTGTTTTAGTAAGCTTTGGAAGAGATTTATCTAGAGATATATAGATTTTTGTAACATGAAAGTGTCTCGGAAGCCATGGTATTATGGTTGAAATCTTTATGAAGTTTTGAACATAAAAAGAGAATGGGAAAGTGAAATAAAAATTAGAAAATGCTGGTTTTATAAGTGTATAAATTTTCCAAAAGAAGCCATTGAAATTAAGCTTCCAGAAGAAGTCATCGAAAGTAAGCTTCAAAAAGAAGCCAAAATGAGTTTACTAAGATAAAGTAAGCTTCAAAAAGAAGCCAAAAGGAGTTTACTAAGATGAAGCTTTCTTGAGAAGCTATTACTAAGGAACAAGGCTTTAAAGAGAAATTATCAAAATAAGGTGAAGTATATTAGTGTTTAAAAAGTGTTATGACATTTCTGATAACTTTTAGCGGATGAGAAATCAAAAACGAATTTGCGGTCATATTTTCAATTTTATTAAACTAAATATTTTTGTGAACTAAATTTGAAAACTATTTTTTATACAAAATTTTAAAATGATTTTAAAATCGTTAATTAATATTTAAAATGTCTTTCTTTTGTTATTAAAATACATTATTAAAATATTAAAAAACGATTTAAATATTAAAATACAAAGTGATTAATTTACGGGTCATTACACTCTCCCCCCTCAAATGAATTTCGTCCCGAAATTATTACGAAGTGGAAGAAGTAATAACCATCCCAAGAAAAACAATTTACTTGCTTGGTTTTTGGTAAATTTGACTAGTTATAATTTCCTATCATAAACATATATAATATAACACTATAACAACCATACGCAATCAGGTAACCTGATGTAGCCAAAAGTAATGTAATAAGCATATGCAACAAAATAAAGAGAATATTCTATGATAAATGCTATGCATCCAATATTTTTCAAAATACTTCCAAAATTTAGAACTAGCCTAGGTTTTATATTCAAAATATATTTCTCATATTCCTTCTAAAAGGGACAAATCAAAATCAAAAATTAATTATGACAAGAAGAGGGCTCTCCCAACCAAAGCATGGTATATGTACCGACCTGAAATTTCACTACTTAGATTTGCGAATATTAAATTAATCTTAAATATTCCAATAATCGGTTCTATAATGAAAATAAAAATATTTTAAGTAATAAGTAATGATGGTAAAATCATTTTCAAATTTTGTTTAAAAAATATTTAGTTCGATGAAAAACAGAAAATGGGATCAGAAATCGTTTTTCGAATTTTCGACGTTTCATCATATAATATTGTTTGAAAAGTTGTGAGACTTGTATATATTTGAAACAACATTCAAATGGTTAAGAATGTAAATTAGTTAGTTTGTTTTGGTATATACATTGGTATATATACTTTATGCATATACATGTATATACTAAAAGATGCCTTAAGAGACATGATTAGACGCTTTGGCGACTCGACTACAAACATGTTATCTTTGACATGATTAGGGGGAGGACAAGGTGGAGGATGAAATGGCATGTGTGGTGGAGGGTCAAAGTACAAGGGTAGTTTAGTAATTCATTTTCTATTGCTTATAAATAGCCTTCCACTTTCTCAAAATTTCCTCCTCTTTCTCCTATCATATTTTCCTCATCTCCAAACCAAATGGAGATTTAATTTTTTTAAACCATGTAAATTTTAGTGGCTATAACTTTTATCCGTATAACTTCTTCAAATTTCCACCTTAGCTATATCCAAGTCTAATTTCTTTCGAACCCATTTTCAGACCCATATTTTCACTTCCGAAAATACCACTTCTTCCTTTGACCATATCTCCCTCCAAAAATCCAAATTGAGTGATTCTTTTTTTGAGATGATAGAGAAAAGAATTCCTAACAACTTTTATTTTGACCATGTTCCAAAATTACGAAAGGAATATGGCAAAAAGTTGAGGGGAAATGGCCCATTTTCGAGTTGCTTTTTGTGGTTTTCCAAGCTTTGCAAGTTCTAAGTATTTCAAGTTTCCAAAAGAGATTTGCAAAATTTTGGTGAGTAAACTTTTAGCTTTTTATAGAAAGATTCAACCTTTATTATATTGCCTATTTGGCTATAGAATATATTGTTTGGATGGTTGAATTATCATATGGTTTGGATGTACATATGTTGCTAGTTTATAGTTTAGCATAGATTTGTGAATTGAATGTTATAGTGATGTTTTTAGTTATGAAGTTATGATATTTGTCTTGTGATTGGAAGTGATATATGGGAAGTTAGTAAATAAAGTTAGTAATGAGAAAGTGAGCAAGGTTTGCACTTGAAAGGTGTTTGTGTTCGACATAGAAATCCTTTGAGTTTTAAATTTGATTACTTACTTTGTTTTAAACAAAAAGTTATCTAACGTTGTAAATTTTTATTTTGTTTCCAAAACATTGTATAAGTTCATAAAGTAAGTTAAAATTAAAAAATAAGCGTTTTAAAAGACTATTTGAGATGTTTGTCAAGTTTGGAAGTTTTGGTATCCATAACGATAGTCGCTATGGATGTAGTTCGATAAAAAGTCCAATTTTTGAAAATTTGATGTTTATATTTTAAAGTGTTTTGAAATGTTTTAAAAACTTCAAAATAATGATTAAAGAAAGTTAATTAAAAATTTAATAATCGATTATTAATTAATTAATTTTGATAATTAATAATCAACTAAGTACTAAACAAAGTTTGTTAATTTTAATTAACTAAAGATTTATGCTAATTAATTCCCTTTAAAAATAAGATTAATTTTTAATTAATTATGAGTTAAGTACAAGATTTATTTTTAGTTAATTATTAGTCAAATATAAGGTCAATTATTTATTTATTTAATAAATCAATTGTTATTTATTTTTAACAATAAATTAATTAAGGTTTAATTTTAGAATAATTATTTATTAAAGGTTTGATTTATTTTTTATTTTTTAATTAAAATATTTTTTAATTATTAATAAAGGTTTTAAATTATTATCTAATAATTAATAATGGATTACTTAAATGTTTAATTTATAAAAAATATATTTATTAAAGGTTTAATTATCTATTACTTTATAATTAAATTAAGTTCAAATTTAATAAAGATAAATTATGATTTTATAAAGAGTTTAACTTGTATTTAATCGTTTTAAAAAGGAGTTTTAAGTTTTAAATTTCGTGCTTTCTAAGAATCAAATTGTTTTAAAGGTACTTCTTTTTCAAAGATGGTTTTGTACTCAAAGTATTCAAATGTTGGTACTATTAAGTAGAAAAATGACTGTGAGTGAGTTATGATGTGGTTGTTTCTGTTTATATGGGCATCTACTAGCAGAATAATTCCATGTTCTGCTATAAATTGATTGTTTGACTGTTGTGGATATATATTAGCAGAATAAATCCACATTTTGCTATTGATTGCGTGGACATATGTTAGCAAAATAAATCTTCATTCCGCTATAAGTTAATTGTTTGATTGTTGGACATCTATTTAGCAAGAAAAATCACTATTCTGCTACTAAATTATTTGAACATGTTTATACCGGTTAATATATTGACGTGTTATTTCCAAATTTGAATATAAAGTATATTTACATATATGTTAACTCATGTAAATAAATTATTGAATGACTTGAAAATGAAATTAAAACTAAATGGTAACCTAAATAACTACCAATGGGATTGCTAAGCCTCTTTTTGAAATTATGACGCATGGTTTTAAATTATCTCTAATTCTTTGATAGTTTGGGGTTTAAAAGTTTATAAATGATTTTTCAAGTTATATAATTATTTTATAAAGGTATTTACAAATAATAACTTGTTTTAATAAAAAGGGTTTTACTAAATAAAAAGGGTTTATCTAAAGTGAGTTAAAATGAGATTTTGTAAACGATATTTTGTAATGTCAAAGGTATTTTATAAAGGAAATATTATAAAGAGTTTTATACATGGAAGGAGATTTTATAAATCGTTCTATTGATTTTAAAAGAAGTTTAAATCTAGTTTGAAGATTTATAATGAGGTTTGAAATTTGGAATGAACTTATAAAAAGAATTTTTATAAGGAATAAGTGAATGGTTTTTATGGTAAGTGATGTTTTGAAATGGGAATTTCTTATCCATTTTATATGGAATTTGAGAAAAGGGAGTTATAAAAATGTTTTTGGTAAATACTTATATTTTTGAGATAAGTAAAAAAGTTTTCCAAGTATAAAAGGGATGTAAGGGGTTTAGGAATAGTGTTTTAAAAAGATCTTTTGATCAATTTTTATATAGTGATTTTAACTAATTAAAGAATAATTAATAAAGGCTTAGTGGGTCCCATATGGAATCAAATAAATGTTAAATGATTGTTTTTTTGATACGACTATCAAATCTGGACCTAAACATAACTTTGGGAATATCTAGGAGAAACATGTGAGTTATATGGCACAGTCATCCCCAACGATGTTGTACTGTGCATATAAATCTCATTTTGTTCTTCTAGGATAAATGATAAGGAAATCCATCCATTGACGGTTAAAAGGTGATCTCCACTCTAATCTTTGTCTTCTTATTTCCTAAAGTACCGAGATTGAGTTTATCGAGAATTATCAAAAGTTATTTCGAAGAGATCGAGATCATATATGTTATCTAAAAACCAATTCGATCCATATCAAGCGTTTTGACTTAAAGACATCTTAAAGAGAATGGAATCGAAGACAGAGCCATTGAAGTGCAAGGGCTGCTTGCTGCTGGTCTTGAGGGTGATTCCAAAATGGAGGTGGTAAAAGTTGCCTTTAGTTTGTCCTTATCCTGGATAACTTGTATGGATGAAAGTTGGGACTACACTACTGCCTGGAAGGCAGTGTTAGCATTCCAAGAGGGATTTCTATTCAAAAGGTAAGCGTAGCCTTAAGCCTCATCAACCGGGAATGACCAGAATCAGGGGAGATGCAGCAAGGCTAAGTGGGTCGCTCCCATTAGGGTGTGCCATCACCTTTCTAGATACATCAACATATTTATGGATTGCTTGTGCATGAGATCTCGAAAAAAGAGGTTGCAAAGCAACCTGGGTGATGACATGTTCACCACTATCAAGTAAGGGATATGACAGACTTCTGTTGGCAGAGGATCCGGGCGAGGTCCTCGGTATATTTTCTAAATGTGTACCATAATAGGCGGTACCTCAGTGCCTTATCATGGTATGGAATCCAATCTCCAATACATGCCTTTATGGTTTTGATTGTAGAGCCTAGTATGCTAGAATTTAATAATGGTAACAATTTTGCCTATTTTCATATATTTATTTCGAACGCTAAGACATTATTATATTATCATTGGATTTTCTATAGAAAATGTTTTGGTTATCGCATAGTAAATACCCATCCGTGTTTATGTACGGCGTGGTCTTATGAGATACCTTTGATTTTAAAAAGGTTTTAAACATAATAATTTAGTTGTTTGAGTTTACTCACACCAGGCCCATATCTCACCGCGAATTTTATTTTTTTCCATAGAACTCTATGGTGCTCAAATTTTTATGGACAACCAAGTAGTTTGAGTTTTCATACGGATGCATTTTGGAGGACCTTAGAGCAAGAGGCTTCATCGAAAGCTAGTTATTATCATGTTTCTACTGCTTGTATCAATTAGGTAGGGACAGACTGTTATAAATGTCCTAGAGTAGAATTTTTATTAGTACAACTCTGATGTATAACTTTTAAAACGACTTTATAAAATATTATGTCGATTAATATATGTTATTCGGTTGCTTGTGAGATAATATAATTGTTTAGTTTCTTCTATCTTCTATCTCCTTTTTTCCCTAACAATTTGTCTTTTCGACACTTAGTTA
This sequence comes from Allium cepa, assembly GCA_030765085.1. Taxonomy (NCBI): domain Eukaryota; kingdom Viridiplantae; phylum Streptophyta; class Magnoliopsida; order Asparagales; family Amaryllidaceae; genus Allium; species Allium cepa. The sequence goes on along the minus strand of CM060932.1, from coordinate 312,358,559 downwards.
TTCGGCACGTGTATACCGTGGATGTATTAGTTTCAACTTCTGGAGTTCGAAAAGGCGGGTCGTTATAGTATAAATCTAGAGTAAAACAACTTGGAGCATCCGGTAGTATTTCGGTTCCTCCTTAAACAACACTAGAGTAAATATACCTCGCGAGTCTCCCGAATCCAAAAATTCCCGATTACCCAAATTTAACCATAAATATATTATTTTCAAACGTTTGGTACAATAATACTTCAACAATATAAATTTTTTTAAGTGATATTTTCATTATTTCTTTCTCAAATTATTTCCAAATTACTTTTCAAAAGTAGCAGGATTTTAAGACCTGATCGACAACAATTCAAAAAACTTGGTTTATAAATTTTAACTCTATAAACTATGGTATGTAAGATCACCCGATCAATCAAACCAATCATAATCCATAAAGGAAAATTCTACCACTTAACGTTACTTAAATTGTCCAATGACTAACAGACAAATCTTAATTTAGGTTTAAACTTTCTTGATTGCCTAAGAATATAAATAATTTCTTAAGTTTATCATTTTGCTTATTAGCCTATGGTTATTGCTTAGAGGATTACTTATGCTCCTTCAGACAAATTGAAAGTCACTTTCTAAAATTATTGGTTTCTTAATTATACCAATATTTCTAAATCACTTAAATTTGCATATAGTATTTTATTCAATGCCAAAATTATTTATAGATTATTTCACAAATTTTCACATAAGTTCAAAAATATTTGATAAAGTCATTTCTTTACAAATAATAAGTTATTCCACCTTATTTACTTGTATAAGACTCTCATATATCCTAAGAGTACATACAAATACAAATTTTATTTTGCTTTTCATAATTTAGGTGAAGATCTAATTAAAATTTGTATGAAGCCCCACCTCGAGACCTGTATTAATAAAAAGAATTACTAAGTAATTATGTCTGCTAATGCGGAGAATATGGATGGTAAAGGGCGACCATCATAGTCTTGCAATAAATAAGAGCTAAGTATGTCGATTTGGTACTCATTTTTTTTTCATTTTGTCTCAGTGTTCGACGTACTCAAATTCCTATCTAATACACTACTATGGTGCCAATAGGATCGATTCAAAAACAAAACGTACAACATCAACAATCTCAAGTCATAGAACAGCAAACAAAAACAGATATACATATACACATACATCAAATGTAATACAACATGTCATAAGTGGTATTCAACCAAACAATATAGACATACATATATCCCTATCAAAAGAAGATACATCACAAGTTCCCAACAAGACAACTACTACGAAAACTAAGCCATCAATGCAAGGTTGATATAGAAGTCCAAAATGATAAAGCTAGCATAAGTCCGATAGATTCCTAACCTGCAACTCGGTCTGACTCGAGTAATAAAATCATGGCCAGGCTAACTAGAACTTGATATTAGCGACGGATAAAAGGGATACAAGTGCATAAGGGAAACATTCCTTTAAATATAAAGGTATGATATATGTAAAATGTTATATATATACTTCCAAGGGTGGAAATTCCATAAAAGCGCAAAGTTATCTCATAAATGGATTTAACATATCATATAGGTTCACATTCAAAGGTAATTAATATAAATGAACATAAGCCAACACAAAAGCCATATGAGAAAAATATCAAAATCTCCAAAAACTCAAATCTCATGGAACTTCACAAGAGAGTTCAAACCTCATAAAAATGAAATCACCATATATAACATCTCATGTAGCACTAGGCTATCGATGTAACAAAGATATCTCAAATTGGTGAAATCATAATAAAACTCGGAAAACTCAAAAAAGCCAAACTAGCCAGATCCCAGATTGCATGCTGAAGCAATGCTGCACGTGCCAAACTCTTGTCCAGTGCTATTAATAAATTAGGTACCTATCTCGTGGGCCCGAAGGTCATACACATGGATACCAAAGTCACATAACTCGTGATGACCGAAGTCACATATCTCGTGGTGACTGAAGTCACATAACTCGTGGTGATCGAAGTCACATATTTCAGATGACCCAAAGTTCAATAGCACTGGAATACTCGTGGATGTGTCATAAACTCTCGAATAGGAACCCGAAAAGTGTTAACATGTGTCCCATACCAAATGCTCGCACTAAATGGTTTACTAACCGTTAGCTAACTCCATATCATAAAAATAAAAAATAAATCTTAAATATCTCAGAAATCTCATGGCTTGCCTCGTATCATAGGAAAGTAAAATAAAATCTCATTATGGTTTCTCATAAACCACAATTCCCGAAATAGGGAAATCTCAACTCAAGACTTGCCTCGTCTCATCGGCTAGTAAAACAATATATGTGGTTCTCATAGATTGTAACTCCTAAAATAGGAGATCCCAAACCACTACTCGCCAAATATTGGCTATCTCAGATAATTCCTAAAAATAGGAATTATAAATCTCAAAAATATGTCATAAAATGTCAAATCTCAATTATCAACTTAAACTAATATACTCGAATGGTTTTGATCATACAAGTCTGGAATTAACCGAAAAGTAAACTCACTTGTCTCGTAACACGTGTTTTACTAAATCATTTAATTCTCTTCCATATACGTTCGGAAGTGTCAAAATAGTATATTATTTATAAATTACTTTCTTGAGAAAACGGGATTTTAAAACAATTTTCTAAAATCATTTTGAAAGAAATTTATTGAAAATTCTCCTTATTATAGGAAATAATTTAAAAATAATTTAGAACATTCTACTATAATCATTTTAAAAGCCTAATTATTTCAAAATTATTTCAAAATTTGTTTGGAAGGAACAATACTTGAAATCGAAGAAAAACATAGAAAGTGCTCTAAATCGATATTCAAATTCAATTCGAATTTAATTCAAACTTTTAGCTTTCAAATTAATCTAAATCTTGGCTAGTCCATTAGCAGATATCATAGCCCTTACTCATATTCAAAATCATCTCAAAATGCATCAGAAATAGTAGCAAAAAAAATAACATAAGAGGTAAAAAAACATAGCACAAGAAGAGAAAGTGCTGCGGAAAGCTAAAGAAACAAGCCAACATTCACGTATATGGGTCGATAGGAGAATTGGAGCTTCAAAGATCTGTATTAGCTAAAACAAAGACATGCATAGAAAAATAAACTGGTTACAGACAATTCATACCTAACTCTAAATTTTTTGATGAAATCTTTGAGTATTGGGTTTGATTACCTTATAATCTTGTTTTAGTGACTCTCTTCTTTTATTTGCAGCAAATTTTGAGTGGAAATGGACGTTTAGTTGAAGGAGGCCATTGATTTGCTTTTTTTTTTTAACCATATGCTTTCTATTTTGAGAAGAAGATAAGAAAAGGTATGTGCTGTGTTTTCTTTTCTTACCAGAAACATCCAAATAATGGGTTAATGGATTTAAACCTTACCCAAATAAGCCCAAGTCTATTTTTACTTAGAGAGAATGTAAATTATGTACATAATTAGCATATTATATCAACATATACTGTAAATGCCCGCAAACCCCCACCCCTTGAGTTGACACAATTCTCCATCATATCAACTCAAAGTGAACGGAAATACGAACAATTAGGGTTAAAGAAGAAGGAGGTAGAAGAAGAAATAGAAAACAATATCAGAATCTCACAATCGCAGCGGAACTATATATAATAGATAAATGACTGATCTTTAAATAAAAAGAACTATATTTGTTTATACATTTCATCATCATAGTACAATACAAATCAACCACATAATTCAGGACAGTTATAATATATTGTCCTCCCAAAGCTGAATTTACAACTTTACACTGCACAACGGAATATAAATCTATGGGAATACGCCTCGTCATCCAACTCGTCTCCTGAGCTCCACAGCAGTCCATCCAGAATCTGTACTTTATAATACTCGATCAGACCTGAGCATTATAGTTAAATAACTCCTGAGTCAGTCTGGAAAACCAGCGTAAGAAAACACACTCAATTGGATTATTAAAGTTTTCAAAATCATTTGAAATCCAAAGGTATCTCGTAAGACCACCCCACAAATAAACATGTCGAGTTTTTACCTTACGATAACCAAAACATTTCTTATCAAATGCTCTGATATTATAGTAGTGTCTATATACAAATACTTATTCAAATAGCCGAAATTGTTGCATTCGTTAAACTCCAGCATAATATGTATACAAACAAGTCCAAAGGCACTTATTGGAGATTGGATTTCCATCAATGGCAGGGCTACTGGGGTACCGCCCATCACAATACATGGTCTAGATCACCGTACCGAGGATCCACCCTGATCCCCTGCAACATAAGATCGGAGCTACCCCTTACTGGATGGTCCGAATAAGATAACCTCGCGGTTGGGATCAGCAACCGCCCACACAGTCGAAATAAGGGACATCTAGACAGGGGTGGCCTTACCTAATTGGTTGCTAGCCACTTGGCCTAGCATGCACCTCTCCTATTTTAGCCATTCTCGGTTGATGAGGCTCGAGGATTTGTGTTACCTTTTTAGCACACATTTTCTTAGAATACTCACCGTCCTCTTGACGATGTTCTGATAGTATTCTTCCATATAAGTCCATTCCCGGTCCGAACGGAACCGATGGCACTACTCCTACATCCATTTTGGAATCACCCTTAGGATTAGTATCAGTTAGCCCTTGCACTTCCCTGCTCCATCTTTGACTCCAAGCTCTTGTTTTCTACACGAAAATGTTCAAGCCGGATCAAATGGTTTTCTGGAAATTAAACCCGAACCCGGTCCTTTCGAAACGATTAGCGCATTGGCCAATATTGATAGTCGGTTATTTAACTATCAATTAACATCCAAAAACAAACATCAAGCCATAATAATTTTCCAAAATATTTATTTCAAATATCTTCGTAAGATATTTTCTACTCCAACCCTTTGAAAATAGTTTCAAATCACTTTTATCCTGCGGAATAAATTCCCAAATTTTGTTTATTTCCACTAAAAATACCAAGTCTGAATACTTAAGATTTAAAATAATTTAAAATCGCTTTACCTAAATTTTTATATATATGTATGTATGTATGTATGTATGTATGTATATACTTTAAAACATTTAAAATAAAAATCACTTAAAAGACTTTATTTAAATTACTATGAAATTTTATATTAACTTCTCATCCAAAACTTAAGCCAAAACAAATTTTGAAATAAAAGTTAGAAATTCTACATAAGCTTTTCAAATAAAAACTTTAGCTAAACTCTTTTTAAAATAAAACTACTTTATAAAATATAAATATTAATAATTATCTTTTTAAATCATAGTACCAATTAACCTTTTAAAATAATTACTACTATAACTAATTTAATAAATATTTAACTTTAAATTTTAAACAACTTAAATAATAATTTCTCAAAAACATTCTTTAAAAACAATTTTAAAACTTTTAACTTATACTTAAAAATCTGCTTGAAAACGTACTTGGCTTTTCGGGGAAACACACTTTTCTTTCACATCTTTAAAAATAAACCACTATTTATTTTTAAAACAAATTACCCATTGCTTTATAAATTCCCATCTTGAATTTATACTTTCAAATTATCCTCTGATAAATATTTCACTTTATTTATAAACCCCGTTTATAAATTCCATAATCTCATTCTCTTTAAATCCCAGTTTCACACACATAATTAGTTTTCAAATCGATTTTCAAAACTACTCCTTTTTAAAATAAATTCTTTTACTTATCCAAATTTATTTTAAAACCCATTAATTCCATATTTACCTCTATATTTATGATTTAAAATCTTATTTTAAACTGAAATATCCACTTCATACTTCATTTTAAATTCTCCTTTTCTATTTCTTCCCAAACATTTTAAATCTTAAATTTTGGAATTAAAATCCTTTAAATTTAAGACAATATCACTTAGGTCTCCAAAACTCTTTTATTTTCATTTACTTAAAAATCTCTATCTTCATTTCCGTACATAGAATTTATTTAATAGAATTTAAAAATCAATTTTTATACTTTTCCAAATTCAATCTTTAATTTACCCAAATTCACTATAATAGTTTAATTTAAATATTTCTCCTTTATTTCCTTCAAAAAAAAAAAAATCCAAACTTCATATATTTTTCATTTTCTCAAAATACCAATATATATTCAACCAAGCCATTGCATTCAATATTTTCAATTCTCGATATAATATGTGATAATCATCACAGATTATCACATAAATCACACCACTGAATATAAAATGAATTTAATCATTTTGAGGATTCCAGTTGGTCCCTCTAACCTATTTCCCCGCATCCATAAATGTTAACACAACAATTTAAAATACCAATCCCGCTTCAAAGCGGGATATCATGGTATAAAGGGTCATCCGCTATTATGCGGGGCTCATAGGGTCTCATACGCTATAAAATACGGGAAATCAATCACTCCAATACACACACGCACACACACTATATATATATAATAATATCACATCTAACTGAAAATATATCATCAATGCAAGCAATCAAACCAACAATTTAAATTTTGCTATTTAATTTAAGCGAAAATCCAAATGAGTGGGATTAACTCACCTTTGAGTTGCAATCCCAATCCAATCTGGACTTGGTTTCACGATTTTTGACCTTGCATAAACATTTTAACGAATCGAATAATTAATTACCATTAAATAATTTAATTAACTAATAATTAAATTCCAAACTAATAAATTTGATTTTAAACTAATCTTCCTACAATAATAATAATAATTAAATAGATTAACTTACAAATAAGTCATTTTAATAAATTATTTTAAAATAAACTTGTAAATTAAAATATCTATATGTATATTTATCTATTTCATTTTTCTTTTGAAACTACCTACACATATATACTTATAAAATAATCTATATTACCATTTAAGTTTCTACTTTTAAATCATATATATATAAACTATTTTCTGTTTTGCTGTATACATACATATATAAATCATTAAATAAAAATAAATAAATTGTTTTAAATTCCACTGCATGTTAAAATCTCAACTATCTATATACATATATACATGCCTTTCTAAAATATGTATATATATATACATAAAATTAAATCAAAACAGAGAATACCTCCTCCCCTCAACCTATCGCTGGACCCAAACTTCGATCAGAATCATCCAATGCACTGCCCCGTCCCCCACGCTCGCAATGCAAGTCACGCCGCTCCAGACCATCACCATTGCCTGCCTCGCGCGCATGCTCCGCTGTTCGACACGTTGCCACCGCCGCTCCGACCCTCCGCTCAGATTGCTCGATTACACGAACTTCACTGTTGAAATCGACTTTGAGCCTCCCCAAATCTGCTGCTATGCCATGACTCCCTTGCCGCCCCAATGAATTCTAACACGATTCCCTTCATCTATATTTTCGAGTTCAGTTTGGAGGAGCTAGAGAACTAAGTGATATCGAATTTTATATGGAAAAGAGGGGAAATCGCGATTTGGTTCTAATGGGAGGAATTCGATTTTGAAGAGGATAAGGAAGCCATATTTTTTTCATTTGATCTAATTACTTTTGTTTTAAAAAAAACTCAGTTGTTCGACTATATTTCTTTTTTGATAAAGATGCGTGTGAAATTAAATAGAGAAAGGGAGACACGTGCTCTCAGGGTGTGGATAGGTGTTGGATGAGGTCAACAGCAGATTGAAGGGAAAAATATATATTATATTTAAATTTAAATCGTCTGATTCCGCAACTCAAAATCTTGACCCCTATCAAGGTGTGCTGCTAGACATTTATAATGTTGTACCCCTATTCTTAACGCAATGGAAAAGGTTTCCAGTCCTAACTCGATCATATGAAGATGATATCTTTTTGAACCTAGTATTATATTAAATTTTCGATATAAATTCCAATGCATTTATCTACGAACGATCACACAACAACTGCAAAGACTACAAAAATTGAAATCATATAATAATACACTATTACGGATCCAATGGAACTGGTTTCGGTGAAGTCCAAGACTGTGCCTCGGAAGGCTATTTTTAAATATCAATTTAAACGATATAAATTCAAAACTGAACAAACCACTTTCGAATTGAATTTTAAAAGATCTATTATCTTTAGTATTATCAATATAGATTTTCCAAACCTTTGAAATATTTTTAACCAGCTTAAAAACCAAGGTTCACTATTTTAACCAATTTTCGATTATTAAATCCCACAATTAAATTATCCTATAATTAGTGATATTTTAATTTCATGTTAAAAGAATTCACTTTTGAATAATTAAAATTAGTTAAATATTCCGATTTCAAATGTTCAAAATTCGGGGTCGTCACATTCCTCCCCCCTAAAAAGAATTTCATCCCCAAAATTACTAGTTAAGAAGAATGATTCATAACCCGCCAATTATTTCCCAATCCAACTAGTTTTTACAACTTCCCAAAAACAATTATTATATTAAAGCACATTAACCATCTTTCTAACTTCCCAAACTCATCCACAGATCCCATACAATATTATCTACTCAACCTTCAAGTTTTAATTCAAAACCAAATTTTAAACCATCAAAATTTTCTCAAAATTTTTCCAACTCTCTAAATTTTTGAAAAGTTTCGCCAGCGTCTCCTTTGCGCGGCTAGCACGATACAACTATAAAATGTCTCTACGGGCCCCCAGATTTCAAAAGAAAACAAAACGCCAAGTGGCTAGACCAGAAAACCATTAAATTTCATGCAGAAATTTGAATACATACCTTTTGTCGAGCAATTCAATTTATCTTCTGAATTCAAAACACTAATTTTCTTTCCTTTAAAACACCCATATATCCTACTTAGCAATAATATCCAATTACATATTTCAAAATCATTTTTTTCACTTTCTTTTCAAAATTTCCAATATTATTTTAAATTAAGCCCATACAATGTACACATATCATCCGTATGCAATATCAAATTCGATCGCTCACTCGATCACACAATTTCACTTCCGAACTAGTATCGTCCACCCGACTTCCTAGTGCGAACTCAGATTTGGTTTATTGATCAGAGACCGTCATTTTCCTTGCATAGCCACAAACTATGATAGATAATTTCTAGAATCGATCAAAAATTCATATCCAGGGTTCGCCGTCGAAAATCGAATGAAAAATCCCAACTCGGATTGATATAACTACCTCGAAATTCTGTGCTCGAATCTGGATCAAACGCTATGCGAATAAAATAATATACGTACATCCTAAGTATTTATCCCAATTGATTATTAGCTATATCAATTCTCTTTTTTTTTTAGTCATTTTTATTTTTATTTCTATTCACTTATCCACACTTATTCCATTTACTTAATCTCCACTCACATTGTAACTTGGAATATCTTTCCCAATGCCAAATATTTACTTAAGAATTTTACCATTTACCTTCCTTAAGCTCAAAATAAATATTTTACCCACTTAAAAATTTATTTTCACTTCACTACTTATGCTTTCACATCTATTTTCATTTTTAAATTAAGTTTTCATTTCCATTCTGAATTCAGTTTACCTTTCATTTTAAATATTGAATTCAATTCATCCCATCTCAAAACATATTTAATTAGTCATTTCTTTAATTAGTTCCTTTCATTAATTTAAAATAAATCTCAATGGATTTTATTTCCAAACTTTAATTATTTTTAGTCTACCTTGACTTAATTTTTCAACTTCGCTTTAGTTTGCACAATTTATATTAAATATCATTCTCATATTCGATTTCAATTCCATTTTCTTACCCACTTAAATTAATTAGTTTACTTATTAATTTTATTTTACTCATTTATTTTTTTACACTCCAAATTTAATCAATAATAGTCCCAATTCCCTTTTAGTTATAACCAAATATTTTCTTATTCATAAATTTATCTCCAATTTAATAAATTTTATTTCGAATACTATCCATTTAGCTTACTTGGATTTATTCCCTTTAAGCTACTTCAGTTATATTCCATTTACTATTTCTTTTAATTGATTACATTCTAAATTATTTCATTTTCTTACTTACTTTAAATTTTTAACTCTTCTTCAAGTTAAAATTTTCTATTCTAGAAAATTTCAATATTTACTAGTTATCAAAACCATTTCAACATCTATATATTTCAATATTCTAGATTAACTTACAAATAAGTCACCTTAAAAATTTATTTTAAAATAAACTTGAAATTAAAATATCTGTATGTATATTTATCTATTTCATTTTTCTTTTGAAACTACCTACACATATATACTTATAAAATAATCTATATTACCATTTAAATTTCTACTTCTAAATCATATATATATATATAAACTATTTTCTGTTTTGCTATATACATATATACATAAATCTTTAAATAAAAATAAATAAATTGTTTTATATTCTACTACATGTTAAAATCTCAACTATCTATATGCATGTATACCTGTTTTTCTGAAATTTGTATATATATATGTATACATAAAATTAAATCAAAACAGAGAATACCTCCTCTCCTCGACTTGCCGCCGGACCCAAACTTCGATCAGAACCATCTAATGCACCGCCCCGTCTCCCACGCTCACAACGCAAGTCCCGCTGCTAGAGACCATCAATGTTGCCTGCCTCGCGCACATGCTCCGCTTCTTAACACGTTGCCGTCGCCGCTCCGAACCCTCCGCTCGGATTGCTCAATTATGCGAACTTAACTATTGAAGTCGAAATCGACTTTGAGCCTTCCCATATCTACCGCTATGCCATGACTCCCTTGTAGCCCCAACGAATTCGAACACGATTCCCTTCATCTATATTTTTGAGTTCGGTTTTGAGGAGCTAGAGAATTAAGCGATATCGAATTTTATATGGAAATGAGGGGAAATCGCGGTTTGGTTCTAGTGGAAGGAATTCGATTTTGAAGGAAGCCATAATTTTTTCATTCGATCTAATTCCTTTTGTTTTTAAAAAAAAACTCAGCTGTTCGATTATATTTCTTTTTTTTATAAAGACGTGTGCGAAATGAAATAGAGAAAGGGAGACACATGCTCTCAGAGTGTGGACAGGTGTTGAATGAGGTCAATAGTAAATTGAAGGGATATATATATATATATATATATATATATATATATATATATATTATATTTAAGTTCAAATTTAAATCGTCCCGATTCCGCAACTCAAAATCTTGACATCCTATCGAGGCATGCCGCTAGGCGTTTATAATGTTATACCCCTATTCCGAACGCAATGGAAAAGGTTTTGAGTTCTAACTCGATCGTATGGAGAAGATAGCTTTTTAAACCTAGTCATTATATTAATTTTTCGATATAAATTCCAGCGCGTTTACCTACCGTACGACCACACGACAACTCAAAACACTACAAAAATTGAAATCCGATAATAACATACTATTACGGATCCAATGGAACTGGTTTTGTCGAATTCCAAGACTATGCCTCGGAAGGCTATTTTTAAATATCAACTTAAATGATATAAATTCAAAATTCAAACAAATCACTTTCGACTTCAATTTTAAAAGTTCTATTATCTTCAGTATTATCAATATAGATTTTACAAACATTTGAAATATTTTTATCCAGCTTAAATACCAAGATTCACTATTTTAACCAATTTTCAGTTATTAAATCCCATAATTAAATTATCCTATAATTAGTGATATTTGAATTTCAAGTTAAAAGAATTCACTTTTGAATACTTAAAATCAATTAAATATTCCGATTTCAAATGTCCAAAACTCCGGGTCGTCACATATACAAAAATTCTCTTATTTTAAAGTCAAATAAAATGTATACAACCATTTATTATGAAAATAAAATGTTATTTAACAAATTAAAATTTATTTTAGTAATAAAAAGTTATTTTTAACAATAAAACCCTATTATTTTTCTCTATATTACACAATTACACTATTTTGTTACAAAAACACTATTTTTAATCCAGCAAATTGTACAAAATTTATTTTCTTGCCAAATAAATTACAATAAATCATTTTAACTATTTTTAACCATCAAAATATTTTTTAAACAATATTTCATTTTAAATTACATAATTTCTTCATATTTCTCATTTTAAATTTAATAAAAGATTAATATTGACAATATTTTCCAATATTGTTGTATTGACTCAATTAAAATCAATAAATGATCATTTTCCCCTTATAAAAATTACGTCCTCGAAATTTTAAGGGAATAAATTTATTCAACTCAATTTATTTCATCAATCAAAAGAAAGATAGACAAGCTTGAGATTAAAATTTCTCACTCCCAACTCAGGATAAAAGAAAACCAAAACAAAATTGCTCGATAAATTGTATGATTTCTCGACTACATTCATCGAGATTATCGGACTATAGAATTTGTATGAGAAACAACTCATGATTTTGAAGGTATCTCTCCTTCGAAATAAGAAACAAAGCAGAATGTTGCCTAAAAATCAATCGAGCGAGACTGATTTCTTAGAAACTTCTCAAATGGGAATTTAACTCAACTTTTATCCCGAACTTCAATCAACAAGGTGATCATCAGTATGAATTTCTGCATGTCACTACGGAAAGAGTTAATACAATACTGGCTTGATTACAAGAGAGCTATGAAAACTCGACGAGTGGTGGTTCCTTCGAAGGCCACCAAACTCAAACGACCGCAAAAGCGCAAATCGTTAGACTATTGCACTAAGGAAAGATAAACATAAGAAATCAAATATTGATTTACAATTAAAACTTCTTAAAATTCCAAAACCCATTATCTTTATATTCAAAATATCAATTTTTAATACTTAGATATTTTACAAACTCTTATAGCACTTATAAAATGAAAAATTATTTCAAATTCAGTCTTATTATCTAAAATTAAATTTTTGAAAGAATTTAATAATTTCATTTCAACAATCCTTAAGATAAATAATTTAAAATTTTCTACTCTTTATTTTCAAATACCCAAATTCTCAAAACAAACTCCATCTTCAACATGCATAACTCATTTTAAAATATTCAATAAACATTTATTTTTCAAACGAAGTATTATCTTATCATTTCAACAATAAAACATAACTATATTCAAATTCATATATTTCAATTATCATAATGGCATTGGCTCGCCATTGATTTATAATAAATAACCCTATCGATCAACTGCAGAGTTGGCTAAAGGATCAAAATTGCCTCGCCACTCATCCAACCCACTATGGTTCAATGGCTGCATATGTCATCCAAATAAAATTTAATTCTCAATCCAGTAATAATTAATTTACAAACTAAATCTTATTGAAACTCAGTTTATCGTGTCTGATTGTCTCATCACAGTGTTTAGGAAATTCCTATCGATAACATTGATCAGGCGCATCAACCAGAATTCTTGAAGAACTTGATGGACAACCCAACACAAAGACCATTTTCTTTAAAAGAATCACCTCATATTCAATACTCAAAATATTCTTTATCTAACTCAAACAAAAATCCAATTTCTCTTAAACACATTTCTTAAATTTTGAAAATTTTGAAATCTCAATTTTTATTGCTTATACTCAAAATTAAAAACACAAAAAGAGCTCATCGAAATATTCTCAGAATACTCGATTCACAAGATTGATGGGATAGACTATAGTATTCGTTATTCTACACGGTATAATGAACTACGTGCAAAATTCATACAAGTGCGAATCGCGGTAAGAGGAATGCTATCCTCTGCAATTGTAACTTAAAGAGATTGGTGTAGGGTTAAACTAAAGTAAGACCCTAACACCACTCAATAGATTAAAAAGGAATAGATGAGATTTAAGGATAAGGGCAAGACATCTTCTCCAATGAGAAGAAGAACACTTATCAACATATCATTACTCCGAATGAAGTAATATCATGAAGCCTATCAACAATTGAGTATCCTAAGAGGATATCTCAAAAGAGGTAAGAATGGCAATGTCGAATAAATTCAATAAATCGGGAATGAGGTCAATACAATACTCGATTTCCTGATTGGGTATCATGCTCGAAATGGACTCACAAAAACCAACAGAGTCATAATGATTAGAATTTGAGATATATCATCAACATTTCGAAACTCAAGAGTGAATACAGATACTTCAGAATCATAATCAATATGCCGAGGACAAGAATTAACAAACTAACGAAATTAGGATATTTAAATATAAGACCCTTCAAATCACAAAATGTGGCTTGATAAAATACAAGCCACTCCCTCTCAAATCATTCCAAACTCTAGATAGAGAATCCAGATAGAAAATATCATGCTAACCTGCACAAAAGATAAGCTACAAGGAACAACTTCAAAATTCTCACGTCAAGTATGGCGGATCCCTTCAAAAGGATTCACAATCCTCGAGTAAGCAACAAGTTTGAAACATCTAATAACATTAACAAATTTCGTCGATACGGATAAATGCCAAGCACCTGTATCGAAGAGGATTCGAATAGAACGGTCATAAAAAAGAATAGAACCTTTCAAAATGGTAGGATATATACCTGGAGACTAAGATGCACTACAAAAGCTTTCGCCATATTCAAATTACCAGAACGAGAGTCCTTTTTCTTAAGGCATGAAGAGATCATATGTCCTTCTTGCTTGCAATAAAGGCACTTTCAAGGGTGAAGACAATCTCTAGCTAGATGATCTCGAGAATCGCAATTGAAGCATGCTAAAACTTTAGCTGAAGAAGGTGCTGCATGAGGATGAGAACCAGAACTGCCTTGCTTTACCTTCTTCTTAGGAGGAAAGGATTGGGATCTTTGAAAGGGAAATTTCTTATTGTTTGGGTTCTTTCAAACATCGGTCTCATCACTACTATCCCTATCCTTTTCGACAGCTTCGAGGTGAAGCGCCGAATCCACTAGCTCCTCGAATGAGAGCTTAAGCTAAAGCATTAGCGATTTCTTCGAATATTTCTTAAGTCCAGAAACAAACTTAAGATTCTCCTTGTATGGTGTGCTAATGAACTCGAGCCCATACTTGGATAAGGACTCAAAAAAGGATACATAACCAGAAACAGATGATTTTCCCTGCTTCAACTCGAGGAAGCGACGGGCAAGGAAAGCCTTCTCGGATTCTGGCATGAACTTAAGCTCAAAACGGTCTCGAAAATTCTGCCATGTAAGGGTGAACTCATCCATCTTGGTAGTAAGGAGCTCGTACCAGTCTAGTGCTTTTTCTTATAGCATACTCGAAGCCACAAGAATATGGTGATGATCGGAGATCTCCATACGAGTAAGAATACGCTCGCATGTATGGAGCTAAGCTTGAGCCTCTAAAACTATCTCAAAGCCTTTGAATAGCTTTCCTTCGAGATGGGTGAAGTCGCTGCACATACGTGCAAATGCGGATTTCCATAGAGGAGAGGGATGAGTAGGAGTGGGAGGCTGAGTGCCCCTAAGAAGCTCAAGAATCTGGTCAGTCGACATATAAACTCCTTCGGGACGAGCACCACTGGATGGTCCGGCCTCCAAAGTGTGACCTCTACTCTTCCAGCCATTTGCTAAAAGTTAAGATAAGCTAGGATTATTCACAGGGGTAGATATTAGCAATTGGAATTCATTAAATAAGGAATACTGTGGAATTTAAAATTAACATTCCTAGACATATTCCTTTCTATCTACCCCCAAAGGACACAAAAGATTAAGGACAAGGTTGGGTTCAACGACGATTTGGGGATGATGTTTACACTTGTATTATAATTGATGTATAGTAATTGTGTATACTATTCTGTGTTTATTAAATTTTGTTCTGAAATCAGCTCTGATACCAAGCTATGATTCCTCACCCGAGACCTACAAATAACAAAGAGAATTACTAAGTAATTATGTCTACTAATGCGGAGTGTAGGGCTGTTTAACGGCGACCATCATAGTCTTGCACTAAATATGAGCTAAGTATGTCGATTTGGTACTCATTTTCTTTCATTTTGTCTCAGTGTTCGACATACTCAATTCCTATCTAATGCACTAGTATGGTGGCTACAGGATTGATTCAGAAACAAAAGGTACAACATCAACAGTCTCAAGTCATAGAGCAACATACACAAACAGATATACATATACACATACATCAAATGTAATACAACATGTCATAAGTGGTATTCAACCAAAATATATACATACATACATCCCATCGTAAGAATATACATCACAAGTTCCCAACAAGACAACTACTACAAAAACTAAGCCATCAATCAAGGTTAATAGGGAAGTCCATAATGATAAAGCTAGCATAAGTCCCATAGATTCCTAACTACAACTCGGTCTGACCCAAGTAGTAAATACATGGGTCAGGCTAACTAGAACTTGATATTAGCGATGGATAAAAGGTATACAAGTGCATAAGGGAAATTAACATTCCTTTAAATATAAAGGAATGATATAAGTAAAGTGCTGTATATACTTCCAAGGGTGGAAATTCCATAAAAGCCCAAAGTTATCTCATGAATAGATTTAACATGTCATAAAGATTCACATTCAAGGGTAATCAATATAAATGAACATAAGCCAACACAAAAGCCATATGAGAAAAATATCAAAATCTCCAAAAACTCAAATCTCATGGAACTTCACAAGAGAGTTCAAACCTCATAAAAATGAAATCGCCATATATAACATCTCATGTACCACAAGGCTTTCGATGTAAAAAAGATATCTAAAATTAGTGAAATCATAATAAAACTCAGAAACTCAGAAAATCCGGATTGGCTAGATCCCGGATTGCATGCCGAAGCAATGTTGCACGTGCCAAAATATTGTCCAGTGCTATGAATAAATTAGGTACCTATCTCATGGAGCCGAAGGTCATGCTCATGGGTACCGAAGTCACATAACTCATGGTAAACGTCACATAACTCGTGGCGACCGAAGTCACATATCTCTGATGCCCCGAAGGTCTATAGCACTGGCATAATCATGGATGTTTCATAAACTCTCGGATAGGAATCTAAAAAGTGTTAACATGCTCCCCATACCGCACGCTCGCACTAAATGATTTACTAACCGCTAGGTAACTCCACATCATAAAAATAAATCATAAATCTCAAAATTCTCATGTCTTGCCTCATATTATCAACAAATAAAATAAAATCTCATAATGGTTTCTCATAAACTATAATTTTCGAACTAGGGAAATCTCAACTAAAGGCTTGCCTCGTCTCATCGGCAAGTAAAACAATATATATATGGTCCTCATAGATTATAACTCCTAAAATAGGAGATCTCGAGCCACTAACTCACCAAATATTGGCTATCTCAAATAACTTCTAAAAATAGGAATTATAAATCTCAAAAATATGTCATAAAATGGAAAATCTCCATTATCCACTCAAACCAATATACTCGAATAGTTTCGATCATACAAGTCCGAAATTAACCGAAAATGTAAACTCACGTGTCTCATACATTTTACTAAATCGTTTAATTCTCTTCCTTATACATACAAAAATTTAAAAATAGTATATATTATTTATAAATAATTTTCTTGAGAAAATGGGATTTTAAAACAATTTTCTGAAATCATTTTGAAAGCAATTTATTGAAAATTCTCCTTATTATAGGAAATAATTACATATTAAATACTTCAAAATAATTTAAAATATTCTATTATAATCATTTTAAAAGCCAAATTATTTCAAAATTATTTCAAAATTTGTTTGGAAGAAACAATACTTGAAATCGAAGAAAAACATAGATAATACTCCAAATCGATATTCAAATTAAATTCGAATGTAATTCATATTTTTAAATTTCAAATTCCTCTAAATCTTGGCTAGTCCATTAGTAGATATCATAGACCTTACTCATATTCCAAATCATCTCAAAATGCATCAGAAATAGTAGCAAAATGAATAACAGAAGAGGTAAGAAAACATAGCATAAGAAGAGAAATTGCCGAGGAAAGCTAAAGGAACAAGCCAACATTCACGTATATGGGTCGACATGGGGATCGACCCATTATTTGGGCCGGTTGACTGCCAGGTCGACTGTCTCATAGGCTAGGTTGACTGGCCTGTCGACCTGGTGGGCAGCTCGGTCGAACTCCCTGTCGACCCAGGACATAGATTCGCTTCAGGTTGGTTTTTAAGCCTCGTATCGATTTTCCACGGACAATTTGACATATCAAACGATTGAATTATACAGTGAAAATCGACATGCACATAGTATAAAAACTAAAGTAAACTCCTAAATAGATCTAACAGCGATTCGAGATAAAATCAAGAAGTTATAGGTGCTCAAAGTGGCAACCAGAAATGAGAAATTCGCTAAAACAACTAACAGAGAAATATACGTAAACAGAAGTTTTACTGAGCAAAATTTCTTACAGCAACTCAAGTTTTGGTTAGAATTTGTGATTTTTGAACTGATCTCTACGATTTAGCAAAGATTTTGATAGCAATCGGTGAACTTTTGAGGAGAATTGGAGCTTCCAAGACCTGTATTAGCTGAAACAAAGACATGCACAACAAAATAAACTAGTTACAGACAATTCATACTTAACTCAAAAATTTTGATGAAATCTTGGAGTATTGGGTTTGATTTCCTTATATAATCTTGTTTTAGTGATTCTCTTCTTTTATTTGCAGCAAGTTTTGAGTGGAAATGGATATTTTGTTGAAGGAGGCCATTGATTTGCTTGATTTCTTTTTACTATATGCTTTCTATTTTGAGAAGAAGATAAGAAAAGGTACGTACTGTGTTTTGTTTTCTTTTCTTATTAGAAACATCCAGATAATGGGTTAATGGATTTAAACTATACCCAAATAATCCCAAGTCTATTTTTACTTAGAGAAAACGTAAGTTACGTACATAATTAGCCTATTATATCAACATATACACAAATTCTCTTATTTTAAAGTCAAGTAAAAATGTATACAACCATTTATTATGAAAATTAAATTTCTATTTAACAAACTAAAATTTATTTTAACAACAAAAATTATTTTTAACAATAAAACCCTATTTTTCTCAATATTACACAATTACACTATTTTATTATAAAAACACTATTTTTAATCCAACAGGTTGTACAAAAATTATTTTCTTGCCAAATAAATTATAATAAATCATCTAACTCTTTTTAATCATCAAAATAATATTTTTAAACAATATCTCATCTTAAATTACATAATTTCTTCATATTTCTCATTTTAAATTCAATAAAAGATTAATATTGACAATATTTTCAATATTGTGGTATTGACTCAATTAAAATCAGTAAATGATTATTTTCTCTCCAAATTCTCAAAATAAAGTTTTTAAAACTTTATTTTCATCAATTTATATTTATTTCAATAATTTAATGTTGAAATACATCACTTATTTAATTTACTAACACTAAATTAATATAAACCCAATATTTATAATTTATTTAACCAAATACTTATCCAATCAAATTTAATCCCTTATTCAACCTCAATACATTGTTTATTTTAAATAAACGATTTTTAACAAAATCTTCTCGAATTTATTTTATTCTCAATATTAAAATATAACTATCGTTGTATTATAATGTTATAGGTAATCGCCAATGCCAAGGTTGTTACAATTTGGGTCTTTTAAAACTGAGTCAACCGTTCGACCTCTTTAACTTAGAGTGTTAAAATGGACAGTGTTCACGAGTTGATCCAAAAAAACAAATAGTTTACTCCACTACATGTTTTAAAAAAAAGCTATGGTTTTAATAAAATAATGACTATTAAAACCCTCATACTTTTTTACATTAAGGTGCTAATGAATGATGTTTATGGACTGGCCCAATTAACACTAATTAGTTTACCCTACTTAGATGTTAAATAAAATCTATGGGTTTGATAACTCAGAGTTATCAAAACCTTACTATCCAATCTAACCTATTTAAATCAGTGTTAAATTATCCCTTATCAAAGGGTAAAAATTCATTTATTCAAAACAATCTTTTGTCAAAAATACATTTAATATGGAAATCAATTCCCTTTTAGAGAACTTAAAAACTAACTAAACATACTACATATATTTCTTTTATGAGATAACTTTAAACAATTTTATTTACTAAACTCACTTTGGGTTCATTCGGATTTTGATTCATTTCGATCGCATAATGATAAAGAGAATAATTTACTAAGTACTCCAGTCTGTTACCAACGTTCGGTTGTTACTTAGATGATTATTCAGACTACCACAAAACTAACCGAAATATTTTCCTCCAAAATATTTGGAGAAAAAGCGTTCTACTTAAAATTGCTTTATCAAAATATTTATACTTAAGAAATATTTCCAAATAATACCGCTATTACAATTCCCAAAATCATTTGAAATCATTTCAAACAATTCCGAGATTTAAATTTTCTAAAAACCTCTTTAAAATATTTTTCTAAAAGACAAATTGATATTATTAACTGTATTAACACAAGAGTAAAAAACAATTGTTATTTTAAACATCATTTACTAAAATCCCAAAACAATTTACACTTAGCATTATTTATAAACAATTCTATTCAAAAGTTCTCATTTGAAAACCATCATTTATTAATTTAAATAATAATTATTATCTCAAAAGATAATAAAACAATTTCCTTTGATAAACAAATCAGTCATCTTTAATAAAATAGTTAATTACTTCCAAAACACTTTCATTAAATCAATTAATTTACTTTGAACTCATTTCTTAAATCAATTAAGTAACTTAAAATATCATTTATCAAATGATTTATTAAATTCAAATAATCATTAATTAAAATGATTTTTAAATTTAAATATCATTAATTAAAATGAATAATTAAACTCCAATATCATTAATTAAACTCAATTAACCATTAGTTAAAACGATTAATTAAGTATAAAGAATTTTTAGAAAAATTGATTAATTGAATCTAAAGATAAACCAATTTTAAACATCATTAATTAAATTGGTTAATTAATTTCAAAATCATATAGTTAAAATGATTAATTAATTTAAATAACCATTAACTAAAATGATTAATTAATTTAAAATATCATTAATTAACGTGATTAATGAATTTTAAAATTCTATTTAGCGAAACACGAGCTCAAGTCCAAAACACACACAATAGGTTTTTGGGGATGAAAATCAATAAATGGCAATATAGCGAAAATCGCTATAACGACACTTAAACAATTTAAATGGAATATCAAGATTAATTTCTACTAAACATCCATTTTCCAAATGTAAACAATAAAACAAATAATTTAACTAACATCCAAGCAATCAATAATAGTTTATAGCATCATAAATGTGCAATAGTAAAATTGAATGTGAGTTGAACTCATAATTAAATAATTATCCATTATTATAACTAAATTTTATCATATATTTATCCTTTAAATGTGTTATCCCACCGTTAAAAGTATATTAAACAACTTTTTGTTAGAAGTTTACTTTCAGTTTAACATTGTTAAAAGATAACTTTTAACTTAACCCTTTCACCAAACACCTTATAGTTAAACTATGAAGTTAGATTCACAAGGGGATTGTTCTCAAGGTTCCCTAATTCCTATTTACCTAACATATACCTTATTAAGAAAATTTTCTAATGAACTTAATTATCAATAGTTAATGCTCAAACTGGAGGTGCATAACTAAACAAATCATAAATGATAATAATAAAATATTATCATTTCCTAATAATCAACTCATTAATACATTATATTAGTTTTGAAAATCATTCTTGTATATATAAAATATATTCCTAGGAAAATTATTTCATTTACCATTTTAGGAAAATTGTAACGAACAGGATTTTTCGCGCTCGAAAATCGACATCCATACTTCATATCGTATTCGAATGCCATAGATTCGACCGTTCAAATCCGATTCGCCGGAGCTTATAACAACATTAAGTAAACAACACAGCGGAAGAAAAGAATAATACATTGATATACAGCTTTGATACAATATCTGATACAACAGATGATCCAATAGATATCAATATACATCAGAGATATGATACAATAAAATAGCAGCGGAAAAGAAAATAGATAACACCAGCAGCGCATAATCTCCAAAACAGCCTTTAAAAGAAAACTCCAAGGCACCAATCCAAAATATCTCGAACTCCCAAAAGATAAGCAAGTCTCGTCCACATCCAAAGACTGAACTAGCTCCAGATAACCTACTAAACCTGACCATCTGAAAAACCCAACTCTAGACTGCTCGTGTAGAAAATTTTGAGCATCCAGAGTTTAGGAAAGAAACAATAAACTCCGGATCAGTCGTGGGACTGGTGTGAGCAACAAAAACAGTTTATCTTTAAAAACAAACAAAGAAATATTTTAAAATAGATTCGCAATGCTTTTTAGAAATGAGACTACCATAAGGCCTCCCGCACACACACACAATGCAAACGCAGAATCGGAGGAGATTTCTCCTTATGATAGTCAAAGATGCTTGATACGCATTAAAAAGGAACATTTGGTATTATTACTAGTAGTGTAGTATAAATCATTTCGAAAGTAAAGATATAAATCTTAGCCAACATACGACCATAATCGTATGCCTACTATAGCTACCATGTTCAATAGCAGGTTACCGCCACATTCCATGGCAGGTTATACAACTAAAACCGTACAGGGTACGTATTTGAAGAATGGATTTCCAACAAATGGTCGGGCAAAGGAACTTCGCAAACCCCGAAATGGAACGCCTCTGGAAGGACATCCCCGAGCATCCTAAATGGATCTCTGCCAACACAAAGCCGGTGCACTCCCTGTCCGGGAGTATCAACCTCAGATATTCCATCCCCGGTCGTAACCAACCTTTATCCGAGCGCTCGGTACCAACAATACCACACAGTAAGATATAGTGTATCCATATGAGTAAGTATATGGGCTCCATACCATGATACTACCCCTATACAGAAGAAATGGACATATCCTAAGGACGCGATCCCTGAAAACCTTGCTGCATCTTTCCTGTTTCGACCATTTTCCGAGTTGTGAGGTTTGACGAAGTCTCGTCCACAAAGCCACGCTTTGGTACAAAGCCATGCATTGGGTCAACAAATGATCAAAGAAAGGATCACAAAGATAAGTGATCAAACAAATGATCATATCACAAATGATCAAACAATGATCATTTCACAGCAACACTCAGCATGTCACATTACCAAATTGGGAATATATCGCTGATAACCTTCAACTACATAACCTCTGAGCTCGTACGTCTCAGAGAAGGGTGTTAAGCTAAGAGAATAAATTCTCCGCCACCAACAGAAATATATTTGAAAGAAATCTGCTTTATATCTCAAATTGTAATGTCAGACATAACAATCCATACAAGTTTGTTCTGGGTTCGAACAGAACCGAAGGCACTTCCAAAGAAGTCCTTGCAATCCGGCTATTCACAATCCCGATCGGACTTTCCATCACTTAGGGAGTCTCTATACCGTTGCAACTCAGTGCAGAGACAATCGATAGGTCATACTATCGTTCCTGCAAATACCCGGTCTTCACCACCGGTCTTCAAATGCTATCCATAACGACGTATCACATATTCGGAATGGGTTATACGACCCAAAGGTCCTTTCCCGGCTAACCCGAATAGTGAACGCAATATTTAAAACATATGGATATGGGATTTCAATTAAGTCACAACTTATTACCCAAAACTTTTCTTCCAAATGGTTTAAACAAATTACCATTTCCAATCTTTTAAACAAAAAGATTTATTTTAACAACCTTCAACGGTTTAAAACAATTTCCACACTTTAAATCTTTTAAACAAAAGATTCATTCATAGATTTTCCAAATTAATTCTCATTTCAATTGGATTAACTCATTAAATCTTTAAAAGAAAGATTCAACTTATAACTTTCAAAACAATTCCATTTCGAATGGTTAAACAAATCACCATTTTAAATCTGTTAAAAATAACCAAATTCAATTCATGGCTTTCAAAAAGAATTTACTCATAACTTGGAAAAACCATTTTTTTTCAATTCAATCTTGAAATTCCTTTAATTAAACTAGAATTTCATTTCTTATCTGAAAGCTTTTATTCTTTTAAAACAAACAATTTTCATTTTGGAAATCTGATTTATTTATATGAGTAAAGGTTCTTGGGTTAAATTCAAATTCTCAAAATTTTACTTTCATATAAACACATTTTTAACATTTTTAACCGTAATTTCCAAACAGGGAATTCAATCCTTATTTTGAATTCAAATTAAATTTAAAATTATTTAAATTGGCAATTTTACCAAGTTATTCAAAATACCTTTTATCTTTGGAAACACCTCTTCAAAAGCTTTAACATTTAACCCAGATCCATTCCCAAAAATAAATTGAATTTAATATTCAATTTTATAAATCATTTCAAAATCTGTGACTTAATCGATTTCCTCGTGAAATCCATCTTTGTGTGTGTATAAGTGTGGTTCAGGGTTTAACACAATAGTGCAACATCATCATCATCACAAATTCACAGATAATATACAAATATAAACCAATGAATGAATCATACACAGCTCAATCCACAGTACAAAATATCACAAATCAGTTAGGACAATCAATTCAAAGTATCTTACAATACAATCATTCATAAGTAAGGTCAAGCATTTAATAATCATTTATAAACAGGATTAATTTATTACTTAAACCCTAAATTAATTCAATTTAATTTCCAATTATATCAATTACTTATGAATTAATTATCCAATCCTGATTAATAAATCACAAATCGTTTGATATAAATCAATTTATCAAACACATAAATAAATTAATTATTCTTAGTTCATCATATTAATTAAATCAACATTTTAAACCAATTTCCTAATTAATTAACTTTAATTAATTATTTAAAGAAACTAAATCTTTTTAATTTCTTACCATTAAGCAATCATCTCATACAAATAAATCATTAATTACCAGTTAACCTTTATCAATAAATTGATCAAAAAATCCAATTTGAAATTACACTTCGTAATTAACCTCTTAATTACTTTCATTAAGTAATTAACAATTTGCATTTGATTATCTTAATTTATAAATCCAATTAATTATCAAAATTAACCACATTAATTTAATTACTTAATAATCTCTAGTTAATTATCTTCATTAACTAATAACATTTCCTTAATTACTTTCTTAAGAAATTACCTTAATTAATCATTATTAATCATCTTTAATTATACATTTATCTAAATCATTATTTTAAAATCAAATAATTAAGTCATTCCTTAATTCTTTTATAAATTAAATTCTTTTATTATCTTAATTATTTTCTTTAATTTACATTACATTTTTATTTTACTTAATTTATAAAGGAAGTTTATCAAAAGTTAAGTTTTAAATATTTGTTTGAAAACAAATTTACTTTTAAAAGCTATCTTAATTTAAACTTGTTTTTAAAACATTCTGATTCAAAAACTGATTTGAATTTCTAGATTTGGATTCAAAATAAACTTGAATCCATTATTTTAAACATTTGATTTTAAACTTTGTTTTCAAACCCTTAATTTTAAATCTTGATTTAGAATCCAAATTTTCATTTTAAAATTTTATGATTTAAATGTTTATTTGAATCTAAGCTTCAAACTGGATTTAAACTTTATCTAACTCTAACTCATAAATTTAAATAAAATTTAAATTTGTTTAAATTCAAGTTACAGTCAGGTTTACAAAAACCTGTAACCAGACTAAACTAACCCGTGGGAAACAATATATAGCTTCGAGCTCCACGCCCTAAAACTCCGAGTAAATCACGAGATAACTCGAGTAATACCCGAGAGAAAAAAAACTCACGTACACCCTTGCAACCACCCAGGCAAAACAACTCCAGGTTCCAAAGCAACGTGCTCGTGCACGTGCACGTCGCCGACGTCAACTCCGGTCGTTTGCAGATCATCGAGTCAAGTCGCCGATCCTCCACGAGTCACTTTCCCGACCACTCAATCTCCTCATCATCTCAAAAACGAAATCGAGATAAAAGTCGAAACCTGGAACACGAAAGCCACTTCCATCTCATACCTGTCAACGACTCGTCCACGCGACTCCGGCTACCAGAAAATCCCATACTCCGGCCATCACTTCGTCGCCTCAGCCTCTACCACCACCCAACAGCCCATAGCACTCGATCATCTACAAATGCCAAAATGGCCGATTCTATCTAACCAGTAAAACTAGGGTTCCAAAAGGAAACCCACTACCGCAACCTCCATGGTGAATTGCATCACCATCTACCATTTTTCTCAAATGCTACGATCACTCCTCCATCATCAAGCAGAACCCCGACCCCCTTCAGTCAAGAAGATCATCACAGAAACCCAATTTTTATATTTCGTTCAAACCAAAAATGCTCATTCAATACTTAACTAAAAAAATGTGATTTTAGTTTTAAAAATTTAATTTTGGTACTAGCATTTGATACATGTAACTGAATCAAAGAATCTTGACATTTTATTTTTGACTTAATTTAAGTCTGCTGTGTTGTTTTGTTATATCCAGAGACAAATGCAATTTGTTTGTAACTTAAACAAATTTTAAATTAAAACTGATGACATAACAAATATATTTGGTTCGACACTTAAATCATAACATAGATTGGATTATTAGCAAATGTTTTTTTTTAATCTTTTGAACCTAGAACTAAAGCCAAAGACCAGAAATTCAAACACACAGCATTTCACACACCAACATATCTATACATACACAGAATTTTAAAATATATTCACAAGCATATTATACTTCAAAGATAAGCAGGCAACCTAATTATATACTTAACAATTTAAAATGGTGATGTTACTCACAGATAAGTATTCAACAGTTTTACTTTTAAGTTTAAAACAAAAGTTACTCACCTTGAAATATGGGAAAACAGAGACTCTGGTTTTGAGAATAATTGCAGTTTTGATCTTCTTTTCCTTTTCCTTTTTTCTCAGCAAATTGTTTTCAAGCTTGTGTATAAAGTGATGTTTGTTTTTCTCTTTTTTTTCTGATCTTTGCTAAGTTGTTTTTAAATTGAAGCTTTTTGTTTTAAGTTTGTGATGAGATTTTCTTCAGATTTTTACTCAGTTTTGATGAACGAATTGGAATAAATAGATTGATATACATGAGAATGGAGCTTACATATTGGTATAGTTAGTACAGTGTGAACATTGTTTTGTTCTGTACAAAAGGTATGGTTGAGTTGCTTGTGTTATGGGCTAACATGATTTTAGAGGTATGGCAGATCTTTGTTTATTCTTATATCTTGCCTCCTTTAACTCGGCTGATAGCATTTTGCTTTTGAATGATTTTCTTCTTTTGGCTATTACTTACTTCTTTTATTTGTCTGTATTGACTCTTTGTACTTAGATTTTTTTTTTCTTTCTTTTGCAAGCTACATACTTGTATGTATTTTTTTGTTTTGTTTAGCAATACTTTGTTTATGTTTTACACCGCAACATACTTGTTGTATGCATACATTTTTTATTCTTTTGCCTGGTTATTGTTATTTCTTGTTTTGTTTACTTTATTTGTTTTGTTTTATTTGTTTGTTTGAATCTTAACTAATTTGTTTAAATGTGTTTCATTTTATGTTTTATTTCTTTTCCTTTTCTACATATATATTTATTTTTATTATTTTTGTTTGTATGTATACATATCATTTAAAAGACAATGGTTTGAAATTTAATACATATCAAAGGAATTACATATATGTATTTACTAAATTTGATCAATTTACATTTTTTTAATTCAAAAATTAATTTAATTATCAATTTAAAATTAATAAAAATTCGGGATCGTTACAGACTTCCCCCCTTAAAAGGAATTTCATCCTCGAAATTCGATAGAGAGATAACGAAGATAGATGAAAGATAAAGAAATATCTTTTCTGATCAAACTGGTTATCAATTCTGCATTTGGCTCACCAAATCAGAATATCAACAATAAATACAAGAACAAACTCAATCAATTATGAAACAATTGGGTTACCTGATCTACGAAGTACATAGAGGTATTGGTTAGCTCGAAGGGATAACTAACCGTTCGTAGATTATATCGAAACCCAATGAAATAGACAGAAATAGATTTGATTATGATCTTAGATTCAAGATTTAACTTATTTACGATTTGCTGAGGAATAAAACTAAGGGTAGTTCTCATGCCGAACAAATTTCAAAAATTTTTAATCATAAATGAGATAGTTACCTTATAAAGTTTATTTTCTTAATTAAATTTTGAGGTTAAAGAATCACCTTTGATTTCACAATCCCTCGCTGCTTGAACTTGCTTCAGTGCTGAGCAATTCATAATCCTATGCCCCGGCTTGTGGCAATGGCAACATTTTCTACATTCCTGTTCTGGCTTCATAAATGGCTCTCTCAGTCCTTATTTCCTGGGATTCTTACATTTGTTCAAGTAATGACCTTTCTCGAAGCAGTTGAAACAAGTAACATCTTTAACCTTTTGCTTCTGTATATCCTTCTTTCCTTTATCCTTTCTCAGTTTCCTTCCACCAAACTTCTTTTTCCTCCAATTCAGATTAGTTGTACCTCTATTCTCCTCCGGATCTTTTTGCTTTTCCAGAGTATCGTATCGATAGCCCATATTAATTAATTCAGAAAACGATTCCTTCACATGAATAATCATCCTTTCCTGAAACTCCTTGTTCATTCCCCCAATAAACTTTTCATTCTTCTTCAATGGTGTCTTCACCAATTCTGGACCAAATCGGGATAACTCAATAAATTTGTTTAAGTACTCTTCAAATGATAAACTCCCTTGCTCCAAATCCATAAACTCCTGATACACTCTAGAGATACCAGCAGACGGCATATATCGCTGTTCGAATACTTCTTTGAAACGATTCCAAGTAAATTCATCCGCCGGCTCATCTACGGTAATTGTTTCCCACCAAACTAAAGCCTCTTCTTCGAGTTGCCAAGAAGCTATCAATCGCATCTGATCATTTTTTAACTTTAATCCCTTGAAAATCCTTTCGCATAATCGAATCCAGGCTTGTGCTTCGATAACAGTTTCCTTGCCAGTGAATGGCTTTACACCAAGTCTAGAAAAACTTTGATATAAATCAGCCAAATTTGGTTGAGATTGAATGGGAATATCTGTCATTGCAGGGCTTTGACCAGCTGAAATGGTACTTTCTTGTCTCCTATTTCGTCCTCTTCTTCCACTCATTCTTATTATCTGTAAGTAGTAAGAAATCCGATTAGGCATTCGGACGAAATATCTTAAAGAATAACATCAGATAAAGAGAACAAATTGAGAAATTTGGGTTTGGTTCCACTGGTTGTACTCATTCTAGGGATACTTCACCCTATCTCTAATGAGCTACTTAATGTGTTATACTCCTGAGCTAAAGTTTAACCTTAGCTATGATACCACATGTGACGAACCGGATTTTTCGCGCTCGAAAATCGACATCCATACTTCATATCGTATTCGAATGCCATAGATTCGACCGTTCAAATCCGATTCACCAGAGCTTATAACAACATTAAGTAAACAACACAGCGGAAGAAAAGAATAATACATTGATATACAGCTTTGACACAATATCTGATACAACAGATGATCCAATAGATATCAATATACATCAGAGATATGATACAATAAAATAGCAGCGGAAAAGAAAATAGATAACACCAGCAACGCATAATCTCCAAAACAGCCTTCAAAAGAGAACTCCAAGGCACCAATCCAAAATAGCTCGAACTCCCAAAAGATAAGCAAGTCTCGTCCACATCCAAAGACTGAACTAGCTCCAGATAACCTGCTAAACCTGACTATCTGAAAAACCCAACTCTAGACTGCTCGTGTAGAAAATTTTGAGCATCCAGAGTTTAGGAAAGAAACAATAAACTCCGGATCAGTCGTGGGACTGGTGTGAGCAACAAAAGCAGTTTATCTTTAAAAATAAACAAAGAAATATTTTAAAATAGATTCGCAATGCTTTTTAGAAATGAGACTACCATAAGGCCTCCCGCACACACACACAATGCAAACGCAGAATCGGAGGAGATTTCTCCTTATGATAGTCAAAGATGCTTGATACGCATTAAAAAGAAACATTTGGTATTATTACTAGTGCATAGTGTAGTATAAATCATTTCGAAAGTAAAGATATAAATCTTAGCCAAAATACGACCATTATCGTATGCCTACTATAGCTACCATGTTCAATAGTAGGTTACCGCCACATTCCATGGCAGGTTATACAACTAAAACCGTACAGGGTACGTATTTGAAGAATGGATTTCCAACAAATGGTCGGGCAAAGGAACTTCCCAAACCCCGAAATGGAACGCCTCTGGAAGGACATCCCCGAGCATCCCAAATGGATCTCTGCCAACACAAAGCCGGTGCACTCCCTGCCCGGGAGTATCAACCTCAGATATTCCATCCCCGGTCGTAACCAACCTTTATCCGAGCGCTCGGTACCAACAACACCACACAGTAAGATATAGTGTATCCACATGAGTAAGTATCTGGGCTCCATACCATGATCCTACCCCTATCCAGAAGAAATGGACATATCCTAGGGACGCGATCCCTGAAAACCTTGCTGCATCTTTCCTGTTTCGACCATTTTCCGGGTTGTGAGGTTTGACGAAGTCTCGTCCACAAAGCCACGCTTCGGTACAAAGCCATGCATTGGGTCAACAAATGATCAAAGAAAGGATCACAAAGATAAGTGATCAAACAAATGATCATATCACAAATGATCAAACAATGATCATTTCACAGCAACACTCAGCATGTCACATTACCAAATTGGGAATATATCGCTGATAACCTTCAACTACATAACCTCTGAGCTCGTACGTCTCAGAGAAGGGTGTTAAGCTAAGAGAATAAATTCTCCGCCACCAACAGAAATATATTTGAAAGAAATCTGCTTTATATCTCAAATTGTAATGTCAGACATAACAATCCATACAAGTCTGTTCTGGGTTCGAACAGAACCGAAGGCACTTCCAAAGAAGTCCTTGCAATCCGGCTATTCACAATCCCGATCGGACTTCCCATCACTTAAGGAGTCTCTATACCGTTGCAACTCAGTGCAGAGACAATCGATAGGTCATACTATCGTTCCTGCAAATACCCGGTCTTCACCACCGATCTTCAAATGCTATCCATAACGACGTATCACATATTCGGAATGGGTTATACGACCCAAAGGTCCTTTCCCGGCTAACCCGAATAGTGAACGCAATATTTAAAACATATGGATATGGGATTTCAATTAAGTCACAACTTATTACCCAAAACTTTTCTTCCAAATGGTTTAAACAAATTACCATTTCCAATCTTTTAAAAAAAAGATTTATTTTAACAACCTTCAACGGTTTAAAACAATTTCCACACTTTAAATCTTTTAAACAAAAGATTCATTCACAGATTTTCCAAATTAATTCTCATTTCAATTGGATTAACTCATTAAATCTTTAAAACAAAGATTCAACTTATAACTTTCAAAACAATTCCATTTCGAATGGTTAAACAAATCACCATTTTAAATCTGTTAAAAATAACCAAATTCAATTCATAGCTTTCAAAAAGAATTTACTTATAACTTGGAAAAACCATTTTTTTTCAATTCAATCTTGAAATTCCTTTAATTAAACTAGAATTTCATTTCTTATCTGAAAGCTTTTATTCTTTTAAAACAAACAATTTTCATTTTGGAAATCTGATTTATTTATATGAGTTAAGGTTCTTGGGTTAAATTCAAATTCTCAAAATTTTACTTTCATATAAACACATTTATAACATTTTTAACCTTAATTTCCAAACAGGGAATTCAATCCTTATTTTGAATTCAAATTAAATTTAAAATTATTTAAATTGGAAATTTTACCAAGTTATTCAAAATACCTTTTATCTTTGGAAACACCTCTTCAAAAGCTTTAACATTTAACCCAGATCCATTCCCAAAAATAAATTGAATTTAATATTCAATTTTATAAATCATTTCAAAATCTGTGACTTAATCGATTTCCTCGTGAAATCCATCTTTGTGTGTGTATAAGTGTGGTCCAGGGTTTAACACAATAGTGCAACATCATCATCATTACAAATTCACAGATAATATACAAATATAAACCAATGAATGAATCATACACAGCTCAATCCACAGTACAAAATATCACAAATCAGTTAGGACAATCAATTCAAAGTATCTTATACAATACAATCATTCATAAGTAAGGTCAAGCATTTAATAATCATTTATAAACAGGATTAATTTGTTATTTAAACCCTAAATTAATTCAATTTAATTTCCAATTATATCAATTACTTATGAATTAATTATCCAATCCTGATTAATAAATCACAAATCGTTTGATATAAATCAATTTATCAAACACATAAATAAATTAATTATTCTTAGTTCATCATATTAATTAAATCAACATTTTAAACCAATTTCCTAATTAATTAACTTTAATTAATTATTTAAAGAAATTAAATCTTTTTAATTTCTTACCATTAAGCAATCATCTCATACAAATAAATCATTAATTACCAGTTGACCTTTATCAATAAATTGATCAAAAAATCCAATTTGAAATTACACTTCGTAATTAACCTCTTAATTACTTTCATTAAGTAATTAACAATTTGCATTTGATTATCTTAATTTATAAATCCAATTAATTATCAAAATTAACCACATTAATTTAATTACTTAATAATCTCTAGTTAATTATCTTCATTAACTAATAACATTTCCTTAATTACTTTCTTAAGAAATTACCTTAATTAATCATTATTAATCATCTTTAATTATACATTTATCTAAATCATTATTTTAAAATCAAATAATTAAGTCATTCCTTAATTCTTTTATAAATTAAATTCTTTTATTATCTTAATTATTTTCTTTAATTTACATTACATTTTTATTTTACTTACAACCTTAATTTATAAAGGAAGTTTATCAAAAGTCAAGTTTTAAATATTTGTTTGAAAACAAATTTACTTTTAAAAGCTATTTTAATTTAAACTTGTTTTTAAAACATTCTGATTCAAAAATTGATTTGAATTTCTAGATTTGGATTCAAAATAAACTTGAATCCATTATTTTAAACATTTGATTTTAAACTTTGTTTTCAAACCCTTAATTTTAAATCTTGATTTAGAATCCAAATTTTCATTTTAAAATTTTAAGATTTAAAAGTTTATTTGAATCTAAGCTTCAAACTGGATTTAAACTTTATCTAACTCTAACTCATAAATTTAAATAAAATTTAAATTTGTTTAAATTCAAGTTACAGTCAGGTTTACAAAAACCTGTAACCAGACTAAACTAACCCGTGGGAAACAATATATAGCTTCGAGCTCCACACCCTAAAACTCCGAGTAAATCACGAGATAACTCGAGTAATACCCGAGAGAAAAAAAACTCACGTACACCCTTGCAACCACCCAGGCAAAACAACTCCAGGTTCCAAAGCAACGTGCTCGTGCACGTGCACGTCGCCGACGTCAGCTCCGGTCATTTGCAGATCATCGAGTCAAGTCGCCGATCCTCCACGAGTCACTTTCCCGACCACTCAATCTCCTCATCATCTCAAAAACGAAATCGAGATAAAAGTCGAAACCTGGAACACGAAAGCCACTTCCATCTCATACCTGTCAACGACTCGTCCACGCGACTCCGACTACCAGAAAATCCCATACTCCGGCCATCACTTCGTCGCCTCAGCCTCTACCACCACCCAACAGCCCATAGCACTCGATCATCTACAAATGCCAAAATGGCCGATTCTATCTAACCAGTAAAACTAGGGTTCAAGAAGGAAACCCACTACCGCAACCTCCATGTTGAATTGCATCACCATCTACCATTTTTCTCAAATGCTACGATCACTCCTCCATCATCAAGCAGAACCCCGACCCCCTTCAGTCACGAAGATCATCAGAGAAACATAATTTTTATATTTCGTTCAAACCAAAAATGCTCATTCAATACTTAACTAAAAAATTGTGATTTTAGTTTTAAAAATTTAATTTTGGTATTAGCATTTGATACATGTAACTGAATCAAAGAATCTTGACATTTTATTTTTGACTTAATTTAAGTCTGCTGTGTTGTTTTGTTATATCCAAAGACAAATGCAATTTGTTTGTAACTTAAACAAATTTTAAATTAAAACTGATGACATAACAAATATATTTGGTTCGACACTTAAATCATAACATATATTGGATTATTAGCAAATGTTTTTTTTTATCTTTTGAACCTAGAACTAAAGCCAAAGACCAGAAATTCAAACACACAGCATTTCACACACCAACATATCTATATATACACAGAATTTTAAAATATATTCACAAGCATATTATACTTCAAAGATAAGCAGGCAACCTAATTATATACTTAACAATTTAAAATGGTGATGTTACTCACAGATAAGTATTCAACAGTTTTACTTTTAAGTTTAAAACAAAAGTTACTCACCTTGAAATATGGGAAAACAGAGACTCTGGTTTTGAGAATAATTACAGTTTTGATCTTCTTTTCCTTTTCCTTTTTTTCTCAGCAAATTGTTTTCAAGCTTGTGTATAAAGTGATGTTTGTTTTTCTCTTTTTTTTTCTGATCTTTGCTAAGTTGTTTTTAAATTGAAGCTTTTTGTTTTAAGTTTGTGATGAGATTTTCTTCAGATTTTTACTCAGTTTTGATGAACGAATTGGAATAAATAGATTGATATATATGAGAATGGAGCTTACATATTGGTATAGTTAGTACAGTGTGAACATTGTTTTGTTCTGTACAAAAGGTATGGTTGAGTTGCTTGTGTTATGGGCTGACATGATTTTAGAGGTATGGCAGATCTTTGTTTATTCTTATATCTTGCCTCCTTTAACTCGGCTGATAGCATTTTGCTTTTGAATGATTTTCTTCTTTTGTCTATCACTTACTTCTTTTATTTGTCTATATTGACTCTTTGTACTTAGATATATTTTTTTCTTTCTTTTGCAAGCTACATACTTGTATGTATTTGTTTTGTTTTGTTTAGCAATACTTTGTTTATGTTTTACACCGCAACATACTTGTTGTATGCATACATTTTTTTATTCTTTTGCCTGGTTATTGTTATTTCTTGTTTTGTTTACTTTATTTGTTTTGTTTTATTTGTTAGTTTGAATCTTAACTAATTTGTTTAAATGTGTTTCATTTTATGTTTTATTTCTTTTCCTTTTCTACATATATATTTATTTTTATTATTTTTGTTTGTATGTATACATATCATTTAAAAGACAATGGTTTGAAATTTAATACATATCAAAGGAATTACATATATGTATTTACTAAATTTGATCAATTTACATTTTTTTTAATTCAAAAATTAATTTAATTATCAATTTAAAATTAATAAAAATTCGGGATCATTACAAAAATCCTAGACGCATTAACCAAAATTCATATACCACTTTACGGATCAAACAATACAATACAAAACATTTTTATACCACTAACAAATACGCACTCAATATATATATACACACACTCTAAGACTTATCCCAGGACATTACTAAGCTTATCCTCGGAGAATTTACCCCATCGGGGTTTAGGGATTCGCTAAACCTAAGCTCTGATTCCAATTCTGACGACCCACATTTCTGACCCCTAGGAACAACGTTTAATACTTCCTCGGTTTTCGTCTGTTGTTGCCCAAGCATAAGAAAGATAAGTTGTCTTGAGGTAAAATAAACAACAGGAAGCACAAACTAGAAATACCTTACAAAGGAATGGTTACATATAATACAAAATGATATGGTACAAAATGTTACTCCTTACATGGAGCTATCAGAGTTAAACTAAAGTTTTACATCTAATAGATCTGCAACAATACATTCTGACTTTACAATTTTCAAATACCAACTATACCAACATGATTATACATTGGAAATAAATAACTAGATAACTAAGGAGTTGACTGCTCTATCATTATTTTAAAAGAGCTCCAAAGAAAACCTGTTGTTCCCAAACTACTCAAATATAATTTAGTGCCTGAGAGTTTAGGAAAATAAACAACTCGAGTCAGACAAAATGTCTGGTATGAATAAACTTTGAAATAAAAGGGAATGTATTTAACAATAATATGTGGAACCATGTCGCTAATGTGGAACGGCTTTTGTCCTACATAAACAACAACCAAAAATAAGAATGAACAATAGGAAACAAACACAAACATAGATGGTGGGCAAAAATAGTATAAAGGTCCAGGCTTAAAAGGATTGAAATAGTCTGAAAAAAATTCAAATTGGATGGAATGGATAAAAAAGATAACAGTTCAAACTTGATAGAATGGACAAAACCTATAATTAAACATTATGAAGAGTACTTGACTCTTCCCATTGTAATTAGAGTAAAACAATTAGAAGTTTCGAATCAAAGAAGGAAATGAAATGATTCCAACAATGACAAGGAGGGTGCATACCTCTTGAAGTATACCTCTAGTAATAAACTACTAAGAAGCTCATTTATTCTATGGCGCTTCTCAAAAACCTTTGAGCCAGATCCCGCCAACTTTATCGGGTACGCAAATATTTCACATTTAAATCTTAACTGTTTTTCACGTGACGGTGCATACAAATCTAGATGAGATGTGAAAATACACTAATGGGAGCAACCGCACATAGCTTGGCCCTCTCTCGCACTTTGGTTTCAGTCATTTTCGACAAAGGATATCAAAGCTCAATGGAGCAACGCATCATCTTAGAATGATAGTAATAAAGAAGATAAAGTAATGATAGCTAAGAAACCAACTATATAGTATATAGGATGATCTTATATAGAAATTTATTCTTGTATACTTACCACTACCCATCGAATTCAAACTTACATTATTTCTTGGTTAACAATAATACCGCAGAAGTCAAGGTAGTGTTACCTCAAAGTCATGTCTCACGATTATTCTTAACTTTCGAAATAGCGACAAGTCTACTTCTTCGATGTTTAGTGCTAATTACACAAATAAATCATTTCCATATAAGTTAATCACTTTACGAAAATTTATTAATTTCCACAAATGAATCAAACTTATTCTTTTAAAAAATCCAAATTTGTACTTGGTTTTACATTACAAGTATTAGCTTTAAAATACTTTGACAAAAGAGTTCATTAATTTCAAAATAACATCATTGAAAAGATTCAACTTAAAAATATACTTATTACATTGATTGATAAACTTTGAAACTTTGTTAACTAAGCTGATTAATTACTTCAATAACCTTTAATTAAAAAGGAAAGATGCCTTTAAAATAACATTAATTAAACAAATTAATAATATTTAAATATAATTAATTTAATTAACCATTAAATATCATTATTTAAAGTGATTGACTAATTCAAACTTAATTAAAGAAAAGATTAATTCAAGTTAAATAGATTTACTAACTTTTATAAGTTATTGATTAAAAGGATCGATTAATTTAAAAAACATCAATAGTTAAATGATTATTTAACTTTAGTCCATCATTATCAAGCAATTAATTAGTCTTAAACATCATTAAATAAAATGATTAATTAATTTTAAAATATCATTGAAAATGATTAATTAATTTTAAAATATCATTGACTAAGTAATTAGTTAACCTTAGTACTTATATATTAAACAATTAATTAAATAAATAATCATTGTTAAAATGATTAATTACTTTTGAAAACATCACTAATCAAAAATTTGTTTTAACACGTAAAATAATTTCAAGCACGATAATGAAACCAAATGGTTTCGATAAAATGTGATTTTGCGAAAGTGTCGATATAGCGACTATCGTTATACGGGCAAGTCAGCAAACAAACTAATGTCATTACAATACAAGAAAACATCACATAGCAAGGTATGAAATTATATACAAGGTAATTAACTATGAAACAACATATAGTGGGCATTTACTTATAAATAATTAACTTTAACTACTAATATTTCATCGAACTTATTAAATGCTTACTAACTTATCCGAACTTGCACCTCAATTTAAGTGACTAAGATGTTCGAAATTTAAAATATCATAAATATAAAAGTTGCAGTCCTTTGAGTTAGATTTCCATATCATTTAAAATATCTAAATTGCAATTTATTTTACAAAAGTTATGGCGTATTACAAAGAGGTATTTAAACAATTCAAAGCCAAACATCATCATGCTAAATAATTCATTATCATATTATGGAATCATATATAAACAAGTATATAAAAACATAAGCACTAACTTTCTAAGAAATAATCTAACAATAATTATTATCAACAATAAAGGTTTAAAACTTGCATAAAAGAGGAAGCTCTACTCACCAAAAAATGCTTGCTAAATTAAACGAAATTGCACTATCTTTTCGAATACGACTAGATCTTTGTATAATCTTGGAAAATGAAGTCTTTAAGTGCTTTAAATCACCATAAAGGTACGGCCTTAGGGAGTGTATGGTATGGCCTTGATGGGTTGAGGGCTTGAATTTGGAAATGAAGTTAAGAGATGAGTGTGTAAGTGTTTTAACAAGCTTTGGAAAAGATTTAAGTAGAATATATAGATTTTTGTAACTTGGAAAGTGTTTAGGGAGCTATGGAATTATGGTTTAAAGCTTTAGGAAGTTTTGAACATGAAAAGAGAATGGAAAAGTGAAATAAAGGTTAGAAAAAGCTAGTTTTATAAGGATAAAAGGTTTCTAAAAGAAGCCATTGAAATTAAGCTTCCAAAAGAAGTCATTTAAAATAAGCTTCCAAAAGAAGCCAAAATGGGTTTATTAAGATGAAGCTTTCATGGGAAGCTATTACTAAGGAGCAAGGCTTCAAAGAGAAGTTATCAAAATAAGGTGAAGTGTTTTAGTGTATAAAATGTGTCATGACATTTGTGATAACTTTTAGCTGATGAAATCGAAAATTCGAGAAACGAATTTCCGATCACATTTTCAATTTTACACCGAACTAAATAATTTTGTAAACTAAATTTGAAAACAATTTTGTTAAACAAAAATTGAAAGTGATTTTAACATTATTAATTAATATTTAAAATATGTTTATTTGGTTATTAAAATCCATTATTTAGATATTTATAAATGATTTAAATATTCAAATACAAAGTGATTAATCTACGGGTCGTTACACCTCCATTCTCCTTGCATAGCCATATACTATAATAGAAAACCTTAGTATCGTATCAAAAATTCAAATCAACTGTTTGCTGTCAAGAACCAAGTGTGAAATCCTTTTTCAGACTTGTTTGAATCACCTCAAGTTATGTACTTGAATCCTAAATCAAGAACCATGCGAATAAGATAATCTACATATAACTTACATACTTACTCTTATTGGTTTCTTAACTACACCAATATCTTTTTAAGTCACTTTCACTTTAATTTATAGTATTTCATTCAATACTAAATTATTTATGAATTACTTTATAAATTTTGAATTACATTTATAAACAATTTATAAATACACAACTTTATAAAACATTAAATTAAAAACTTACTTTATTCTTATTTTCTTGTATAATACCCTTCTAAATCCTAAGAGTATATACAAAATGTCAATTTTAATTTATTTATTTTCAACTTTTAAATGTAGGCCTAAACAAAATATGGATCTTAAAACTGAATCGAATACTTCGACTTCCTTACCTAACCGGTCTGGTGAGTAGCTTAGAAGAGTAGGATGCTCGTATCCAAACTCAGTCCTAGAGTCTACTTTTCCTTAAACATCCCTAGGGTAAAGATGTTTGTTAGTCTACTCAATAACATCAAATAGTTTATGTGACTTGGATGTTTAAAGAACTACGGTTTTAATAAAAGAATGCTTATTAAAACTAACTTATCCAACTTGACTCATTTAAAACTTATGTTAATTGTTTCTTCTTTATCCAAGAGTCAAAAACTTCATTTATCAAAACATTCTTTTATCAAAGTACCTTTTATTTTAAACTGATTTCCTTAAGGAAACTCAAGAACTAAATACCCATTTTTATTTATAAACCCCTTTCGAAATTATAATACATATATTTCTATATACATAAAATAATTCTAATAATTTATTCACTAACAACCGTTTGGGTTTGTTTGGATTCGAACTCATTTCTATCCACGGTGATAAAGAGAATAACTAAATAAGTGCAATACAACGTTTGCCTAAGCAACAAAACTAATCGAGATTTTTTCTTCAAACTATGCAAGGAAAATGTATCATTATTAGAAATTCACTTCGAAATAATTATACTTACAAATATTTTCAAATAATAGTGCCATTAATTTTCTCAAAATCTTTTTGAAATCATTTCAAGCAATGTCCGGATTTAAATTCTGGAAACTCTTTTTCTTATAAAATGCCTTTTATAAATCATATAAATCATTTTATATATTATACTCGTATAAAATATACCTTTAAAATCATCTTACTTATCATAATAACCTTCCCTTTATTATAATAACCTTCCCTGGATTATAATAAACTTTTCACAATTATTTATCCTTTAAATGTCTTATCTTCCCATTCAGATTAAATTAAACATTTATATTAAAACATGACTTTTAACTTAACATTTTCTCCAAACACCTTATATCATCGTGACACTTAATTCATAAATGTTTTTTTTAATATACTCATAATTAATAAAACAATAAATAACCATAAACTGGTTGAGCAAAAATTAACAATCAACAAGCAATAATCAATGCTTCTAAACTATCCGAGCATGACATATCAAGTAATAATGATAGTAAAGAAATATTATCATTTCAAATATACAAACACAACATAAAAAAATATGCAAATTTAAAAATTATTTCTTTATATATATAAAATATTTAACCCTAGGTAAAATAGTTCATTTACTAAATATCCAAAATCAATATCGTGTCGGTTTGCCTTCTTCGAGTGTTTAGAAATCTCTATCGACAACGTGGCATTCCATGTTTTGACCAAAATTCTTAAACCACTCAATAAATCAATTAATATAATACGCTTTTATAGCAATAACAGATATGCTCCTGTATATATATGCTCAAACTCATTCTAGGGTGTCACTTACCCTATCTCAAATGAGTTTAGCCCACCAAAGCGAAGGTTTTTGCTTAACCTTCAGCTCTGATACCAAAAGTAACGATCTTCCTTTTCGACCCTCCATAGTTAGTGCTTAATACATCAGTGATATTAGAATGTCGAGCATCTAGTTTTGGAAAGGCGACTTGTTAGGGTAAAATAAAAAAGGAATAGGGAAAATAGAATCTTACAGAGGAACGATAACATATAATATAATAAAGATAATAAAAGCTATCACTCAAAGATACATGGTATATCATAGTTAAAAACAAATCTCATCAGCCAGGACACTTATAACTTCTGGACCTTACAGTTGCTGATGGGTGTATATATATAATAATATAGCAAAAAATAAATTACTACGGTAGGTGAACATCTTGTTCTACTCTATGAGCTCCATGTCCCGTTAACGACAACCTAGAAAAACTCAGTCTAACCCAAGTGTTATAATAAAATGACACTCAGATCAATATGCAAAACCAACATGAGAAAACTCAAGAAATATGGGGAACATATAATCATTCTATAAGACCAGGTTGCTAAACATGGAACGGTTTTTTTCCTTACAAGAACAACATCCATACATGTAGAAATTGAGAACAAATCAAAACAACAATCAAAACAAGAAAGGATGGACATAGACAAGATCGAAGTCCAAACTTAAAGAATGGAAAAAAGTAATTAAACATATAGAAGAGTTCAAGGCACTTCTCAATGCAATCAAGAAAGGATTAATTCCAAGGATCAAATCAAACAAGAAGAATGAATTTATACAACATGACTAGGACGGTGCACCCCCTGCACCGAAAGTATACATTTAGACAAAATATATTTGAGAGCACATACGTCACCCTTAGGAACTTCCAAGTTGGACCTTCACCAAACATAGGAATATTTCACATCAATGCATGCATGCCGAAATCTCTCTATATGGATATGAACATACACCGATGGATGCGGCCAACATGGCTTGAATCCCACTAGCATTGTGGTTTTAGTTCTTCGATGTTGGATACCAACGCTTAAAAGGGAGCCACAAATCATCTTAGATTGACGAACCATAAAGAAGGATATCAAAATCGATAGTAGATGAATCAACTATCGGAAACAAACTGGTACTATACCGGGGAAAACAATAAAGCCAGACAAGTTAAGGTAGTGTTGCTTCCCATCTCGACTCGATGACATTCTTAACTTTAAATATAGCAAGAGTTTAAATGTCAAACAAGCAACAAAATCGTCTTGAATTGATGAACAAAAAGAAAATAGCGGGATCGATAGTCAATAAGTTTACTATCAGGAACAAAAAAATGATCGTATATGAAAATTAAATATCTTACACTTGTCACGACTCGTCGATCCTAAACTAGCACCACCTCGGGGAAAATAATGGAGCCGGACAAGTGAGGGCAGTGTTGCTTCCCATATTGTTACGGTATCATTCTTAACTTTAAGAATATCAAGAGTTCCTTCAACGTTTGGTGCTAAGTGTAAGACTAAATATTTTCAATAAACAAATCAAATTTTTTGAAACACTTGACCCATACTTATGCTAAATTGTCACATTACAAATATTTGTAAAATGCTTAAAAACATTCTTTAAATTATTCTTTTAAAGAGCAAATCATATTTCTAAGTGTATTAAAAACAAGGATAAAAAACAAATGTCATTTTAACAATGTTTACTATAAACCCAAAATAATTTACACTTAGCATTATTTTTGAACATTCCTTTTAAAGATTTTCTCATTTATAAACTATCATTTATAACTTCAATAAACATTTATTATTCAGAAAGATAATAAATCGATTTAAAATACTTTTATAAATTCCAAATAATGTTAATCATTCTGCAGATAATTGATATAATTCTATTAAAATTTAAAACCACATTACTTATTTGAAAAGAAAATAAATCAAATTCATATTCTTTTTATATTTAAAACAACATTAATTATCCCAAAAGATAATTAATCAAATTTATAACTCCTTCTATAAATTTTAATCAATGCTTAACCTTTATTTCAAAATTACTTGAAAATATAGTTTAAACAGCTTTCAAAGGGCAAAAACGCAACCAAACATTTATTTAGTAAAAATACAAGCATAAGTACAACAAATATGGGTTTAAGAAGATGATATTTCGTAAGTGTCGGTGTAGCAATAATTGCTATAATGACACTTACACAAATAAGTATGTCACAAGCATTTTAACCAAATGTCAAGATAAGCAACACAAAAATATAAGTAAATTAATATTGGCAGGGTACCCTTTGGGTTTCTCTACAGAATCCCATGTAAATCACATATTTGTATGTGCATTTCAAAGTGTTCCGTAGCGACCTATTCGCAACGTGTAATATTCCGGAATTTTGAGGAATTTAAAATGTGATAATCATCTTAATAAATTAATTAAAATAGATAAAAACTGTTATTTTCAAATAGAAATAACCAAAATAATTAATAACATGATGATTTTAATTATAGTTATAAATGGATTCTTAATAAAATAATTATTTGCAAATTTAATTGGTAATGTTTTAAAAATAGTTTTTTTTAAATAAAGTTATTATTTTCAAATTAAATTAGTGTTTGTTTAAAGTTAGTGTAAATTTGAATTGGTATTAAATTTGATTTCAAATTGAATTTGAATTTAGATTTAAATTTGAATTTAAATGAATATTTATATCTTAAAAGTATTTTGATTTAAAATAATGTATGAATGAGTTTTATTTAAAATAATATTTATTTCCTTAAAAAGAATTTATTAAGAAAGGGTTATAAAATTGTAAAATAAATACAAAAGGTTTATTTTAACATTTTAAAATGGATTAAAAATATTTTATATGATTTCATTTAAACTATAATTGGTTTATACTTTATTTTCTTTTAAAGATTTTATTTTTATAAGATTTAGAAAGCATTTATTTATTTAGAAATGTATTTACTAATTTAGAAAATTTATGTAAAAGCTTTTAAATCACTTAAAGATAAATAAAAATGAAATATTACAAGTGTAGGTTAATAAAGCTTATTAAATACACATGTAAGCTAAGTAATTGTGAATGATGACAAGTGTAGCAATTGGAGACAAGTGGCAAATTTGTTTTTATTTTATTTTTTTCCTTTAATTCCAAATAAATCCTAAAATACATTATATAAACCTAACTCTTCTTTACCCATCGCTTTTCCTATTCCATTTCAAAGAAACTCAACATTTGTAAAACTATTTTTCCAAACCAGTAAATTCTTTTGCATTAAAACCTGAAACCAGATTAAAGCTTGAAAACACCTCCTCAAACAAATTAGTAAATCACTCCCTCAAACCAAAATTATATCCTGTAAACTGCTACATCTTCAAAGATGTAATCTGGAATCAGTGCAAGTTGTAGTGCAAAACTTCATATTATCAAATGCAACTCAAACCAATAACCTTTTCAGACCAAAAATTCACCTCTGTTACTAATATTTTCAATTCAATGTACACTCATGTGAAAATCTGCAGCCTTCTCAAACCCAAAATAATTGCAAACCTGTGATCACCTTCTAAAACACAAATCAAGACTACAACATTTTCAAACTTTGTAAACTGTTTTGTAAACTGTTCGCAAAACTGTTCAAGAATTTGTAATATTGTTTTATCCTCAAACCCAAATCAAATAATTCTGTAAACTGTTAACTCCTCAAATCTGTAAGCAAAGATCTTCAAATGCCAACATGTGAACTCCTCAAACTCAAGAATCAAAGCCAGTAAGCTAGGCTGTAGCAGATTTTCCAATGCAAGTCTGTAGCCATCTTTCAAACCTAAGATTTGCAAAGAAACCTTCTCAAGCATCTCAACAATTCAAGGATTTTAGAAAAAAAAGAATCAAGTTCCAGTATTTAAATCAAAGTCTTCAATTTCAAGTCTTACAGTTTTCAAAACATCCCAGTTTC
Source organism: Allium cepa (assembly GCA_030765085.1). Lineage (NCBI taxonomy): Eukaryota > Viridiplantae > Streptophyta > Magnoliopsida > Asparagales > Amaryllidaceae > Allium > Allium cepa. The sequence continues at coordinate 312,313,697 of CM060932.1, read as the reverse complement.
AAGTCTCTGCATTTTTAAAAATTGGTGAGTAAACTTTTTTTTTTAAATTTAAAAGCTAAGTTAAATTTTTTTTTAGTATATTACTTGTTTGCTTGTGAAAATGTCTGAGATGAGTGATGCTTGCATATTGAAAATACAAGTGTATTGTATGGTTGTTCATGTTGATCTGTGCATGTCCTTGTTCTCTGTTTCTATGAATTCCAGGTTTGAAATTCAAACAAAATCCAACCTCTTTTCATTAAGATACTATCTGGACTTAGGATTTAAATGAAATATGTTTGTTTAATCCTAAATTAAAGTTTAATATTATTTTAGTAAATTAAGTTTTTGTAATACTTCTAAAAATAGGATAGGACAGGAGAAAACTTAAATGCAAGATAAAATTAAATGTTGAATTAAGTTGATTTAGGTACATATTTCGAATTGACTTAGGAAATCATGAATTTTAAAACGAAAATCATAAATTTTAGTATTAAATTGAATGAGAAATTCAAGTTTGTCTGGAAAAGGGGTTCTAGGCAATTGCCGATGATTGAATGGTCGGGGATGACCGGGATCTTAGCTGGGGGTAGAGGAAGGATAGGGGTATTCGGCAAAAATAATGGGAAGATTGTCTGATCATCATGGAGTTGGCAGCGAGCAAATTAAGTTTCTAACCCTAAATTGGACGAGCTGATAGATTTGATCACTTCTCCCTCTCTGGTGAATCGAGTGCATTGGAACTTTGGGATTTGGTTCGCGGAAGTCTGGCGATGGTGTGGCTGGAGCTATGGCGACTCAGGTGGTCGGAGAGAGAATGTTCGAGGCATTTCTGATGAGTATTTGGGATTCCAGTTCCAACTGACTAGCTCGATTTTGAATTGAGCCTTGTGATTGTGTTTGAAGGATCGAGAAGTGATGCTAGGGTGATGTTCAGTGTGTTGAGGCTTGCGGTGGTGATCATCGTCGTCAAAGACGACTGTGCAGGTGCACAAGGGGGGTGTGACATCTGGTGATTTGTATTGGAGTTTACTCGAAGCATTGCTCGAGAGTTTGTGAGGAATACCCGAGAGTAAACTCGAGTAGATTTAGGTGTTTATAAGCTACAGGTTTATAAACTTTAAATTTTAATTTTTAGTTTTAAAATGGGCAGAAGTGCTTTGACTCGGGGTTAGGCCCGAGCCACCTACGGGTAAAACCCGAAGTAACTGATTAAACAGTTTCCGAATGTTTTAAAAACAAATCTTTTTGAAATTTGAAGTTAAATCTAGTTTTAACTTCTATATAAACTTATTTTATATATAATAAGTATTTCTTAAACAATTGGTTAGAAGTTTTTTTTAAAGATGTTTAAATGAAATTTTGTTAAATGAAATTTTAAAGTGATTTTTAAATATTAGTTTAAAATGTAAGTTAAGAATTTTTTTTAGAAAGGTAGTTTTAAAATACAACTTGAAGTAGTTTTGAAACCTTTACTTGATAATGTTTTTAAGTTTTTTTTTAGAAATTAAACTTTGATAACTTTAAAATTATCAAATGAACAATTATTTATTTTAAAACTTAATTAATGATGTAATTAAGTAAAGATAAATTATAATGTTAAAATGTTTTTAAGTGTTAATGTTAAATAAAGGTATTAATGATATAATGTCTTGTCTTAAGATGATTTAAGGTTTAATACCTTGAGATAAACTAAGTTAATTGTGGAAATTAAGTATAATTAATTAATTTGATTTATTTAATTATAAAGGGTTAATTAAGTAATTAATCAAGAGTAATTAATTGGTTTAATTAATAATTAATTAAGGGTTATTATTTAATTAATTAAAGGTTAATTAATTATAATTAAGGATTTTTAATTAAAGGTTGTTAATTAATGATCAGAGATTAATTAATTGAGTAATTAAGAATTAATTAATCAAGAAATTAAGATTTGCTTAATTTAGTAATTAAAGAGTTAATAATTAAGTAATTGGAGGTTACTTAATTAATATTTAAGATGTACTTAATTTGTGATTAAGTTTTATTAATTAATTATTAGGTTTTATTAATTAATACCTAAAGGATGATTAATCTATAATTAAATATTAATTAATTGATTAATCAAAGTTGATTAAGGATTAATCAAAAGTTAATTAAGAATTAATCAAAGGTGATTAAGTATTAATTAGAAGGCAATTAAGAATTAATCAATGTTAATTAAGGATTGATTAATTAATAATTATGGATTAATAAATTTGTAATTGTTAATTAATAATTAAGTTTTATTAATTAATAATTAAGAGATAATTAATTAGTTAATTAATGATTAATTAATTAATTTTAAGAGTAATTATGGATTAATTGATTTGTAATTAAGAGATATCGATTAATAATTAAGTTTATTAACTGATAGTTAATGGATAATTAACCAGTTAATTAAAGGTTAATTAAGTGATTATAAAAGTAGTTAAGGGTTGATTACTTTGTTTTAAAGGAGATCAATTAATAATTAAGGTTTATTAGTTGAGAATTAAAGAGTAATTAATCTGTGAATAAAGGTTAATTGATTAATTGATAAGGATAATCAAGAAATGATTAATTAATTAAATGTTGTATTTACTTAATGATTGTTTAAGCAGGATTAGGGGATTAATTCTTAAGTAATTAATGTAATTTAAGATGATTAAATTAATTATAACATGGATTAATAAATCCTGTTTATGGATGATTGTTTGTATAGAATATCTATATTGGATGATATCTATTGGATGATACCTATTGGATAATACCTATTGGATGATATCTATTGGGTGATATCTATTAGACGATATTTAGTAGTTGATATCTATTGGATGATATGTTATGATATTTTGTGATATGATATTAGATATATCAGTGATAAGTGTGTGATATTTATCTATGTGAAATGCTGTGTGAATTCAATGTATTGGATTGAATTGAAATGAATTATTTTAAACTTTAAAACAACTTGGACCTAAAAGATGGCGTTTGGATTTCGATGAGACCGGGATCAGGTCTCCAGATTTGGATATCCGAAAACCACATCGATCCAAATTAAGCGATAGGTCGTTAATCTCAAGTGAAGATGAAGATTCAGAGTGCAAGGGTTATTGTCGTTAACTCTGAGGGTGATTCCAAAATGAGTGTAACGAGATAATGCCTTCGGTTTCGTTCGAACCCGGAACGAACTTGTATGGATTGAATGCTTTCAGAACATCGTCAGGTGGACGATGAGCATTCTAAGATGTATTCCATAAAGGTAATCGTAGCCTCAAGCCTCATCAACCGGGAATGGCTAAAACAGGGGAGGTGCAGCAAGGTTAAGTGGGTCATGCCCAAGTAGGACAAGAATTTCCCCTGTCTAGATGTCCCTTTTCATTTCGGTTGTGTGGGCAGTTGGTCTGCAGCCAACTGCAGGGTTGTCTTGTTCGGAACTGTTCAGTAAGGAATGGTTCCGGCCTTGTGTTGCAGGGGAGCTGGCGTACTCCTCGGTACGGTGATCTAGGCCACGTACTGTGACGGGCGGTACCCCAGTAGCCCTTCCATTGTATGGAATCCAATCTCCAATAAGTGTCGTACGTTTTGATTGTGCCCAACTATGTTGGAACGTGAGATGTAAGCATTCCAGCTATTTCTGTATTTTACTTGAAAACCCTAGACACTATTATAATATCACTGGATTTCCTATCAAATGTTTTGGATAGCGTAAGGTAAAAACTTACCCGTATTTATGTGTGGGAAGTCTTACGTGATGCCTTTTATTTTCAAAGGTTTTCAAAAGTTAAGCAACTTTAAACCGTTTACTCACACCAGACCCATGTCTGACCCGGAGTTTATTTCTTTTTTTCTTAAACTCTCGGGTACTCAAATTTTTATGAGTAGACAAGGGATCAAGTTTTGGCTTGACGAATATTGGAAAGCATGGAGCAGGAGTCCAGACGTAGCTATATCTATATTTCCGTTGTGCTGAGTTGTGTTGTAGTCTTTGTCTGTTGTATTTGAAATGTAATAGACAGAACCCTATAACTGTCTAATGTGAAAGGTTGATTGTATCTGTGTAACTCTGATGTAAATGACTATGTAATTTCTATTTGATATATTATATTTTGTTCCGTTTCGCTGTGAGATTCTAATATTGTTGAGTTCTTTCTTCTTTCTATTCTATTTCTACCTCTTTCTTTCTTATCGATGATGCGTCCTTCTGTGGAATGAAGGGCGGGTCGTTACAGTAGTATCAGAGCATAGGTTGAGATAATACCTAGGCTCTGGAGTGGTGTCTATCTTGAGAGCGCGTATTTGTAATTTTAAAATAATTATATTCCTATATATATTTGTTGGGTATCTGTTCGGATTTCCAACTTGAGTTCTAGAGAAGTTTTATCTTTCTCTTTGTTTGGTTGACCATCCTATCCTTGTATCTAATCCTATAAGTGGATAACTGAGTTAGATAAGATCTGTAGAGGCTTAAGATTTCTTCTCTTCCCTATAATTTTCTTGTGACCCATTGGTATTGGATCTCGAAGGGTTTGATCTTATTCTGGATATGGATTGGATGGATAGTATAAGGATTGTTTCTTTGAAGGCTGAGTTAGGAAGAATCGCAAAAGTGACTTGCGATGATTTCGGAGTTCTTTTGAGCAATCTTTTGCTTGGAGTGAGGCATCTCCAGAAGGTGTAGAGTTCATCGAAGTGGTTAGAGATTTCCCGGATGTTTCCAAGGTAGTGGAAGTTTGCCTTCATCAGGAGATAGAGTTGGAGAAGCAGATCCAAGTTTTCTTTGAGGAGGTCTTTTGTTTCTAGTGGAGGTATTTCTGTAGATTCAGCCAGGTAACTTCTATTCAGGAGTGAAGCAATTGTAGTTTTCTGGATTTGGCAGAGTTTTACAGGAAGTTTGTAAAGTCTATTCTAAGATTTCTTCGCACTTAACCAAGTGACTCGGGAAGGAACTAAGTTTAGTAGACCCGAGTGTGATGAGACTTTCTTGAATTTAAAGGCAAGGCTGACTATTGTGCCTATTCTAGCTATTCTGGATAGCAAGAGTATGTTGGAGGTCTACTCGGACGTTGTATATGGATGGACTGAGTCAAGAATGGTCAGTTCCAGTCTTGGGATTGATGATCAAGGAATATTGAAGATCATCAGAAGGATTTGAAGTGATTTCTTTGGAGTTCATCGACGGTTTGCCAAGGACCAAAGAGGGAAACGATGGAATATGGGTAATTGAAGATCGGTTAATTAAGAGCACCTATTTTATTCCGGTCAAGGCAACCCGTACTGCGACAACTTTGGCTGAGTTTTTCTTGAAGGAGTTTATCCAAATGCTAGATGATTTAGTCAGGATTGTTAGCGACTGTGATCCTATTTTCTCCAGCGGATTTTGGAGATTTGTGATCAGCTTTGGGTTCAAGTTTGAATTTGAGTTCAGCCTATCATTCTCAGATCGACGGTCAGATAGGAAGGCTGAATAGAATTTAGAGATTGTGCCGAGGGCTGTGTTTTGGATCTGATGGGTCTTGGAAAGACCATTTGTTCTGAATGGAGTTCTCGTTCTGTATCTGATGAGTATATAGATGGCATCCTATGGAGTTTTGCTTGGAAGATCTGGAAGATTCCCATTTTGTTGGGTAGAGTCGAGAGATCGTCTGGTTCTTGCCCAGTTTTGATCCGAGAGGCAATTGTGAAGGTGGAGTTTATCTAGAAGAGCTGAGAGCGGTGCAGGATTGTCAGAAAGGATTTGTGGACTATAGGCAAAGACAATTGGATTATGAGATGAGAGATTTAGTCTTTGTCAAAATTTCCCGATTTTAAAGGAGTTATCAGATTTGGAAAGACGGGGAAATTGCCCTGGATGTTTTGGTCTGTTCTAAGTGTTTGAGGAGAATAGTGATTGTGGTCTACAGGATGGAATTGCCAGTTTGGATAGCTGGAATTCACGTTGTTATTCACGTATCTCATCTGAGGAAGTACGTGAATGATCCATCTGCATTGGGATTTGCAGTTCGGTAGGATCTGGTAGTTGAGCTGGTTTGTAGTGTGGTCTGATTTTTGATCCAGATTTTTGGATCAGAGTAAGGGGAAGCTCTGGATCTTAGTGGTTTAGCTTATTAAGGTTCTGTGGAGCTAGGATTTCAGAGTTTATCTTGAGAAACTCTGGATAGTTATAGGAAGGCTTATCCAGATCTGTGTCCGGATAGCTAGAATTGTTTGATTTGAATAATTTGTTTATACAAATAAATTGGTGGTTTGAATGAATTGTTTGTTCGAATAAATTATTTATTCGAATGAATTGTTGTTTAGTTAATAATGTATGGTTGATATGGATGTTTGGATTGTAAAATAAAATAAAGTATTTTGGATTATCTTTGTTTTTAATTTCGAGGACGAAATTCTTTTAAGGGGGAAGGAATGTGATACTCCGGAATTTCGAGGAATTTAAAATGTGATAATCATCTTAATAAATTAATTAAAATAGATAAAAACTGTTATTTTCAAATATAAATAACCAAAATAATTAATAACATGATGATTTTAATTATAGTTATAAATGGATTCTTAATAAAATAATTATTTGCAAATTTAATTGGTAATGTTTTAAAAATAGTTTTTTTTAAATAAAGTTATTATTTTCAAATTAAATTAGTGTTTGTTTAAAGTTAGTGTAAATTTGAATTGATATAAAATTTGATTTCAAATTGAATTTGAATTTAGATTTAAATTTGAATTTAAATGAATATTTATATCTTAAAAGTATTTTGATTTAAAATAATATATGAATGAGTTTTATTTAAAATAAGATTTATTTCCTTAAAAAATTTTATTAAGAAAGGGTTATAAAATTGTAAAATAAATACAAAAGGTTTATTTTAACATTTTAAAATGGATTAAAAATATTTTATATGATTTCATTTAAATTATAATTGGTTTATACTTTATTTTCTTTTAAAGAATTTATTTTTATAAGATTTAGAAAGCATTTATTTATTTATAAATGTATTTACTAATTTAGAAAATTTATATAAAAGCTTTTAGAATCACTTAAAGATAAATAAAAATGAAATATTACAAGTGTAGGTTAACAAAGCTTATTAAATACACATGTAAGCTAAGTAATTATGAATGATGACAAGTGTAGCAATTGGAGACAAGTGGCAAATTTATTTTTATTTTATTTTTTCCTTTAATTCCAAATAAATCCTAAGATACATTATATAAACCTAAGTCTTCTTTACCCATCCCTTTTCCTATTCCATTTCAAAGAAACTCAACATTTGTAAAACTATTTTTCCAAACCAGTAAATTCTTTTGCATTAAAACCTGAAACCAGATCAAAGCTTGAAAACACCTCCTCAAACAAATTAGTAAATCACTCCCTCAAACCAAAATTATATCCTGTAAACTGCTACATCTTCAAAGATGTTATCTGGAATCAATGCAAGCTGTAGTGCAAAATTTCAGATTATCAAATGCAACTCAAGCCAATAAACTTTTCAAACCAAAAATTCACCTTCTGTTACTAATCTTTTCAAATCAATGTACACTCATGTGAAAATCTGCAGCCTTCTCAAACCCAAAATAATTGCAAACCTGTGATCACCTTCTCAAACACAAATCAAGATACAACATTTTCAAACTTTGTAAACTTTTTTGTAAACTGTTCGCAAAACTATTCAAGAATTTGTAATATTGTTTTATCCTCAAACTCAAATCAAATAATTCTGTAAACTGTTAACTCCTCAAATCTGTAAGCAAAGATCTTCAAATGCCAACATGTAAACTCCTCAAACTTAAGAATCAAAGCCAGTAAGCTAGGCTGTAGCAGATTTTCCAATGCAAGTCTGTAGCCATCTTTCAAAACTAAGATTTGCAAAGCAACCTTCTCAAGCATCTCAATAATTCAAGGATTTCAGCAAAAAAAGAATCAAGTTCCAGTATTTAAATCAAAGTCTTCAATTTCAAGTCTTATAGTTTTCAAAACATCCCAGTTTCAAGTCTCTGCACTTTTAAAAATTGGTCGGTAAACTTTTTTTTTAAATTTAAAAGCTAAGTTAATTTTTTTTAGTCTATTACTTGTTTTCTTGTGAAAAATGTCTGAGATGAGTGGTGCTTGCATATTGAAAATACAAGTGTATTGTATGGTTGTTCATGTTGATCTGTGCATGTCCTTGTTCTCTGTTTCTATGAATTCCAGGTTTGAAATTCAAACAAAATCCAACCTCTTTTCATTAAGATACTATCTGGACTTAGGATTTAAATGAAATATGTTTGTTTAATCCTAAATTAAAGTTTAATATTATTTTAGTAAATTAAGTTTTTGTAATACTTCTAAAAATAGGATATGATAGGAGCAAACTTAAATGCATGATAAAATTAAATGTTGAATTAAGTTGATTCAGGTACATATTTCGAATTGACTTAGGAAATCATGAATTTTAAAATGAAAATCATAAATTTTAGTATTAAATTGAATGAGAAATTCAAGTTTTTCTGGAAAAGGGGTTCTGGGCAATTGCCGATGATTGAATGGTCGGGGATGACCGGGATCTTAGCTGGAGGTAGAGGAAGGATAGGGGTATTCGGCAAAAATAGTGGGAAGATTGTCTGATCATCATGGAGTTGGCAGCGAGCAAATTAAGTTTCTAACCCTAAATTGGACGAGCTGATAGATTTGATCACTTCTCCCTCTCTGGTGAATCGAGTGCATTGGAACTTTGGGATTTGGTTCACGGAAGTCTGGCGATGATGTGGCTGGATCTACGGCGACTCAGGTGGTTGGAGGGAGGATGTTCGAGGCATTTCTGATGAGTATTTGGGATTCCAGTTCCAACTGACTAGCTCGATTTTGAATTGAGCCTTGTGATTGTTTTTGAAGGATCGAGAAGTGATGCTATGGTGATGTTTAGTGTGTCGAGGCTTGCGGTGGTGATCATCGTCGTCAAAGACGACTGTGCAGGTGCACAAGGGGGGTGTGACATCTGGTGATTTGTATTGGAGTTTACTCGAAGCATTGCTCGAGAGTTTGTGAGGAATACCCGAGAGTAAACTCGAGTAGATTTAGGTGTTTATAAGCTACAGGTTTATAAACTTTAAATTTTAATTTTTAGTTTTAAAATGGGCAGAAGTGCTTTGACTCGGGGTTAGGCCCGAGCGACCTACGGGTAAAACCCGAAGTAACTGATTAAACAGTTTCAGAATGTTTTAAAAACAAATCTTTTTGAAATTTGAAGTTAAATCTAGTTTTAACTTCTATATAAACTTATTTTATATATAATAAGTATTTCTTAAACAATCGGTTATGATTTTTTTTTAAAAGATGTTTAAATTAAATTTTGTTAAATGAAATTTTAAAGTGATTTTTAAACATTAGTTTAAAATGTAAGTTAAGAATATTTTTTTAGAAAGGTAGTTTTAAAATACAACTTGAAGTAGTTTTGAAACCTTTACTTGATAATGTTTTTAAGTTTTTTTTAGAAATTAAACTTTGATAACTTTAAAATTATCAAGTGAATAATTATTTATTTTAAAACTTAATTAATGATGTAATTAAGTAAAGATAAATTATAATGTTAAAATGTTTTTAAGTGTTAATGTTAAATAAAGGTATTAATGATATAATGTCTTGTCTTAAGATGATTTAAGGTTTAATACCTTGAGATAAACTAAGTTAATTGTGGAAATTAAGTATAATTAATTAATTTGATTTATTTAATTATAAAGGGTTAATTAAGTAATTAATCAAGAGTAATTAATTGGTTTAATTAATAATTAATTAAGGGTTATTATTTAATTAAGTAAAGGTTAATTAATTATAATTAAGGATTTTTAATTAAAGGTTGTTAATTAATGATCAGAGATTAATTAATTGAGTAATTAAGAATTAATTAATCAAGAAATTAAGATTTGCTTAATTTAGTAATTAAAGAGTTGTTAATTAAGTAATTGGAGGTTACTTAATTAATATTTAAGATGTACATAATTTGTGATTAAGTTTTATTAATTAATTATTAGGTTTTATTAATTAATACTTAAAGGATGATTAATCTATAATTAAATATTAATTAATTGATTAATCAAAGTTGATTAAGGATTAATCAAAAGTTAATTAGAATTAATCAAAGGTGATTAAGTATTAATTAGAAGGCAATTAAGAATTAATCAATGTTAATTAAGGATTGATTAATTAATAATTATGGATCAATAAATTTGTAATTGTTAATTAATAATTAAGTTTTATTAATTAATAATTAAGAGATAATTAATTAGTTAATAAATGATTAATTAATTAATTTTAAGAGTAATTATGGATTAATTAATTTGTAATTAAGAGATATTGATTAATAATTAAGTTTATTAATTAATAGTTAATGGATAATTAACCAGTTAATTAAAGGTTAATTAAGTGATTGTAAAAGTAGTTAAGGGTTGATTACTTTGTTTTAAAGGAGATCAATTAATAATTAAGGTTTATTAGTTGAGAATTAAAGAGTAATTAATCTGTGAATAAAGGTTAATTGATTAATTGATAAGGATAATCAAGAAATGATTAATTAATTAAATGTTGTATTTACTTAATGATTGTTTAAGTAGGATTAGGGGATTAATTCTTAAGTAATTAATGTAATTTAAGATGATTAAATTAATTATAACATGGATTAATAAATCCTGTTTATGGATGATTGTTTGTATAGAATATCTATATTGGATGATATCTATTGGATGATACCTATTGGATAATACCTATTGGATGATATCTATTGGGTGATATCTATTAGACGATATTTATTGGTTGATATCTATTGGATGATATGTTATGATATTTTGTGATATGATATTAGATATATCAGTGATAAGTGTGTGATATTTATCTATGTGAAATGCTGTGTGAATTCAATGTATTGGATTGAATTGAAATGAATTATTTTAAACTTTAAAACAACTTGGACCTAAAAGATGGCGTTTGGATTTCGATGAGACCGGGATCGGGTCTCCAGATTTGGATATCCGAAAACCACATCGATCCAAATTAAGCGATAGGTCGTGAATCTCAAGTGAAGATGAAGATTCAGAGTGCAAGGGTTATTGTCGTTAACTCTGAGGGTGATTCCAAAATGAGTGTAACGAGATAATGCCTTCGATTTCGTTCGAACCCGGAACGAACTTGTATGGATTGAATGCTTTCAGAACATCGTCAGGTGGACGATGAGCATTCTAAGATGTGTTCTATAAAGGTAATCGTAGCCTCAAGCCTCATCAACCGGGAGTGGCTAAAACAGGGGAGGTGCAGCAAGGTTAAGTGGGTCATGCCCAAGTAGGACAAGAGTTTCCCCTGTCTAGATGTCCCTTTTCATTTCGGCTGTGTGGGAAGTTGGTCTGCAGCCAACTATAGGGTTGTCTTGTTCGGAACTGTTCAGTAAGGAATGGTTCCGGCCTTGCGTTGCAAGGGAGCGGGCGTATTCCTCGGTACGGTGATCTAGGCCACGTACTGTGACGGGCGGTACCTCAGTAGCCCTGCCATTGTATGGAATCTAATCTCCAATAAGTGTCGTACGTTTTGATTGTGCCCAACTATGTTGGAACGTGAGATGTAAGCATTCCAGCTATTTCTGTATTTTACTTGAAAACCCTAGACACTATTATAATATCACTGGATTTCCTATCAAATGTTTTGGATAGCGTAAGGTAAAAACTTACCCGTATTTATGTGTGGGAAGTCTTACGTGATGCCTTTTATTTTCAAAGGTTTTCAAAAGTTAAGCAACTTTAAACCGTTTACTCGCACCAGACCCATGTCTGACCCGGAGTTTATTTCTGTTTTTCTTAAACTCTCGGGTACTCAAATTTTTATGAGTAGCCAAGGGATCAGGTTTTGGCTTGACGAATATTGGAAAGCATGGAGCAGGAGTCTAGACGTAGCTATATCTATATTTCCGTTGTGCTGAGTTGTGTTGTAGTCTTTGTCTGTTGTATTTGAAATGTAATAGACAGAACCCTATAACTGTCTAATGTGAAAGGTTGATTGTATCTATGTAACTCTGATGTAAATGACTATGTAATTTCTATTTGATATATTATATTTTGTTCCGTTCCGTTGTGAGATTCTGATATTGTTGAGTTCTTTCGTCTTTCTATTCTATTTCTACCTCTTTCTTTCTTATCGATGATGCGTCCTTCTGTGGAATGAAGGGCGGGTCGTTACACAACGTACATTTCAACTTCCTCTTGTTTTTGTTTCTTACAAAATAATGGTCATTAATGTCATCTACTACCAAGCGGGAATAAAATTCAAACAAATAATTAAACAATAATATATAAACTACCATCCAAGCATTCAAAAATAATTTATAGCAACACAAAAATTATATACTTTATTTAGAGGTGAGTAAACTTACCAAAATTCAAATTCAAGCTTTCGCATTCTAGTTAGATCTAGCTCAAAATTTGACTAGCTCCAAATTTAACAATTCCAGCTCCAATTCATAGAAAATATCGATATAAGTCCAATGCAAAAGACCGTGTCTAAATCCGACCTCGTATGCGAGAGTTGTTAAATTTATAAGATCTTAGAATAATTATATTAATTAATTACAAATTAATAGAATAATCACCTTTAAAAACAAAACCCCTATCTTCCCCACATAAACATGCATAGTACACATCACTAATACACAACAACCATTCACGCTACCATCTTTCCTCCTCTTTCTCCATACTTTACGAAAATGCCTTCCACCACCTCCATTCTTCGTGTGTAAAGACAATGAACATCATGGTACCCTCCAAGCCACGTTCGCACCATCCTTTAGAAATGCGACTTAGAGTGGAACCCCTACTATTGCAAGTGACGCGTTTTTGCTTCGGGTAGCCAGAGGTGATGAAATTGGGTGGGGAGGTGCTCCTAGACCTGAACAACACGATGGTGCACTCTATTTTGCCTCATGCTTCCTCCATCTCGGTCCACGGCTAACCCTAGCCATGAACAAAATGGTCAATCTCCACCAACTTCGACCACACCCAAATCTGACACCATAGGTCTAAAGCCCTTACTTATACAAACCCAACGAATCCGACGGTATAATTTTTCGTTGATTAAGTCTTCGGGACGAATTGAAAGAAGAGTGGTGGCTCACTTTATTTTTACAGGAAAAGAAAATAGAAAGAAGAGAGGGAAATGAGAAGTGTTGAACTAGGTTATGGTTTTTTTGTTATTATATTTTTAAAATTATAGTACTTCTCTACACAGAATTTCTTTTGCGTACGAACCACGAACATAGAAACAAAAATACGATTATGCATAATATTGTGACACGATTATAAAACAATAATATAATACACTGGTTATCTTATTCTATGGAATTTAAAGAATACCATCATTTGCCAAAGTATACCTCAAAGCAAATTTAAATTTTATTCAAATTAAAATTATTGAAAAATCCTATAAATTCATTTAAAAATATATTATTTAAAATCAAATCGTTTTAGTAACAAGTGATTTTCATATTATTGTTCGAACTATTTATTATTGTAAACAAATTTACAAAACGACTTCACCATTATTATTAATTAATTAAATGAAGTTAAATAAATCTATTAAATCCGTTTAATTAATATTTAATTCACAATTCAAATATTTTGATAATCCTTATATTTGAATAATTTTTTTGGGATGTTACAAATGGCCATGTATATAAGGAGTGCAAAACAGATATAACTAAGGTAAAGTGCTACAATTGCAATCTATTTGGACATGTGATGATACGTGCCCTGCTTTTAGAAAAGGAGGACCGGGTGCTTCAAGCAATTGGATTCTGAAGGCCTATGCACTAGTAGCAGTTCCTAGTGCTAGTGTACTACCAGCTTAAGGAAATGGAAATCAGCTTCTATATCCAGTATGGAAGGTGTGTAACTTATCTTTGATTTTCTTATTCACACTTTACCAAACACCCGAGCATCCCATTTTTTATTCCTAGAAGTATCGTTGAAAGGTTAGAGTTAAAGACTTACATTGTGCCTAATTCCATTATGTTGTCAATCCTGTTATGGGATTAGCCCACTTATCTATGGTTTATCAAGAGTTGAAATTGCTAAATTATGGTGTGGAATTCATATATAATGCTTTTGTGCTGGTTTTTTAGGGTATTAATTGATACTATGTACGAATTGGATGTCGTGCTATGAGGCACTACTGGAATGTGGCAGAAGGGTGATTTGTATAAGGAGTAACATAGAGCATATCCTAGATACTTATTGTGAGCCCAATGAATTGATGTTAATGGGTTAGCTATATTCATCATATCCATCCCAAGATGAATTAACATTCATCCCTATTGTATAGGGAATCTGGATGTATGCAGAGATTAAAAGCCTTCCTCTCCAATGGAAAATTGAATTTCGTACTGATTTTTTCAGCCAGTTATATATCCTATTAAGAGAGTGGTGCCTAGGGAAAATGAAGAGTTGGGCACCTTAGTTTCCAAACACTTACAAAAAGGGTTTATACAAAGAATAACGTCAATGTAGGAAGCATCAGTTGTGTTTCTACTAGAGTAGATGAATCTTACGGTTGTGTGTTGGCTATCAGGAGTCAAATACATTGATAAGAATAAATAAATATTCACTATCACGCATGGATGATTTGTTTGATTAATTAGTTGGAGTGAGAGTATTTTCATAGTTGGATTTCCCCATCAGCGTTCATCGGTTGATGGTGGAAAAGGAGAGCATACTGAAAACATTATTTCATACACCATAGGTTTCTCATAAGTGGTTGGCCCTGCATTTTGGACTAACCAATGCTCCATCCTATTTTTACACCCATGAGTTGGGTTTTTTGGAAACCATTGAACTGATTCATAGTGGTGTTTATAGATTATTTCCTTGTTTTTTCCAAGGTCAAGGAGGCAAAGGCTGCACTTAGAGAAGTGCTAGATACCATGAGGAAGCACCAATTAAAGGCAAAATTCTCTATGTGTCAGTTTTGGAGAAAGAAGGTACGTTTTCTTGAACATGTTATGTTGAAGCTTCGATTAGTTTATCCAAGCAAAGTAACCATGATACAAGATTACCAAGTACCAAAAAATCCCACTAGAGTTAGGATCATTCTTGGTTTGACGAGTGTGCCTTTTTTGTTATTCCGATGGTACGAAGCACTTTACTGTTTATACCAATGCTTAGGCGTAGGGCTAGGAGCCATTCTTACGTAAGAAGGTTGAGTTGTTGCATACACTAGTAGACAGTTGAAAGTCCATGAGAGGAACTATCCAATTCATGGTCTTGAGTTATCTGGTGTTATTTTGCATTGAATTCCTACAGACATTATTTTTGGGCAAAAGATTCAAATTATTTACAGATCATAAGTCGCTTAAATATTTATTCTCTTGAAAGGTTTAAATCTAAGGCAGCATATGTGGATTGAGTTTCATCCTCGTATGATTTTGATATTTCATGTACATAGGGAAAAGTAATGTGGTAGTAGATAGCTTGAGTAGAAGGCATGATATGTTGGGTTCGATGTTTGTGGAGGGAATAAGTTGGATTACATTGCAAGGTTTGATCTTTGAACTTCAACAGAGCCGTTACCAAATCCATTGGCTGCTTTGGAAGTTAGGCCAACACTTATTCACATATTAGGTCTAGGCGGAAGGAAGATGAAGCGTTGGTTAGTATCTTTCATATGTTGGAGAGAAGTGAGCGACCTACTCAGTTCGAATGCTATTCCATTGATCGCGAAGGTGGGCTTAAGCAGGGTGGAAGATTACACACACCAGTTGTAAGTGACGCGATGAGATACTTAGTGAGTGTCACTATTCTAGGATGACTATTTATTCTGGTGATAAAATGTATGTTGATATAATAAGAGCCTTCTACTGGCCAAATATAAAGAGGCAAGTGGCAGATTATGTTAAGTTAATAATAAGCTCAGGTCCTTAAAATCAAACTTAATATACGAAAACTCCTCCTCAAAAAATGATTGTAAATTCAGTTCATTGAATTAAGTTACTGAATAATTGCATACATTTATGCAATTATTTAGTGAATAATTGCAGACATTATGCAATTATATTCAAAAATTGCATAAATGTCTGTAGTTATTCAGTGAATAATTGCAAAAGTTTCCGCAATTTTTTTGATGAATAATTGTGGAAATTTTCATATTTTTTCAATGAATAATTATGGAAATGTCTATAATTTTTGGATACAATTGCATAAGTATCTGCAATTATTCACTGAATAATTACATAAACATATGCAATTATTTAGTAACTTATTTCTAGGGACCTAATTTACATTCTTTTTTTGGCAAGTATGTTTGGTGTATTTTAAAACATATTAGGGACTTTAGCCAAACTATCCCTTATGTTAATAGGTGCTTAACTTGTCAAAGGTTGAATGCGAGGCAAAAAAACCTATGGATTATTACTCCCATTAGATATTCCACGGTGGAAGTAGGAGCACATTTAATGGATATTATTGATGAACTACCTAGGAGTAGAATAGTGTAACATCCCGCCTTTTCGCATGCTTTAAATCGACGATAAACCACACACATCAGACTTAAAACATACAAAAGGGCGGATTGTTATGGGGTAAATAAGAAAAACAGAGAAGAGAAAAAAACTAAACAGAATCTCACAACGGAAGGATAAAATATAATAATAAATATACAGTTCATAAAACTGTTTACAAACATTTGATTCTTTTTTATACAATAAATATCAGAGTTCACATACCCATAAATATCAATGCAGCGAAATTAAGTAGTGTAGTGGAATAATATAGTAGATAGCAATACTACAAATCTTCGTCTTCGTCCTTCAGACCTAAAGTCTTCGATCCTGAAACGCTCGGACTGATCCGAGCGAATTGAAAAGATAAAAACTCGAGTCATAACTAAAAGATCTTATGTAACTTAAATTAACAGAAATAAATATGAGTGCAGTAACTCAAGAGATGCTCGGGATTTACATCTCCTAAGGATCCGTTAAACTATTTACTATGTAGTATATTGCGCTACTATAATAGTGTCTAATTGTAAAATAAACTTACTTTTAAATAGCATTACGGCTTTACATTTTCCACCTTAACACGTAATAGTCCCAGTAGTCCATCCAATATCATAGTCCCTCCTGATCGGGAAGCCACCAGAGGATACCACACGGGCTATGAGAGAAATCCAAACTCGTACAAGGCGCGATAGGGTAGGTGACACGGCATAACTAGGCAATGCCAGGGTAGATATACCAATTACGCTTCCGGGTCGGTGGTAACGCGTAGCGCGCAGCTACCGCCCACCTCGAGCCACACCCTCAAATAAATTTCTACTCATATCTTAAATCAATTTAACAAACATAAGAAATTCTAGAAGTTGTGAGTGGGTTAAAACACTCACCTTTTGAATTTAAATCCGATTTAAACCCAAAAATTTGACAGTCTCCAAATCCGTCCAAACCAACGTCAGAATGTCCGGAATTTCAATACGATCCTAACAAAAAACACGCGTGAAACGGAGTTCGTATGTGAAAGTTATTCGATTTAAATCGTTTGAAAATGAAAATTAAAATTAAAATAAAACTAACCCATATTAAATAGCCACGTCATCAAAAGCTTTAGCATGCTACAGGACCTCGTTCTTCTCTAGTATGAAAAATTAAAAAAAATCATTTTTATAAAAGAATGCTTTTGGAGTTGCAAGAATAAGAGATTTTGAAAATGAGGTGTTAGGAGAAACAAAATGTAGAAGAAGAAATAAGATGTAGGTTATTTATAATTAGGAAATGAATGTGGAGGGACAAAAATAAATGTCATGTTTTATTATTAAAGCTTCAGGCACTAATAATAGATAAGGGAATGTACGTAGGAATGGAAAAGTTTGCAAACGAAAGTAGAATTTTATACGCATTTAGGTTTTTATCCACGCATAATAAAATATTTATACTTACCTTAAAAATGAGAACGTTCAATTTTGTTTTCTCAAAATGATCTTTTATTTCCATTAAAACACCCTTTTTATTTAACACAAAACATGCGTTTCTTTTATTAAATCTATTAATTGCAATCAACGTTTCCTTTCTTTTTAATTGACATTTGAATTACATTAATTGCAGTTACTTACAAAGTTAAATTTTAAAACAGACAACTAAAATGGATAAAGAAATAGAACAATTGTTTATTTGAACACGTTTATAAATTTATTGTTTATACACAAGAGTAATAAATAGATTATTTTCCTATTCTTGTAATCAGTCTGTAAGCTAAAACACGGTTCAAATAAACATATATTTCTTTCTTAAAAATCAATCTTTCTGTTCTTATTTTAACGAAATTAAACGTACATTCACAGATGAAACATTCATTTTATTTGATGTAAAATTTTCTTTTTATTAAATTAAACTTTCCTTATATTCTTACAAAACATATGCTGCTTTTATTTACACCTATTAATTTACAATTAGTATTCTCTCTCCTATTAATTGGAAATTTTCAGTTACATTAATTTCAGTTGATTAAGTTTCAAAATGAACTAAATGAATGTAATGAGAAGTATAACAATTATTTCCTATCTAATAGTAATTTAAACATATTAATACACTATTCGCTACAAACAGTAATTATATATATTTCTTACTAAATAATAGTTTCTCATCTCCACAATCAATCTTTCAATTGCCAAACATTTTTACTAAATGAATGTTTACTCTTTTACTAAACTTATTCATTCTTATTCTTTATTAACATTTAATATTATAATCACCGTTATTAATTACATTCAAACAATGTCATTAAATACACCTGACGTATGTTATCATTTTTTTATCTTACTGTAATACATGTTATTAGTAGAAGTTCAAATTAAGATCATAAACATATCTCTTAACATATGTTAACAAAAATAAAATCATAAATTTTTATTATTCTACCACGTATATTCCTTACTACAATTAGCCTTTGGTATTCCTATCCATTAATTACACAAATAACATAGTTAATATCTGTTTGTCTTTCACTACATTAATACTTCTATATACATCTTAGATTTGTATCAACGGTTATTTTTTTAAAATGTGAATCGTGTCAATTACGCGTATTAATTAAGGTTTTAAACTCAATTGACAAAGTTTCCTAAGTCCAATCCCTTTTTACCAAATTTGACAATCCCTAATCATTCGTACTACATTCCCTATAAATGTAATATTTAATAGATTTTATTTCAAATTAACGTACAACTTAATTTCCCTTAACTGAGATCTGATTCCCAAATTTTTATTTAACATACTAAATGAATAAATAACCTAAATAAATGGTCACCTACTCACTTTCTTTCATTTATAAGTTTACTACTTGCTCTCCTAGGTATAAATCCCATATATAACACTAATTAATTTCCGATAACACTGCATTATCCAATTATCATAAATTTGTTCAATATATACTCCTTTTTACTTATAAATAATTTATGTTCTCTATAAATTCTCATTCACTCTTCCGTTACTAAAATTAAAAATCATTAAGTAACGTTTCCTCCATAACAGTATTAAAATTACTTAACATTCAAGAGGACTATATTTCAAATAAATTGATTGACCAATAAATTAGGTAATATATAATAATTGTTATTATACCCTTAAGATTTACGCTTGTTCTCTTCTATTTGGTTTATAGCCTAAGATAATATAACCAATCTAACTCCATAAATAAACTTATTTCATTACCCAAATTATACGTAAATTTATTACCTTTTACATCCCACTATAAATCAGTGTAACCACTAATACCACCCATATTATCCTTGCACAATACTGATCTTATTTAATTACCATTAACTATCTATTTTATGCAATAACTAAATGCTTACATTTGTTACTTATATTTAGTTTTATAACCAAGCGTATCATGCTTAAATAAAATGAATTGGAGTTTCATTTAGATTGTTGAGAATTGACTTGTATTAACATTATTTCAGTCTAAATTTAGTTATCATTCCATTATAAAATTGCAACATTTTATTTCTTTCAATATTAACTCGTAAAATATTATTAAAATAACAAAAATTTAACATCGAAAATTTATGGGTCGTTACACTCTCCCCCACTCAAAACTTTTCGTCCCCGAAAAGGAAAAAAAGGGAAAAAGAAGAAATAAAAACAATACATCTTATCAAAACATTAACTTTATAAACAATTAAATTTACAAAATTAATTACTTTAAATAAGATATCCTAATTTATAACTATTTAATCTTTTATATTTAAATTATTAAAGTTTGGAAAAACATTTTCATATTATTTTTTCTTAGTCCGAATTTTTCGGAAAATTTCGGCAGATTCTCCTTTGTACGGACAGGCTCGGAAGAAAAATAAAATATTAATTATAACAATATATATCATATATTTTCAAAATAATATATATCCCAACACGGGAAAAAACAAAATAATAACACTAAAACCCGTTATCTGAAAACGTACTTATTTGTCGGGCAATAACGCTTATTTTATGGAACCAAAAGCAGTAGTAATTGCTTCCATAACCTGCATTTTACTTATATAATCCAAAGGGTTAACAATTTATAAAAAATTAAATATTTAGGTGGTTTCAATCACTAACAACAAATCAATATAACAACCATCAATTTCAACAAACAGCATACACAATACAAAACAACCATTCAATCAAACAAACAAATAGTTGTTCGGGTTCAAAACTTTTAAATTGCACGGAATGAAGAATAAACTACTAGCGCATCATTTACTCAACAGCCTTAGATAAAACTAAAAGATTATTCATTCATCCAAATCCAAATTTAAAGTATCTTACCCCAAAAAACCAAAAACCAAACAAGCAACAATTCCAAATAATAAATCAAGCTCATTCTTATTAATTTCATTTATTACTTTACATTTATTTCTTACAACTTTTATCTCCATTCATTAATTTAGTGTGTATTACACTTGTTTGCACTTATACTTATATCTATAAAATTCATTTTTCTCTTTTCATTTCATATTGCATAACTTCATTTGTTTATAGTATTCATGTGTCAATCAATTTCTTAGCACATTAATACATTAATTTAAGTCTACACTTATATATTTACTGCATTCATCTTTTCTTCTTATTTTATTAATAAATAGCTTCAATCCTTTACTTAAGTTTATTATCTTCCATATATACTATATTTATTTTCTTCCATTTATAATACCTAACTTTCTATTTCAATTAGTAGTCTTTTCAATTACACTTAAGATTATAATATTACAACATCAAATTCCTATTTATTAAGGAATTTCATTAATTACTTTCATTACCTCAAATTTATTACTTGTACAATATCTATTACATTTTCTTATTAACATTTCAACTTTTAATATTTGGAAAGTTATATATGTTAAAGAAAATGCAAATGAACTTATACAAGTTTTATCTCATCCTTTAATTAAATTTAATGTTCAATAATATTACTCTTTGTTTCATATGTTACAAGTTTAAAATTTCCTTTAATTTCCATTATAACTTAGCATTAATTACTTATATCTTTTTTTAAAGGTTCTAATTATAAATTAGTTCCATTCAATTTCACTATAATAATTGAAATTATTAATTAACAGAAACTTAAGAACTAAATCCCGGGTTTTTTATATTAAAAATCATTTAAAATAATAGATAAAGGTATATTCTTATAACTTATATATTTAATTATATTTAAACAATTTAAAGTTTATATTTTTTTTCCAGATAAACCTACAGTAAAACTACTACAGTGGCCCTCCCACTTTGAAACTCGAAAATGAATGTCGACGATGCGTGCACTCATCACCGAAATTATTTTCCAGCGACAGAGAGGGGAGTACAACTTTATCTTTCCAAAACTTCTTTTAAAAACATTTCTTTCATATTTACATTGAAATATTTATATCAGAAAATACTTATAACAATATTATTATATTCCAAAATTACTCGAAAGAAATTTTCAATAGCCCGGAACTTAAGTTCTAAATTTCCAATTTCATTTATTTTATTTTCATTCTTATTACAACTATTATTTATAAATTTTATTTCCTAACAACCAATATCGCAACCAAATATAATCTTGATAAAAAATTATTTTATATATATAGAAATATAATAGGAAAAATTATTTCATTCACCTATATTCAAAACAAATATTGTGTCGGTCTGTCCTATTAAGTGTTTAGAAATCCCTATTGATGTCATAGCGTCCCATGCATCAACCAGAATTTATAAATATAAAACGGAACAAATTAACACAATAATAAAACCTTTTATAACACTAACAAATACGCTCTCTCATATATACGCTCAGCGACTCCCATAGGGTATTACTACCCTATTAGTAAAGAGTCAGACCCCACAAAGCTAAGGTTTATCGCTAAACCTCGCTCTGATACCAGATGTAACATCCCGCCTTTTCGCATGCTTTAAATCGATGATAAACTACACACATCAGACTTAAAACATACAAAAGGGCGGACTGTTATGGGGTAAATAAGAAAAACAGAGAAGAGAAAAAAAACTAAACAGAATCTCACTGCGGAAGGATAAAATATAATAATAAATATACAGTTCATAAAACTGTTTGCAAACATTTGATTCTTTTTTATACAATAAATATCAGAGTTCACATACCCATAAATATCAATGCAGCGGAATTAAATAGTGTAGTGGAATAATATAGTAGATAGCAGTACTATAAATCTTCGTCTTCGTCCTCCAAAACTAAAGTCTTAGATCCTGAAACGCTCGGAATGACCCGAGCAAATTGAAAAGACAAAACACTCGAGTCAGAACTAAAAGGTCTTATGTAAGTTAAATTAACAGAAATAAATATGAGTGCAGTAACTCAAGAGATGCTCGGGATTTACATCTCCTAAGGATCCGTTAAACTATTTACTATGTAGTATATTGCGCTATTATAATAGTGTCTAATTGTAAAATAAACTTACTTTTAAATAGCATTAAGGCTTTACATTTTCCACCTTAACACGTAATAGTCCCAGTAGTCCATCCAATATCATAGTCCCTCCTGATCGGGAAGCCACCGGAGGATACCACACGGGCTATGGGAGAAATCCAAACTCATATAAGGCGTGATAGGGTAGGTGACATAGCACAACTAGGCAATGCCAGGGTAGATATACCAATTACGCTTTCGGGTCGGTGGTAACGCGTAGCGCACAGCTACCGCCCACCTCGAGCCACACCCCCAAATAAAATCAAAAGTGGCCACCGAATCAATCCAAAGGTCAAAATATAATATCGAAGGGATGTGTCCGATCAAAGGTGTTACCTTATTAACCCGTCAATCGCTCCTGTTTAAGCAACCTTATGCCAACTCACGGGAGTTGGGTACACGTATTTACCTTACGGGAAACGCCGCCACCAACCTACTTCATTCTGGAATCTCCACCGCGTACAAGGTTGTTAAAGTGGTTTTCGGAGTTGGCAGAGAGTATGACAACTTCCGATCCCGGTCTCTTCAACAACCAAACGTTATTATAACACCGCGGTCTTTAAAAATAGTTTATACTTTAAAACCAGAATATAATTATCCATTTCAAAACCCATAAGTACAATATCATTTCCATTTCCAAAACAACTCATTTTGATATTATTTTTATAAAACCCAAATCAATAATATCATTTATTTCAAATATATTTCTCTTCCAAAATCATACTCCTTTAAAATTTATAATATCTGGAAACCAAACATTTGAAGTATAGCTTTCAAAACATAAAACTGCGAAATTCATAGCTTTAAAACCATAACTTCTAAAACTTGAATGGTTTGGATATTCAAACGGTATATAGAATAAAATAGTTTGAATTTAAAATTACTTTATAAAATAAAATAATTTCCGCGAATTTTCAATTTTATTCATAAAAATATTTAGTCTAAATCCATAAATTTTAAATTCACTTTCAGTTAAATAAACCACTTCAAATTCAATATATTTCTAACTTTGAGTATTTAACAATTTCAAAACTTAAGGTTGGAATTTATATTCACCAATTCATTGACCTATTATTTAGTTTTGAAATGTTTACATAATAAATCAAAATCATTTAAAATAAGACTCCAGTTACTAACAACTTAAATATTTCCTTCAATTTATTTATGCTAGAAATATTCATTTAATTTATCTTGAAATAAAATTTCAGTTATAAATATCCTACCTTTAAAAATTTTCAAGCTTAATAAGGTTCTACATCAACTTATAGAGTTTAATTCTTAAATACGCTCAATTCCAATTAAATTTTTTAATTTACCTTCCAACCTAAATTTATTTGAATCATTTAAACTCTATATCCTAAGCCTGTACTTAATCATATAATATAAATTATCAACTCCATTTCGACTTATTCATTTTTATTTAGCAGATTATACATAGCTTCAATTCAAAATTTAACTATGTATGTATAATTATAAATAATATTTATATAATATCAAAATTTAATATTTATTAAACCGTATCCTATCCAAACCGTAGAAATCATTTCAAAAAAATTAATTTTATATACATATATATATTAAATAAATTTCTACTCATATCTTAAATCAATTTAACAAACATAAGAAATTTTAGAAGTTGTGAGTGGGTTAAAACACTCACCTTTTGAATTTAAATCGAATTTAAATCCGATTTAAACCAAAAATTTGACAGTCTCTAAATCCGTCCAAACCAACGTCAGAATGTTCGGAATTTCAATACGATCCTAACAAAAAAAATCGCGTGTGAAACAGAGTTCGTATGTGAAAGTTATTCGATTTAAATCATTTGAAAACGAAAATTAAAATTAAAATAAAACTAACCCATATTAAATAGCCACGTCATCAAAAGCTTTAGCACGCTACAGGACCTCGCTCTTCTCCAGTACGAAAAATAAAAAAAAATCATTTTTATAAAAGAATGCTTTTGGAGTTGCAAGAATAAGAGCTTTTGAATATGAGGTGTTAGGAGAAACAAAATGTAGAAGAAGAAATAAGATGTAGGTTATTTATAATTAGGAAATGAATGTGGAGGGACAAAAATAAATGTCACGTTTTATTATTAAAGCTTCAGGCATTAATAATAGATAAGGCAATGTACGTAGGAATGGAAAAGCTTGCAAACGAAAGTAGAATTTTGTACGCATTTAGGTTTTTCTCTACGCATAATAAAAAATTTATTCTTACCTTAAAAATGAGAACGTTCAATTTTGTTTTCTCAAAATGATCTTTTATTTCCATTAAAACACCCTTTTTGTTTAACATATAACGTGCGTTTCTTTTATTAAATCTATTAATTGCAATCAACGTTTCCTTTCTTTTTAATTGAAACATTTGAATTACATTAATGCAGTTACTTACAAAGTTAAATTTTAAAACAGACAACTAAAATGGATAAATAAATAGAACAATTGTTTATTTAAACACGTTTATAAATTTATTGTTTATACGCAAGAGTAATAAATAGATTATTTTCCTATTCTTGTAATCAGTCTGTAAGCTAAAACACAGTTCAAATAAACATATATTTCTTTCTTAAAAATCAATCTTTCTGTTCTTATTTTAATGAAATTAAACGTACATTCACAGATGAAACATTCATTTTATTTGATGTAAAATTTTCTTTTTATTAAATCAAACTTTCCCTATATTCTCACAAAACATATGCTGCTTTTATTTACACCTATTAATTTACAATTAGTATTTTCTCTCCTATTAATTGGAAATTTTGAATTACATTAATTTCAGTTAATTAAGTTTCAAAATGGACTAAATGAATGTAATGAGAAGTATAACAATTATTTCCTATCTAATAGTAATTTAAACATATTAATACACAATTCGCTACAAATAGTAATTATATATATTTCTTACTAAATAATAGTTTCTCATCTCTACAATCAATCTTTCAGTTGCCAAACATTTTTACTAAATGAATGTTTACTCTTTTACTAAACTTATTCATTCTTACTCTTTATTAACATTTATTATTATAATCACCGTTATTAATTACATTCAAACAATGTTATTAAATACACCTGACGTATGTTATCATTTTTTTATCTTACTGTAATACATGGTATTGGTAGAAGTTCAAATTAAGATCATAAACGTATCTCTTAACATATGTTAACAAAAATAAAATCATAAATTTTTATTATTCTACCACTTATATTCCTTACTACAATTAGCCTTTGTTATTCCATCCATTAATTACACAAATAACATAGTTAATATTTGTTTGTCTTTCACTACATTAATACTTCTATATACATCTTAGATTTGTATCAACGGTTATTTTTTAAAAATGTGAATCTTGTCAATTACGCGTACTAATTAAGGTTTTAAACTCAATTAACAAAGTTTCCTAAGTCCAATCCCTTTTTATCAAATTTAACAATCCCTAACCATTCGTACTACATTCCCTATAAATGTAATATTTAATAGATTTTATTTCAAATTAACGTACAACTTAATTTCCCTTAATTGAGATCTGATTCCCAAATTTTTATTTAACATACTAAATGAATAAATAACCTAAATAAATGGTCACCTACTCACTTTCTTTCATTTATAAGTTTACTACTTGCCCACCCAGGAATAAATCCCATATATAACACTAATTAATTTCTGATAACACTGCATTATCCAATTATCATAAATTTGTTCAACATATACATCTTTTTACTTATAAATAATTTATGTTCTCTATAAATTCTCATTCACTCTTCCGTTACTAAAATTAAAAATCATTAAGTAACGTTTCCTCCATAATAGTATTAAAATTACTTAACATTCAAGAGGGCTTTATTTCAAATAAATTGATTGACCAATAAATTAGGTAATATATAATAATTGTTATTATACCCTTAAGATTTACGCTTGTTCTCTTCTATTTGGTTTATAGCCTAAGATAATATAACCAATCTAACTCCATAAATAAACTTATTTTATTACCCAAATTGTACATAAATTTATTACCTTTTACATCCCACTATAAATCAATGTAATCATTAATACCACCCATATTATCATTCCTTACACAATACTGATCTTATTTAATTACCATTAACTATCTATTTTGTACAATAACTAAATGTTTACATTTGTTACTTATATTTAGTTTTATAACCAAGCGTATCATGCTTAAATAAAATGAATTGGAGTTTCATTTAGATTGTTGAGAATTGACTTGTATTAACATTGTTTCAGTCTAAATTTAGTTATCATTCCATTATAAAATTGCAATATTTTATTTCTTTCAATATTAACTCATAAAATATTATTAAAATAACAAAAATTTAACATCGAAAATTTATGGGTCGTTACAAATAGGGAATGAAAGCATTTAGGTTATTATGGACCACTTGACCGAAAGCTCTCGTATCATTTTGGTGAATAGTATAAGGACAACAACATCATTGGCTGCATTGTATGTCAAGGAGATTATTCTCTTTCATAGTATACCTTCTAGCATTGTTAGTGACTGAGACTCACCCACACATTGGGCATGGAATTGAATCTGAGCACTGCATACCTCCAAAGAAGGATGAATAAACAAAATGGATGAATAAAGTGTTGGAGGATTTGTTGGGTGCTTGCATACTAGATTTTTGTGGAGTTTGTGAAGACCATTTGCCATTCGTAGAGTTTACCTGTAAATAACTATAAAGTTAGTATAGGCATGACACCTTTTGAGGCTTTATATGAGAGGCCATGTACTTTTTTATATTTAAGAGGAAACAAATCGACTTATAGTTGGACCAGACATGATTAGGATACTTTAGAGAAAGTGGAACTGATCCGCAAAAGAATGAAGACCGCATAGGATAAGAAAAAGTCATTTGTAGATAGGAGAAAATCAAATCTGGAATTTGCATTAGGCGACATAGTATATGCGTAAATTTTGCCATTGCGACATGTTATGCCTTTTGGTAGTGTGGGAAAGTTTATTCATTAGGCCTTCTCTGATTTTGGAAAGAGCAGGGAAGTTAACCTGCAAAGTAGAGCTTCCTAAAAAGTTGTCAAGTGTTCACAATGTGTTCCATATATCACATTTGCAAAAGTATATCCATTATACAGTAGTGGTAGTGGTGCTTAGTCAGCTAGAGGAGGTAGTGGTAAAAATGGAATCTATAGCACCCTATAGGCCCATTAATATTTTGTAGCATAGTGTAAAGTAGATTCGGAATAAGATGGTAAAGTTGGTCTAAGTTCAGCAAGGAAATGACCCACCCGAGAGTAAATGGAGCCCAAGGAGAGAATCCGAGCTTCCCATCTTGGCGTCTTTTCCAGTGTGTTTCCTTTTTAGTAGTTTATTTTAGTTTAATTAGTTAGGATATGAATGGTTGCTAGGTTGGTTGCTATGATTGATTGATACGTTTGGTTTGATTTATGCTGTTTAGCCGTGTATATTTGTTATCTTGTATGTACGATATACATACCTAGCATTATTTTTTTCTCTGAGTGCATAAATGAAGAAATTTATGTATATACTAGGATTTGCATCCATTGATTGATGCCATGATGATTGCATGCATATAGGAGAATCTGATTTAGTTGCATCTTGCATTTTATTCATTATTGTCCATCTTGTCATATCTATCGAGTATACAATGCTCTTGTGTGATGTTTGTGAATATTGATGACTTTTATACTTATTATATCCCACGCGGCTGTGCGTATTTCCATTGTATATGTTGTGTATTATTGATGTTTGATGTATGCTATAGAAGTATTATGGTGTATGTTTGATAGGATGTTTACAGGTTGCATTATACGTTCCTTTGAATTTCAAAGATGAAATTATTTAGAAGGGATGTAACACCCTATAATTTTATGTAATAAAATAATTAAACTAAAAAGTGAAAAATAGTAATTTTGACAAAGAGCAAAATAGTAAATTTTTACAAAAGTTGGAATAAGGTCTCAGAGCACATCCCATAGCGTTTAGAATAACATTTATAGTCAGAAAACATATATAACTTGCTTATTTGGCTAAACGGGCCAAAAATTAGAAAGAGTCAAACTAAGTGGCATTCAAGTTATACAATGATTTCAAAATTTCATCCTAAATAAGTGTTATTTCCAGCCTATTAATAGAGATGAAAACTATATTTTCTAATTTAATTTTAACTTAAATACTTTACCATTAATCCTTATCACATTCTTCATCAAATCTCTAAATAAAATCAAACCAATTCCACATCAAATCAAATAGCATTAATAGAAGATTACAAAGCAGTTAATTTTGAAGCAAATCGAGGCAAATTTTGAAGGAGATACATTAGTTTAGTAAAGGAGAAGGAGGATTCTCAATGGATCGAAGAGAGCACGTGGTTAGTCGATGAGTTAGACTCTTCCTGTTTGAGTATACACTAGTAAGACGTTGTAATTCACCTCTTATGGTCATAATTCAAATTATAAATGATAAAACTATATTGTCATATTAAATTGTATAAATGAATGGTTAGGGTGTATTATGTCATGACTAATTAATTAGAAAGTGATTTTTTAAATTGTAATTATACAATTATTATCCTCCCTCTGATTAAAAAGTGAACATAAAAGTGCACCAGATTCAACATATTATATATCACAATTGCGGTTCTCAACGACACAAATACACTGGTGGTGTTCCTTCATTGATTTCATTAACAGAATGATCAGAAAATGCATCGGAAGTTTCGATGAATATGGACCATCCCTTTCGATCTAATGGTGAAACGACGATAATACGATGATCAAGGAAAATGGGAGTAAAGAAAAGGTTAAGTAGGTGTTTACATTGATCGCCAATCATCCTAGATCAACACAAGGTAGCAAAATATTGTAGATTGGCTGCCGCAACTAGATCATCAGAGCTGATCAAAGCCGATATGACAGAGTGGTTTAGGATTGGATTTTAATAGTGGAGCAAATACGGATGGCTGGCTAGTTGGTCATAGCAGCGGTAGTAGGGCTTAAAGGCGATGGTTGGGTTTTCGAAGCATGACATTGGGTTTTAGGGTTATTGTAGTCGCCTTTGAAATAATAATAGTAATAGAATAATCTATCTATAATAAGGATACCTCTATTTAAAGCTTTTGCAATTACTAAAATTTCCTTTTCACTTTCTCCAATATGGAAGGATAATATTGTCATTACCTTATCCACATTCATAATTACAATCCTACTTCGTTACGCATGATAAAAGTATATATTAGCAATTTCCACCTTAGATCTGAACCATAAACCACTCTTTCTTTCAAATCTCCTTTGCATAAAATTATTCTTCTATTCCCCAAAATGCTTTGTTATTATTTTCCACCATGGATCAAACTTCTTACTCGCATTTAATTTCTTTATTTTTTAGGTCTTTGATCCATGAAATTTGAAAACCTAGCACGGACCGTTACATCCAAGCATAGGTATTCATGTTCTAATTGCGGAGTTTGCCACCAAATGAATTCAATCTTCCTTTAGTGGGACCCGCTAGAACTTAAAAGAATTGTTGGAGTTGTGGTAGCTGTAACACAAAACTTATATTTTGACATATGCCTGCTTGCCTGTAATTTTGATAGTTCATTGTAAATGTCCAAGGATTTACTTTATTATTAAGGGTGTATAGTTTTGACCATGTTTACAAATCTCGAATTTTGGATAAAATCTCGGGTAATATCTCGGCTGAAATAAAGGATATTTAAAATTCTGATAATTAATCAAGCCGTCAAATCTTGGATTTCAGCGGAAATCTTGGATTTTTATCTCGAGCGAGATGAATGAGATTTAAAACCTTGGTTTTGACTAATAGAAAATGAGATATCATTAATAAACCATGATCTAAGTCCCATAACTTATTTACAATCAAGTCAATCATGTCAGTGATGTTGCGGCTCAATTCTTCATGAGGTCGACAGTGGAAAATTTTAACTGAAATTAGGTTGTGATGTGCATAAGGAAGAAATTTCTTCTTTGCTTTGTATAGTACTTTAAACTTTGCTTGGTATTTTAAGATTCAACTCTTTATTATGACAATATCAGTTACCATTTAGCTAGCAGCATTATTAGAAACATAAGTATCTTTCTTATCATTTAAATTTTAATTAATTTGATTACCATTTACAGTGACGATTTTTCTATGAGCATTAAATTAACACCTGAGTACGTTTAATTTGATATGTATTATGGAACATCTCCATGTGTAAGGAATATTTATTAACTTTTCCACTAGAAAATAAATGCGCAAAAAGCAGTCAAATCTCCCCGTTACCTTTACAAATCCCAACATCGAGGACTTGAAGTATGTTACGTTATCTATGCAATATATCTAAATGTGTATCTTATATTTCATTCTGAACTTTATCACATGTTTCATTTTCAAAGACACAAAAGCCTGCATCCATAAATGCTTCTCCTTTTCCATTTATTTTATTTCTTTTCCATGTATGATGTGCATCTTTTTTCTTTCTTGGATTGAATTTGTATTTTACAATACTAAATTTTTGTTAATCAAGATGTCAATTTTCATTTGCTCTTGCACTTGGGTAGCTTAGCATATTTTATTTGCAACTCTTAAAATGTATGAAATAAAGAACTTTTCATGGTGATCGTACATTTGAGGTCAGCACAAATGATCAATTTGGGCTGCTCGAGTAATACAAATAACCGGGTCATTGCTTCGAAAACTAAATGTTTATTTGGTTCATTTACAACTTTTAATTTCATGTCTGCAATCTTCATGGCTTAATTCGCATAAACTTTTCAAAATTATTGCACCCTTGATTGTGTCACTAAATAAAATAATAAAATATTATGGAAGCATCAAATAATTTGAGCGTTCACTTTCTTTTTAGTTTTATCCCATGCTCCAGTACACAAACGAAACGTAAAACCGTTAACATATTACATTGATCATTGGAAATTATTACAATAAATACATAAATTATGCTTTATTTTCCTCACTAACATAAATAAGAATGCATTGTACAAGTAAAATTTTATTATTAAGAAATATAAATTTTATAGGTTGATATGTTTATCGCCTTAATTACTATAGTATATGCATATAACAAATTACTTAATGAAGATTTGGTAGTCCAAAGCTTTGAATGTTGCTATACTAGCTTATGAAAATACAATAATTTATTCCCAATTAGGCATGAGACATTTATTTATGCATGTGGATTCTATGTATATATGATAAACTACATAATGTCATAATCATATATGAAGCATCAAATTATAAATATTGAATTCTTCTTTTCCTTTTCTTGATCCTCTTTTTTTGATGTTTTTTGTTTACATCAATATTGTAGTATATTGAATTCTTCTTTTTTTTGATGTTTTTTTATTTACATCAATATTGCAGTATATTGAATTACCAATTTTATGGAGACTTTCATTCTTATACACATGATATTATATGTTTAGCTTTCATCATTTTAGAATTTTCTCTCTACCTGTATTTGCTTTAATTTAGATGTACCTTTGCATATATTTTCACTTATTTATGTCTAAGATGCAAATCTACATGAATTATGACTAAACTATGCAATTTGGTTTCATGTACCATATATCAATAAAGAATAACCTTTGTGTATCATAATTGTAACAAAATTTAATTTTCTATATTTTTGACAAGGAAGAGATACTAAGTTTCTATGTTGTCATGAAAGACAACAATTAATAAAGTAATGGTATATTGCTTTTCATTTGTACATTCATATTAATTATTAGACATTTGTGTTTCTCATGACCATCTTTAGAGATATTTCAAGTATGGAATTTTATGCACAACGTATTTTTTCCCTTTGATATGTGTATGATAAACAGATTTATGCATATAAATAAATTTTTACACTGAAAAGAGGTTAACACATGTTTTTCTTTTGCACACATGCAACGGACGTGCCATACATACTGGTCATGATAACACAAATATATTCAAATACGTATATCTTTCACATAGGACATCCGTTACACGTACAGTTCACAACATTGTGTTCTTGGTAAGATGAAGAATGTTGTGATATAGTGTTTGTTGTTGTAACACCCCATAGTTTGGCATTAGTTATTTAATAAGTTAGGTAATTAGGCTCCAAAAATGAAATTTGTACAATGATGGAATTTGACTATGAAACTTGCACAATTACGTTCCTGGCGAAATTCTAAGTAACTTTCAAATTTTAAGTTTTACGACCAGAGTCCAAATAAAGAAGTTATGGACAAGAAATGAATTCAAAACGTGTAACGGCCCGTAATTTTCCAATAATTAAAATATTGATTTTTTTATAAGATTTTGTAATTTAATATTTTAAGAAATAAAATTTGGGATTTATTAATGAGAATAATAAACAGAATGAAATATAACAATATAATGTGAGTTAATTGCTAACTATTTTAATGTAGTTCCAATTAACAGAAATGATTGAAATGTTATAATTGTTATTAATTCTAAATAAGGGAATAGGTTAAATGTTATATAGATTGATGAAATAATATGTAAATAATTGAAATTGACTAAAATCAATGTTGGGTAAACAGTTATAACATTTGTTGTAGGTAATAAAACATGTAAATGTGACTAGACTAAGTAAAAGGTGACAGATGTGGTATGTTACCTATTTATTTAATCTGTTGAATTAAATTGGAAATATTTTGCAGTTAAATATAATTAAATATCATGTTAATAGAAATTAATATGAAATTGGAGAACATTAATGTAATACGTTGAAAAATAATGTTAACTATGCCCATAGAGTAATGATTGATTGAATAAGAAGATTAAAATCAAATTAAATCAATTTATTGGACTTAAATTTGGATTTAATTACTGTTGAAATGGAACGCTATAATCAGTGTAATATTTAACACTTAATTAATATGTAAATTTGTTTTAAATTATTGTAAATGCCTAAGTAATCAAAAATGATAAAAATTATCAGTTATTAAATTTGAAATTAAAAAGTGATTTAATCAATTTAATTATAATTTATTTATTCAACATGGAAATAGCCATTTTGACCACTATCTCGGATTTCGATGAAACCGGTTTCATCGGATCTGTAATAGTAAATTATTGTAAGATTTCAAGTTTCATGGCTATCGGACTTGCCGTTTGATCGTACGGAATCAAAATGCGTAAAATCAGTTTAATTGAAATCAAATTAAAAAGAGCTGATTTTAAAGCTAAGTTCTTCATATGATGGAATTAGGACTTGAAACTTGTTCCATTAAGTTTAAAAATATCAAAAACATCTATTTTGATATATAGGATGACCCACTTTCGTTTTGAAGGTAGAACGGGCTTTTTGGATCGTTATTCGTCGTTCGTACAAATTTGAGATGTGTTTATTTTCTTATCGGACCTTGTTCATATAAATAGCCTTGTTTTCCAAAACCTTAGCAGTCATTTTCTCATTGCTGTATGTACAATTCTATCTGCCTATCTCCTTCCCTAATGGAAGAAACCATAATTTCCAAATTCAATTGCTAATCAAAACTTAAATCCAAAAATTAAAACTCCTTAAACTATATCATATTATATATCGATTCGAAACCCTCGACGAGAGCAATCTATTACAGTGATTTGTTTCTCGAATCGGATCATAATTTATCCAAAAGTAAATGAATTAATCTCGACCGTTCATCCCGTTGTGATTAACTTCGACCGATCGTCGAACCGATGGTATGGGATTGTGGAGATCGTCGAGAGTAGTTCATCTGTATCTTTCGTTAGGCGAGATGATGGTCTGATTGACCTAGAAAATTAGAGTAAGGTATAAAAATAATGGTGGCGGCGGTTACGTTTTTGGGCTCGAGCACCATCTCAGGCGAACTAGAGACTCGGTGGTCATGGATGGAAAGGAGGCGAGGTCGGCGGCATCTGACGCGGTTGCGGCCATGGATTAATGGTCAAAGGCGAGTGAACGGTGGCAACTCTGTTCTTGATTGTGTGCAGGGTTCAGGAGGAAAAATCGTTTCTTCCAGAAGTAGTGACGTTGAGGGTAACTTAATTCATTTTATTTTTTATTTTTTATTTTTAAATGTATAATGTTCTAATGATCATAACTTTCACATGCGAGGTCCGATTTACATGCGGTTTTCTCTGCTAGTGTAACAACGCGTAGTTTTAATAAATATTTTAATTCATTTCTTTATTTGAAACATTGATTTTAAATCATTTAAATTTGAAATTTTGGAATTTTCCAATGTAATTTTGGATTTTTTTTATAAAATTATTTTCCAAATGTAATAAAATAAATATTTTCTGAAAATTTTATATTTTGGTAACTATGGTCAAACTTCGACTTTCAGTTGAAATTTTTAAATTTGAATTTTAAATTTCTAATCTTTTTCTTTGAAACTTTATTTGAATCTAATATTCGTTTTGCTTTTCGTTTCGTCAAATTCTATTTTATATTTTTAAATTTGACAAATTGCAGTGTTTTACACACGATTATTTTCAGTAATTTTGTTTATTTTCTATTTTTATTTTCAATTTCATTCCTATTTTCCTATTTTCTAGTTTATTTTACTTTTACATTCTCTACTTTCTATTTTCTTTTATTTGATTTTTGACTTGGAAATTCAAAAGACTTAAGTTTCTTTTCTTTGATGTGAAGTAAAGCCTTTTGTTTGCCCTAGCCGTTCACAGCTTTGCATTTTTTTAGCCGCACAAAACACTTCATTCTCCTTTTAATCACGTACAAAATATTTCTCATTCATCTCTTTCCTCATTTGCCTCTTCTGATCAAAAGATTTACAGTAAGTTTTTCCTACTTCTTCTCTTCTTCTTTTTTTCTCTTCTAATTCACAAGCAAGGCTCGGCCACTACCATCATGACCTCCTAGCCGACCACATCTCCTCCTCATCCATCATCTTAGACTGGCCTCCACCACCTCATCACCATCCACTTGCCTTACTGTGAACCATGATCCAAAAACCCATCACCAAAATTTGATTCTAATACCCTAGCCAAACACCACAAGGCCAAACCCTTGCTTGCTTGCCTCGGCCACAACTAGTTCCTCCATCCTTATGCTTTGCCATTACCAATACTTCATCTCCAAGCCTATCCAGATGTGACCAGATCTGATCCAAGCCAAACAAACCCAAGCCGAGCCATAGTAGCATAGGGCCGAACCCAAATATCACCATATCCCTACCTTTTTGCCTTCTACATGAGTTTTGGTTGCCACCTCTACACCTACCATAGCCTAGCCGTTCCTTTGCTTGCCATAGCCAAGCACATATGCTTTAGATCTAGTCATGGCCAAGCCATGTTGAAGATGGACTAGCCATTTTGATGGTGGCTGAGCCTACTTGAAGTGGTTAAGCAATTTTGCTTCAAATTTGATTCATATTTGTTCATTATTTTAATTTATAGTCTTGTGTTGAATTATATTTTTATGTATGTTCATATTTTTTTTTTACAAGATTTGAATCTTGGCTCTCCATCCACTTGAATCTAATTCGTGCTTTTCGAAGTTTTTTCGTGTGTCCTGAATTGTTATCTCCAGCTTTAGAAGGTGAGTTTATCACTCTCGACATTCATACTTATATAATTGTGAAACAATGACATGTGAATTGTAGATGATGATATGATAGTAATTTATATATGCCTGTGATATGATATTTCATGATGTTACAACCTGATATACAATTGTTACATCACCTGAGATGATATGCCATGTTATACTATTTATTTATTTCTGTTTCTCACACTGCAATTTCCTTGTTAGTATAGAATCACTATGGGATGAAATGATACATACCCGAACGGACTTTACAATAGGGAAAAATCGTTATGAGTTGAAATGATTAGCTCAAGCGATTTTTATTTTATTTTATTTGACTTGGGATTGCGGGTTTGGAATGATAGAACCCTGATTTTCATTTTTAAATTACGGATTGAAATGATACATATCCGTATCACTTGACAGAGGTTAGAAAATTATATACAGACCGTGGTTAATCTCAAATATTTTTTGAAAATTATTAACTATTTTTGAAATTTAAAATACGAAATTTTAGCTTAAATTGGATTTAAATGACTTAAATAAATGTTATAGTGATTTTCTATAAGTTAAAAATGTATAAGTAAATAAATGTTTTAAAATGTAACTTAAAATATGACTTAACTTGATAATCGAAAATTTTAGTTTTCAAATGGAAATTTTAAGCTTAACTTAGTAATAGGAATATTTTATTTATGAAATGGGTATTTTAAAATAAAGTATTAAGTTATTTGTTAAGATAAAAGTTAAGTAAAATAATGTACTTTTGACTTAATAAATTAATTGTAGTTTAATTTGGATATTCTATATACAAAATTTTATTTTATTTAATCATAAGTTAAATGATATCCAAATAAATATTTCTGAAACGTGAGATATGTTTTATAAGTTAAAAATTGGTGAAAACTGAAATTATAATGCTTTTGAAATGTTATAATAAACCTTAGTTTTGTACATGCAGCATTTCCAAAATGCTGTGGTTTTAAGGTAGCGTTTACTAAGTGTTACTATTTCTGAAATTATACTGTTTTTCAAAATACTATTATATTTACAGTAACATTTTCTAAGTGCCGTTGTTTCTGAAAAGACAATATTTCTGAAATACTATTATATTTACAGTAATTTTTTCTAAGTGCTGTTGTTTTTGAAAAGACAATATTTTTGAAATACTATTATATTTACAGTAACATTTTCTAAGTGCTATGAATACTATGATACAATGTGATTTTTGAAATTGTTATAATTGAATGAACTTAGAAATGCTACAACTTTGGAAATGAATATTATTATTTTTTGAAAGATATTGACATTGAATTTAAATGGTTTAAATGAATATATTTTGATTTGAAATATAAACCATTTTGAAATTTATAACCACGGGATTTAATAACGTTTGGTTGTTAAAGAGACCGAGATCGGAAGTTGTCATACTCTCTGCTAACTTCGAAAACCACTTTAACAATCGTGTACGTGGTGGAGATTCCAGAATGAAGTAGGATGGTGGCGACGTTCTATGAAGGTATATACATGGACCTGACTCCTATGAGTTGGCATAAGGTGGCTAAAACAGGAGCGATTCCGGGCCAATGAGGTAGCTCCTCTTATCGAACACACTTCTTCGTATGCCATTTTGTTACTTTGTGATTGATATGGTGCGCACCTTTGATTTTTGGAGTGTGGATCGTGGTGGGCGGTAGTGGCTGCTACGCGTTACCACCACTCCAGATGCGTAATTGGTATATCTACCCTGACATTGCTTCGTTGTGCCATGTCACCTACCCTAGCGCGCCTTGTACGAGTTTGATTTGTGTCGTATCTATGGAGTATCCTCTGGTGGCTTCCCGATCAGGAGGGACTACAGTACTGTATAGACTATTGGCACAATAAAATGTGTTAATGGGGATATGGGTAACGCCTTAACTCTATTTTTAAATATATTATACTTTACTTTAGCAATTATTATAATAGCGTATATTACTATATAGTAAATAGTTTAATGGATCCTTAAAGGATGGGCGATTCCAAGCATCCTTTAAATTACTTGTGCATTTTATTACAGTTCACTTGAGTTGGTTTACATTGTATAAGTATGTATGTCATGACTCGAGTGTTTTGTGTTTTGCTTTACGCTCAAGTCAGCCTGAGTATTAGCTTTGGATTTCACCTTCTGGAGCTAGGATTGCTGGAGACTATCTATCTATATAGTTGTTATCTATTTCCATTCAGTATTTCTATTCAGCTTATGTATTAGTGGATATTTATGTATTGGTATTTCTGTTGTATTTACTTCTCAGACTTTGGATTTTGTACTTGTTTTGTGAGACTGTGTTATAGTAGCTTCATGAACAACTATGGTTATTTTATTTCCGTTGCGAGTTATTCTGATATTATTTGTATCTGTGATTCTATGATTAGTTTTATTTCTACAAATTATATTACAATCTACTGTTTTGAATTATTCAAGTCAGTCATGTGAGATTTTATTGTCGATTTGAATGGTTCAAAATAGTGGGTCGTTACATTTGGTATCAGAGCCAGGTTTTAGGCAAACATTAGCATATGGAGCAAAAACTCATTAGAGATAGGGTAGAAATACCTTAGAATGAGTGAAATCAATCTTAGAATCATTTCTTTGTGAGAAAACATATTTTAAAGTATAAAATGATTTTCAAATGGTTCTTAAAAGATTTTCAAAGATTATTTTGATATAAAACTCTTCTTGTTTCGAAACCAAATTTTTTTTCTTAACTTTTTTCTTTTCCTTATCCACCTTGTCTGAAATTTCTTTGTTTAGGATATCCATTCAAGTTGAATCTAATCTTGTCGTATCTTATCTAATCTTGTCTTCGTTTCTCAATTACCTCTGTCCTTAAATTCATTCTTCATTTTTCAGGATGAGTCATAGGAATGCTAGCGGTAGGGGTCATGGTGTTGCCTCAGTCCTTGAGCCTGCTGCACCAGTTAGGTTCATTACTCTCTGTAAGGAATACACTGAGCTTGGTGGTATCAAGTTTACCGAATCAACGAGCATTATAGAGGCTCAGCAATGGTTGAAGGGATTGGAGAGGATCTTCTTTGGTCTTGAGATCACTGATGCTCAAAAGCGTTAGTTGGCAGCTTGGCAGTTGAAGACAGCAACCTTGGATTGGTGGGGACTGTTATAGATCACACTGTCGAGGCTGACATTTCTTGGGAGCAGTTTAGGTATCATCTTCTGTTGTTTTGAATTGCATTTAATTTTCTCTTTTTGAAATCTGTCTTATGTTTCTTCATCGTGCTTTAGGCATGCTTTTGTTGTGAAATGGATGCCCGAGGCAGGGAAGTCTCA
This sequence comes from Allium cepa, assembly GCA_030765085.1. Lineage (NCBI taxonomy): Eukaryota > Viridiplantae > Streptophyta > Magnoliopsida > Asparagales > Amaryllidaceae > Allium > Allium cepa. The sequence continues at coordinate 312,273,893 of CM060932.1, read as the reverse complement.
ACTATATCGGGAATTCAAGGATCTCAAACAGAGTGATATGTCATTTGCTGAGTAGGAGAAGAAGTTCAATGAAATTTTTAAGTTTGGCTCTAATCTGATTGACACTCCCTCAAGATGAATGAGAAAGCTGGTGCTCATCCGGAGTATTACGATCGTCTCATCGCTCATGTGCATAGCCCTTTCACTAGTCTAATGGATATGGCCATTAGATATGAGAATCCTACTTCTAAGGATCCTCCAGTTGCCCGTGCCGCTTCAGCTCGGTCTTTCTCTGGTAATCCTAAAAAGAGAAAGTCTAACTTTCATCGGTAGAAGAGAATTGGAACAAGACTTTGGTTTGGGATCTTCTTCTTCTCAGAGGCAACCCATAGACCTATCTTCAGTTACTTGCTTCAGATGTGATCGGAAGGGACACTATGCTAATAGTTGTCCTACTTTAGTTGGTGTTGCTATTCCTCCAGCTCAGTTGACTAGGCGTGATCTCTGTCATATTTGTCCACAGCCTGGCCATTTCAAGAAAGATTGCCCTACTCGGTAGAAGGGAAAGTCCTCTAGTATTTTGCTGTTACCTCTGCTTCTTCACCTGCTCCACCTCCTGCACTTTCTCCTACTCCTACTCCTAGTGATGCTCAAGGTACTCTTCAGGGAACTTTTTCTCTGTTTAATTTTCCCGTTCGTGTTTTATTTGATACTGGAGCTTCCCATAGCTTTATTTCTATGGACCTTTGTGATAAATTCGAGCATCTTCTATTCCCCGAGTTGGCTCCTGTGCCTTTGTGTGTTTTAAACCCTATTGGTGGTCCAACAAATCTTAGTAGGATTTGTAACCAAATGAAACTCCTCTATTTTGATCACCGTTTCAGTGGTGATTTCCATGTTCTAGGTTTTGTTGCTTTTGATATGTTGCTTGGAGGTGATTGGTTGAAGAGGCATGAAGATGTTATGTCTTGTAAAACCCGGATTGTTTCTCTTGTTGATGATTTTGGTAATTCTTTGGTGATTTAGTGTTGGTTTCCCCAGGATTTTACTAGCAGTTTCATTTATTCTCTTGATGCTTCTCCTGTTGATATTCATTCGACTCCTGTGGTCAAACTATATCCTGATGTATTTGATGAGGTCACTTCTTTACCTCCTAAGCGGGAAATTGATTTCTGTATTGATCTTATTCCTGGAGCTCGACCTGTAGTTCTTCCTTCCAGAAGAATGGCACTCTGTCATAAGGTTGAGTTGAGGAAGCAAATTGAGGACTTGTTCTCCTAGGGTCTGATCAGACCTAACTATTCAGAATGAGGAGCAGTAGTGGTTTTCGTCACTAAGTCCGATTGTTCTTTGAGGATGTGTGTTGATTATAGGAAGCTGAACAAGATCATTATGAGGAACATATATCATATGCCTTGCATCAATGATATGTTTGATCAACTCCATGGAGCTACTGTTTTCTCTCAGCTTGATCTTGCCACAGGCTTTCACCAGCTCAGAGTTGCTGAGGAAAGTCTTCCCAAGACTTCTTTCCATACTGAGAATAGGTTCTATGAATGGGTAGTTATTCCTTTTGGTTTGATTAACGCTCCTGCTTTCTTTGTTGATTCGATGAATCTTGTTTTTCGTGATGTGCTTAACAAGTTTATTCTAGTCTTTGTTGATGATATCCTTGTCTTCTCTAAGTCAAGGAATGAGCATGAGTCGCATTTGAAATATGTTCTGGAGACCCTTAGAAATCATCAATTGAAGGCTAAATTCTCGAAATGCCATTTCTGGAGGGATGAAGTTCGATTTCTAAGGCACATTGTTCCTAGTAATGGAGCTTCTGTTGATCCAGTGAAGATCGCTGCGATCAATGTAAGTCTTTCTTTACTTTTCTTTCAGTAATTTGACCATTCTATCTTTTCTGGGGTCCTTATTTCTTTCTATTCTATTGCAGGATTGGGAAACTCCTAGGGCTCCATCTGATATTTGCAGTTTTCTGGGCCTTGCCTGTTATTATCGGAGATTCATTGAGAATTTTGCTCGTATTTTTGCACCTCTCACTGCTTTGACTCATAAAAATGCTAAGTTTATATGGAATGATAAGTGTAAGGCCACATTTAATGAGTTGAAGTGTAAGCTTACTTCCGCACCAGTGCTTACCATTCCAAATAGAAATGAGGGATTAACTATATACACTGATGCTAGTCATGAGGGTTTGGGAGCAGTTTTGATGCAAGACGGGAAGGTCATTGCTTATGCCAGTCGCCAGTTGAAGACCCATAAAGCCAATTATGCAGCTCATGATTTGGAATTACTTGCTGTGGTTTTTGCTTTGAAGCTTTGGAGGCATCATCTTTTTTGTGCTAAATTTGAGCTCTTTATCGATCATCAGTCTTTGAGATATATCTTCACCCAGAAAGATTTGAATTAGCGTCAGGTTAGGTGGCTTGAGTTCCTTGCTTCTTATGATCTTGACATTAGCTATACCCCTAGGAAGGCTAATGTTGTGGCCGATGCTTTGAGTCGGAAGAAGGCATTGTTGTGTCAGCTTGTTGTTTCTTCTTCTCTTTTGGATCGTATCATAGCTAAGCAGGATGAAGATGAGATGCTTAGGCTTATGAAGGATAGTGGTCGTAGCAGAGTTGGTGGTAGTAGTCCTGATGGTAGTGGAGCTCAGATCGATGATAGAGGTTTTTGAGGATGAATAATCGGATTTGTGTCCCGAATGTTGATGGAATGAGGCAAGAGTTACTTCAGGAAAATCATCGATCCAGACTTTCGATTCATCCTGGTGTGACAAAGATGTATCAGGATATGAAGAAGCTTTATTGGTGGAGAGGTATGAGGCGTGATATCTCTATTTTTGTTAGTAGGTGTGCGACTTTTCAGCAAGTCAAGGCAGATCATCAGAAGACCCTTGGTTTGTTGCAGCCCTTTGAGGTTCCCAATTGGAAATGGAAACAAGTTCTACGGATTTTATTGATGGATTACTGAGGACTCGGAGGGGTAATGAGAGTATTTGGGTTATTGTGGATAGATTGACCAAATCAGGTCATTTTATTCTAGTCAAGTCTACCCGTTCTGCTTCCAGTCTGGCTGAGATTTATATGAGGGAGATTGTTCGTCTCCATGGTATATCTATAAGCATTGTTTGTGATCATGATCCTATCTTTACCAGTCGGTTCTGGAAAGCTTTTCAGGAATCTTTGGGTACTCATTTGAATCTGAGCACTGCTTACCATCCTCAGATCGACGGTCAAACGGAAAGAGTGAATCAGATTCTTTAGGACCATCTTCGTGCTTATGTTCTTGATTATGGAGGATCTTGGGAAGATCATCTTGTTGAATTCACCTATAAGAACAGCTATTAGGTATATTTTCAATTTTCTATTTTAATTTCATCTTAATCTTTTATCTATCTCATTCAGTCTTTGAACTAAGGCTAGTATTGAAATGTCTGCGTTTGCTGCTATTTACAAAAGACCTTGTAGATCTCCATCTTGCTGGATTGAATCCGGTAATCGTTTGGTTCTTGGTCCTGATATGATTTTGGAGGCTTCTGAGAAAGTTGAGGAGATTGAGAGGAAGTTGAGGAGTGCTTAGGATAGGCAGAAGAAGTATGCTGATCGACGTAGGAGGAGTTTGGAGTTTTCTGTTGGTGATCTGATTTTCCTTAAGGTCTCTCCCTTAAGGAATGTGATTCGGTTTGGTCGGAGAGGGAAGCTAGCTCCTAGTTTTGTTGGTCAATTCCGTATCTCTGAGAGGATTGGTTCTTTAGCCTATAGTTTGGATTTGCCTAAGAAGTTTTCTGGAGTTCATAATATATTTCATGTTTCGCATCTTTATTGATATCTGCATGATCCATCTTTGATTATCCAGCCTTCTACCCTCGAGGTTTTGGATATTGAGCCTAACCTTACTGTCGAGAGGAAGCCACTTCGTATTGTCGATAGAGGTACGAAGCAGCTAAGAAGGAAATCTATCAACCTGGTCAAAGTGCAGTGGAGTATGGATGATCGGGATCGTACCTGGGAGACGTAGGAGAGCATGCGTGCTTTGAATCTGGAATTGTTTGTTTCAAGTACCATTTGTTTTTCTATCTCATCTTTCCTTATTTTCGTGTCTCGTCCCATTTTGAGGATGAAAAGTTTTGAGTGTGGGAGAGTGTAACAACTCGTAGTTTTAATAAATATTTTAATTCATTTTTTATTTGAAACTTTGATTTTAAATCATTTAAATTTGAAATTTTGGAATTTTCCAATGTAGTTTTGGATTTTGTTTATAAAATTATTTTCCAAATGAAATAAAATAAATATTTTCTGTAAATTTTATATTTTGGTCAACTGTGGTCAAACTTTGACTTTCCGTTGAAAATTTTAAATTTTAATTTTAAATTTCTAATCTTTTTCATTGAAATTGTATTTGATTCTGATATTCGTTCTGCTTTTCGTTTCATCAAATTCTGTTTTATACTTTTTAAATCTGATAAATTATAGCGTTTTACACGCGATTATTTTCAGTAATTTTGTTTATTTTCTATTTTTATTTTCTATTTCATTTCTATTTTATTTTTCTTTTACATTCTCTACTTTCTATTTTCTTTTATTTGATTTTTGGCTTGGAACTTCAAAAGACTTAAGTTTCTTTTCTTGGATATGAAGTAAAGCCTTTTGTTTGCCCTAGCTGTTCATAGCTTTCCACTTTTCTAGCCGCAAAAAACTCTTTACTCTCCTTTTAATTCATGTATAAAATATTTCTCATTCATCTCTTTCCTCATTTTCCTCTTCTGATCAAAAGATTTACAGTAAGTTTTTCCTTCTTCTTCTCTTTTTCTTTTTTTTCTCTTCTAATTCACAAGCAAGGCTCGACCACTACGATCATGCCCTCCTAGCTGACCATATCTCCTCCTCATTCATCACGTTAGACCGGCCTCAACCACCTCATCACCATCCCTTTGCCTTGCCGTGTACCATGATCCAAAAACCCATCACCCAAACTAGAAAGCAAAACCCTAGCCGAACACCACAAGGCCAAATCCCTCCTTGCTTGCCTCGGCCACCACTAGTTCCTCCATCCCTATGCTTTGCCGTGACCAATACTTCTTCTCCAAGCCTATCCAGATGTGACCAGATCTGATCCAAGCCAAACAAACCCAAGCCGAGCCATAGTAGCGTAGGGCCGAACCCAAATATCACCATATCCTTACCTTGTTGCCTTCTACATGAGTTTTGGTTGCCACCCCCTTCACCTACTATAGCCTAGCCGTTGCATGCCATAGCCAAGCACATATGCTTCAGATCTAGTCATGGCCGAGCCATGTTGAAGATGGTCTAGCTATTTTGATGGTGGTCGAGCCTACTTGAAGGGGTTAAGCCATTTTGCTTCAAATTTGATTCATATTTGTTCATTGTTTTAATTTAAAATCTTTTTTTGAATTATATTTTTATGGATGTTCATATTTATTTGTTTACAAGATTTGAATCTTGGCTCTCCATCCACTCGAATCTAATTCATGCTTTGTCGTGCTTTCAAAGTTGATTCGTGTGTCTTGAATTGTTATCTCCAACTTTAAAAGGTGAATTTATCACTCTCGACATTCGTACTTATATAATTGTGAAACAATGACATATGGATTGTATATGATAATATGATAGTAATTTATATATGCCTGCGATATGATATTTCATAAGGTTATAACCTGATGTATAATTGTTACATCACCTAATATGATATCTCATGTTATACTGTTTATTTATTTCAGCTTCCCACACTACAAGTTCCCTGTTAGTATAGAATCACTATGGGTTGAAATGATACATACCCGAACAGACTTTAGAATAGGAAAAAATCGTTATGAGCTGAAATGATAGGCTCAAGATATTTTTTATTTGACTTGAGATTGCGGGTTTGAAATGGTAGAACCTGGATTTTTATTTTTAAATTACGGATTGAAATGATACATATCCGTATCGTTTGACCGAGGTTAGAAAATTATACACAGACCCGTGGTTAATTTTATATATTTTCTAACAATAATTAAGTATTTTTGAAATTTAAAATATGAAATTTTAACTTAAATTGGATTTAAATGATTTAAATAAATGTTATAGTGATTTTCTATAAAATGTATAAGTAAATAAATTGTTTAAAATGTAACTTAAAATATGTCTTAACTTGATAATTGAAAATTTTAGTTTTCAAATGGAAATTTTAAGCTTAACTTACTAATAAGAATATTTTATTTATGAAATGGGTATTTTTAAAATAAAGTATTAAGTTATTTGTTAAGATAAAAGTTAAGTAAAATAATGTACTTTTGACTTAATAAATGAATTGTAGTTTAATTTGGATATTTTATTTATAAAATTTTATTTTATTTAATCATATGTTAAATGATATCCAAAGAAATATTTCTAAAACGTGAGATATGTTTTATAAGTTAAAAAATGGTGAAAACTAAAATTATAATGTTTTGAAATGTTATAATAAACATTAGTTTTGTATTAGCAGCATTTCCAAAATGCTGTGGTTTTAAGGTAGTGTTTTCTAAGTGCTACCATTTCTGAAATTGTACTGTTTTTCGAAATACTATTATATTTACAGTAATGTTTCCTAAGTGTTGCTGTTTCTGAAAAGACAATATTTCTGAAATACTATTATATTTACAGTAACGTTTACTAAGTGCTGCTATTTCTGAAAAGACAATATTTCTGAAATACTATTATATTTACAGTAACGTTTTCTAAGTGCTACGAATGCTATGATACAATGTGATTTTTGAAATTGTTATAATTGAATGAATGAACCTAGAAATGCTACAACTTTGGAAATGAATATTTTTTTTTGAAAGACACACTTCATCTTATCAGACACACTTCCTCGTATCCCATTCTATTACTTTGTGACTGATATGGTGCGCACCTTTGATTTTGGGAGTTTGGCTCGAGGTGGGCGGTAGAGGCTGCTACGCCTTACCACCGGTCTGGATGTCTAATTGGTATATCTACCCTGGCATTGCCTCGTTGTGCCGTGTCACCTACCCTAGCGTGCCTTGTACGAGTTTGATTTGTGTTGTACCTATGGAGTATCCTTTGGTGGCTTCCTGATCAGGAGGGACTATGGTACTGTATAGACTATTGGCTATAAAATGTGTTAAGGGAGATATGGGTAATGTCTTAACGCTATTTTTAAATATATTATACTTTACTTTAGACATTATTATAATAGCGTATATTACTACATAGTAAATAGTTTAACGGATCCTTAAAGGATTGGCGGTCCCAAGCATCCTTTAAGTTACTTGTGTATTTTAATACTGTTCACTTGAGTTGGTTTACATTGTATAAGTATGTATGTTCTGACTCGAATGTTTTGTGTTTTGCTTTACGCTCGGGTCAGCTTGAGTATCAGCTTTGGATTTCACCTTCTGGAGCTAGGATTGTTGGAGACTATCTATCTATATAGTTGTTATCTATATCCATTCAGTATTTCTATTCAGCTTATGTATTAGTGGGCATTTATGTATTGGGATTTCTGTTGTATTTACTTTTCAGACTCTGGATTTTGTACTTGCTTTATGAGACTGTGTTGTAGTAGCTTCATGAACTACTATGGTCATTTTATTTCCGCTGCGAGTGATTCTGATATTGTCTGTGTCTGTGATTCTGTGATTGGTTTTATTTGCTCCAAATTATATTACAATCTACTATTTTGAATTATTCAAGTCAGACATGTGAGGTTTCATTATCGATTTGAATGGTCCAAAATAGTGGGTTGTTACAACTAGGATCGTATGGGAATTCCAGACAATTTTGGCATCGGTTTGGACGAATTTTGAAACTGTTTAAATTTGGGCCTAATTTTGGATTTCAAATCGATTTGAAATCAAAGGTGAGTGTTTTCACCTATTTATAACTTCTAAATTGTCTTTTGTTAGTTAACTGAATTTTGTGATACATTTTGAAATTGATTGGTTAATGTTTGGAATATTTACATTGTCATTCCAGTTAAATTTGACGTATGTGGCTTATCGTCGATTTAAACCATCCAAAAAGGCGGGTCGTTACAGAACGGAAATAATTTAATCAACGTTCATATAAATTACTAGGACCGACATGTTGACATGTCCATTGCGACTGGTCAACATGTAGCGGTTGACCAGTGCTTTTGAATTGGTCGATTAGTTGGGCAATTGGCGGCTAGTGTTTGACTTGGCCTAAGGGGTCCGGAATTTATAATTTAAATCTAACGACTGTGGTAGATTCTAGTGCTTATAAATTCCGGCATAACCCTCTCCTTTCTTCTCATATTTTTCTTGAGGTAGTAGCGAAACGCTTCCATTTCCCTTCTCCACTAGAAATTGCAGAAGAACGGAAATTAGAAGAAAAGGAAGAGAATCAATCAACAATATGCACATCTGAGGTAATATACATACATACGTACATACATATATACATACATACATACATACATACATATATATATATATAATTGTGTCTATTTTTATTCCAATTCCAAATCTCTTCTCAGATCTGAAATTCTAACATATATATATACCCTTTTATACAAAGTTCTCTGATTAAAATCGATTTGATGATAAAGCAAAGAGTTTACTTTAGATCTAAAGATTTGGATCACTTCTAAAATGTGAGTGGAAAATTTATATGTTGTTTATGATTTTGAATCTATTCTGTTGGCACATGTTTGATTTTTATGCCTAAATCTATCTTATTTGTGAATTGTAAGCTTAAGTTAGTGTTGAAAACCATTGCTTACATATTCTTCTTTTAGATCTGATTTGAAATATTGTTACACCTTGATCTGGAAATCGGTCTCAATTTTTTTTAAATTTAGAATAATGTATAGTTTTATACTAGATCAGTATTTGGGTTGTAAAATATTGATAGGATTTTGAATTTTTCCATACTTATGTTGAATTATGAATTTTCCATAGTTTAATTTTTGGAAAGAACATCCATTTGATTTTTATAAATTGGTTTATTTCTCTACTTTCCATAGAAAAAGGCGATGTTGGATTTAACAAGGAATATATGCAAACAAAAAGGAAGAGATGTGTGTAGTATAGATTTATTGTTCATAGCTACACTGCCAATTCCAAATAAAAAGAAATTATGCATTCCTTATAATTTCAAATGGAGCAATCTTTCCTTTTATTATCATTTGTTTTAAACTAATTTATGGAAACTATAATAGAAAATCTTCCTAAGGAATCTAATTCCAGCAAATTAAATATGAAAAGCATATTCTAGTTAAATATTTACGACTATAATATATTTTGGATAGGAGTAGGTAGTTCATACGTATTTAGTGCACAAATAAATAAGAATAACATCTGTTTATGTGTTATTTTGCGTAACGCTCGCTTAAGATAGGTTATTGTGAAATAGAATAGAAAAGCGAATAGGAAAAATTAGAAAACTTAGCAATTCCTATTAATGGGCAATCAAATTGGGACTTGCCAATAATTAATAGGATTTAAAGGATTGTAACCCCAATAAATGGACAATAAATGTGAATTGAACTGGGATTTGCAATTAATTAATATGGCATAGAAGGTAGTAACTACAATTAATGGGAAAAGAAATGAGGAATGAATTAGGAGTTACAATTAATAAGTGTAAATGGATTAATGAGACTGATAAAAATGTAATAGTTATAAAAAGGATACTAATTGGAAATTAGGAATTATACATAAATGCCTTAGGAAATTTATGTTAGGATTATTATGGATAAACTGACATTTATGGATTATTAAAAAGGATTTATGGGTAATTAAGTGTTTATGGTAAACCTTATGACCTTAAATAAAAAGGGGATAGGTAAACTAAGTCCAATATTCAACCTAGGAATAATACGAAGACTTAGGATACATGATCGAAATTTTGTGTGGGTTTAGAATAGTGATTTTGACTTAGTAGATTGAGATGCGAGGTCATTAATGTCATATGATGGAAGACTAACCTACACTCAAAGGCTAACAGCAGTCGTGTGTACTTACTACTGATGTGAGACATCACCAATCATAAGAACCATGACTACGCGAGAAATAGGACCTACTTTGGGGTTAGAGGTATTAAGTAGTTGTTTTTTTGGGACCTTCCTCTTCCCTAATTAAAAAGTATTAAATCGTCCAAATTAGTGATTAAGAGTGGTGACGGATATCTCCATAGTGGTTCGCTTTAGATTTGAGATATTAAGTGGCTATATAGTCTGCCTCTCTCCTAATAAGAAGTATTAAGTAACCTGATGAGATTTCAAATTAATAATTCAAAGTGATAGTGGATATCTCGGGAAGGGATCGCATCAGGATTAGGGTCTTAAGAGACAATTAGATTAAAGGGTCCACCTCTTTTCTTTAAAAGAAGTATTTTGTAGCCTAATACGATTCCAACCGATATCAGCTAGGTAGTACTAGTGAGGAGTTCACCTTGGGGTTTACATGTTAAATGACAAAGGCCTACTTATGAATATGTGTTAAATGGTCAGAGGTCTGCCTAGTCCTTATTAACAAGTTATTAAGTGGCTTGAGTTAAGTCTCTCACATGGCTAAGATTTTAATAACGATAGATGCGTTAGTAGTATGTAAATTTTTCATTATAAATTATAAGGTTATAAGTAGTGGTCAATGTTCTCTGTAGCTAGGACCAATATGCCGATGATGATAATGTTAGGTGCCCACTTCATATTTGGAAGTATTAATTGGTCAGTAGACATACATCAGTATTTTGTACCTTGGGAAGGGTGGGTAGCTAAGTTGTGCTAGGAAGGAATATCGTGTATGCAATATTGGGTTAAGTTAGTTTACATTAAAATAGTAGACATAACAATTAAATAGAAACCAATTGGTATAAATTTATGTTATGGACATTGTATAGATTTTCTGTCATCAGAACGTTGTTCTGACATCCTACCTCATTATAACCCACATGATAAATTTAAAGGAATGGGTAGCTAGAGCTGGAAATCATTAGTTGTTGGAGAAGTCCTTTCCTCATGCTCGATGCCGATGTGGCAATTTGATATCCGAGAAATACCATTACTTTCAAGGTAGTAGTCATAGTTAGTATTTCTCTCCGATTTCATTTCCGTTTTGAGTTTAGATTTTTATCAATCTCCGATAATGCTCATGTTTATTTGTAGATACCAAATCCAATGATATGTGCTTCATGCACTTGGGTTTTGATTCTTGTTGAAATTTTGGCCTACTAAAGTGCGGGTTGTTACATTTGGTATCACAGCCAGGTTAGTAGATTAGAGGACCTAGGATAATTGAGAGAACGTATTTGTACTTTCTTATCTAGTACTATTATACTTTACACTAGACTCTAAGAATCCCGACCATAGATGAAGTAATAGTTCCACTCTGTAGGAATGGGCAAATCAACTATAGGTTAGAAATATCTTAGAGTTATAGTTTTCATGCAGACTCCGAATTACCCTACGGAGTGTTAGCGATGCAGAAGGCATTGATGATGAAGAGCATGAGTATAATATATGGCAGAATCCTGGAGATTGAAAAGTGTTCGACTTGATAGATGAGATTTAGCTACCTCGTGATTTAGGATTTTGATGATGACCAACAGTCGGAGAAACAATATTATTCTAGATAAGCGGGAAAAAGATATGTATGTCGCAAGCATTCAAAAACTAGTTTTGGCAAGGGAATGTCTATCGATCATCTTTAGATGGAAAACTAGATTTTTATTTAGAGAATTGAAATTAATTCCTTAATCTAAACCTATGAGAGAATTTTTATAAAATATATTTGAATTAAATTTTATTCCTTAGTCTAAACCCATGAGAAAATATTTGTAAAATATATTCTGGAAACGCCTTAGATTTTTGGAAAAAGAGTTTTCTATGGATTTCTTTTCCCAAGGATTTGTTTTGAAAATTTTGTTTTGGGAAGTTTTGAAATTTTAATTTTCAAAGAAACACGTGTGCTACAAAGTTGGTCGTGTTAAGAAACTTAGGTATGTAAAGAAGCAAGTTTTGAAATCCTTAAATATTTATATGTGTATATATCTGTAAAGGCCTGATTTTGATTTTTGGGAAGAAAGTAGTTTTTCAATTTCAAAATGGGTTTCAAAGGGTGAATATTTAGCCTAATGATTTCCTATTTTCGAAATTTTTAAATTTTTCTCTCTTTTAGGGGATGGACAAAATAGGAATGATATTTAATTTTATTGGATTATGTTGTTAGAAGTGTTGTTGTACCCACCAGCTATTGGAAGAAATATTTCTATGCAAAGTATTGTGGAATAATAGTTGGAATATTTTTGGGTTTTTGGTAGTGTTGTTGGTCATAGCAATTTTGTTAGGACTACTATGAATTGCTAGAGAGTGGTCTAGAAATAGATGGTTCGCTTTGACACCACCGTGATGAGGAAAAGAATTTTTTCGGCCATGCCAATTCAAAGGAAATGACATGAAATGATTATTATTGTTTAATCCGACTCTAATTAGGTCCAGGTTCAACCAACGCCCAAAGCTCGTATAGCGGTTGACCACCTAGCGGTAAACCTAGAGCGGTCTACCAATCAAGGTGTTTTGGCACAATCTGACCATGTAATACGACTATAAAAGTCATATCCCAATTCCCCCAGTTGCATTCTTTCATTCCTCCTTCCCCAACCAACCAAACTTAATCTTCATCCTCCTCCTCCTCTAAAATAGCAGCCCTTCTCCCAATTTCACCACCAAGCAACGCTGCTTTTCTTCCTATCCTAAGAGTAGCAGTCTCACCTCCCCTTCGCACTGGTTTTTTCACATTAGATCTTACCCCACCATCACTCCAAATCTAAACCCTATTTATTTCCGTTGACCACATCTTAGCCCATGGGACCTTCCCTCACTTTTGGTTCTTCCTTGTGCCATCCGGGTCTCACTCCTCAATAAGCCGCTTGGCTAGATGGGAATGAGCAAAAGATTCCATCGCTTTGGGCTAAAGGAGTTATTCGTCATGGTAGGACTTGCACCAATCCTCCACTTCGAGATCTTTGAATGGGAGTGTTACCCATGTTGCATTCGTCTTTTTGATGCCATGTTGGTGTAATGTTTCAATGAAGGCACTAGTTTGTTTCGTTCGAAATTAAAGGATGTCCATATTGAGTTGAGTAATGATGATCTTGCTAAGGTTTTGGAGGTTTCCGCGGGGGATGTGGACTTGGATGATTTAGAAGTGACCAACCCAGAGATTTGACAGCGGATCTTTTTCCAAAATGTCGGTGATTGGAACACGGATAATCAACATCCGACTGCCCACCTAGTTGTGTGCATCATTCAACACAATATCATCCCAAAGACGGGAAGTTGTGATCGGATTTGTCCCGTGGTGCGGAAGACCACCTATGCTATTATTGGAAGCATCGTCATCAATTTGACTAACACCCTTATATTCATTTTGTTAATCAAGGAGTCGGCACTTAACGAAGTTACTTTCTACATTGTCACCTATTCATTCTCAACTTTAGGTAATACTGGTGAATCTCCATGAAGAGGCAGTTTAGAAGAAGGTTCCTTAAGCCACCATTAGATCCTCTCTTAGAAAGTTGGCGATTCTGGAGCCGCTAGCAACACCAGCAGCCCCAGTAAAACGAGATTGGATGTGTAGCCAATATGCTACAACCATTCAAGGGTTGCAGCAATGGATCGATCATTTGTTCTTTTCTTTTACGTAGTTTGGGTTGTAACTATTAGTTGTCTCTAGTAAAAGGCACACACGATATTATGAGTTTCTATTTCTTAACCGTGTTATTATTTATGAACAAGCAAACCACTCTTATATATGCATACCGAAGAAGCAGTATAAATTAGAAATCTCATAAAGACACCTAACTAATAGTAATTGCAATATATGATTGGAAGTTTAGAATAGTTGAATTTTTTTAGCAAAGGACATGGTAATTTGTTTTGACATCACGTGTCGTTGCGCTTGCTCCTTAAAAGCTAATTTTTTTGAGTAACTGAGTATGATGATATTTTTAAATAAAATGTCAAGCTTTATAGGCTAAGGTTAATTGTTGAACATTAGAGTTTATTTTATGCGTTTAGCGCTTAGCTGACTTTCGATTACATTGAAATGTGGCTTGATTCATTAAAAATTTTAAGGAGAAATTTTTCGCTCTCAAAAGTTTCCCTTAATTTAAGAGTTTCTCTTTAGAAAAAAAATGGTTTTCCATTGATTTAAAAAGTCCCTTTCGAAAAAAGGTTTTGGTGTTTAGTTATATTTGGTTTTTATATAATTTATAGTGTTTTATTATAAAGTTGGAAAAATGTGCATCTAAATATTTTGGGATTTTATTTTTCAGATGACATACAAATTTGAAAAGTGAGAAATATTTTTTTGAACTATTTGATTTTGAAACCCACATGATAAGCTTAGGGAAGAAGAATATATTAGAAATGAAAATTTAGTGATGCATTAGGATTGACGATACAATAAAACTCGAACGTAACTAGGGAAAGGCTGTTTCAGCATTGAAATTTCTATTTTCATGCCTTGTCGACGATGTGTGCGAGTCTATTTTTGGACTCAATTTTGTTTCAAAGCTTAAAAATAAGTTCCTTATGCGTTTTATGCGTGGAAAATTTTAAGTAAATTTAGGGCAACGTGGAAATATCCAGTATACAAAGGAGAAATGGTAGCTTATAGAGTGGTAAGAATGTAAAATTCTCCATCTAAATTCCTTTTTGGCACAAGAGTAAAATTTAAGAAGCGATTTTTTGATAATTAGAATTTACGTTGGTAGGAATTGGATGCAAATTGGTTGCATCTTACTTCTATTCTTTTGAGTTTGGGATTTTTGGTGAATATTTTTTCTACATTTGCATACATATAGAACCGACAGTATATACATATACATATATATTTGTATCGTATTTTTTTCATAAATGTTTTCAAAAAAGTGCATTCGTATAGGAGGATCCGATTTAGAATCTTTCTGTGTATATGTTTTTTATGTTGATACACTACGCACTTGTGCACATTGGTTGTAGAATTTGTTGTACACTAATTGGTTATGTAGTTTAGGATAATTGCAAGCTAGGACCAAAACTTAGTCATTCGTATAATTTCGAAGATGAAATTCTTTTAAGGGAGAAGAATGTAACACCCTATAATTTGGCGTTAGTTATTTGATTAATTAGTTAATTAGGCTTCAAAATAGATTTTGTACAAATGATGGAATTTGACCACGAAACTTGCACCATTGCGTTCATGGCGAAAATCAGAGCAACTTCTGTACTTGCAGTTTTGCGATTAGGTCCAGACGAAGAAGTTTTGAGTGAAAATGAATTCAGAACCGATATAATTAAATCAGCATTTATATATTAATTTCCAGGACCTACAGGTCGACATGTAGCGGTCTACCGGTGCCTTGGAGCGATCGACCGGTTTGGCAATTGGAGGTTAGAGTTAGCCTTGGCCTAAACAGCCCATATTTTATATTTTAAATCTGTTGACTATAGTTGATCCTAGCGCCTATAAATTCAGGCCTAACCCTCTCCTTTTGTCCTATATTTTTCTAGAGGCAGTAGCGAAGCTGTTCCATTTCCCTTCTCCACTATCCTTCCAAATTATAAAATATTTACACAAATTAGAGAGGAAAAGAAATTAGAAGATAAGGATGAGAATCAATCAACAATGCGAGTATTCAAGGTAGTTCATATATATATATACACACATGTATGTATGTATGTATGTATGTATGTATATATTTCTCTTCCAATTCCAAATCTCTTCTTAGATCTGAAATTCTAACATATGCATATACCCCTCTTATACATATTCCTTGGATTAAAAAGGATTTGGAAATGAATCAAAGGGTCTACCTCAGATCTGGAGATTTGGATCGCTTTTGAAAGGTGAGTAGGAAATTTACATGTTTTTTATGATTTGAGTCTATTTCATTGGCATACGTTTGATTTTTATGCCTAAATTTATCTTATTTGTGAATTGTAGGCTGAAATCAGTGCAGAAAATCATTGTCTACACATGCTTGTTTTAGATCTGATTTAAAATATCGGTACAGCTTGATCTAGAAATCAGTCCCAAAGATTTCTAATTTAGAATGATGTATAATTTTATTCCAGATTTGTACTTGGGGTGTAAACTATTGATAAAATTTTGAATATTGCCCTGTTTATGTTGAATTGTAGATTTTCATATTTTAATTTGTGGAAAGAATATCCATTTGATTTTTATAAATTGGTTAATTTCTCCACTTTTCATAGAAAAAGACAATGTTGGATACAACAAGGAATATGTGCAAATAAAAAAGAAGACATGCAAAGTATAGATTTATTCTTCGTAGTTTACACTGTCTATTCCAAATAAAAGAAATTATTCATTTCTTATAATTTCAAATGGAGTCAATCTTTTCTTACATTATTTTTGTTTTAAACTAATTTATGGAAATTATAATGGAAAATTTTCCTAAGTAATCCAATTTTAGCAAATTTAATATGAAAAGCATATTATAGTTAAATATTTGTGACTAGAATATATTTTGGATAGGAGTGGGCATTTTACACGCATTTATTACATTAATAAATAAGAACAGCGTCTATTTATGCGTTATTTTTGCGTAATGTTCACTTAGGATACATTATTATTAGATAGGATAGAAAAGTGAGTATGAGAAATTAGGAAAGGTAGTAATGCCTATTAATGGGCAATAAAATTAGAAGTTGCCAATAATTAACATAACATAAAAGATTGCAACCCAATTAATGGACAACCAACGCGAACTGAATTGGGGGTTGCAATTAATTAATACAGCGTAGAAGGTAGTAACTCTAATTAATGGGCAATTAAATGAGGAATGAATTAGGAGATACAATTAATAAGTGTAAATGGATTAATGAGACTGGTAAATGGAATAATTATAGATAGGTTACTGATTGAAAATTAGTAATTATATGTAAATGCCTTAAAATATCCATTAGGATTATTATTTACATATTAACATTTATGGATTATTAGAAAGGGATTTGTGGGTAATTAAGTATTTATGGTAAATCTTATTGCCTTAAATTAAAAGGGGATTGGTAAACTAAGTCTAATATTCAACCTAGGATTAGTACTAAGACCTAGGATATATGACCTAAATTTTGTATAGGTTTAGGATAGTTATCTGGACTTACTAGATTGGTATGCGAGGAAAGTAGAGTCATATGATGGAACACTGCCCTCTATTTGGAGGCTACCGGCAGTCGTGTGCATTTACAATTGAAATGAAACATCTTCGATCAAAGGAACCGTGAGTACACAAGAGATAGGACCTATTTTGGCGTTAGAAGTATTAAGTGGTTCTTAAAGGGCCCACCTCTTTCCTAATTAAAAAGTATCAAATGGTCGAATTAGTGATTAAGAGCGATGAGGAATATCTCCACAGGGGTTCGCTTCAGGTTTGAGGTATTAAGTGGCTATAGGGTCCGCCTCTCTCTTAAAAAGAAGTATTAAGTAGACTAGTGGGATTCCAAATTAATAATTAAGAGTGATAGTGGATATCTCAAGAAAGGTTCACTTTAGGATTGGGGTCTTAAGTGACCGTTAGAATTTAAGGTCCACATCTTTCCTTCAAAAGAAGTATTACGTGACCCAATGAGATTCCAAGCGATGTCTGATAGATATTACTAGTGTGGGGTCGGCCTTGAGGTTAAGTATTAAATGACAAAGGCCTACCTATAAATAGGTGTTAAATGGTCAGGGATCTACCTAGTCCTTATTAATATGGTATTAAATAGTTTGAACACAGTCTCTCACATGGCTAAGATTTTGATACCGAATGATGCGTTGGTAGTATGGCTAATATATATCTTAAATTATAAGGTTATAAGTAGTGGTCAATGGTCTCTATAGCTAGGACTAATAGGCCAATGATGACTATGCTTGGAGCTTGCTTCACATTTGGAAGTATTACGTAGCTAATAGACTTACATCAGTATTTTGGACCTTGGAAAGGGTAGGTAGGTAAATTGTGCTAGGAAGGAATATCGTGTGTGCAATATTGGGTTAAGTTAGTTAACCTTAAAATAGTAGACATAATAATTAAATGGAAACTAATCAGTATAAATTTTTGTTATAGATGCTATATAGATTTTCCAGTCACCAGAACGTTGTTCTGACCCCCCTTCCTCATTATAATCCACATGATAGATTTAAAGGAATAGGCCTCTGGAGTGGATGTGATTAGTTGTCGGAGATGTCTTTTTTTCTCATGCTCGATGCTGATGTAGCAAATTAACATCCGAGAAATACCATTACTTCCAAGGTAATAGCCATAATCGGTATTTTTATCTTATTTTGTTTCCGCTGTGATTTCATATTTTATCATTCTCTGACAAAGCTCATGCTTATTTGTAGGTACCAAATCCAACGATTGTACTTTGGTGGACTTGGGTTTCAATTCTTGTCGAAAGTTAGGCCGATTAAAGTGCGGGTTGTTACAGTTGTTAACCCTCCTTTTGGCAAGGCCATTAGCAGGTGGATTTAACTGAATCGACTATTCGTTTGTCGACATTGGAATACGATGGGTTTAGCTGGTTGGATGGATAGAAGGTCGGTCATGGGTGGTTCAGTGTGCGTCGTTCGGCCAAGCTGGCTCAAAGGTGGCTCGGTCGTATGCGATTCAGCTAGGGAGAGAAGGTCATGTTTGGATTGACATGTTAGAGTGGATCGGCTAGTTAAATTGGTTCGGCATTTGGATGGTTCGTGATTGGAGGCGACTAAGCATTTGTATGGGTCGGCATTAAAGGTGGCTCAACATTTGGATGGGTCGGCACTGGAGATGGCTCGGCATTTGGATGGGTTGGCATTTGAGATGGCTCGGCATTTGAGCGGGTCGGCCTGAGTGGATCGGTAGATATGGCTCGGTGGTAACCTGGGTCGTCATTTCTGGGTCGGTTGTGAGCATTCGGTCATTGGAGTTCGGTTGTGTGGTTCAGTTGGTCAGGATCGGTGCATATGAATCGGCGATATGTGCTTCGACCATAATGGGTCGGTCAGCGAGCAAGGCATGAGATCGGCATATGGAGCTTGGGAACAGCATTCAGCTTTGCTCTGAGTTAACTTCGACATGGACTTCGGGTCAGTATCCTTGCTACTCCAGTTCGGCATATGAAGAGCTTAGGATTGATCAGAATGAAAAGTCTGGGTCGGCTATGGTCATGGTGGGTCCAGACCACTCAGTATGCCCTGTAGCTCAAGATTTACGTATAAATACAGCATATGGGTCTCCAGATAAGAGGGATCTTCTTTTCGGCTCTCTTGTTTTCTATTTTCTTAGGCTAAGGCTACTCTACCGTTTTCTAACTGTAATCGATTATTAGAGCAATAAAAAGGAAATTTTTGGAGTTGGCGTAGGCCAAAGTTAGCCGAACCACTATAAATCCTTTGTTATTACTACCTTCTTTTGAACTTTAACTGTTCTTTATATTTATACTCTCTACATATATTCTGCCTGTGATCTATAACTGCAATTTGTTGCTTTTATCTGAATTTGGATGTTAGTGATCAATTTGGGCATGAACATTTTGGTGTTTCCACTAAGAACGCTAGCACTCAGGGATTTAGAAGCTTGGAGTTTGGATTTAAAGGCCTAGGAACATGGATTCTGGAGACTATGGCAAAGTAATCAACCAGGAGACAGAGGACGGAAAGAAGTCATCATAAAGGAAGTCAAGAGGCTTCCTCTGGAGATAATCAGGCCTTAATCTATATCACTAGAGACGAGATGGAGACGATGATGAAAAGGCAGGAGGACATGATACAGAACCGAATTCGATGGGTTGGACAATTTGGAGAACAAAATCAAGGTAATGGACCAACCGCGGCTACTGGCAATGCAGAACAAGGAACCAGAGCTGTAATAGTTTCTGGAGGACAATAATAGAACCAAACTGGAGAGATTGAAGAAAATCAGCAAATGCCTGGGGCAGACCTCTGGGATTGGATACTGGGCGAGCGGTGAATGAAGCTCGACGAGCAGGGACCAACGTGAACGTAAATAGATAACATGAAGAGTACTACCCAGTGTAACCCCTAGGACATGGGGCAAGGTAGAGATGCGAACAAGGGACTACCCCGGATGGAGACGAGCGGATGGCTAGATTGATAACAAGGATTATGAGAGGAGGACTACTGAGCAGAGGCTTGGAGGAAGTCAGTCGAAGTCCGTTCACTCTTGAAATCAGGGATGCAAGGAACCTTCCAGAATTCAAACTGCCAACACTATAGGCCTATGATGGAAAATCAAATCCCAATATGCATATAATCAGATACATCAGACATATGTAAGGGCTGGGGACATCTTAGGAGGTGATGGCAAGATGTTTACCTTTATACTTAATGGATTTGGCTGCGCTTTGGTTCAAGCAGTTGGAGAATGGATCGATCAGGACATGGGGCGAGTTAGTGGAACTCTTCATGAGACAGTTCAGGGTCCTCGTAAGGTGACCCAACAATGTAATGACGCTGGCATCGAAGAAGCAGAGGACAGGAAAGTCCGTGAGAGGTTTTCTAATGCGATTTAATGCGACTGTGGCCTTGGTAGATCGCGCGGATCCATCAATGATTTTGATGGCGACGGTAGCAGGGTTTGCAGTAGGCATGGAACTCAAGGATTCATTAGCACGGGATCCACCATAGGATCATGGACAAATGTATCATGAGGCGGAAAGATTCATTAGGTTAGAGGATTCATGTGCCGAAAGGCAAGAGATAAATGTCGTGCAAGGCGAAGGAACGTCGAATGAAGGACGAAGATTGGATAAAGGAAAGCGTAAGTTGGACGATAGACCTGGTGGTTCAGACAAAAGAAGGAGAGGTCGAGAACCCAAATTCATGACGTATGCAGATTTAACAGATAATTTGAAATGGAATTAATTGGACACTCAAGGGAAGCTCCTCTATCGGAAACTACCTAGGAGGGATCCCACTAAACTGGAACGTAGGAGCGGGAAGTACTACCGATTCCATGAGCTAGAAGGGCACTCCACAGTTGAATGCCGCCGCCTGAAGGATGTGGTGGAGGAACATGTTAGAAGTGGAAGGTTTCCATAGTACGTAAGGAATCGGACAAGAGCAGAAGAACACAAGCAGCTACTGCTTGGATCAAACAGGAATGACTCTGGAACGGGGTCACGGCTAGTCATCCACTAATCGCGATGGCAGGGACCGAAATCAGGATTTGGACTCTGGTCATCAAATAATATTTTCTGATTTTATTTTAAAAATAAAAATAAACATGCCACTTACACATGTAAGGGAACCAGAGTGATCCCCAGGCATGCTCTGAGATGGTGTTAGGCTGCTTTGCCCGGAGAGACGACCCTTAGCTTTTTCAATTTTTCTTGTTGGACATTTGGACCTTGGATTTGATAAATGGATATTGGTTTTATGCAATAAACACCTAATTGGAGAGTTATGGGATGTTGGAAATTAATCGCTTAATGTTCAGGGACACTGAATCGGAGTGCAGGGAGCGACATTGACTCGCCGAAGAGTGACAGGATCGGCTCGCTTGTCGTTCTTTCCCCTTCATCGAAAAGTGACAAGATGGGATCCAACAAGAGCTTGAGTCAAATTAATTTTCGATATGATTTCATTTTTGTTCTTTTATTACTTTCTTTAGTTTTTTCCTAACCTAATTTTTTCATTATTAAAATTTTCGAGTGGTTATAATTTAAAATGGAGAAAATAAAATAAATTTGGAGACATAAAATTTGTTAAAAATTGTTTGTTTTGAATAAACAATGGGATTCGGTGTAATAAAAAGAGAGTTAAGATGGTTTGGTTGTAAATTAATTGAGAATAAATGAAATATGTTGATTTGGTGGTGAATTAATTAAATAAAAGTAATAAAAGAATTTAATTCAATATTTATTTTTCAAAATAAATATAAAATGAAGAAAATAAAGTTTTGAAAACATTATTATGTTATTTTAGGGTAATAATGATTATTGAATGGTACTAATTTGATAAAATGCAATAATTGTGAAATAATGGTCAAATAGTGATTTTTGTTAATTTTAATGATGTGTTAAAATTAAATATTGTAAATAAAAATGTAAATTTTTTTAAAAAACGACCTTTGAGTGTAAAAATATTATGGATTGTTATATTAATTTAAACAAGAAAATGAATTTTGTGCAATTTTATGTTAAACATGTCGATTTATTTACGTAAAAAGTGTAAATTAAAGAATTTAAGTAAAAATAGAATTATTAATGATGGAATTGGTTTTTATAGAAAAAATAAAATTTAAATGTTGTTTAACATTTTATTAAACATAAGAACATGTTAATTTGTTATAAAGATGAAACATATAAAAGTGTGAAAATTGTGTGTTGAAATTAGTGAAAATGTGTTAATTAGAGTTAAAATAAAACAAAAATAAATAAAATAGCCTTATTGGGTTGGAGTTTGAATCCAAAACTCAAAACCCACTTTCTGGAATATGCTGAAGGAAGAAACAGTACGTTGCTGCCGGTGATATGAGGCATTTAAACTTGATTTAATCGATGTTGTTATTGATGTTGCCCTTTACATGGGACCTTCTTATGGTGATTGAGTAGTTACCAACTCATGTGTTATGAGTCAACATTGATGTTTTTGCTTCTTCACTATTGGGATGAATCATCATCTAATATCCGTATACTTCACCTATCATATTCTAATCAGTTTATTTAAGTTAGACTGACCCGTGTGTTTTATATACCCCGGTCAGACCGAGTTATTTTAGGTTAGCTACCTGCTGTAGATTCCCGATTAGCTGCTTCCGCCGTGGTCCACCTATCGACTTATGATATTCAGTGTTGTTTTGTGTAGTTTTGTGGTCTTTTACGTACTCTGATATGTATATATTCCTTTGGGCTCGTTGTTTATATGTGGCCTGTGTAACCACTACTTGTGTATCACTATGTATTGTACTGATGATATGTCTGCATATGTATATATGTGTCTGCTATTATGTGATATGTTATATATTTGTTGTTGTATTTTGTTCTGAATAGATCCATAAGCCACCGTAGTTTTTTGCTAAACATTTATTAAGTATGTCGATCTACATGAAAAAGGTAAAAGAAATAAATATGCACCCAATCGACGTATTCAATACTTGTCTAAGGCAAAGCTTACGGATGGTCGCTCCTAACCAGCTCTATTCTCTATGTTGGCAAACAGTATTACTCCGTAATACCCTTTGTAAGTGTGGGTCTCAGGGTGGGGTGTCATAGCTTGGTATCAGAGCTCAGTTCAGAACAAGATATGATAAACACAGAATAGAGCAGTATTACAGTATATCAAAGTATAATACATGTGTTAACATACTCCCCAATCGTCGTTATCCTTAATCGTGCCTTTAATGTTTTCGTTTTCCTTGGGGGTTGATAATAAGTTTTGAAAATATTATAAGATTTTAAATATCAATTTTTCTAAAAAGTGATATTATAAAATAGTAGAAATTTGACCTCAAATGATTATATTTAAATTGTCTGCCTGATCAGTAATCAGAGTTGCGTAGTGGAAACGGTGGGACCGTTTTTGCTGAGCACCTTTAGCAGTTGTTTTAATAAATGTTTGTTTGGTTGAGAGTTACATAGATGTTTAATAAAATAGTAACGTTAAAATGAAATTCGTATTAATTAGGCATTAGAATAGAGAATTAGAAACCTACTCAATAATAATTTGCGGTATCATCAAAACGTGGCTACCGCAAGGAGTATTAGAGAGATTAAATTAAGAAAATGAAATTTAATTCATAAGTGAAATTAAACCAAGGGTTAAATTGGACATGTATATACGTATGTATGTATGTATGTATGTATATTAAATGTTTTGAGAATTGTATGGATGCATTATACAAGTGATTGTTTTTAAGAATTAAGATTATTAAAAGAGCTTTTGGGAAAAATGATAATGAGTGAGACCAACAATTTAAATTGCAAATCTTTCTAATAGAAGGTATACTTATATGTATAATTGGATTTTGTTTATTGAGGCAAATAAAAGATGCTTTGTAAAATTATATAAGAGGCATGTTTATCATATGGAAAATTATTTTCGTGTCAAATTGTCCATTGAGTGCTTTAAGAATTCTGGTCGATGCGCTTGATCAATGTTATCGATAGGAATTTGCTAAACACTATGATGAGATAGTCAGACATAGTAACTTGAGTTGTAATAAATAAAAGTTTGAAAATAAATTAATATGGGATTGATTATTAATTTTTATTTTAGATGACAAATGCAGCCATCGAGCCTTAGTGATTGTTGAGATCAGTGGCGAGGCAGTTTTGACCATTTGGTCAACTCTGCAGCCAGTTGATGAAGTCATTCACTGTAAATAAATGGCGAGCCAATGCCATTATATTATTTGGTATTCATGAAATTGAATACGGTTATCCTTTTAATTGGTTACGTAAGTATAACCTATAGGAATATTAATAATGATATCATATGGTAATTTTAGTAAGTAGAGTAAATAATTCTAATTAAGGAGATATCTTAATTGGAAGAAAATATCATGTGATGCATTGATTAATAAAATGATGTATACAAGATAAGAAAATACATTGGTTAGAAAATTAAAATATCAATTGAAAGGATATTTTAGTACAAAGTTATTAATGATGACTACGAAAATTTGTTTTGACACTTGGTTGTTTGAATAATAATAGATGGTAAGGTAAAAAAACTCTATCTTAAAGAAAATGAAGAAATGCTAATTTTAGACTTTTAGCATGAATTTGCAAGCAAGCTTTTGTTTTTAAATTTTGATAGTATTAAATTTTGTTGGTATGAATTTGTAAAATTCTTTTGAAAACAAGTTTATGTTAATTATCAACCTTAGCTAGTTTTATGTTGATAATAAGATGAAAATTTAATTTTGTGATAAGAGGAAATACGAATTTGAATGGTTCATTTATTATAAAATGTTATATAAGAAGTGCAAGGTATAATAAATGAATAAGGCATGAGATACAATCATTTTGATTTGTCAGAATAGCTTAGAAATTAATATGTAACTCCAAAATTTATTTTGGATGGATAATTATCCCTTGATAATGGAAGAGATTAATTATCGAACTGTTTCTTTTAAAAGATAATTGCATGAAGTTAATTATAATTTTAAATGTCTTAGCATTCTAGAAAAGAGGATCATGTAATAAATTATTTAGCATAAAAAGCTTATTTAGAAAATGTGGTTTGAAATTAGAATGGTTTACGAATTTCAAATTTCAAATTGATTTAAAAGCCGAAATTTCTAAAAAGTGGAATACTATAACAACGATAACTTGAGATTTATAACACTAATCGAGCTCAATCTTTTTGTAATGAAAGTTCTTAAAATAAATTATAAAATTTCTTTTTACCACTTTGAAATATTTTGCGTTTTGTTCAGTCAAAAATGGGTTTGAAAATGGATGGACATCTCTATCCTATTATAAAATTTCAAGGATTTAAGCTGAAAGTAAATTTAGCATAACTTTCAAATCGTGAGTCTAATTTTGATGATCTTTATATTTCTGGAAAGCATAGACTTTGTAGAACAAATTTTATTACATAAGTTTTCTCAGACATTGATGTTTGTTATGTCAAAACTTGAGTTCTTTACAGTAGATCTGAAGTAAAATAAAATGGTTTGTATTCCTTAATAGTCAAATGTAGTGCTTCTTATTTTATGAATGTAACCTAATGATTATACAGGTGAGAGAGGATAGTTTATTCAAACCATTTTATTTAACAAATCTATTTGAGTTAAATACAGGTGAGAGTGGATAGTTTCCTTCGAAACAAGGATGTTCTGCTCGTGAAAATTTAATGGTCCGCAGACCCCAATGATTATACTTGGAAAAGCGGAGAATTTATCGAGCAATCTTATCCTGGCTTTCTATCTTCTAGTGTTGAGGGTGAGAATTCCAACTCAAGCTTATCCATTTTCCTTTGCTAGATGAAATAAATCGTTTTGAATATAGCATTTCTCTAGGAAATTGCGAGGACGTAATTTTTATAAGGGGATGGTCTGTCACAACATTGGTTTTGTGATTACCTGTGAAAATAAATTATAGCGATGGTTATAATTTAAAATGGAGAAAATAAAATAAATTTGGAGATGTAAAATTTGTTAAAATTGTTTTTTTCGAATAAATAATGAGTTTTGGTGTAATAAAAAGGGAGTTAAGATGGTTTGGTTGTAAATTAATTGAGAATAAAAGAAATATGTTGATTTGGTGGTGAATTAATTAAATAAAAGCAATAAAAGAACTTAATTCAACATTTATTGTTGAAATGAAAATAAAATGAAGAAAATAAAGTTTTGAAAACTTTATTATGTTATTTTGGGGTAATTATGAGCATCGAATGGTTTTATTTGATAAAATGCATTATTGTAGAATAATGGTCAAATAGTGATTTTTGTTAATTTTAATAATGTGTTAAAATTAAATATGGTAATTATTGTTAATAAAAATGTGGAATTTTGTTTAAAAACGACCATTGGGTGTAAAAATATTTTCATTATGGATTGTTGTGTTAATTTAAACAAGAAAATGAATTTTGTGTAATTTTATGTTAAACACGTCGATTGTAACAACCCAAAAGTTGAGCTATAATAATTAAATGAAAAATTAGTTAAATAATAAAATAATTTTGTAAAATTATCAGAATTGAGCCATGGGAATTGCACCATTATGTCCATGGTAATTTTCTGGTCAATTTTCATATATATTTTGTCAAAATCCGAGCTAAAATGAAGAAGTTACGAAATAAACAAGAATTGACGAAAACGAAAACAAATATATAAACAAGGTCAGGTCGACCATAGGGTTGATCCTCACCTTAGCTAGGTCGACCCTCGGCATACATAGGTAGACACCCAGGTCGACCCCCCTCTGTATTTGAACGACCATTCGTCCAGATTAAGAGATGACGTGTTTTTCCAATTTTCTTCAATCATGTGCGCCTCTGCTTCCATTCGACGGTTCCCAACGACATTATGACATGGTTGCACCAAATTTAATCTTCAAATCCAATGGTCTGAGATCCCTAAACTACACTAGAAATAATACCCTAGGCCTAGCTATTTTTCTCATTCATATCTTCTCTTATTTGGGTTCATTGCCAAAGGCTGAACCCTAAACGGAAAAGTTTTCTAAGGAGGAAATCTTGTTGATAAAAATATTCTATGCTCTAGAAGTGGATCAAGGAAGACCAAGGAATAGAGCTAAGGACTACAGGTGGATGTTTAGTAACTATTTTAGATTTCTAAGTAATTTAAAATAATAGGGTTCTCAATAGTTGTAGTTTTTCTGCAATTTTGAGACAATTTATATATAAGTTTTTTACATCTAGTTTTAAAGTTCTATTCAGCCTATTTTATTCGGTTATTTTTATTCAGCTATTTTATTCAGTTATTTATAGTTAATTAATGTTATTTGCATTTATTTACATATGTTTTACGTTAGAATGTAGTATGTAAATTTTAGTTTCTTTTTATACCTTTTTACGCGTATAAAATATAAGAATATTAAAAAAGAGAATAATTTGCAAATATGGATTAAAATAGAAAACATTAAATTTACAAAAATTAGATGTAAAATAAGAAAAACTGTAGTAAAAAGAAGATAGGCTAAAATGGGAAAATTTGAGACATTTGCAAGCATATTTATTACTAGTGGTTATAACTAAAAAGGTAAAACAGAAGAGTAACAATTATAACGTCGGTTATAATTAAGCAGAAAGAACATAAAGGCTTATTTAGAACTTTGACTAAGTTAATAAGCAAATTATAACATAGGTTATAATTAGAAATAACAGAAAAGGCTTATTTTAAGACCTATAATTAAGTTAATAAGCAAATATAACAGAGATAACAGAAGAAGCATATTTTATGACGTAGATTAAGTTAATAAGAAAATAGAGCAGAAATAACAGAAGAGACTTATTTTAAAACTTACACTAAGTTAATAAGCAAAAACAGAAATAGGGCCCATACCAACAGCATTCCCTTTCAGACTAGGACTGATGGTCTCACAACAGATTAGGTGAGGCTGGGCAAGACTCTTTCAAATTAGAACAAATGGTCTCACAACAGATTAGGTGAGGTTGGGACATGCTTACTAGGGTAAATAAGTGGCCAATAGATAAAAGCTCAAATCTGGGGATTTGGGCAAGGGGCGTAACTAGATTTTGTTTGTTAGATCCATACCAACAACATTCCCTTTCAAACTAGGACTGATGATCCCCAAAACACTTAGGTGAGGTTGTATTGGACCCTTTCAGATTAGAACTGATGGCCTCACAACAAGATGGGTGAGGCGGGGCATGCTTATGCTGATAGGGTAAGTAAGAGGTCACAAGAGGAAGCGACAGTTGGTTTGCACCGGCGATGACTGAGCGTGCGACATCAATAAGTCGGTATTGCACACCAAGTGCTAAACAGTATCTTCTGCTATGGGACCTATAGGATGGGACTAGTCACAGTGGCACAATAGAGATAAAAAGCCGGTCAACGTGTATAATTAAGATTCAGCCTAATTAAAATAGGATTAGGATTTTAGCCTAATCACGGCAATCTAACACAAGTGCAAACAATCACAATCAAAGCAAATAGTTAAATAGTATTTTATCCCAGTTTTACCTTTCTTTATTTCCTTTTATAATAGAACTGTTGCTAAGTCTATTATTTTTATCTTGCTTAGAAATTCTAGTAATTACCTTCACTTACCCGATTTATAATCCGATCCACTCCTCTATTTTCCCTTTCCCCCATAGGCCAACAGAGGCAAGGATAGTAGATTCAGATTTCTTGGAGATTCAGTTGCAGAGTTTTTCTTCATGTATTCTTCTTCTTTTCAGCTTTATTTTCGTTTGGATTTTGATGTACTGGTACTTGTGAGATGGATGTTTATTTTTATTGTACTCTGATTTTATGAGACTGAGATCTATTTTTCATAAGACATGTGTAGTTGGTATTTGAGACATGTGATGTTTTTCAGACTTATTTTATGAAGTAATGGTAAGTATTTTAAATGTTTCCGCTATTATTATTTATTTGTCTTGTGAATCTTAGTCTCTATGATGCTTTATCTATACCTATAACACACCATATCCTTTAGTGTGTCCTTTTTGGATATACTAAGCGGCGTGGAGTGTTCCACTTGGTATCAGAGCCTAATGTTACAGGATTCCTAAAAACTTGTTTTAAAAGTTAAGTATTTTTCAAAAGTAACATATCTTCAAACTGAAAGTGTTTTTGGCTGACCGGTACCGTAGGTTCCGTAGAACAACAGCCCAGAGGTGTAAGGGGCAAGCATCCAATGCAGCACTAGCAGATGGGGATCCCGTTAATCCAACCACAGCAGCAAATTTTTCTAAGCTATGCAAGCACCTAGCGTGCAGCATCAATATGTTGCTGCTGCGTTCCAAGCACTAAACATGTTTTTTTTTGCTGTGGGACCCAAGAATAGGACTAACTCACAGTGGCACAATTGAGATAGAAGGTGATCAATGGGTAGAATTAGGATTCAGCTTAATTAAAATAGGATTAGGAATACAGCCTAATCATAGCAACCAAAGACAGGTGCAAACAATCACAATCAAAGAAAACAGTTAAATAGTTGTTTATCCCAGTTTTACCATTTCTTTATTTCCTTTTATATTAGAACTGTTCCTAAGTCTATTATCTTTATCTTTCTTAGAAATGCTAGTAATTTCATTCACCCACCATACTTATAGTCTGACCACTCCTCTACTTCCCTTTTCCCCCATAGGCCAGCAGAGGCAAGGACAATAGATTTAGATTTCTTGGAAATTCAGTTGCGGAGTTTTTCTTCATGTATTCTTCTTCTTTTCAGTTTTCTTTTCATTGGGCTTTTGATGTGCTTGTACTTATGAGAGGGATGGTTATTTTTATTGTACTCTGATTTTATGAGACTAAGATCTATTTTTCTTAAGACATGTGCACTTAGTATTTGAAACATATGATGTTTTTCAGACTTATTTTATGAAGTAATGATAAGTATTTTAAATGTTTTCGCCGTTGTTATTTATTTTCCTTTTGAATCTTAGTCTCTGTTATGCTTTAACTATACCTATAATACACTATATCCTTTAGTCTATCCTTTTTGGGTATACTAAGGGGTGTGGGATGTTTCATCGATTTATTTAAGTAAAAAGTGTAAATTAAAGCATTTAAGTAAAAATAGATTTTTTAATGATGGAATTGGTTTTCACAGCAAAAATAACCTTTAAATGTTATTTAACGTTTTATTAAACATATATAAGAACATGTTAGTTTGTTTTTACAAAGTTGAACCATATAAAAGTGTGAAATTTTTGTGTTGAAATTAGTGAAAATGTGTTAATTAGAGTTAAAATAAAACAAAGATAAATAACATAGGCTTATTGAGTTGGATTTTGGGTACAAAACCCAAAACCCACTTTTTGGAATATGCTGAAGGAAGAAACAGTACATACACCTTCTCATTCTTCTTCCTTCTCAACAGCCAGAAATTCAAAAAGAAGAAAGTGGACACCATTTTGTGATTGCAAATCCTCCTCCAAAACTAAATAAAATTTAGAGAAAATAAGTAGATTCAATTTCTATTACAGGTAATCCATACAAAATCAGAAATTGTTTCATCAATCTCTCCATTTTGAGAAAATCAGTTTACTATAATTTCATATTTCTCTTTGCACGTCCCTGTAATGGTTTCTACAGGTTTCTAGCCTCAACCCAAGGCCAAAGCAACTTTTATGTTTTGGGTTTTGTTAAATTTTGATGTTTACATAGTCAAAACTTTAGATCTGAAATGACAAAAGTAGTGAACTTTAGATCTGAAAATTGTTTTAGTCATAACTTTTCATTCCTTATCGAAATTCGATAAATTTTGATGTTTTGGAAAGCTTAATATCTTCAACAACTTTCATGTTTCATGTTTTCTCAAATTCTGGATTTTGAAGGGGAGAACTGCCTAAATCAACCGTAGACCTGAGTTCTTTTGCACAGTTTGGGCAGTTTTTGTTGAATTATTTTTGGATTTGATGATTTTGTGCCTTGTTTTGAGATGGTTACAAAAGACTAGATCCTACTAATAGGAAAGCCGACATTTACGTCGGTACATATTACGAATTGACAGTTTCATTTGGATTATGTCAAAAGTTGATTTCATTAAATTTTCGTTGATTCTTGTTATTTCTATGCATGTGTTTTCTAAACCATTTTCAGAATGATTTTTAAAATGAAAAAGCTTTCAAATTAAATGTTTTATAATTATTTTTATAGTTGTTTATATATGTGTGTGTGTGTGTGTATTCTCTATAATAAAGAGAATTTCAAAGCAAAAATTTCAAATAATTACCAAAATCATTTAAAAACCCGTTTTCTGGAAGTAAGTGTTAACCCGCCTTTTGATAAGATAACGTACATGCAGATTTAACCCAATATAAATCTTGTCTTTCTACTACTTTCCTTTTAATTTTTTGAGTGTTCTTCATTTTTAATTCTACTTTATACAATCTATTTGTGATTTATGGCTGTGATTTGGTGCTTTCCTCCATAATTGGGTGTTTGTTATCAATTTTGGCATAAACATTTTGGTGCTTTTCACTGAGAGTTGAACTCAAGAATTCTACAACTTGGATTTTGGATCTGAAGGCTTAAAGACTTGGATCTGAGAAGCTATGACAAAGCAATCAACAAGGAGACAAAGAGCGGAGAGAGGTCAGCATGAGGGAAGTCCGGAAGCATCCTCAGGAGCTAATCAGACTTCGGCCTTCATCACCAGAGATGAGATGGAGATTATGATGGGCTATGAATGAAGAATTGTTGAAAAGGCAGGAGGAGATGATGCAGAATATTCTTAGACAGTTTGGACAGGCAGGAACAGCAGGAGCGGTTGGAATCCAGATCCCTGAAGCTGGACCAGAAAGACTCAACAAGCGATTGGATAGAGCAGGACCATCCGGAGCACCTCTGAGCTGGAGGGCACTCCCATGGAGCATGTTGATCCAACCTCAGGAAGGATAACAGGTGGAGCTTTTTAATATGGCGTTGGTAGACGGATTGATGCTTGTCCAGAAGAGCAGATCCTAGGATTCCCTCATGAACACGGGGGGTGGATTGGAGGCAATGGACCAGGACTACAACTTGGAGAGAGCGACAGATTGGCGGAGATGGTCATAGGAGCCATGAAGGGAGGACGAGCGAATAGAGATCTGGAAGATGTGAACAGGACCCCCTTCACTCCCGCAATTAGGCAGGCTAGGAATCCACCAGAATTTAAGCTACCAACACTGGAGACGTACGATGGAAGGACCGATCCTGCTGTTCATCTGACAAGGTATATGAGGCACATGGAGGTACTGGGGGCATCGAAGGAGGTCATGGTCTGGTGTTTCCCATTGCATTTAACAGACATTGCAGCACTATGGTTCAGGCTATTGGAGAGAGGCTCCGTTAGAATATGGACCGAGTTGATGAGAAGTTTATAGGGCGGTTCAGAGTTCACATTTCAAGACCCAAGAATGTGGTGAGTTTGACAACACTGAAGAAAAGAACCGAGGAATCTTTGAGGAGCACTAGTATAAAAAGTGCATATTGCTTCGCCTCATTTGCATCAGTTGAAGTAAAAACTGATGCAAATAGAACTATTTGCATCAGTTCTATCTTAATAACTGATGCAATTGGTACGTGGAAAGCAATAGGTAATAAAAAATCAAATTGTACGTGGAAAGCAGTAGGTAATAAAAAATCAAATTTGCATCGGTTATTAAGATAGAACTGATGCAAATAGTTTTAGTCGCATCGATTTTAAAGTCAACCAATGCAACTACATGTTGATGGCAAAGATATGAAATTTAGGTGGGAAATAATGAAAAATTGGCTCCAAAGTTACTACTTTGGACAAATGTACTCCTTCCTCCTTAATAACCCACTCCGAAAAAAAATTCTTCTCATCATTGTTTAAACAAAGGACAACAACTAAAAGTGAGGGTTAACAAATTCTGAAAATCTAAACAAAGCAAGAAACTGGTAAATCTCAAATTGCAAATTCATTCAAACCTAAAGCTATTGGAGCCATCGCATATTAGAGTAGTGATATGGCGGAGGTCGAGCTGCGTGGCCGAAGGTGTGGGCATTGGTGGTGGCTGCATTCAAGTGATGGTGGGCTAGGCTAGGCGTCCAGTGGTGATGCAATTATTTAGCATTGCTATTTAATTAAGGATGTAAGGTGAGTAATTTCTCACAAATCTACCTCTAAATTTGTGAATATGGTTTCTAGGTGAATTCTTACTGTAATTGCTTGGACTTTGATTGTTAAATTGTGTGTGTTGTTTGAAGATTTTGTAGCATTGAATTGAATGCGTCCCTGCCCTTACTTTGAAATTGATACACATTTTCTTATTAGCTTTGGTTCACTGCATGCTAAAAAGAAAATGTCCCTGATACTTTTCTTCTTAGTATGTTGCCTTAGAGAATGATGACTACACACTATTGTTTTAATTTGCACGTCTCTGCCTGTTGCCATGTACTTGCTCATTCATGAACTAAAAGAAGTAATGGTCTCGGCCTTACTTATTGCACATCCTATATTGTTTAATTTGCACGTCCTGTACATGTACTTCGCCTTGGAAAATGGCCACCCACTCAAGCATTTTTTCTTGAATTATTTCTTCCCTGATGCCAAAATTTGTTGCCATGAATTGAGTCACGCCCAAAGTCAGTTGCCTTCTCTTTGTTTCGTTCGCCACTGCCATGATATGCATATAGCCATTACCTTGTAGTTGAACATATTTATGTAGGCCTAAGTGCAAAAAAAATTACTTCTTTTGAATAGTAGCAGGCTGTTGCTTCTATGTTTTCTATTTGTCTCTGCTTTGTAGCCTTGCAATTGTACATATTAATTTGGGCCTATATGTGAAATTCTTCATTGGTGAATAGTAGCAATAAATTGTCTTTGGTTTATTTGTGCTTAGATATATACTAGTTGCCTTGAAAATAGATTATACAATATACTGATGTATCACGTCCCTTCCTTCCTGTTGTTATGCAGGTAGGTCTCACTGATGTATCATGGTCCAATATTGGAAATCATCAGATATTATGTAGGTAGGTCTCAATGAGTTTGTGGTTTCAAGATAAGCTTCCAATGGTTTTTGAAGTACACGCAATCCTTTAAGGAATGGCGCATGGTACTCGGAAGGGACTAGCTCAAAGCTCTCGCAACCTTCAGGTACACCTGCTTCTTTACAGTTGAAAGGAAGCTCAATGAACCGAATTGGAAGGCCGATTTGATTGACGCGGTCAATAGCGGACTTGATTCTTTCTGCATTCATTGGAGTTGTGGTAAAAGTGACAAGTGCACCACGTTCTGCGATTATATGAGCCATATCCACCATTGGGATCATATGCCCCGGTGACAAAATTGAAACTAACAAAAAAAGTGGTATCATTTTATTTTTCTTGCTATGGTTATCCGGTTCCTTTTCTATTTGATAATTCATATTATGGCTTTTCAAGAAAATGAGGAGGGTAAAGAGGAGAAAAACATTTGAATGTATCAGTGAAGTTCCACATTATACTTATATGCCTGATCATTTGACAGAGGGTTAAATATTGACAGGTTTCCGAGCTATTGGTTTCAATATTTTCCCCTCTCTACTATTTGGGTTTTTCCTTAATCTCCTACTTGGTTACAGCACCCAACCTGTAAGATATCTTTATTCGATTATGCACAGCTAATTTCTTACCAATTACTGTCTAAACGTTTCATTCTATCCTAAGAGTACAGAGGAATTTTATGAGGTGGTGAGCTTATTCTATCCTAAGAGTACAGCTAAGTTGATTGATGTGGTGGTGTTATGTCGATCGGAGTTCAGCAAATGGAGGCAATTTTGTCTACGATGAGTTGAAGTGTGGTTGCAGAAGGAACTAGGAGTTAGCTGGGATGTCGATTTGTATGGTGAGTTGCTTAAAATTGGAGGTGGAAAGGAGAGGTGCTGTCTTATTTCTGTTTCTAATCTATACAAGACTGCTGCTTTCTGTATTAGATTGCTTATGCAAGCTTGTAATCCAATTCACGTTTCATTGTTTCCAAAATAACATAAACCGGCACTTCACATAAATCTTATAATGTACATGTACATCCTAACTAGAAGGATGCATATGTTTGTCCCTAACATATATATCAAGTACTTAAATTGTTATATTATCTTTCAATCATGAATTTAGAATGACATCATACTTTAACAAGACGGGTTGGCCAACTAATGCACCAAGCATAGAAGGAGAAAGATGAATTTTTTGTTTAACAAGATTAGTTTAAGAAGAAGAAAATCAAAGATGAATTTTTTGTAACTTTAGGTTAGATATGTGATTTTTCTAAACTAGTTATAACTCCTTTATTATTTAACTGTGAAATTAACGTGTTGACTTTGGTCTGTAGAGTTTGTGTGTGGAAAATTGAATAGAATTGCTTAGTGGTTGATTTTATGTGGAATATTAAGTGGTTTTCGTTCTTCGTTGGGCTGGATTTTTTATACAAATTGGTACATTGGTCCATTGGTGCCCAATGACAAGAAGAATAAGAAAAGGAACTGATCTAATTAAAAATGCAAGTTGATTATAAGATGAATTTTAACGTGTGTCTAGATCCAGGATGAAGTTCATAGTTATATCACTGCCAATTTAATTTTGTTACTTCGTTGTTGGTATCTTTTGAAATACTAATACAAACTTGGTCATAGCCGCAAGCAGCTCAAACAATAACTTTTAGCTACAAAATTGGAGGAGCCTCGTATGCATAAAAATATAGAGTTGCTTTAAATTTCAAAAATTAGGCAGTCAAGTTTTGTCTTTATTCTCTTTTTGAAGTTGAAATGCAAGTTAAATGAATATCATCATACTTGATTGATATAGTTGATCTACATTTTGAAGTGAATGAATTCACAGTTACCTAACATTTTGTGTAAGATTTTATTCATGTAACATGACTATTTTACTACTGCATACTACAAGATATCAATATTTCTTTTCTGATGCTACGACCCTGAAAATGAGTGTTGTACAAGAACTAGAAACAACCTATAGTAGTTACATTGCAAATTATACCTTGGACATCATTCAGATGTGCACTGTGCCCCATTAAAAAAATTAGGGCATTTGGCGTTGGTTGAAAATTAATGGAGTTATTTTTGCATTTCTTACTTGTCTTAGATATTAATCCATACAACGATGTACCTAGATAAAATCAATATATGATAACACGCTATTTTATCTAAACAACCATTGGTTGTTGCTACCATGATTGTTATATTATCTTTGATTTTCTTCTTCTTAAACTAATCAGCCATCGTTTAACAAGTTCATTTTAAGTCATTCTGCGATAATAAGGAAGACTATAATTTAAAATTTATTATCCTCGCAGGCTATCTATCTGCTTGCTGCAAGCACTCTAAATATTGAGCCATCCATGTATATGAACTGTTTTCCTGTTTCAGTAACATTTGATATGTTTGGACAGTTTTGATGGCGATGAACTTGGTTAATAAAGCGTAGTGAATGAGTAATGTTGCCGGTGAAGTTTGGCACTGATTATTAGTGGAAATGATACTGGAGGTTGAAGAATTGATGTAGTAGGTAATGATGGATGTTTATAAAGCAGTGATGCCGTGAGCAGTAAACTAAGTGGTATTTTTTTGTTTTTGTGAAGTGATGAAGATGTATGCAGACTGTTTTTGTGTATGGTCGAGTCTGCTATTGTGAATGGGGATGGAATGTGGTGAATGCAGTCGGAGGGGATTGGGTGGATGCAAAAATGAATGTATGAACCTTTTTTTTTATAGATTATTAACACTTTAATTGATATATGTTTATTTCGGTATTATGTTATTCAGTTTGTATTTGCCATCAAATTTAATTTTGAATGATTGTAATATTGCATGCAATAATTGTTTGTTATAATCAATAATAGAGGGATTAGTTTGCATCGGTTTCCAACAACAACCTATGCAACAAGTTCCTTTGTTGCATCGGCTTTCATTACAACCGATGCAACATGTTCCTTTGTTGCAACCGTATTTTGCATCAGTTGTTAGTAACAACCGATGCAAAAAGGACCGTTTTGCATCGGTTTTAGAACTGATGCAAAACCATTAAGCCTATAGCATCGGTTGCATGTGCATCGGTTGTAGAACTGATGCAACAGGGGGGTGAACAACCGATGCAAATGGCTTGTTTTGTAGTAATGGAGTTTTCTGACACGATTTAATGAACCGGCAGCATCGGTGGATTGACTAGATCCATCCATGCTTTTGATGGCAGCTGTATCCGGCATAGCTGATGGCATAGAATTCAAGTATTCGTCGACAAGGGATCTACCCATGGATCTAGAAGAGTTTTACCATGAGGCAGAAATATTTTTACGATAAGAGGACGCAAATTCTGAGAGAGAGCAAGGAGACGGAGTTGAAGTTTATGCAGTCAAAAGCGGAGATCTGCCCGGAAAGGGTTCGGGCAAGGATAAAGGGAAACAGAAAGCAGAAGATAGTTGTGGTGAGTTAAAGCAACCGCGAAAGGAGCCAAGATTCACCTCTTTTTCATAGATGAACGAGACTTTGGAACGAATCTACAAAGATACTAGGGGCAGGTTCCCTATGGAGGCCAATAAAGAGGGATCCGACCAACAATGAGACGAAATCAGACAAGTATTGCTTATTCCATGAGTAAGCGGCTATAGTACCAATGACTGCAGATACTTAAGGGATGAAATAAAGGGGCATATCCGAAACGACATGCTATTACAGTACGCGAGGAGGCGAGTAGCAACGGTGGAGCAAGAACGACCACCATCTACACCAACTGGGGACGGCTCAGGATCGAGGCATCAACTTGTCATCAACTAATTGAAATAATGATGAATAAGTGGAAAACTCCACACTAACACGGTTAAGTCGCTTACACATGTTTAGGATCACGAACGGTCCATAGGCATGCTCTGAGACAACTATCAACCGCATCAAGGTAGGTGTTTGCACTTTGACGTCTCTGTTTTGCTTTTGTTTTCTATTTTTTGCATCTAGACTTGATTTGGTTGGACATTTTGGTTGTAAGACTCATTTTGAATGTAAATAAGGTATTTACAATTCCATAACGGTTAAGTCACTTACACATGCACGGGATCACGAACGGTCCTCAGGCATGCTCCGAGATGGCGGTAAACCGCCATAACAAACAATTCAGAAACTCGCTCGAACATGAAATCTAACATTAATGAAACTAAGCCCCCCCCCCCCCGGCATACACAATTTTCCACGAATGGCACCCGACCTCGAACGCTCACAAGTCGCCTCGAATGATACCCGATCGCGAATGGTCACAACTCGCCCCGAACGGCATTTGACCTCGAAAGGTCACATATCGCCTCGAACGGCAATATGATCTCGAACGATCACCATCCACTATCAGGTAAGATCATTAATTTCTTTACAGGTCATCAATAGGATACGAACATCCAACTTATCAAACTACAAAACACACCTCCCTATCACAAAGCATGTTTTGAGAGGCAAAGTGTTGACCCGCCTTTGGACAAGACAATGTACATGCAGATTTAACCCAAACAACTGCACAAGACATAGCATAGTCGATAAACAAACATCACGTTATGTTTGAAATATAGTTTCGACAAAGATTAAGTCATTTCAAACTACTTGGCATCTGCTCCGAGTCACTTTCCTGTTTGCTTCGGGTTTCTAGACAGCTTGCTTCGAGTCGAAGGAGGGTCCCCTTCGGGTCTTGGATAAAGTGACATGTTTACAAGCCGCTCCTAGTCACTTTAACACTTGCTTCGAATTCCTAGCAGGTCTACTTCAGGTCAGACAAGCGGCTACTTCAAGAGGATCGATCAATGACCATGGGCTCATATCACTTCATATCAATCTTACAGTCCCCTTATCCATATCGATATAGCTTCATATCTAACACCTTCTTCCTTTGTATCCCTTGAATATCGATCTGGGTTTTTAAAACATCCACTACGTATCGATCCTCCCATCAACATGTTTCATATCGATCAACAAATGATCGATACGAAATTCACCACTAAAACGATCGATATGAAATACGAGTGCCAGCATCAATCAATACGAAACAGTCTATGGGTATGGATACTAAAATGCCTCCAGACAATCGATACAAAATGATGCATGCTAGATGGATACGAACGAGGTAGCACCAATGGATACGAACGAAGTGTAGAAGAGAGGTGGGCTTGGTCACTCGGCATGAAAAGAGAATCGATCATAGAAGATAGCGCCACGTCATCACGTACATCCCATGGATACGAATGGGAGCGATATGAACATATAGATATGAAGCTTGGTTGCGCATTGAAGTTCCAAACTTGCATCGATCATAACTCAAAATCTACAAGTCCAAATGCCACCAAATTTTCACAGGAGCTTACGTACAACCTCAAGAATGTCCATGATCGATCCTAACCCAAAAAGAGCAATTTTGGATCGATACGAATTCCATACGTATAGATCATGGATCGAGCCAAAATGACCAGGGATCGATCATGTGGGCCCACCCACGTGAGAGAAGGAGACTTCCGAGATCTGAGCGAGATATTTGCAACCTACACCTATAAATAGCAGTCCAAGAGCTTTAGATAAGGGTTCTTTTTGCTCTTCTAGGTCGTTACTCTGCTGAACTTCATCGTAATTCGGATACAATCAATTGTACTCTTGTAAATTAGTAGAGAATCATCAATAAAATAGCAACTACAACGCTGAACCACTATAAATCTTGTCTTTCCACTGCTTTCCTTTTAATTTTTTGAGTGTTCTGCATATTAGATTCTACTATATACAATCTATATGTGATTTGTGACTGTGATTTGATGTTTTCATCTGCAATTGGGTGTTTGTGACCAATTTTGGCACAAATAGTAAGTATTTTCTATATAAAAATACGCATTTTTGCACGTTTCAAGCGAATGAGGAAGAGATTTAAAAGATTTAGTAAAACATTTGGTATGGGACACATGCGTTTACTCTTTCGGTTATGTGATGACCCGGAATTTTAGGCAATATCAATTTAATAATATGTATTAAAAATTAAACTGATTTGATAATTTTGTTAATAAAATTTGAATTGATTTAATAATCTAATTGAATAAATATTTAATTGGTGAAATTTATCTTTTAAAAAGCTAATAAAATGTTTTCTATTTATAATGTATGTATATATATATTTATATATTGTAAATAGAAAAACTTGGTTTGAATTTAATAAATAAAATCTTGTTTTCAAAATCTAATATATATTTTGGTAATTTGGAAATTTTGGTTTAAATTTAATACATAGCTTTTCAAAGCTATTCAATAAATAACTATATAGTTTTAAATACTTAAGGTAAGTGTTAATTGTCTAAAATATATTTTAACTTAAGTTTGAATATTAATTTAGATTAATAAAAAGGTTTGTTTTATTTTATTTTTAATGTTGCTTAATAAATATGATATTTTAATTCATTTAAGTAATTCATTAATAATAAGATAATCACTTTTATAAATTGTTATTTATCCAATATTAATAACGTATTGTTTATATATATATGGATTTTAATATATATAAAATTTGTTATTTTCAAAATTTAATATGTAGTTATATATGTATGTATATAACTTGATTTTAAAAGTGGACTTTTGAATATGATTTGAATTTGAATTTAATTTTGAAATTCGAAAAGGTAGATATTTAAAATGTTTGGATTTTAAAACATATATATAAGCTTTCATCTTAAAGGAAATTCATATGCAGTTAGATAAGTATTTCTAAATATAAATTAAGTTAAAAAGCTTTATTATTAACATTTTAAATAAATAAAATAATAAAAAGACATGTGTTAATTTCTTAAGACACCTAATTACAAATGTTAAGTAAAAATTTATTCAAGATGACAAGTGTCAATTTATTTCAGTTTTTCTTTTGTTTTTGATAAATTCAAAGTTCAGCCTATTTAAACATACCTTTCCTCTTTTCAATTCTTTTTTTTTCTATTCATTTTCAAAAAATAACAATTAAATCTGAAAACTCAAACCAATTTCTTAAAGTAAAACCAGAAATCATCTTCCTCAAAAACCTGAAATCAATCCAAAAATATAAACCCTGTAACCAGTTTTGCAAATCAAAAGCAAGTTCAAACAATAGCCTGTGCATTTTCTTCAATTCTGTTTTGAAAGCATCAACATATGCCTGCATCCTTTTAAAAAACTAAAGCAAGTCTAAAAACAACAAGTCTGCATGCAACTGCAAGTTTTTAAATCAAAGCATTTTAATGCAAGCATTCAAGTTTAAAGTTTTCAACAGCAATGGCAATGCAAGTTTCCAGTTTTAAACAATTCCAGATTTTTGTTTAAAGCCTGTTCACTGGCCTCTGTTTCATGCATGCCTGGTAAGTAACTTTTTATTTAAAAGCCTAAGTATAATAAACCTGTTGCATGTTCATATCTATAAATTTGTATGGTTGTGTGTAAAATTTTAAGTGCATTTTTGTGAATATATGTATGAATGTGTGGATGTGTATAGATAAATGATGTTGTTGTATATGCATTTGATAGTACTTAGTTTTAGAAGCAAGGATTTTGATAAAATCCTTGCTTATGTATGGATGGATGATATTGTTGCCTTGAATGGTTTGAGATCTCAGAGATGAGATAAGTGATGCTGTGTGATATGGATGCTTGGGTTGAAATGTGATGATAATATGGATAATCTATTTGTGATGATAATGTAGATTATCTATTGTGATATTGTGAGTTATCTATCTGTGTGTATATAGATAATAGAATTGAATTGTTTTTTTAAAACAACTTGGCTTTAAAAGATACGTTTTGGATTTTGATGAGACCAAGATCGGGTTTCCAGATTTGGATATCCGAAAACCACATCGATCCAAATTAACGATAGGTCGTGAATCTGGAGTGAAGATGAAGATTCAGAGTGTAGTGGTTATTATCATTAACTCTGAGGGTGATTCCAAAATGAGTGTAACGAGATAATGCCTTCGGTTTCGTTCGAACCCGGAATGAACTTGTATGGATTGAATGCTTTCAGAATATCATCAGGTGGACGATGAGCATTCTAAGTGATGTGTTCTGATTAAGGTAATCATAGCCTCAAGCCTCATCAACCGGGAATGGCTAAAACAGGGGAGGTGCAACAAGGCTAAGTGGGTCATGCCCAAGTAGGACGAGATTTACCCCTGTCTAGATGTCCCTTTTATTTCGGCTGTGTGGTGCGATTGCTGATCACAACTTATGTATGCTGGAATTTAATAAATGCAATAATTTTAGCTATTTTCTATTTACTTGAAATCCCTAGACCCTATTATAATATCACTGGATTTCCTATCAAATGTTTTGGTTAGCGTAAGATAAAAACTTACCCGTGTTTATTTGTGGGAAGCCTTACGTGATACCTTTTGTTTTCAAAGGTTTTCAAAGTTAAGCAACTTTAACATGTTACTCACACCAGACCCATGTCTAACCCAGAGTTTATCTTCTGTTTTCTTAAACTCTTGAGTAATCAAATTTTTATGAGTAGCCAAGGGATTCAGGTTAGCTTTGACGAATTATGGAGGAGCAATGGAGCAGGAGGCTTCAGCGTTGTAGATGTATATAGTGTTCCGCTGTGTTAATATCTCTGAGTGGTTTCTTTGAATTGTATTGAGTTGTAATAACTAGACAGGTGTTTATAACTGTCTAGTATGTGATGTATAATCTGTGTAACTTTGATTGATGTTGTATATTATGTATATACTTATGTGATTAATATAATTTATTCATTCCGCTATTGAGATTCTGATGTTGTTTCTTTCTTCTTCTCTATCTTTTCTCTTTTCTATCACTTTCTTTCTTAAAGATGATACGTCTTTCTGTGGGATGAATGGCGGGTCGTCATAGTGGTATCAGAGCGCTAGGTTGAATGAATACCTAGGCTTTGGA
The DNA here is from genome assembly GCA_030765085.1 of Allium cepa. Classification (NCBI taxonomy): domain Eukaryota; kingdom Viridiplantae; phylum Streptophyta; class Magnoliopsida; order Asparagales; family Amaryllidaceae; genus Allium; species Allium cepa. The sequence continues at coordinate 312,230,887 of CM060932.1, read as the reverse complement.
GTGATTTTCTTTCTTGAGAGAGCGTACTTGTAATTTTGATACACACACACACACAGATATATATATATATATATATTTCTACCTATTTGTTGGGTTACCTATTTGGGTTTTCCAACAAAAGTTATAATGGTAGATAGGGTAATGGTGTGTGTAACACGACTACAAATGGTGGGAGTTTGAGTGTTGAGGTTGGAAGTGTATCGGTCGAGACTGTAGACCTAATACCATCTCGAGTAAGCTTTGCTATGGTGAAGGATTTCATCGAGCTCTGAAGGAAACCTGTTAAGGTTAGGAGTCCATCTTTGAAGTGCAAGTTGGATGAGTAGAGTTTGGGTCTGTCGGTAAGACAGAAGAGAGTGATGGTATCTTCTGCGTGATGAGATGCAGTGAGTATGGAATGTCTCCGAAGATGTTTCTTTGGAACAAGTTTAAGGAAGTGTGTTTGTATCGGTGATGTGGCTGAGTTGGGTGTTTCTGTTTGCATGGAGGTTTGAGTTTCTCGAAAAGCTTTGGATTAGGTATTCTTTTGCATCTGTGTCAGCAGTGCAGCTCGGAGTGTTCTGTGTGCCGACAAGGAAGTTTTCTGGCCGTGCAGTTTTTCTGGAGTTAGAGTTCAGAAGAAGCAGAGTGGATCCATTTCTTCGATGGATTAGTCAGATAAGCATAAGCTATTCTGATTGGTAAAGAGAGAATAGTTCTTTGGAAATTAGGCTGGGTTGATCGCAAAAGTGACTTGCGATAGTTTGAGTGTTCTCTTGAGTTGTCAGAGATTTTTTCGGATGTCTTCAGGGAAGTCAGAGGTTTGTCTGCATCTGGAGATTAAGTTTTCTTATCAACTAGGATTCTTGGAGTGGTACCGGTGGCTCAGCTTAGTAGAAGGATGGTTCCTAGAGATAGAGTTTGGTGAAGCATCTCAGATTTTGGTGGAACTTCTGAGCTTTTCTCTTTATGGATCTGTGGAACCATATTCCCAGGATGGGTTGTCCAGTTTGTGCTTGTGTTCATCATCGGCATTTTCGTCTACTCCAGATCAGAGTTGTGCAACGGAAGCAATTTGGGCTGTTTTATCTTTTCCGGATAGGGAAAGTAAGTTTAGTTTTCTGATGTTTGAGGAGTAGAGTTTGTTCTCGATTTTGGTTGATCTTGGAGAGATCATTCTATTGAGTTGTTTGGTTCTGTTTGTTTCGAAAGGCATCAGCGAAGGTTGAGCCGATCAGTAAAGATATAGGTAGCCCAGGATCATCCGAAGAGTTTTGTGGATAAGAGACGGAGAAATTTGGATTCCGGAGTCGGAGATTTATTTTGAATAAGTTTCTCCGATCAAGGGAGCTATAAGTTTTGGTAAGGCTGGGAAGCTAGCTCCGAGGTATTTTGGATCTTTCTGTTTTCTTCTGAGGATAAGTGTTTGGTTTTCAGGATTGAATTGCCAGTTTGGATAAATGGGATTCAATATGTTTCACGTATCTCTGAGGGAGTACGTGTATGATCCATCTCTGGTTTTAGGAACCAGCAGTTCAGGAGATTTGATTGTTGTGTCAAACTTGTTTGTGGTCTGATATCCTATTTAGTTTTGTAGATCTAGTTGTATAGGAGCTCTGTAGCTTACTAGTGTGAATTGTTTGATTTCTGTAGAGTGAGTATCCCGGTATTTATACCTGGGAAACTCTAGGAAATTCTATCCAGAATTTTTTCTGGATAGTTAGATTTGTTTGATTGAGTAAATTGGTTGCTATGGTTGTTAGCATATGGTTGATAATATATGCTTGTGATTTAAAATTAAAATCTTAATGAGATTATTAAATTACCTTTGCTTTTAAATTTTGGGGACGAAATTCTTTTAAGGGGGAAGGAATGTGATGACCCGGAATTTCGGGCAATATCAATTTAATAATCTGTATAAAAAATTACATTGATTTGATAATTTTGTTAATAAAATTTGAATTGATTTAATAATCTAATTAAATAAATATTTAATTGGTGAAATTTATCTTTTAAAAAGCTAATAAAATGTTTTCTATTTATAATGTGTGTATATATATTTATATATTGTAAATAGAAAAACTTGGTTTGAATTTAATAAATAAAATCTTGTTTTCAAAATCTAATATATATTTTGGTAATTTGGAAATTTTGATTTAAATTTAATATAAAGCTTTTCAAAACTATTCAATAAATAACTATATAGTTTTAAATACTTAAGGTAAGTGTTGATTGTTTAAAATATATTTTAACTTAAGTTTGAATATTAATTTAGGTTAATAAAAAGGTTTGTTTTATTTTATTTTTAATGTTGCTTAATAAATATGATATTTTAATTCATTTAAGTAATTCATTAATAATAAGATAATCTCTTTAATAAATTGTTATTTATCCAATATTAATAATGTATTGTTTATATATATATATATATATGGATTTTAATATAAAAAAAATTTGTTATTTTCAAATTTTGATATGTAGTTATATATGTATATATATAACTCGATTTTAAAAGTGGACTTTTGAATATGATTTGAGTTTGAATTTAATTTTGAAATTCAAAAAGGTAGATATTTAAAATGTTTGGAGTTTAAGCTTTCATCTTAAAGGAAATTCATATGCATTTAGATAAGTATTTCTAAATTTATAAATTAAGTTAAAAATCTTTATTATTAACATTTTAAATAAAAAAAAATGAAAAGACATGTGTTAATTTCTTAAGACACCTAATAACAAGTGTTAAGTAAAAATTTATTAAAGATGACAAGTGTCAATTTATTTCAGTTTTTCTTTTATTTTTGATAAATTCAAAGTTCAGCCTATTTAAACATACTTTTCCTCTTTTCAATACTTTTTTTTCTATTCATTTTCAGAAACTAAGAATTAAATCTGAAAACTCAAACCAATTTCTCAAAGTAAAACCAGAAATCAAAAATCTAAGAAACATCTTCCTCAAAAACCAGAAATCAATCCAAAAATATAAACCCTATAACCAGTTTTTCAAATCAAAAGCAAGTTCAAACAATAGCCTGTGTATTTTCTTCAATTCTGTTTTGAGAGCATCAACACATGCCTGCATCCTTTTCAAAAACTAAAGCAAGTCTGAGAACAACAAGCCTACATGCAACTGCAAGTTTTTAAATCAAAGCATTTTAAAGCAAGCATTCAAGTTTAAAGTTTTCAACAGCAGTGGCAATGCAAGTTTCCATTTTTAAACAATTCCAGATTTTTTCTTAAAGCCTGTTCACTGGCCTCTGTTTCATGCATGCCTGGTGAGTAACTTTTTATTTAAAAGCCTAAGTATAATAAACATGTTGCATGTTCATATCTATAAATTTGTATGGTTGTGTGTAAAATTTTAAGTGCATTTCTGTGAATATATGTACGAATGTGTGGATGTGTATAGATAAATGATGTTGTTGTATACGCATTTGACAGCACTTAGTTTTAGAAGCAAGGATTTTGATAAAATCCTTGCTTATGTAAGGATGGATGATATTGTTGCCTTGAATGGTTTGAGATCTCATAGATGAGATAAGTGATGCTGTGTGATATGGATGCTTGGGTTGAAATGTGATGATAATATGGATAATCTATTTGTGATGATAATGTAGATTATCTATTGTGATATTGTGAATTATCTATCTGTGTGTATATAGATAATAGAATTGAATTGGTTTTTTAAAACAACTTGGCCTTAAAAGATTCGTTTTGGATTTCGATGAGACCGGGATCGGGTTTCTAGATTTGGATATCCGAAAACCACATCGATCCAAATTAATGATAAGTCATGAATCTGAAGTGAAGATGAAGATTGATAGTGCAAGGGTTATTGTCATTAACTCTGAGGGTGATTCCAAAATGAGTGTAACGAGATAATGCCTTCGGTTTCGTTCGAACCCAGAACGAACTTGTATGGATTGAATGCTTTCATAACATCGTCAGGTGGACGATGAGCATTCTAAGTGATGTGTTCTGATTAAGGTAATCATAGCCTCAAGCCTCATCAACCGGGAATGGCTAAAACAGAGGAGGTGCAGCAAGGCTAAGTGGGTCATGCCCAAGTAGGACGAGATTTACCCCTATCTAGATATCCCTTTTATTTCAGTTGTGTGGTGCGGTTACTGATCACAACTGCAGGGTTGTCTCTTTCGGGACAATCCAGTAAGGGGTGGTTCCGGCCTTGTGTTGCAGGGGATTTAGGGTGGATCCTCGGTACGTTGATCTAGGCCATGTATGTATATATATATTTATATATTGTAAATAGAAAAACTTGGTTTGAATTTAATAAATAAAATCTTGTTTTCAAAATCTAATATATATTTTGGTAATTTGGAAATTTTGGTTTAAATTTAATACATAGCTTTTCAAAGCTATTCAATAAATAACTATATAGTTTTAAATACTTAAGGTAAGTGTTAATTGTCTAAAATATATTTTAACTTAAGTTTGAATATTAATTTAGATTAATAAAAAGGTTTGTTTTATTTTATTTTTAATGTTTCTTAATAAATATGATATTTTAATTCATTTAGGTAATTCATTAATAATAAGATAATCACTTTTATAAATTGTTATTTATCCAATATTAATAACGTATTGTTTATATATATATATATATGGATTTTAATATATATAAAATTTGTTATTTTCAAAATTTAATATGTAGTTATATATGTATGTATATAACTTGATTTTAAAAGTGGACTTGTGAATATGATTTGAATTTGAATTTAATTTTGAAATTCGAAAAGGTAGATATTTAAAATGTTTGGATTTTAAAACATATATATAAGCTTTCATCTTAAAGGAAATTCATATGCAGTTAGATAAGTATTTCTAAATATAAATTAAGTTAAAAAGCTTTATTATTAACATTTTAAATAAATAAAATAATAAAAAGACATGTGTTAATTTCTTAAGACACCTAATTACAAATGTTAAGTAAAAATTTATTCAAGATGACAAGTGTCAATTTATTTCAGTTTTTCTTTTGTTTTTGATAAATTCAAAGTTCAGCCTATTTAAACATACCTTTCCTCTTTTCAATTCTTTTTTTTTCTATTCATTTTCAAAAAATAACAATTAAATCTGAAAACTCAAACCAATTTCTTAAAGTAAAACCAGAAATCATCTTCCTCAAAAACCTGAAATCAATCCAAAAATATAAACCCTGTAACCAGTTTTGCAAATCAAAAGCAAGTTCAAACAATAGCCTGTGCATTTTCTTCAATTCTGTTTTGAAAGCATCAACATATGCCTGCATCCTTTTAAAAAACTAAAGCAAGTCTAAAAACAACAAGTCTGCATGCAACTGCAAGTTTTTAAATCAAAGCATTTTAATGCAAGCATTCAAGTTTAAAGTTTTCAACAGCAATGGCAATGCAAGTTTCCAGTTTTAAACAATTCCAGATTTTTGTTTAAAGCCTGTTTACTGGCCTCTGTTTCATGCATGCCCGGTAAGTAACTTTTTATTTAAAAGCCTAAGTATAATAAACCTGTTGCATGTTCATATCTATAAATTTGTATTGTTGTGTGTAAAATTTTAAGTGCATTTTTGTGAATATATGTATGAATGTGTGGATGTGTATAGATAAATGATGTTGTTGTATATGCATTTGATAGTACTTAGTTTTAGAAGCAAGGATTTTGATAAAATCCTTGCTTATGTATGGATGGATGATATTGTTGCCTTGAATGGTTTGAGATCTCAGAGATGAGATAAGTGATGCTGTGTGATATGGATGCTTGGGTTGAAATGTGATGATAATATGGATAATCTATTTGTGATGATAATGTAGATTATCTATTGTGATATTGTGAGTTATCTATCTGTGTGTATATAGATAATAGAATTGAATTGTTTTTTTAAAACAACTTGGCTTTAAAAGATACGTTTTGGATTTCGATGAGACCAAGATCGGGTTTCCAGATTTGGATATCCGAAAACCACATCGATCCAAATTAACGATAGGTCGTGAATCTGGAGTGAAGATGAAGATTCAGAGTGTAGTGGTTATTATCGTTAACTCTGAGGGTGATTCCAAAATGAGTGTAACGAGATAATGCCTTCGGTTTCGTTCGAACCCAGAACGAACTTGTATGGATTGAATGCTTTCATAACATCGTCAGGTGGACGATGAGCATTCTAAGTGATGTGTTCTGATTAAGGTAATCATAGCCTCAAGCCTCATCAACCGGGAATGGCTAAAACAGAGGAGGTGCAGCAAGGCTAAGTGGGTCATGCCCAAGTAGGACGAGATTTGCCCCTATCTAGATATCCCTTTTATTTCAGCTGTGTGGTGCGGTTACTGATCACAACTGCAGGGTTGTCTCTTTCGGGACAATCCAGTAAGGGGTGGTTCCGGCCTTGTGTTGCAGGGGATTTAGGGTGGATCCTCGGTACGTTGATCTAAGCCATGTACTGTGACGGGCGGTACCTCAGTAGCCCTGCCATTGATGGAAACCCAAACTCCAATAAGTGCCCTCGGATTTGATTGTAAACTTACGTATGCTGGAATTTAATAAATGTAACAATTTCAGCTATTTTCTATTTACTTGAAAACCGTAGACCCTATTATAATATCACTGGATTTCCTATCAAATGTTTTGGTTAGCGTAAGGTAAAAAGTTACCCCTGTTTATTTGTAGGAAGTCTTACGTGATACCTTCTGTTTTCAAAGGTTTTCAAAGTTAAGCAACTTTAACATGTTACTCACACCAGACCCATGTCTGACCCAAAGTTTATCTTCTGTTTTCTTAAACTCTTGGGTACTCAAATTTTTACGAGTAGCCAAGGGATTCAGGTTAGCTTTGACGAATTATGGAGGTGCAATGGAGCAGGAGGCTTCAGCGTTGTAGATATATATAGTGTTCCGCTGTGTTGATATCTCTTAGTGTTTCTTTGAGTTGTATTGAGTTGCAATAACTAGAAAAGTGTTTATAACTGTTTAGTATGTGATGAATAATCTATGTAACTCTGATTGATGTTGTATATTATGGATATACTTATGTGATTAATATAATTTATTCGTTCCGCTATTGAGATTCTGATGTTGTTTCTTTCTTGTTCTCTATCTTTTCTCTTTTCTATCCCTTTCTTTCTTAAAGATGATGCATCTTTCTGTGGGATGAATGGCGGGTTGTCATAGATTAATTCTGAACTTGTTCGATTGAGGTCATACACAAGAGTGAAATTAACTACCTTAAGTAAACTGTTATGTAAGAACGTGTGGTATGGGATGCACTGTTTTCACTGATTTTGTTACTATCTGGAAGTTGGTGACACTTTATGTTGAGCCTTCGGGCATGTTGATATTGCCAGTACACCCCGAGGGGCCACATATATACGTCATGCCGGGGAGCCAATGTTGTTAACGCACTATTATAGTACTTGGCAAGGTCGTAGGGGCCACTTATTATATGCACGTGCGGCTATTGTTGTTATGGATCCATGCTGTTGTTGTTGCTATTTCTAGATTTCATTCTTATTGATTTCTATATTTTGTTGTTTTCTATACGTTTCACCATATTGTTGTTGTTGGAGTTATATATATAGCCTATATGCTATTCGGAGATTTTTATATGGTGAATACGTTATGTTGTTGTTTAGACTTTTCGAGTCCTATTTGATGTTATGATGCGGTTTCCATCTTGTTTTGCTGTTGATTGCGATTATATTTATATACATATTGCTTAACCATGGAGCCTATCTCCATGTTGTTGATGGAAGCCTTTTGTTATGTTGATGTTGATGCCGATGATATGTGGCTTTTATACTCAATTTAATCGATGTTGTTGTTGATGTTGCCCTTTACATGAGACCTTCTTTGGTGATTGAGTTGTTACCCACTCGTGTATTATGAGTCGACATTGATGTTGTTGCTTCTTCTCTATTGGGATGAATTATCATCTAGTATACTTATACTTCACCTATCATATTCTAATCAGTTTATTTAAGCTAGACTGACCCGTGTATTTTATATACTCGAGTCAGATCGAGTTATTTCAGGTTAGATACCTGCTGTAGATTCCCGCTTAGCTGCTTCCGTCGTGGTCCACTTATCGACTTATGATATTCAGTCGTTTTTTTTGTAGTTTTGTGGCCTTTTACGTACTCTAATATGTATATATTCCTTTGGGCTCGTTGTATATATATGGTCTATGTAACCACTACTTGTGTATCACTATGTATTGTACTAATGATGTATCCATATATGTATATATATGTATATGTTGTTCTGTGATATGTTATATATTTGTTGTTGCTGTATTTTGTTCTGAATAGATCAATTAGCCACCATAGTTTTATGTTAAACATTTATTGAGTATGTCGATCCACATGAAAAAGGTAAAAAAAAAAATGGTGCACCCAATTGACGTATTCAATACTTTTTTAAGACAAAGCTTACGGATGGTCATTCCTAACCAGCCATATTCTCTGCACTGGTAGACAGTATTACTCTGTAATACCCTTTGTTAGTGTGAGCCTTGGGGTGGGGCATCACATTTATGCTTCAAATACATACCGGATCTAATTTAATTTAGTTTTTATTGCTATGGTTTTTCATCCTAAAGTATTATGTTCAAACAATAGTGGAATTCTCTTTCATTTATTAATTTCAATTTTGATTTCGTGTTCATTCATGCATCGTTTTTTTCTTTCCTCAATGTGCTTTTGTTCGCTAATAATGAAACATGACCATATGTAAAATATTTTACTTCTAGCTGTGGAATTTGTATTTAAAATTAGAAAATTATGATTTCCCTTACAACACTACAAATCATCAAAGGTATAGAAGAGATATGGTACCGCATAGGAAATTCAGGTGAGTGATTAAATAAATGAAAGTGATGTTGCATATGTGATGGTTTGTTTCATGTCCGCTTTATCTAATATGATATTATATTAATCATTATTCATGAATCCTTGTTATTTATTTGCATTACCTAATACACTAAATTTTTCCACAATAATTACTAATGATAAGTGTGTGATATATTCAAGATAAGTGCATAATATTTCCTTTAAGGCAGTGACTAGTGTTATAAACTTGGGTGTGTGAAAAATAATTTTTGACATGACTTAGTCCGAGATAACTCCAAAATGAATATTAGGAACCGAGATGTAAATTTGAGATGAAAGTCCAAGATGCACTCATCTTATTTGAGATCTCATCCGATATGAGATAAGCTCTCTAAATTCTTTAGGACGAGATGAGACCAAAATCTAATATTTAAAACCTAGGATCTAATAAGAACTTGTAGGCTTATTTCTACCGTTTCTATAGGCCGCTTGCTCCTTTGTCCTCGTAACGAATTACAAATATGAGTTCTATATCCAGTATCCAAAACCAAAGAGTTGCTAAAAAAAGTTTTGAATCGTAAATATACCTTTCGGAGCTAAGGAATTAAATTCCTTTTTCTCTCCTAATGTATTTAGATTATATGTCCAGTTCCTTTTCCAGTGTCCCTTCTGTAACGACCCATGAATTTCGTTAATTAAATTTGTCATATTAATAAGATTTTGGAATTAAATTTATAAAGAAATATAATTGTTATAATTTGTAATGAAGTAAATGTTAAAAATTAACCTATGAAATATTATATTGATTAAAATAGACTTAATTAAAAAGGTTGAATTGAATAAATCCTATTTATTGGAACCTAATTTATTGGTATGCAAATTTATAATAAATGAGTTATTGCAAGAGATTGAAATTTGAATAGAATTCTAATGAATGAAAGTAGTGAAAGGATTTTACCCGGATGTAATTGTATATGAGAAATAAAGGAAAGTATTAAATTGATTAATGTAATAAAACATTGTTAACGGTATTTGATTGTAAATTAAGGAAACGTGTTAATGCAAGTTAATATTTAATGAACTTGAATGATCATTACAATTTAACTAAAATTCAAATATTATGACTTAGCTATAAATGGAATATAATAAGAACAAATGCAATTATTGTATTTAATGGTGACATAATATATTGATTTATTTGTAACCGAATATACATTAATGCAATTATGTTAATGTAAGTTTATAAATAATTAATTTAGCAGAATCCCAATTAATTGAAATAACTGTAAGGTTATAGTTGTTGTATCTAGTAAATTTGGAAATTTAATTCCAATAAATGTAATAAAGTATTAGAAATTTATATTGTTTCATAAGATAGTATAAAGAAAATGTAAACTTGTGATCTACGTATGAAATAATAACCAAAATAAGGGAAATAGTGTTAATGTAAGTAAAGTTGTAACAAATTGGTTTAATAAATCAAAATTTGAATATCAATAATGTAATGTTTATGAGGATTAATGCAAGGGCTGAAGATAGGTATGTAATAAATAAATAGAAACGGGAAATTTTTCATAAGTAATAAATTGAAAAAAAAAGGAATGGAACTAAGATTTGGTTTTAAAACCTTAATTTATGTGTGTAATTAATAAGATTTCACATTTGAAACATAGCCATTAATACAAATAAAGAAAAAGAGGCAAAAGTGTAAAACTTTAATCATTTACCCGTTCATGTAATGCATTGAATTTGGTCTAAATCAAATTTCAACATTTGGTTGTTAATAATAGATTATGAGTGAAATAAACGTTAAAGAGTAACAAGTATTATAAGGCAACCTTTTAGACAAGTATATTAAATTATAACTCGTAAATCAATTGCAATAAATATGAACAAATTTTTACGTTAATGTTAATTTAAGTAAATTTTGAAAATAATGACAATTCCATTTATAATATGACTATTGGTTGAGGTAAAGATTGTAAATTAAGATTTATTGATTTATTTGAATGAATTTAAAGTATAAAACCAAGTAAATAATTAATGGAGAATATAAATAATAATTAATGTACGTATTTGGAAAATACAGTAAAATTGGGATAAAATGTTATACAATTGAAATAAAGAAGAAAATAGAAATGGAATAAAACTTTATTAATTTATTGGAATTTAAAATTTAATAAAAGGATTTAATTGCAATTAAATGGATTTAATATTTAAAATGGGAATTTAGATGAAATGTGAGGATATTAATGTAAATAGTTTTGAATCCAATGTTAAATCCATCTATTTGAAAATAATGAATGGAAAAATGATTTGTTAATTTAATTTAATAGAAATTTTGGAAATAAAATTTATAATTTCTGAATTTGAATGGAACTGAGGAAAATACTGAAATCGATAAGATAATCAACTTTAAATTGACTTCTAGTTTGTTTAAAACATTGAAATTGATTGAGAAATATAAAAGTGATAAAATTTGTCAATTTTAAGATTGAAATTTAAAATTAGATTTAATTAATTAATTATTAATTTATTTAATTAATGGAAAAGTAGACATTTTGGCCACTGACTCGGATTTCGACGAAACCAGTTTCATCGGATCCGAAATGGCGAATTATTGTAGGGGTTCAAGTTTCATAGCGATCAGACTTGTCGTTTGATCGTACGGACTCGAAACGCCTTGAAATTTATGAAATTAAAATCAATTTGAAAATATTGATTTTAGCATAACCTTTTCATACGATGGAATTTGGACTTGAAACTTGTTCCATCACGTTTAAAATATTTAAAAACATCTATTTTGATATATGGGTTGACCCAATTTCATTCCGGAGTTGAAACGGGCTTTTTGGGCCACTTTGGCGTTAGCGCGTAAATCTATTTTATCCATCAATTCAAATGTCAACCATGCCTATATATATCTGCTATAAACCCTAGCAGCCTCTATTCCTCCTTTCTATACATTCTATTCCTCCTCTTCCTCAATGGCAGACAAAATTCTATATTTCCAGATCGAATTGCAAATCAAATCCAAAGCTAAAATTTCAAAATCCTCAGAAAAATTTGAAAAAATATATATTGAAGCTTTCGATGTACGCATCTCAAAACTGAAATTCGTTTTTCGATTTGATGCATCGTTTGTCCAGAATTTCTAAATCAATTCTCGACCGTTCATCGCGCGTCGATGAGCGTTGTCGGATCGACGAACCATTTCTGGGTTTTGTAGAGGGGACCAAGGGGAGTCGATCAGTGGTGTTCGTTCGTGGAATCAACGGCTAGATTTGTGGAAAAATTTCAATTAGGGTTAAAACCCTATGGCGGCGGCTGTCACGCGTGGGCGCGAACGACGAGGCAACGCGTATGGGGGGTTGCGCAGGTGGTGGCGTGTCATCTGGAGGTGGGGCGTTGGCTGCGGCATGTCGCGGCAGTGGGCAGCATACGAGATAGGCGTTTCTAGGGTTGGAGGTGCGTGCTAGAAACTTGCGCGTGTTTCCTCTACAGGGGAAGAAGACGTATGATGACGTGGCAGGTGAATATGTTCTCTTTTATTTTTATTTTTTTTGAAATTCAAACACAATTTTCGATATATCTTTTACATACGAATATCAACTCACATGCAGTTTTTTTTTTGTTAGAATCGTATTGAAATTCTGAACATTTTCACGCTGGTTTAGACGAATTCTGAGACTGTCAAATTTTTGGGTTTAAATTGAATTTAAATTCAATTTAAATTCAAAAGGTGAGTGTTTTAACCCACTCACAACTTCTAAGATTTCTTATGTTTGTTAAATTAATTTTTGATGTGATTAAAATTTATCTATGATTGTTTGGCATATTTTAATCATCCTCTCAGTAATTTGCATTTATTTAATTAAATTGTTATTTAATTATTCATTGCATATAAACTGCCAGTTAAATTGTATTTATTTATTATTGCATATAAACTGTCAGTTAAACAGTTATTTAATTTATCATTGAATATAAATTGCTAATTAATACCTGTTGTTTATTTTCCGTTCTATATCGATGCTATTGTTTGAATTGGATGAGGATTGTGATAAATGGTTGATGGTTGATACTGGATGAATGGATGCTGTATTTTATATTGTTATAAACTGCAAGTTATTATGCATTTTCATTTCATTTGGGATTGCGGTTTGAAAAGATATGTAACCGTATTTTATTTTTAAATTACGGATTGAAATGATAAATATCTGTATCACTTGACCATAAGATAAAAAATTATATACAGACACCGCGGTCTATATATATATATATATATATATATATATATATATATATATATATATAATGTTTTGAAATGATTTTCTACGGTTTTGGAAAGGAATATACGGTTTAATAAATATTAAATTTCGATGTTATATAAATATTATTTTATATATATATATATATATATATATATATATATATATAGTTAAATCCTTGAATTTAAGCTATGTATAAAATTGATTAATAAAAATGAGTTTAATAATGGAGTTTGATTGTTTCATATTCTATGGTTTAGTACCTAATTGAGATATTGTATATAGAGAGTTTTTAAGTGACTTAAATGAAATTTAATTTGGGAGATAAATATGAAATTGGTTTAAATTGAATTATTTAAGAATTATACTTGAATAAATTTTGATCTAGAATTTAAATAAAAATGGAGATTTTAAATGGATATGATTCTTATAACTTGATTTGGTTTAAAGTAATTTAAATGAATATAAAGTTGAGATAAATGAATTTATCAAGTTAAATAAATTGAAAGAATATCCAGTTGTTTGAAGTTAAAAGTTTTACTTAAATTATATAGGATTTATTAAGTAAACGTTTCAAATCTAAATAATAGCAATTGAATTTGATATATATGGAATTATCAAAGAATTAGTTTTGAAATGGTGGAATATTTAAAGCTTTGAAATATATGGAAATTTGAAATGGTTTATTTGGAGGATCAAATTTGAATTTGGAATTTATTTATGAAATTAAAGAAGCTATTTTATTATATAAAGAAATTAAATATTTGAACCATTTAAGTAATTGAAGTTATGTTTCAAAGCTATGGGTTTTCAAGGTACATAGATTTGAAAGTGCTATGATTTTAGAAAAAGGATATATTTGAAATAAAAATGATATCATATTGATTTGGGTTTTAAAACGAAAATGATATCGTATTTTAATGGTTTTGAAATGAAATATTTATTCTGGTTTGAAGTATAATTATTTTAAATTGACCGCGGTGTTATAATAACGTTTGGTTGTTGAAGAGACCGAGATCGGAAGTTGTCATACTCTCTGCCAACCCCGAAAACCACTTTAACAACCGTGTACGCGGTGGAGATTACAGAATGAAGTTGGATGGTGGCGGCATTTCCTTTTAGGTAAATACGTGGACCCGACTCCCATGAGTTGGCATAAGGTGGCTAAAACAGGAGCGATTCTCGGGCCAATGAGGTCATTCCTCTGATCGGACGCACTCCTTCGATATTATACTCTGACATTTGGATTGATTCGGTGGTCACTTTTGATTTTTGATTTTGGGGGTGTTGTTCGAGGTGGGTGGTAGTAGCTGCTGCGCGTTACCACCAGCCCGGATGCGTAATTGGTATATCTACCCTGGCATTGCCTAGTTGTGTCGTGTCACCTATCCTATCGCGCCTTGTACGAGTTTGGTTTTCTCCCGTAGCCCGTGTGGTATCCTCTAGTGGCTTCCCGATCAGGAGGGACTATGATATTGGATGGACTACTGGGACTATTACGTGTTAAGGGGAATATTGGGTCACTCCTTAACGCTATTTAAAAGTATGTTTATTTTACTATAGACATTACTATAATAGCGAAATATTACTACATAGTAAATAGTTTAACGGATCCTTAGGAGATGTGAATCCCGAACATCTCTTGAGTTATTGCACTCATATTTATTTCTGTTAGTTCTGACTCGAGTGTTTTGTCTTTTCAATTCACTCGGGTCAGTCCATGAATTTCAGGATTGAAAACTTTATTTCTGGAGGACGAAGACGAAGGTTTCATTATTATTATTAGATTATATTGTTCCACTACACACTATATTCCGCTGCATCGATTTTTATTCGTTGGTATGTGCAACTCTGATATATATTGTATAAGTAAAATTAAATATTTTGTAAACAGCTTCATGAACTGTATATTTGATTATTATATTTTATTATTCTGCTGTGAGATTCTGTTTTGTTTTATTTCTTTCTTGTTTTTCTTATTTATCCCATAACAAATCCGCCCTTCCGTATGGTTTGAATTGGCACGTGTGTCGATTTAAAGCGTGCGAAAAGGCGGGATGTTACACCTTCTTACGACAATGGTAACATTCAACCTTGTCATTAAAGGCACCCTTCTTACCATTCTTACCACCTTGCTTTCTTTTCTTCAAACCTTTTAAAGATGATGTCACTCATTCAGAGAGAACACCATACCTTGACCCTTAAATGAACCTTCAGCTAACCTCAACATATTAAGGAGTTCAACAAGACTCATTTTCATTAGGGTCATAAAGATATTCAGTATGAATGGCTCAAACTACGAAGTCAGTGAGCCTATAATCAAGTCTACTTACAGTTCTTATTTTACATTAGTATCAAACTAGGAAAGTCTTATCAATGTAGCCTATCATCATTATGAAAAAATCCTATAAATTATTGCCCTTACTCATCTTTGTGTTGAATAGTATATTCCTAGCTATCTTATACCATGTGAAACGAGATCAATCCCCTACCAAGGACTTAAGGCTATCGAAGATTCTATGGACAAAAATATTTTTGTGTTGTCTTGCAATGATTTGTCTAAAGTAGATAGCAAAACATCCTCAGTTATGTCACAATTAGCTATCTATGTGTTATAAGATTTAAATGTTTCAAGATGTGCACCCTCAATAGGTTTGGTTTTTAAAGGTATGGTTATTATAGACCATAAACATTTATACATTAGTATTATTTTAATCACTCTTAGCTGACAGGTGTAATTTGGTTCAACAAGTTTCTCAATTTTAGAAAACAATCTTAGATTAGTCAATTTTTACGAATTATTTTCAAGTAGATTAATATAGTTTAATATAGCATATGTTCCAATAACATTATAATTGATAAATGTTATTTTTTTGTTTTCCTAATAGGGTTCCCATTAGTCGTTAGTATTTCTCCAAACCCTAAGAGAAATATTGCAACGACTCAGATTTTTAGTCATCTGTTATTAGAATAATCAACTAATTTTAAATATTGAAACATTAATTTTTATAAGTCGAATAACTTAATTTTTCTAATATTGAGAATATCTGAATTTATGAATTTTGAAAATTATACTAAATTTTCAAATGCTATTTGCTGGAAATGATAAAATATGTGTGTGTATGTGTGTGTGTATATATATACACACTTCACCATTGCAAATTTATGATAAATACACACACACACATATATATATACACACACAAATACATGCTTCATGATGACAAACATAAAACCAAGCATGCAATAAATAAAATCAAGCATATTATAAATCAAATCACCCATAAAGATCAAATCAGCCTAAAATAAAAATCAAATCAGTCCACATAAGAAAAGAAAACAAATGAAGCCTGTACATGCATCTCAGCCACCCTATATGTGTACCCATACCCACCCTATTGATCTACTGTCTTCTTTCCATTCTCTCTCTCTCTCTCTCTCTCTCTCTCTCTCTCTCTCTCTCTCTCTCTCTCTCTCTCTCTCTCTCTCTCTCTCTCTCTCTCTCTCTCTCTCTCTCTCTCTCTCTCTCTCTCTCTCTGTATATATATATATATGGCCATACTTGTTCATAATTAAAAAAAATCTCTACTGTTAAGATTAAAAAAAAGGTTGAGAGTTTAAAGGCTTAGAGAAAATTAGGCAGTTCATCTAGTTATAAACTGTGAGTAAACATCTTGTTTTATTTACTAGTTATTGTATATATTTATATAACTGTTGATTTTGGATGAATCTTTGTTCTATGCTAAGTGTATATGTATCTATGGAGTGTATATGTGTGTATATGAATGTGTTTGACATGTTCAATTCCACCTACAACACAAAAATACTGTACTTCTTCAAGGAAGCCTCTCTGTTCATGTTTTCTTGTTAAAACAGTTTTGACTTTCAACTTTATAAATCAATATCTCTACATCTATTAAGTTTTAAAACATGATTCCAAAACAAAAATTGTTTGTTTTTGAGTTTGAAACGTTTTAAAATTTATTTCGTTTAATTTCATCAAGCAGAGGCCGAGGAGAACTTATATAACCGTGAGTAGGTCAGTTATGGACGGAAATCAAATATCATAATTTAATGAATAACTCATATGGTTGTACTCGTAGTTGAAAAATATGATTTTTAAAGATGGTTTGAGGATTTTTAATGTTGTGTGGAGAGGGAATTACGGAGATGAATGGAATTGGGCGAAATGCCAAATCCGTTGATCTGAGCGATTTCGTGACAAGGAATTGGGCGTAGAGGAGGAGAGGTTGATGCTCAATCTAGGAAAAATAGTGCGATGATTTTTAGATGCGTGAGTGAGCTAGACGAATTCAAACTAGGGCTTTCGAGTGGTTTGTTTAGTCTTGGGTTCTCATGAGAATGACGGCGTCGATAGAGAGAGAGGCGTGCGCATAGGGGGATTTGGAAGTGGAGGCGATAGCGATGCCGTAGACGTAATCTGATGATGGATGGTGGTCGTGGGTGGCATGGCGAGGTGTTTGGGTGGCACTGTTTCGTTACAGTTTTGGGTTGAGAAGTTCGAATTTTCGAACTGAAGCTTTGACGCGTTTCCAGGTAGGAGGTCGCGTTGCGATGGTCATGGGTGATTTAGAGGGATGGTCGACGGCAAGGTACGATGGCTGGAGGCAGTGTGTATGTGCACACGTTCGTGCACAGATTCGTGCACGCGTATGAAAATGAAAGGGAGGAGAGGGAAAACTGGAAAAAGAAGAAGTAGAAGGGTTTGGGTCAAGTTTAGTTGGATGGGCCGAGTTTTCTCGAATGGGTTGTCTTTGTTGAAAAGGAAAGTTAATTGATTATTGTATTTAATAACCTATAAATTCAAAACCATTTTTTGTCCTTCGTATCAAATCCAATCGAGACGCAGATTTTTACGTCGAGATACTATCGCCAAGTATTTTCATTTAAACTAATATTGTTAAGATTTCTGCAATGTAAAATTTATTGATTTATAATAATTGAAAGTGAATAAATAAGTAATTTCTTATTTAATTAACTATATGTTAATTAATCAATTAATTGTTAATGGACTGTATAATTTAAATTAAATAAAAATAAATCATTTATTAAATTTCTTTGATTGACAAGTAATCCGGGTTAATTATAACTTGTCTCGGTTAATTGAAACAAATTCACTTCTGATTTCTAAATGGTTTAATATTAATTATAATCGTTGATTATAGTTAATGATCTATGCTTTGACTTTTATTTAGATATTGATTTCAATTATCTTTTGTATATGCCATTAAGTAGCCAAATAAAATACTATTGAGTAAAATTGAATTAAATGTGGTAAATTGGACATTTGTTTAGCGGAAATAAATCATTGTTCCGCTAATTAAATTAATATGACCCTGTTTAGCAGAATAAATCATCGTTCTGCTAATTTGGTCATTTATTTAGCAGAAATAAACCTCATTCTGCTATTACATTAGTGTAGACACTTAATTACATTCCAATTGGTTAGTATTGGATAAGTGTTGTATATACAATTAATTGTTAATGGTGAGTTTAATTTAAATATTTGATGTTCTGTAAATACTAGGATTATAACTTAGATAGTTATTGGAATTAATGGTAACTTGATTAAATACCATTGGAGTTACTAAGCCACTTTCCAAATTTGGAAGTTGATTTTTGAACCAAAGTTGTTTTAAGAATGATTATTAATTATTAATGTCATTTTAAAGATAATTAATAATTATTTGATAATAATTTAAAGTTAAATATTTTATGATTCTTAAAAGTTATTTAAAAGTATTTAATTATTGTTTCCAAAGTTATTTAATTATTTAAAATGTTTAAAAGTATATCTTAATTATTAATTAAGGTTATCTTATAATGATTTGATTTAAAATTTAATTATTATTTAAGAATTAATCGGTATTAAAATATTATTATTTCAAAAAAAAATTGTTTAAATATTAATATTGTTTTAAAAATAATATATTGTATGGTAAACTGTTATAAAAGAGCATTTTTCCTAAAACAAACTTGGGAATTTATATAAAAACTTTATAAGTATATATTTAAGATATTTATTAAAATGAAAGGTTTTAGGACGTAATGGTATATTTTCATAGCGTAATTCAAGGGGCAGAAACTGCCTACAGTTTGTTATGTTTTTCGCAGGAATATCGTCGTAACCATTGTGCAAACCGCGGTCTATGATTGATAGCATGGCACAAATCACGAGGCAAATATTGCCTAGGTTAGGTTTAGGTTTATCTAGGATAAAGACGTAATCATTGAGCTACGATCCATGGTTGATACCGTATGGTGCTTTCCATATTCGTTTTGAAAAAAATTCAAGTATTTTTAAAAGATATAATTTATTGATATACTTATTCCGGTGAAATAAGTATATGATTGTTTTGATAAAGAGTTTCAATTTCTCAAAATAAAATTTAGTGAGGCTTACTGATTCAGTGGGAAATGTGATTTTGATTGAATGTTTGTTTATTTGATAGTTAAATAATCAAATATCAGACCTTGATCGAAATATGCAATCCTTTTTAAATTTTGGTGGTATGGAATTATTCCCTACTTTGCACCGAAGGATCTTAACTATGGAAATATATGGGGAAAACACGGGAATTATATGGTACGGTTACCATCGGGTTGCTATACTGTACGTGTAAACTTGTGGATCTTCTAGGAAAAATGATAAGGAGATCCGTCCAATTAAACGGTTCGGGTTGATCCCCGATCTTATGTATTGTTAGATTATTTCCTAAAGAATCAGTATTGAACATTCCGAAAAGACGACGAATGGTTTTTGGAGCACCTAGGAAATGGAGAGTGTACTCGTAAGTGATGACTCAGAATCCATGACCTACTCTGAAACCATATAAGGTTAAATGGAGAAGATGCATTATATTTTGATATGTTGAAATCCATACGTGGTTCCGTGACATGTTGGAGTATGGAAATCTGTGTGAGATTCCAAGATCAATTGAGATATGGAATTCAGGTGTGATTCCATGACCTGTTAAGGTGTGGGAGTCCATGTGGGATTTCATAATTTATTTTGTAGATGGTGCATGAGCTGGAAGCCAGACATGGCCTCATCAGCGGAAATGACTAAAACCAGAGATAGGATGCATAGCCTAGGGGCCTAGCTAACCCATGAGGGTGTAGTCTTCTAGACCAACCCCAAGCCTAAATACCTATTCTAGTACCCATTAGTTCACAAAGTTTATTAGTTGGTCTAAATGTTGAGTAATATATTTGTATGAACTAACTGGGTTATAATACCATTGTTGGATCCGTCCCGTTTAGTAGCAATTGATATGGGGTAAATTTCAAAAAAAATCCTTAAGTGGATGTTAATGGGCTTATGTGAACTTTAGTTAGCATTTAGATCCACTCTGCATTTTAAAATAGTATTTTAATTTAAAATATTTATATTTGACTATATATTATAGACTTGAAATATATACACACATTATGATAATATAAAATAACAGCTATAAAACATGTGTTTAAAATATACACATACACATTTAGATATTGGGATTTATACACGTTATGTATATATAATATGCATATATACTAACATTTTAACATATATGATAATTTCATATCCATATCAAGGGAACACATATACCTAAGTATATACATATGTTTAAATATATTAAGACGTATATATACGGTTTGTACATACAGATTCTTAATACGTGCATACAAATGTAGTTTATATGTGTGTGTGTGTATGCAAGTATGTATTTAATAATTTTCCAAATATGTGTAAATTGTAAAATCATATAAATATATGTGATTATAAAATGCATTTAGACATTATAATTATATACATGCACATAGTTTAATTAAATTTATTTAAATCCATTTGATTGACTAAATAAAAGGGCAATAACTTGAATCAAAAAACAACATTTAAAATTATCTTAGTTCAAATCTAGTTTGATTAGGTCAAAATATTTATATTTGAATTTAAAATAAAAATGACTATTCCAAAATATTAGATAAAAACTTAAACTCAAATATTAAATATAACTACTAATATAATGAAAAAATTCAAATATATTTATTTTCCAAAGCATACTAATATTATATATTTTGGCCTAAATATTTCATAGTAAAATATATAAAAAAATATTTTGATTAAAAACATTTTTATGTTTATTATTAAATAGTTTATAAATTAACATATATATATATATATATATATATATATGTATATAACTAAAATACTCTCAATCGATATATATATATACATATAAAAAAAACAAAAGCCAAGAGCCTTTTATATATATATATAACACACACATGTGTATATATTTAAATTTATTAAATAATATATATAAGACAAAATCAATTTCAATATCTATATAAGAAATGTTTCTTTAATAAAATAATTTAATGAACCATAACATAATTTATAAAATATATATAAATTAATATATGGTCGAAATATCATTTTATTGACTTATAATTTTAATACGTATATACATACATATATAAACATGTGTGTGTATCTGTGTGTGTATGTGGCGCATGCAAATTTAATAATAACTTCATGCAAATCACCTTTTAGTTCTAAAATTAGTAAATGAAATATGTATACATATGGCAATATCATATGTTCTAACGCAAGGTTGTAGACATGTAGTTAGATTATAAAATAAAATTTAACTTTCGAAGATCTTGTCGTTTACTACATGTTAATCTCCTTGTCTCACAGGATCTTGAATCCAATACTCGAACTTACAAAGGATTGATTGTTGCCACTGATGGAATAATGTATTTAGAAGAGGGGATGCAATGGAGATTGGTCTTGATAATGGCGACTAAGGCCGTAGAAATTATGAGTTGGATTCAATATGTGTTGGTGTGTATAAAGAGCTAATGAGAAACATCTTCCACCTTTTACTCGGTCTTCAATAGAAAATCAAATGCCCTCCCCTTCATCTGTGGCCAGCAATGCTGGAATGACACATCATGTATCAAAAAATCTTCAATCCATCTAATAGTTATTTATATATTTAAAGAATTTAAGTATATGCTGATATCGTACATCAATATATGCATAGATAACATTTATATTTACACCTAGACAATTACTAATGGCCTTTGAAAATATTAAAAGCTACCTATTTATTAGAAACATTAGATACATTGATAATTAATAGAAATATTAATTATTTTACCTAATTTATAACACCTTAAAACAAATTAAATCAGTTGATATTTCAAAGACTACAAAAATTCGATGTGTGAATCATGGGTATGAATTCAGTCGGTGATTAATATTGAATAATTCATATATTAATGTTCATTCATCACCTAGCTGATGGTTTGATAGTTTGGATGAAATCACCCATTACAGTTCTTTTTAGTAATATTATTGATCAACTAAAGTTGCACCCTTAAGCAACGATATAATATACACGGGTTATCTTGTCAATACTATTCGCTATAAGATATATATATTATATATTATATATATAGTTTGGCATTGGTCAAACTCCGACGATATTCATATACAACTGTTTAGTCCATCTACAAAGTTCTTGGTTCAATAATAACATTTATTATTAACCATTTTACTCTGGCCTGAGATTTTGATTTTGAGTCGACCACGGTTGACTATGATACTAACCTCATACAACCGAAGATACAAATTCTCTATTAAATAGTGTTTCACTTTTTAGCTTCAACCCAGAAAATATCTATAATCATTCGATGGTCGGCATGCCATGGTATAACTATAATCAAGGTGGAGCATTAATGTCGAAGTTGCATGTTATTCTCATGTTGAGAGAACCGTGTAACATTATCATATTGAGGTTTTCTCTTTGAACAAGTTGTTATGAACCAACTAGAAAACCTCGATCGAGTTATCCTATAATTTACTTAACTATAAGTATGTAACCCCTTAGTGCCCCCAACCCCAACTGCCATGAGTAATACTCTACCCGGCATTTGGAGAGCACTACATAGCATGGTCTCAGCCAATGTCCCGATATTTTTTTTCGAAACATCTCGACCTGAATATTTAAAATAAAATGTTATGTTGATTAATGATTAATTACTTATGGTTACAACCATTTGCTTCTATAATCGTACAACATTTTATCTAAGGAATTTTAGTAAATATGTCATGGAATATTGCAATCGAGGATTTATGTTTGAATTTAATAAATATATATTGTATTTAATGTGTTTGTTTAGTGTTTTGTATTTTCAGGGTAGTAAGAGCTTTTCCTTTGGTATCAAAGATGCATCGGTGAATACAAAGTTTTTTGTTTTTAAGACACAACGGTTCAAACTTTAGTACGATGTCAAACATTGATTTCATATTTCTATGCAAAGATACGGCCGAGTTGTAGAGCATAAAAGAAATAATATAACTTCAACGGTATTCATTTCAACACAAAAGGAACACTCAAATTTCTGACATATTCACATTATATTTTTTAGGACTAATCAAAATATCACACGCTGAATAGTTCAAACCAAAGTTTTATCTCAAGCCGATACTTCTACATTATTTTTTAAAAACAAAGCTCTATATGGTTAAAAAGTTAAGGTCTCGTTTGGTTTCGTTTTGAGTTTTTTGTTTTGTGTTTTCAACATACGCTACAAAATACAAGAAATTGTGGAAATTTTTTTACAATTCTTGGCCATTGCGACGATGGACGGGAAATGGAGGAGAGGAATTGTTTTCCATCCTTTTGTTATGTTTCAAAACACGAAAAATTAAATAAACTTGTTTTCTATTTTCTCTGTTAGTTTCATTTTTCAAAATTGAGTGTTTTTCGATCATACATAATAAATGCAAACTTTTATTTAGACGAAAACACAAAACTAAAAATAGTAAACCAAACGGGGCCTAAGCATCTCTTTCAAGCGCAGATTTTCAATAAAAAACAAGGAGAATACACAATCATCATAATTCAAATGCACCGGGATTTTTATCAATCAAATCTGTCATCCACACTTCAACTGCCGTCATCTCCATCCCAACTCTTTTTTTGCAAGTATAACTTCGTCACCAAAATTTCATCTCAATCCAGACACCATAGATAGATTTGAACAGCTATAGCGTTATTGAAAATTATCATCGTCATGACAAATTTTTCAGCAGCATCATCTCAGTCCCAACTCATGTTAAGGTATGCACAATGTCTTCGTACACAACAACTCTGGCCATCGTCATCTTCCTTCTACAAGCACCAACCACAGCGGCACAGCCAAGCGTCACGACATCAGACATAAGCGACTTCGTTTGCAAACATTAGGGTCGACCCCAGGGTTAAAGTGACGCAGCGGATAATATGAAAACAAATGAAATCGTTGGAATGTAGCAATCGGTGGATTGAGTATACTGCAATGCCCAAATTCGTTGATCCGAAGAACCGAATTCTAGCTATCCTTAACACGTTGATCACGCACGATACCGTGATGAAGGATCTACGATTCTTCGACGTTGATCAAGCGCACTTGATTCCGTGAATCGGCTTCACAAACGAAAATTCGAGCGCACTCGAATGACGTAGGTGGAGATAGGAGATCACCCTCGACTATCAATTAGAAGAAAGCACAAAGCAATCAAATGGAAATTTTATTCAAAAGTCAACAACCCTTACAAATGTCTTCACATGCCTATTTATAGGCTACAACTCACATGGTTCAATATTTACAACACAAGTACACGACTTAAGAGTACATAGTACAATGACTTAAAAGAACAATGCACGCGACTTCATTTTCTCCCTAACTCGGCTACGACTTAGCAAAAAAAATAGCAGCGGCTTAAGGAAAATAGCAAACGGCACAACCTTGCGACTCAAGTAATAAGTCGTTCGCGACTTATGGAGCAGATAGTAAGTCGTTCGCGACTTTACTGAAGCTATTCAAATTTTCACGCGACTCATCAATATTCGCGAGTTAATAGAAGGTGGTAATGTAATCTCGACTTTGCTAGAAACAATTCATATGTCATTCGCGACTTATAGATTAGGGCATAGGTCGTTCGCGACTCAATTGTTGGAACCGATGTAGGGTGAGGCCACGGGAGGGAATTTGGGATGTGTCGTAGGTCGCGGAGGGGCAAGGTCTTGGGTCGCGGCGGTGATTTAAAGTGGAGATGGAAGTGGAGATGGCTAGGTCATGAGTCGCAGTGGGAGGTGACTCGCGGGTCGTGGGATGGAATTTAGGTCGTGGACTGCTATGGAGGTGGGTTGAGTCGTGAGTCGCGGATGAAGTGGCGGTCGAATTGAGTCGTAGGTCGTGGTGGGGATGAGTCGTGGATCGTGGACTTAGGGTGGAGGGCGGCAAAGTGATGAGTCGGCCGCGACTTAAGGTAAGTGCTTCATCATAAAGGGAGCAAAACAATTTTCTAGGCAACCCTCATGAAAAGCAACCCCCAACCTGATATGCATTAGACAGCAAAGTTCACAGTAATCTAGTGGAGCATGCAAATGTTTATTAGTCATAATTTTGCTTTTTTAGTAAAATTTAAAATCTAGTTAGATTCACTTTGTTTGTCACTACTTATATTTATTTTAGTATAATTGTTATTTTGTTCAACTAGAGACAAAATAATTGCACTTCTTCTAGGACAACTCAATTGATCAAACTGGCACAAGCAAGAATCTTCGAAATTTACCACCGTTCATCTCAAATATCAAAACACCTAGGCATGGGCGCGGGTCGGTTTTGTATGGTTTGAGTCCAAACTGCTTTCGCACTGTATCAAAAGGTTGATCAAAAATACAAACCACTATACTAATTTTTTAAATGGTTCGGTTTCGGTTCAGTTTAATGTAACACAAGTTTTGGTCCTACCCGGTTTGAACCTATATTAAATATAAAATAAGATAATTACTTTCATCAACAATCAATTTACGAAGGCAAATATACAAAACTTTAACATTAAAACAAACAATGTTATATTGAAATTAAAGATTAATTTTTAATTCTTAATTATATAAATATTTTAATTTGACACTTAGCTACAATTGAGATTTTTTTTCAGTAGACTAACAAATCAGCAACGTTAATCAATTCATAATTATTAAGTAAAATGACTAAGATAAGACTATAACTAGCATTTATCTAAAAAAATAAGTGAAAAATATTATATAAAACTATAACTTCTTCCTTTATGACAACGATTGTTACTAATATAAGCTGAAAGCAGAATATACATCATTAGAATACAAAATGAGATACGAGTTGCTTATATTTTTGTCATAAGATTACTAATGTAAATATTCGGTTCGGTCTATTTTACTATGACAGTCTGAATTTCAATACCGTTTGAATCAACAATAAACCACACATGTCTAACCCAAAGTTAACAGAAAGTCATATCATCAAGGGTAAAATATGAAAATAGAAGAACATAATAGAATCTCACTCAAATGGAATAACATATAATATTGAAAAAATGATTTTACAGCGGAAATTTTTTGAAATACATATATCAGAGTCTAACCTAAATTCAGCTTGGAAAGTTATAAACATCTGTCCTGCAAATGCTGACAATCATCAATCAATGCAGAATAAGCAAAGCGGATAATAGAATGTCCACATGTAGATGAATATCTCCAACTCTCCTATGGAAACTCCAACTGTCTTCAACTAAACCTAAAATTACTCGGATCTGATCTGAGTATTGAAAATACCCATGTCAGGCTTGATAAACAAGCGTGAGAAAAAATCAATAACAAAGGACAGGGTCATATATCAGCCCTTGAATAAAATCCTTTGAAAAGATAGAGTATCTCATAAAACTATGTCCACCATAAAAACGGATAAGTTTTTACCTTATGATAACTAAATCGCTTTTATATATCAAAATATTTGATATTATTTCTAATGGCATTTCTTTTAAAAACATTTGCAAGTAAGCTTTTTAATCTTAGCCGAAATGTTGCATTATTAAATTCTAGCATACTAACCACAAACGCGGATTCTACAAAAAAAAATGGCAAGCACTTATTAGAGAATGGATTTTCATACAAATGACCAGGTAAAGAGTCTACCTTCCGATGGGTACACCTCTAAATGGATGTCTCGAGGACCACATAACAAATGCTCCCTGCCAACACAAGACCGGCCTACCTCTATGCTTAAACAGTACCGAATATGTCATCCCATGGTCGTTACTAAGCTATATCCGAGCTCTCGATTTTCATACACCACATAAATTACTACCCTGGATCCATAATGGATAAAATTATATCTAGAAGGGAATGATCACACCCTAATGGTTGCGAACCATTTAGCCTTGCTGCATCTAACCTTCTTTCGGTCATTTGCTGGTTAATGAGGCTTGAGGTAATGATTACCTTTACACATAGCACATCTTTTTCCACTTCGAATGCCACATTGTCATTCCATAGCAACATAAATGATTTCTATAAACGTATGACTTTCTGAGCTCGAATGTCTTGGAAAAGAGTGTTAAGCTAAGAGAAGGTGTCTTCTTCGCCACCAACTAATATACATTATATAAAGACCACTCATTGTGATTTGGAATGCAAGGTCAGCCACTCGTTCATACAAGTTATCCAAGAACAGAACAAACGTAAGGCGTCTCCTACCACATCATAAGATTGGTAGTGAATAGTCCATGTGTTTTTAAGATTTTTCGTAACAATGAGACCATCACGACTAAAAGTATTTCGGGAGTTATCCCTAATCAAATAAACAAGCAGCCCTTTGTCACTATTCATCTCAATATCTTCAACTTCTGATCTTTTACTTCGAATACAAAGATTGGTTCGAAGTGGTTTTCGAATAGGAATCACCCAAATCTGACCTGGTTCCTTCAAAATCCAATTGTCGATAAACATTGAATATGAGTACACGGGATTTATTAATCCTTTTTCCCATTCATTTCTTTTGAGTCAATTATGAAAATTCCCTTTTTATCTTATAGTAATTCTAATGTAATTCACTTTCTCTTAGGAAAATATTTCCAATTTTCTTACTTAACATTTGCTCCAATTTTTTTCGATTTTTAAGTTGGTCATAAAAACAATGTTATTTCAAACATCGTTTACTGTAAACTCAAAAATCAATATTAGAAAACATAATTTAGTAAATAGGATCATGGAAATTATTCTACTTTCACTCAATATCAATTTCCATATTCAACAAGTGCTATGGGCGGAATAACGGTGAAATCGCCTTTGAAATTCCACGAATATGACGAGTTTCCTCTTTGGACTTTAATAACAAGTATAAAAAGATCATTTCTATGCAATCCAAGTTGTAATGTATAATCAAAATCTTCTATACTTAATTTGCTTAAGTTTTGGAAAATATAAATTCTCTTTTATTATGAGAAAACTTAATATGATCTTTTAGAGCAATCAGGATTTCCCTTCGATCTGTTCCACCCCTCGTTTAAAAGATAAAGCGAATGCTAGGTAATTTCAAGGCATTAGTTACTTCATCCCTACCTTGGTTACATACCTTGATTTATCGTTTAGTTCGCATAGGTGGACAAATGTACTAGTTGTTTCCGCGTACTCAATTATTGATTAAATCATTTTAAAGTTCCCTAATTATTCATTTAAAAACATTCCTAAATGATTCAGAAAAGAATCGCCAAAACTGCTGCAAAAGCGTTGCAAAAAGCGTTACAAATGGTGTTTTAAAGCTATATTGACCAAATTGACTTTTCTGTCATTTAAAATTTCACATTTTCGACTTAGATCACTTTTTTTAAAAGATTTTTAGAATTTATTTCATATTTTTAAAACATTTAAAATACCAATTTTAAACTTTGGTCACTTTACTACAAAAGCACGATTTTTCTGAAAATTAGTTTTGGACATATTTCAAAATATACAAGATGAAATCTTGATTTTATTTTCGCATTTGAAAAATATGGATATACTGGTCCGGACATTTCTTGTTTTGAAGAAACCCGAGCTATATTTCATTCTGTATATTCATTTAAACTTTCCGACGCGAAATCGCGAGCTACCATTGCGCGACGCGCCTAATTTTAACTTGATTTTCAAAACTTGAAATAAATTCTCCAAATTGAACATGATTACTTATGAAAACATTATAAATCATTTTAAATCAATATTTTCACTTACTAAAGTATATAAAGTATATTTTCACTATTCTCATATTATAATATTATTATAATCCCAATATTTTAATATTAAATTTTTAAAATTATTTCTATTCAATTTCAATTCTAACTTCAAAACTTTATTAAAATTTAGATTTCAAATCTAATGTCGATTTTAATTTAAATTTCAACTTCAATTTCAATTTCAGTTTTTTTCAAATCAATTTCAATTTCACTATTCATCTAAATATTGATTTCAAAATCAATTTCACTTATGATTTCAAATCCGATTTATTTTGATTTCAAATTCAATTGTACTTCAATTTTAATTTCATTTTCAATTTAAAATTGAATTCCACTATTCAAAAAGAGGCTTAATAATTCCAACACATAACATATTAATAAAATTGGTCATATTTAACAAAGGGATTAATTAATCCAAAATGAGCATGATTACTTTCAATATTCATCATTAACATAACATCCACTTGCACAACATAGTGATTATTAATAAGTAAGTATATTATCATAATTTAACTATTCAACCAACATATTCAAACATTCATTTCAGCCAAACATCCATATTATCAAATGGTGATAATTAACATAACATATAAATAGGATAATCATGATTATTATAATGTAACAAAACATGAATTAAATAGTAATGAGAATTTCTCACGTTCGTTTCCACTTTGTCAAACTTTTCTACGAACTAGCGTCTTGGCTTCTTTTTAAATTCGTTCCTCGCCTTTGGAAAGCCAGACTCTCTTTTCTCTCTTTACTTTTTCTTTTTTTATATGAAAGGGTGTGTAGCTTGGAGGGGGGTACGGCTAGGGTAATGGAGGGTATAGGGGGTGTACGGCTTGGGTATGCTTGGGTGGAGGCCTAGGGAGGTGGGTGGCTGGGTAGGTGGGGATTTTTGCTCGGATGTGTGGGTTGGAGGTGGGTATAGGGAGATAGGGGCGTGTAGGGTGGTTACCATGGGTGTAGCACTCGGCAAGATGGTGGAAAGGTGGAGTTATGATTTTGGTAATGGTGGAGGAAGGGAATGAAGAAGAAGAGCTTAAGGAAATGAAGGGATTTCTATGTGAGAAAATGAAGGGGTTATGGCCCCTATTTATACACGTAGCTTCCTTGGCTAATTACTATTTCAACCTTCTCTACTTTTGTATTTTATTTTCATTTTTTTTTTACTTTTTTGATTTAACCCTTAAGTACATGCATTTATGGAAGGATATGATAGCTTATTAATGTGATTTGTATTTATGGAATGAATACTCTTTTTTTCTTAAATTTTGTATTTTAAAGAGAAGACTTTTGTCAAGATTTGATTTGCATAACACTTGTTAACATATTAGGATGTGCATTTAATGTTAGGAATGATAATTAAGAAGTGCATATGTTTAGTAATAAGAGGTGCCATCATTTCCTTACTTACTAAAATTTAAAAGATATAAATTTGCATGTTTTCCATGCAAACACATAACATCTATTAATAAGATATGATATAAGAGTAATGATGATGTTTGTAAAGTTTTATTTAAATTTAAAATTGCCAAATCATGTTTTTTTAACTTAACTTAAATTGAAATGAATTCTTGTTTTATATGGTAAATGTATATGTGTTTATAGTTTGTAAATTTGTACATATGTGTGTATATGTGTTAGGAAACATATCATGTTGCAACAATGTAGCGACATCTTGTTTTAGTCAAAAATAATGTTTTTATTGACATATTTTACAGTCAAAATTTTACGTTTCCGTTTAACCATTCATTATGTAAACCAACTTGGAAAATGAACTTCCTACTACATTTAATAATTTAAAACAAGTGTACTTTGGTTAAAAACCCATATCATTAGTGTTAATATTAATTTTTTGAAATACGATGTTGCATTGACAAAATGTAATAAAGCTAGAATATTTTTGTAAAATGATCATAAGTATATTTTCCAAATCTTTACCATACTTATTGTTATTATTATTAAGTGATTTTAATATAATTTGTCCATTCAAATAAATTTTTAAAACTATTTATTTAAGCATTTATTTATTTTTAATAAAACTTAACTTTTGGCAATTTTGTGATGAAAATTATTAAATATAATATAAAAAAAATTTGCATCCTTATCATTATTTACAACATATTTACTTAAGGTCTAAACCAATTTAAAATTAACAAAATATCTGATTTTCGAAGTTGTGAAATTACGGATCGTTACATTTAATATGGCCAGTTCAATCGTTCAAATCGTAACCAAACCGTTTCGGTGCGGATCGGTCCGTTTTGGGTATTTGCTTTGATTAAAAGTGCTGGTTGTTTCTGCGGTGCGTTACAGACGGATTTGGTATATAGGTTTATGTCCACCGTCAAAAATACCTACCACTTTATTTTCCAAGCAGCAACGAATTTCAAACTCAGGCATCAACACACACAACCTGGTCATAAATCCAGGATACGACAATCAATCGGTTACATCACAAACTCGAGCAAGGTTAGCATCACTAGTAGCGAAACATGAGTAGTTTTCTAGTGCGAGTTCTCAGATCCATGATAATGAGAAAATCCAAGCAGCAGGCATTTCAGCAACTATAGATCGGAGACAGTTGTTAGATTTAGGCTGCGTTATCTTCCAGCACCACTGCGACTTCAGACATTTGTCATTTCAATTAGTAACCTCCAGATCAACGTAAGAAGGACGAGCTCTCCAGATCCGATTCACAACATAATCTAGACCAAAGTAAAAGGACCAGGCACCGCGATTATATTTGATGAGCACAACCAGACTTAGATCAAGACAAAAAGTTTTTTGAGGCTTCGATTTCATTATTTGGCTTTTTTCTGGAGAAGAGTTGGAATTTTAAGACCGACTATTTAGGAGAAAGAAATTTGTTTATTTTTTGGAAGCAGCGAAGGGGAGTCTCAATCTGAAGCAATGCTTCATCCATGTGCTGCAATGATAACATGTGATGGGGTTTTTTTTCTCTACAAATAGATCCCTGCAAGGTTGAGCAACGGTTTGTAGTTCATGGATTCTCATGTTAGGGTATTGGATCGAAATAGAGTTATTAAATAAAATTAGAATATTAATTAGTAGGGTTTGCAAGTTTACCGGTTGTAAGCGGTTGATTATTTGATTCTAGTAGTAACTTTAAGGGTAGAATCAAACATTAGGTGAGCTGGGTACAATTTTTATTTTTAGTTTTTGCATTTATGTTTCCATACCTTATTTTACATTTTATCGGTAAATTTGTAAAATAATTTTAATACCCTATTCACCCACTCTAAAATGCATTGCATGATCCTACAAGTGGTATTAAACCAAGTTTTTAGGATTACTCTAGAGAAATGTCTAGTTCAAATAATTATTATTCTGAAGGTCGGTCTTGTAGCTGGACTAACTAATT
Organism: Allium cepa; assembly: GCA_030765085.1. Lineage (NCBI taxonomy): Eukaryota > Viridiplantae > Streptophyta > Magnoliopsida > Asparagales > Amaryllidaceae > Allium > Allium cepa. The sequence goes on along the minus strand of CM060932.1, from coordinate 312,198,353 downwards.
ATGCTTATTCAAAGACGATGATGAAAATATTTTCGACTTCAGTTGATTGCGATGTTTGGGATAGATTAGAAACAGGTTACACTTCACCATGACAATAATCAATGATGTAGATTTGCTAAGTTTAAAAGACAAATGAGACATAGCTGATAAGAAACTTCTTTCACTAAATGTTAAAGCTCCGAAAGCTTTTTACTGTGCTCTTAATAAAACTGAATTAATTGAATTTCTCCTTATTTGGCTGCATGAGAAATTTAGCACACTTTGGATTTTGAACGTGAATGTACATCTCAAGTGAAGAAATCATGTCTTGCTTTACTCTGTAATGAATGTGAAAATTTTGTAATGCTAAAGAAAGAAAGTATAAAAGAGATGTATGGATTTTTTTGGTGTTGGTATACAATTCCATAGCTTTACGCAAGGTGTACACAGGAATGGAGTTGGATTGAAAAATACTGAGAGTTCTTTCAAATATTTTGAGACAAAAGTAAAAGTTACGCAACAGAGCAAACAAAGCATGGAGGAATTGATTGGAATTCTCATAACCTATGAGATGAAAATCAAAGCTAGGGAAGATCGTGACAACTCAAACTCAAAGAAAAAATCAGTTGCACTTCATAGTATTCTTGATAGTGATGATGATTGTCCAAAAGGAATTTCAAATCTTCAATCAGAAGAAAATTTGTTAATTCACAACCATTTAAGAACTTAAATAATTCAGATGAAGAAATCATTTGTTGCAAATGTTGATAGACGGGCATATCAAAAACAACTATCTGTCGACTCAAAATGAAAAAGGAAAGAAAAAGAAAAGATGGCATTTGTAGAAACTATGATGAAGAAGGAGAAGAGTGTATTGAGAGTGATGAACATGAAGCAAATTTGTGTTTGATGGGTCATTCATCTAAGGACGATAGTGATGAAGATCCAAGTGAGGTGTCAAAATTTTGTTTCTAAGATTTACTCCAAATTTATCTTGAATTAATAAGAATAGTTGATAGTCTTAGTCTTAAAAACAAAAATTGAAATCTAAAAAAGCTGAATTACTTCACGTGAAATAATATAGTAGAAACCAAACTTGAAAAGGTTAAAGAAATTCAAAACATTGAATGTGAAAACTATAATCTTTAAATAAAAAGTTGAATGAATATAAGATTAACATCGAAACTCTTAGAAATGAGATTTTGATTTTGAAGAAAAATGTTGACATAAAAAGAGAAAATTTTACCAAAAGATGCACCATGCTTGTGAAAGAAAACACGTCACTTGAATCCAAAGTCCAACACCTTGTGTCGACTGTTGGTAAATTTTCCAAAGGTGAAAAGTCGCTTATTATGTTGTTAGGTAATCTAATATACGCAAACAATGAGTTTTGGAAAATCACATGTTAGGGAAAAGCTAAGTGATAATGCTTAAGTTAGAAGCGTATTTCCAATATGTCTAAGTTGTGGTAGAATTGAATATAGTTGCAGTAGGGGTTGGTATAGGAAAAAGAATAAAATTTTAAGACAAATTTGGGTTCCCAAAGGGTCCGTTAATAACTATCTCGAATTAAACCATTTTGGAATACCTAATAACTTAGTCGCTAATGCTAATAGACCTATGAAGTTTTCTAGGTCATCTCATTCTTCCTATGCATAGATATGTTGGTAGGCTAAAGGATAGAAAGAATGATATTTAGACTTAGGTTGTTTCAAACATATAATGAACAAAAAATCAAAGTACCTTATCCTAAAAAGTTATGAAGGTGGAAGTGTTACTATATACGACAATGGTAAATGTAAGCTTATTGGAAAAGGTAAAGTACGTAAAAATACTCTCTTTAACTTATACTCACTAAGTTGAAAACTTACATCATAATCTCATCTCTATAAGCTAATTTTGTGATATAGGCATGAGCACTGTTTTTTATACTGATATTTTTAAAATCATTGATAAGTTCTCACGTGATGTTGTGATTACAGGTCATAGTAAAGGGGATGTTTATTCTCTCTCTTTTGGTGATTTATCCTTTCCAAGTGTTTAGCAAATAGAGATGAAAAGGCTACTTATGGCACAGAAGGCTACATGCTAGCATGGGATTATTAGAGATGACTGAGAGAAAGAAGTTAGTTAGAGGATCGCCACATCAAAAATTCAAAAATGGTAAAGTGTGCAAAGGTTGTACAATGGTAAATTTAATTGATCATCTTTCCATGTCAAAAAACACTGTGAGTGCCTCTAGAATTCTTGAATTAATTCGTATGGATTTGTTTCATCCACATGATATTGGTAGTTTAAATGGTAAGAAGAACTATTATATGTTTGTTATGATTACTCTAGGTTTACTTGTGTTTATTTTCTAGCCAAAAAGTCTAAAACATTATATTCTTTTTCAAAATTTGTAAAACTTGGCACAAAATGAAAAATATTTCGAATAATAACTTTAAGAAGTGATCACGGCGGTGAATTTAAAAATTGGGATTTTGAAATTTTCTGCGATGAAATATTTTTACAAATAATATCTTCACATTCGCAATATTTATTTTTTGTATATGGTGAATGACAATATCTAGACCATGTTAGAAATCCAATGCACTATTTTTTTTTACTTTAATCATACAGTTTTATCTTTTTCATTAGTTTAAAGAAAATATATTTATTCTATTATTTTATATGTTTTATTTTCCGTGAATACTTTACCATTAAAAACAAGATTATAAAAGGGCTGCTTCTCTTTTTATATGTTTTTCATTCACCATTTCTAGTTAGTAAGTTTGCTTTTGAAAATTTATTTTATTAGTTACTATCATGCATTAAGAACTAAAAGTTGAAGCATAGTAAAGTTTTTTATTTGACATGTCAATAAAGCACGAGCTAAAGTGGTAACTGGTATTAAATCAATGTTGCTTATTCGATAAATCAAGTGAAAATGAAAATGGTGAAACTATAAACATGAAAATTTTGGGAAAGTGACATAGATTATTAGATGACTGAAGCAACAATGAATATAGTACAAAAATAAAGAAAATAATAAAGTTGTATAGTATGCGAATTTCTGAGTATTTTAAAGCCTATATTATGATTGGTATCTAATAGAATATCTCAGTAAACAGATTGTAATCTGTAAACTATGTGCAAGCAGTCTTTGATAGTAGTATGACATTATTTATCCAAATATTTAAAAACTTAACATCAATATAGCATTATAACATTGATGACCCACCTTTCTGACTCCTGAGAATGACACTTAATACATCTAAGGTATTCATGTGTCATTGCCCTAGCATCCGAAAGACAAGTTGTCATAGGAAAAAATAAAGAATAGAGCAAGATAGAATATTAAAAAAATTCACAATGGAATGGTTACATATAATACAAAATAATAGTACAAAAGGTTACTCCTTTAATGGAGCTATCAGAGTTAAATAAAATTACTACATCTAATCGATTTGTAGCTAAACATTCTGACTTATCGACAAGCACCATTGTCCAAGTGGTTAATTGATTCGGCTTTGGTGCAAGAGGTCACAAGTTCGAAACTTTCTTTCGAACGTTTATTGACATGTGATATGTTGTCCCATTGATTTGTTGTATATAAAGTACCATTTAAAAAAAAAACATTCTGACTTATCATTTTAGATACAAAATACATCTTCATAATCATGCAACGGAAAGAAATAACTAGATAACTAAGGAGCCGTTTGTTAGATCATCATCTTCAAAGTGCTTTAAAGAGAAACCTGCTACTCTTGGACTACTCAAATATAACAGAGTACCTAAGAGTTTAGGAAAAATAAATAACTCAGGTCAGACAAAATGTCTGGTATAAGTAAAACTCTGAAACAAAAGGAATTGTATTTAGCAATAATATGTGGGACTACGCTGCTAACGCGGAATGGGCTTTCTCCTACATAAATTACAACCAAACATAAGAATGGAAAAGAACAATAAAAAACAAATCCAAACATAGACGATGGACAAAAATAGTATAAAGATCCAGACTTGAAAAAAAGGAAATAGTCTGAACAAAATCCAAATTGGACAGAATGGATAAAACATGACAATAATCCAAACTTGATAGAACAGACAAAATCTATAATTAAACATCATAAAGAGTGGTTGACTTTTCCGGTTGTGATTATAAAAAATAATAATTTGAAGGTTCGAATCAAATAAGAAAAGGAAAATTTCCAATAAATGACTAGGAAGATGCACCACCCTTGAAGTGTAACTCTAGTAATATACTTCTAAGAAGCTCATATACTCTATGACACTTCTTGAAAATGTACCAACCGGACCCCACCAAACCTTACCAAGTATCCGAATATTTCACATCCAAATGCGCAAACGAATCCAATCTAGATGAGATGTGAAAATACCCTAATGGAAGCAACCCCACATAGCTAGACGTCCTTTCACGCTTTGGGTTCAGTCATTTACCGGCAATGGATTACTATCGAGGATATATATAATGATCGTATATGGAAATTAAGTCTTATATCGTTACCACCACTCATTGAGTTCAAACTTGTACTTTTTCTTGGTTAACAATAATAGCGGACAAATCAAGGTAGTCTTACCTTGCAGTCTTGTCTCACCACTATTCTTAACTTTCAAAATAGAAGCAAGTCTACCTTTTCGACGTTTAGTGCTAAGTACACAAATAAATCATTTCCATATAAGTAATATCGCTTTAAGAAAATTAATTCATTTCCATAAGCGAATCAATTTTTTTTCTTTTAAAACCGAATTCATGCTTGGCTTCACGTTACAAGTATTAGCTTTAAAACGCTTTGTTAAAAGAGTTTACTTTAAACATCATTATAAAAATGATTTAATAACTTAAAACATCCTTATTACATTTATTAATTAACTTTAAACTTCATTAATTTAGTTGATTGATTGACTTCAATGGCCCTTAATTCAAAAGAAGTTAATCACCTCTAAACAACATTAATTTAATTAATTAATAAAAATTAATTAAATTAAATTAATAATTTATTATCATTATTTAAAATGAATAACAAAGCAAAAAATTCCTTTTTTACTTTGATAAATTCATTTTGAAACTTCATTAACTAAGCCGATAAATTAACCTCAAATGCCTTTAATTGAAAAGGGTTAATTACCTTTAAAACATCATTAATTCAATTAATTTGTAATATTCAAATATAATTAAATAAATAAATAAATAAATAAATAAATATCATTATTTAAAAATGATTTATCTTTATTAATAGTTGTAATAGCTTTGGTGTCACATTTTTTTGCTATCAACCTGTACTACCAAAAACGCCCCTATATATATTATCAAATATTAATAACTTCAAATTAGGATCTAATATTAAACTTTTTATACAAATTCAAATGCATCTAAAAGTAGGATCTTACAATTAAACATGCTATGCAAATTCAACACACTTCTAAAAATAGAATCTCAAATTAAACTTCCTTTATAAATTCAGAATACTTCTTTACAAATGTACAACACTAATATCACTTAAAAATAAAAAAATTATTTTTTTGACTGATTTAAACATATACAATTTATAAGGAAAATAATTCATGTGTGAAGTGCATGCCCTGACACCTGTTAATTATAAACATCATTAAAGGGAAAATTAATTAAAGTTAAAACTAGTTGATTAACTTGAAAAGCCGTTAATTAAAAAGATTAATTAATTTAAAAACATCCTTAATTCATTGATTAATTAACTTTAATCCATCATTATTAAAAAAATTAACTATCTTCAAACATCATTAGATAAAATAATTATTTAATCTCCAAAACATCATTAACAAGTAATTAGTTAAATATAAACACCTTATTAACTAGTCAATTAATTAATCTTAATCCTTGCTAATTAAATATTTAATTAAATTAAATAATCATTATTCAAATAGTTAATTAAATTTGGAATCATTATTATTTCAAACTTTCTTAACTTGTAAAACTAATCTAAGTACGAAGATGAAACCAAATGGTTTCGATAAAAGGTGATTTTCCGAAAGTGCTGATATAGAGACTATCGCTATACGACACTTCTAAAAACAAGTTCAAGGCATTAAAATTCCTACCACACAGCACATAGCAAGGGTATGAATATATATATACATGGTGATTTACAATAATACAACATACATCAAAATTTGCTAACAATATAATTAACCTTGGTCACTAACTATTCATATCGCTTACTGCATGCAAACTAACTTCCAAATGCGACAACTTTTTGCAAAATGAACCAAACCAACACAACTACCAAACCATCATTACACATATACAATAAGCATTCATAGGTCAATAATATGAGCATTAAAATAGTTTAAAAACTTTGTTTATAATGGTGGAGTTTTACTCACCAAATTGCTTACTAACTTAACCAAACTTGCGTTAACTTCACAATTGCGACTACAACAATGCATTATTATGCAAATGACTTGACTTAGTGGGCCTTGGAGGTGATTTAGGGGTTGGCCTAGAGGCTATAGGGCATGGCCATGGCGAAAAATGGGGAGTTAAGGTGTTTTTTGGTAAGTATAGTGATGTAGAGTGTTTAAACTTGTTTTTTTGGAATGTATAAACTAGTGTTTGTCTTAGAAATTGTTTTAAGTCTCCATGGAAGTATGAATGGGTATACGAAGAGTGTTAGAAATTTTAGAAGTGAAAAACGATGAAGTTAGAATGTAAAATAGGAAACATGAAGAGGTTGGAGTATATATAGGCATAGAAAGTGTAAAATTACCAAACTACCCCAAGGGGCATAACCTCCACTCAAAATGCACCACATGTCTCCCCCTCCCTCACCTTGCACACATTGGTCACCCTTCGCATACCCCTAAAACATGCAAGCTCCATGATTCATATACTTGGGTACAGTTTTGAGGTATGGCATGAGATATGAAAATTTACACACACACATTCTTATAAACTAATGCCTAAATGGTTGCATCAAGTATTAATTTAAACTAAGCATGATTATTTAGCACTAACGCATTAATTATCTTATCATGACATGTGCGCATATATGTGTATAATGACCCGTAGCTTTGACAATTAAAAATATTAAATTAATTAAGACTTTGGAATTTAATATTGTCAGAAATTAAAATTTATGATCTATTAATGTAAAAAAATTGCTGGAATATATAACTTGATTTTAAATGAATTCTAAAATGATAAATTTCAATGAGATAAGGATGGTAATGCATATTAGAATATAATTTAATGATACTAATTTGAATATAATTAATAACTGTTTGAGCGTAAATTCCATCAATTGTAATAATAAATGTTAATAAAAAAAGGGATAAACAATATTCTAAATATGTTAGCATACAATAAGAAGTCAATTATTTAGTACGTAAATTTATTAACCCTTGTTTGTAAACAATAAATTTATAAATGTGTTTAAATTACTTAAATGTAACAATCGTTTTATTTCTCTTCTCATTATTCAATATGTTTTGAAATTAAATTTTTGTAATCAATGGAATTTAATGTAATTGAAACATTTTAGTTAATATGAGAAAAGACGTTAACCGTAGGTTAATGAGTGCCATAAATTGAAACTTATGTTTCATGAATACATAAGGTAAATTGTTGATTTAATATAAAGAACATGTAAATCAAAATAAAAGAATTTGTTGGAAATTTAAATTATAATGAACTAGGATTTTATTACTATTGTAATTAAATGTTGGTATTGATTTAATATTTAAATCTTGGGTTTAACATGAAAAAAAATTAATTTTAAAAGATTATTAATTCCTGTTTAACCTAGAATGATGATAGAAAACTTTTAATTTAGAATTTAAAAGTGATTAAATCAGTTTAATAATAATTAATTTTAATTAACGTGTAAAATTAAAAATAATTTGATTTTAAAGCTAACTTCTGTATAAAATAGAATTAAGGCTTGAAATTAGTCTCATTGGGTTTAAAAATATTAAAAACTTGCATTTCAGTATATAGGATGACCCATTTTCATTTCGAAAAAGAAACGGGTTTCGGGCCTTTGTTGTCGATTTGGCCCAATCGATATCTGTTCCATATATTCATGTCCATATTTGTCTAAATATATGTTGTTATGAAACCCTAATAGCCTTTATTCTATTTTTCTGTATGTAATTTTAAATCTAATCTACTCCTTCCCAATGATGAATATCCCGAAACCTGAATTTCCAATTTCAAATCTAATTCAAAAATTCAAATCGCTCAAACCCTAGTAAATTATATATTGTCTCAAAGCTCTCGACAAATAGAATTAGCGTTTGTAATTCGTTTTTACAATCGAAGCTTGATTTGGACAAAAATTGGCGAAATAGTCTCGGGCATTCAAACTTGGGTTTGATTTCAACGGTGGATCTTCATCCAATCGACAATCGGAAAGCGCTGCAGTGTAGAGGAAGCTTAGTGGAGCGGATCCATACGGTCAGATCATGCCATAGATGCTCAGGTTCTCCAGAAAGTGGAAATTAAGATGGCGGTGGTCGTACCCATTTTGGTGAGGCTGGAGGGCGCGCACGGTGGGCGCAAGCATGGCTTGGCACGGCGGCGATGGTGGTGAGGTCTGATGTGGTTAGAGGCGAGCGAGGTGATGGTTTTTGGGTCTTGGACTTTGCAGTTGTAGCTTGCGTATATGGGTTCGATGTTTTCATTAGGGTTGAGAAAGATTAAGTCAATTACCATTTTGCTGTATTTTTTATTTTATTTAATTTTTAAATTTAAATCTTCTAACTCGAATAACTATTGCATACGAGCTCCGATTCACTCGCGGTTTCTTCCTTTGGACTCATATTGAAATTCCAAACAATATGAAACTTGTTTGGTTGAATTTGGAGACTATGTAGATTTTGGGCTTCTATTGGATTTTTAATGGGCTTTAAATCAAAGATGAGTGATTAAACCTACTCACGTAATACTAAATTTTTTGATGTTTGTTAAATTGAAATCATTAAGTGATAATTTTTTATTGATTGTTTTTTGGTAATTTAAGTTTACATTTAAATTGAAATTGATGTTGGTATTGAATTGAATTGACATTTAAATTATTATTGGATTTATGTGCTAGTTAAACACCGACTGTAACATCCCGCCTTTTTGTACGTTTTTAAATCGACAATAAACCACACACGTCTGACTCAAACCATATAAAAGGGCAAATTGTTATTACGGTGAATAAGAAAAAGGAAGAAAGAAATAAAAAATCAGAATCTTGCAGCGGAATGGCAAAATATAATAATCAAATAACAGTTCATAAAGCTATTTACAAAACATTTGATTTATTTATGCAATATAGAATCGGAGTTACATATACCAGAGAATAATAATAACAATGCAGCGGAACAGTATGAATGTAGTGGAATAATATAATAGATAATAGTAATACAATCTTCGTCCTCGTCCTCCATAGGTAAGGTCTTCAAACCCTGAAATGCTCAGGCTGACCCGAGCGAATTGAAATGACAAAACACTCGAGTCAGAACTAAAAGATCTTATGTAAGTTAAATCAACAATAAATAATAGGAGTGGAACGGCGCCAGAGATGTTTACGGGATTTGACATCTCCTATCCAGTGTCTAACGTGAGTGTAGTAACTTAAGAGATGCTCGGGATTCACATCTTCTAAGGATCCGTTAAACCATTTACTATGTAGTAATATTTTGCTATTATAATAATGTCTATTAGTAAAATAAACTTACTTTTAAATAGCATTAAGGAGTGATCCAATATTCCCCTTAACACGTAATAGTCCCAGTAGTCCATCTAGTATCATAGTCCCTCCTGATCAGGAAGCCACAAGAGGATACTCCATGGGCTACGGGAGAAAACCAAAATCGTACAAGGCGTGCTAGGGTAGGTGACACGGTACAACTAGGAAATGCCAGGGTAGATATACCAATTACGCTTCCGGACCGGTGGTAACGCGTAGCAGCTAGTACCACCCACCTCGAGCCACACCCCCAAAATCAAATGGCCCCAATCAATTACACAGTAATAGAATGGTATCGAAGGAGTGTGTCCAATAAAAGGTGCTACCTTCTTAGCCTGTCAATCACTCTTGTTTTGGCCACCTTATGCCAACTCCCTGGAGTCGGGTCCACGTATATACCTCAAAGGAACGCCACCGCCATCCTACTTCATTTTGGAATCTCCATCGCATATACGATTGTTAAAGTGGTTTTCGAAGTTGGCAGAGAGTATGACAACTTTCGATCCTGGTCTCTTTAACAATCAAACGTTATTATAACACCACAGTCATTTCAAAATATTTTATACTTCAAAACCAGAATATAATATCCATTTCAAAACCAGATAAATACGATATCAAGCGGTTATCCCGTAATGTTGATTTTGTTGTTCGTTTTTACGGTATTTTGAGAAGTGCAATTTCCTTGTCGAAGTTGCTACTAATGTTGCTGTTTTAATCATGTGTTTTAAAAATTGTTTCAATTTTTTTTTTACAGTTTACGCTTTCAAAAGAATAAGGAAGCGATTTAAACATTTCAGCAAAATCGAGGACTATGACCCCTTTCTTTACTGATTCGCTTAATTCCGGACTTGTCCGTTTGAGAACGTAAATTATTACTTTTATAAAATAAATGAAATTGTTTTCAGAAGTTTTGCAGTTTGCGCTTTCAAAATAATGAGGAAGCGATTTAAACGTTTCAGCAAAATCGAGGACTATGACCCCTTTCTTTTACTGATTCGCTTAATTCCGGACTTGTCCGTTTGAGAATGTGAAATGTTATTTTTGGAATACACAATTTTGCACTTTCAAGGAAACGATGAAGAGAATCAACCGATTTAGTAAAACACATGGTATGGGGCATGTGCGTTTGCTATTTCGATTAATTCCGGACTCGTTAATTGAAATATTTGCAGTTTTGATGATTCTGATGATTTTATTTGGCTTTTGAGCCATTCTGATGGACCTTTGGGTCATTTGTTGGACCTTCGGGTCATATGGTGGACCTTCGGGGTCATATGATGGACCTTCGGGTCATTTGTTGGGCTTTCAGGCCACTCTGTGGACCTTCGGGTCAAATACCAGTATAGACCTTCGGGTCACTCTGCGGACCTTCGGGTCATCTGATGGGCGCCAAAATTTATAGTACTTGGTAGGCTTCGGCCATTTGTTGATGCACGTGCGACGTAGCTTAAAAACTCGCCATCTGATGGGATCGATCCAACCTTTTATGTTGATTTTCTAGTTATCTTAATTGATTCTAGATATTTTGTAATGACATGTAAATTTAGAGAATTAAACTCGTTAATTTAATAAGATTTTTTGTAACTAAATTTAAGAAGAAAAAAAACCTATATAATTTATAATGAAGCGAGTGGTAACTAAATGTTTTTGGATATTATCATAATATCTGTTGTTATACCCATTCCCTAAAAATAATGAAAGGGGAAAATTTGTAACATATTAAAGTGGTTAATTAATTATGTTAATTGGGTAGGTTATGACATGCAAATCATGTTGGTGGAATATTATCAATTTTGACATATTAATTATGTTAGTGGTGAACATTGTTAAGCAATTTAAAACAATGAAACTTTTAATCAATTTATTTGATGAATCTACCTTATTCCTAGTTAGCAATTCAAAACTTGAATAAAGGCATATACGGATAGTTTAAAATAGAGTTAATGACAATTAATAGGGAAATTAATTGTAAAATTTCAGTAGTTGAGCAGAATTAATTTATTGAATAATTAATGCAAGTTAATTAAATTGATGAAAGATAAATAAGTTAATTCTTTTGGTTAATGGCATGAGGATGCAAGGTTAATCCCCATTTTTGTAGGAGAAATCTGCCCGTGTAACCAGTCCGGCTACCAGTGCCTACAAAGCGGACGGATTAATGTGAGACGTCGCAGGATTGATAATTAAACCAAAATGGTTTATTAACTAATTAAGTTAATAACCAAATTTGAATATGAAATTAAAGGAGATTGATTGACATGAAGGAATATGGTAATTAATTGAAATCAATTAAGGAGGATAATTAATTGGTAATATGGTAATTAATTGAAATCAATTAAGGAGGTTAATTAAAAGGGATAAGGTAATCAATTGAAATCAATTAAAGGCAATTAAAGGGGAATTAATTGATTAGAAGAATATGGAAATCAATTAGAGGGAATTTACTAATTTAAAAATATCAGTTAGGGAATTGGGGCTAGATTGCTAGATGTCCCAATGGTAGAAATCAAAAAATGAAAACCCATAGGGTAAATTGAAAACTTAACAAGTGGAATTAATAGAAATAAAACACATTTTTTTAAAAACGTTCAAACCATAAATTTGTGACGTTTTCTTCCATTTAAATCAAAGCCATCTAAATATTTAGTGCTTGCCACTTTCTTTCCTTGAATCAACGCATTCACTCCCAATTTAGTTTGAACGTACGTTATTCCTTGCAAAATTTTATCACTTGATTTACGCCCCTTTTTAATGCAGCAAAATTTGTTATTTTCCTTTACTGTTTCAAAGTCTAAATATAAAATTGGAAGTTTTGAAATTTTTACTTTGTTAAAAGACAACTCCAATTGGAATTTTAATAAAAATGAATTATGTATATTTTAAATACGAAGAATGTAAACGAATTTAATTTTAAGTAATAACTTTTGACAAGTCAGTGTATTTATAGACCGTGAAATTTCGCATTTAAAAAGGCACAAATTTTTAATGGTATAAATAACGTATATAGGAAAACGTATTAATAAATAAAAAAAATCAACGCATTCAATTTGCTTTAAATTTGGTATAAATCATTGTCTAATAAAACTCTACCGTTTCTTTATAAATCAATGCTATCTGTAGATTTATTGCCATTTCCTTTACCAAAAGGAATACGTGATATCCTCTTTACACTAAAAGTTCAAACTCATGAAATCAATGCTGGTTATAAAAATTCAAATCCGTGTACAACTTCATTTGGTTAATAGGTATATAATCTGTAATTTCTTTTTTACCATTCTCAGCAATTAATTCTTGCCGTTTCCTAAATTCACCAAATCAATTTAATTGCTTATTCTTATGACTAAACTTTTGCAAGATTCTCTTTGTTGGAAAAGAAAATATAAAACACGATTGGAATGTTCAATTATTTTTCTACCGTTTTTTTCCATAACTCAAGTGATAAAACCCACGCACCCTTTTATTATGCATTGACATCATTTATTTCAAAATCCACTTGCCGTTTTACTGTATTTGATTTTCGAACGAAAGTTATTGCTTACCTTTTCTTTTCCATTGATCTCCGCATGCCAAAAATCTTGCAACTCACTGCTAAAATAACTGCTTCCAACTTTTGGGTCTTTCCCTGTAATTCAACGCAAACTTCTTGTAATAAACATTCAAGGAAAGCAAAATTTATTTCTTACCTGTAGAAATTTTTTACTTAATCTCAAAGAAAAAATCACGCACTTTCCGGTCCATTTCAAGTTATTACCTGCCGTTTCTTCATCTTTAATTTCGAAAGTCCTTCCTTTAAATAAGCAACACGTTCAAAGAAAATTGATTTCGTGCCTACCTGTTCCCTTAATCAACGCTTTCTTTATGTAACGTTCGAATAACAAAGCAATATTACTGTAACGACCCAGAAATTTTATTAATTAATATTTGAGTATTTAATTAATTTTAAATATTAATAAGTGAATTTATAAGTCAAATATTTTTTTTTTGAATTATTGGATTTAATTGGATAATTAAATCGATAATTTAATATGTTAAATTATGGAAATAATTGAAAATAGAGTTAAATATGATTGAAAATGATTTGTAAAATTTTATTTTATCATATTGAAGTTAGAATGATATTTTAGAACTTTTAAAATCGAATTAAAAGTTAATTTGTGAAAATTGAATATTTTAATATTAAAATCGACTAGTGAAAATAGTCAATTTTTGAACAGTCTCAGAATTGAACGAAACCAGTTCCATTGGATCCGTAATAGTTAGTTATTACCGGATTTCAAATTTCGTGTCAATCGGAGTTATCGTTTGATCGTGGCAGCTCGAAACGCATCGATTTATTTTTAATTTAAATTTGGCGAGTTAAAATAGCCATTTTTCAAAAAGTCTCGGATTTCGACGAAACCAGTTTCATCGGATCCGTAATGTGATATTATTGTAAGGTTTCAAATTTCAAGTCGATTGGATTTACCGTTTGTCCTGTACGAATTAAAACGCCTAGAAAATCGCTTAAATCGGTTTAATTTAAATTGAGCGTTTGTAGCCATAACTCGCACATACTTCCGAATTAGCTTCCGAAACCTGTTCCATTGTGTCCGTAACGCGGGGTAAACCCTAGAAACGCTGGTTACGGCGCCTAAATCGGAGTTCGGAATTTCCGGATTGAATAGTGTTTGAGAAAATCCTATAAATAGACCACCTCTCTCATAAAAAAATAAATAAATAACCTAACCCTAAACCTAAATATGCAGTCGCCAGCAAACTATTTGATGGCCGAAAATTGTCCATCATCCTCCCTCCTTATCTTCAAATCCGTCATTGAATTCGAGAAACTTTCAACATGAAAGTTGTAGAGGGCAACGCGATTGATATATCCAACGGCTAAGATGTTGATTGGTGAAGTGGATTGACCTAAAATTGGATACAAAGCTCGAACGTTCGAGCTCGTTTTTCATGAGCTATGGTCGACCGGACTTCGAGGTGGTTCGGCCGTGGGTGGTGCACGGGGATGCGAAGAGAACGGCAGTTCCTGATCGTCGCCAAGATGCTTGGAAATGTCGCGGCCATTAGGGTTTTAAGTTGCTTATGGGTTTCATACGAACGTGATATTCACGTTGGAGGAGAAGGCACAAGTCACGGCCCTGATCTGGAGTTTGATTTTGCACGGCCAAGATTAGATCTGGGTATAAAATATAAAAGAAAATAGAAATTAATTTATATTATAATGCGTGTAAACTTCAAAATGATGTATCTTTTTCATACGAGGTCGAAAACGCGCGAAACCAGTTGCGTTGGAATCGTATGGACGAGTACTACGCGATGGAGTTGGTTTGGAGTCGTTTGGAGTTAGTGAGAATTTTGGGTAAAATTAAACGTCCGTTTAATTTTATTCGAAATAAATCGCTAAAACGGAATTTAAATCAAGGTGAGAACTTCTCACTCAATCGAATTAGTTTCGATTTTATTTTAAATAGTTAGATTTAAAATATTTGAATGCATGTTTGAATGTTGATTGATATCTATTGATTGTTAAAATAGACATTATACGCCGTTAGTAAGCGGATGTTATTTATTAAAAACATATACCGCGAATATTTCATAAACAGTGAAATTGGTATTATATATAATAGCAATATATATATATTGGCATATGTATATATTGGAGTTATTGATTTCCCGCATTTATTTGTTTAGCGGATGAGACCCTATTACGCCGTTATTAAGCGGATAATATTTAATAAGAACATGTACCGCGATAATTTCGTACTGGAGCGAAATTGGTATTGTGCTAATGTTTTTGGATGCAGAAAAACAGGTTGGAGGGATCCAACTGGATTCCTCAACGGTATTTATTTGATTTCAGATATTTTGATATTTGATGGATTATCATATCGATATATGATATCGTTGTTGTCGTGATTGACTATTTGGTGTGTAGCATCGTTGGACCCAGACTTTGGGATTTTAAAATGATTTTTAAAAGTGATTTTAGAAAGTATACGTTTTATAAAATAATTTTTGGAATTGATCCATTTTAAATAAATAAACGTTATAATAGTTAAAGTTATAAAAATTATGATTTTGTGAAATATAGTTAAAAGTTGATTTTTGAGAAATAGGGGATTTATGATTTTATAAAATAGTTTAAATTGGATTTTTGAATATATTATAAAAGTTTGAATATAAGATTTATAAAATTTGATTATTTTATAAATCAGAATGGTGAAATTATAAAGGAATTTAAAGATGTTTTTAAAGAATAATATAAATTGATTTATATTAAGAGATTTATAAACGGATATTTATAAATTGAAATATTGACTTATAAAACGAGTTTTTATAAGTGTTTGAATGAAGTGAAAATGAAATTCATAAATGAATGAGATTTATAGAATTATAAACTGTGAAGTTATAAAAGAAAATTTATAAATAGTAAGATTTATAAATTTGGTGAAATTATTTGAAGAATAGATTGGTTAGATAAATGGATCTTATAAGTTATAAGATTTATAAATTGGAAAGTCTCTAAAGGAACGATTTTGTAAAATAATCGTTTTATAAGTAATTAACTTATAATATGAACGTTTAGTTTATAATTTAGTTATAAACTGGAATAGGTGAATAAAGGAATTTATAAAAAGGAAGTTTTTATAAATAAATAGAAATGGAATTTATAAACGTTGTTTTATAAATCCGCAAACAACTTATTTTGATAAGTTAATTGTCATAACTTATTTAATGGAGTTATATTCACATTTTTTGAATAGTGAATAATCCTTTGAATTGAAATGAATAAAAGGATGAAATTTGTTAATGAAGTTTATTCACGTTTTTGAATAGTGAATAACACGTTAAAGAAATTGTTTTAGATTTGGTGTTTTAAACAGAATTAAAACGATCTAACGATGTTTTAAAATGTGTTGAGATTCGAAACCATAGATTTCAACATTTATTGTTGAAATAGACGTTTTCGAGAAATAAAAGGAAATGGTGGACTATAACACTGTTGTTATAGTAAATGATTTCCGAAAGGAAATGTTTTGTATAGTATTGGGATTTATATATCTATTTTAAATTCGAATCCCTATACTAGTGATTTTGGGACGTTGTAACGATGTTTTACGCAACATTCGTTTTGACCCAAATAAATATGTTTAAGTGAATGATTTCCTTAAAAGAATGAAATATATACTTAATCTCGATTTAAGTATATTGAATATTTTCCAAGTGTTGAAAATAAATAAAAATTGTGAATTACTTATGAATAAATAAGTATGGAAATGTTTTTCCAATATAAAGTGAATATTAGAGAATTTATCTTTTTGAAGATAAATTGAAAATGAATATTATAAATCGAATTGAAGTCGTATATTCATTAATACTTTGGAATGTAAATTCACCAGTGAATTTATAAAAGAAGGTGGAATTGGTTTAAAAATAAATATTGATTTATTTTTGAAGTGTTGAAATTATATATCTTGTAAATATATTTTGGAAAATAAATAATTTGGAAAATTATTTGGGATCTGGTGATGTGTGCATATCCATTGATAGTTCAATAACCGACTATCAATATTTCCCTTTGAATGGGTAATTGATGTGATTTGTTTGAATGTGAATGCTACACTTATTTTTGAATAAGCGCTCACTATTCGGGTTAACCGGGAAAGGACCATGAGGTCGTATAACCCATTCCGAATATGTGATACGTCGTTGTGAATTGCATTGAAGATCGGTGTTGAAGACCGAGTATTTGTGAAAGCGATAGGATGACCTATCGATTGTTTCTGCACTGGGTAGCTCCTGGTATAGAGATTCCTTAAGTGATGGGAAATTCGATCGGGATTGTGAATACCCGGAATTGCAAGGGCTTCGTAAGAAGTGCCTTCGGTTTTGTTCGAGCCCGGAACAGACTTGTATGGATTGTATGTCTGACATTACAAGTTGAGATATAAAGCCGATTTCTTTCAAATATATTTCTGTTGGTGGCGGAGAATTTATTCTTTTAGCTTAACACCCTTCTCTGAGACGTACGTGCTCAGAGGTTATATAGTTGAAGTTATCAGCGATATATTCCCAATTTGGTAATGTGACATGCTGAGTGTTGCTGAAATGATCATTGTGTTGATTATTTGTGATAGGATCGTTTATTTGATCGTCTATCCTTGTGATCATTGTGTTGATCATTTGTTGACCCAAAGCATGGTTTTTGTATAAAGTATGTTTTTGTGGACGTGAATTCGTCGAGCCTCACACCCCGGAATGGTCAAAACAGGAAAGATGCGGCAAGGTTATAAGGGGTAGCTCCCTTTAGGGTATGTGCATTTCCTTCTGGAAAGGGTGGTATCATGGTATGGAGCCCAGATACTTACTCATGTTGATACACTATATTTATTACTGTGTGGTGTTGTTGGTGACGAGCGCTCGGTTAAAAGGTCCAATGGGACCGGGGGATGCCATATTCGTGTAGTAGTTACCTAGTGATAAAGGTAACCCGACCTTGTGTTGGCAGAGAGCTGGTTAAGTTCTCGGGGACGTCCAGCCAGAGGCGTTTCCATGTGGCAATGGGAAGTTCCTTGGCCTGACCATTTGTTGGAAATCCAAAGAAACAATACGTGACTTGTACGGTTTTAGTTGTATAACCTGCTATGGAATGTGGCGGTAACCTGCTATTGAACATAGTAGCTATAGTAGGCATAAGTGCGGAATGTCTATGCTGGCTAAGATTTATATCTTTATTTTTGAAATGATTTTCCTATACTATGCACTAGTAATAATATCAAATGTTATTTTAAATGCGTATCAAGCATCTTTGGCTATCATAAGGAGAAATCTCCTCCGATTCTGCGTTTTCATGTGTGTGTGTGCAGGAGGCCTTATGGTAGTCTCATTTTTAAAAGCATTGCGAATTGAGTTTAAAAATATTCCTCTATTTTGATTTCTAAAGTAAATAAACTGTTTTGAGTTCTCACACCAGTCACATGACTGACTTGGAGTTTATTGTTTTCCTTCCTAAACTCTGGGTGCCCACAAATTTTCCACATGGGCAGTTAAGAGTTAAGGTTTATCAGGATATTCTGGATATTCTGGAGTTGCTGGAGACAAGCTGGATGGCATGGCGTATTACTTATATAGTATTTCTTTTTCCGCTGCACTGTTTGATGTTGTATATTGTTGTACACTCTGATGATATGATGTAATGAAGTGTATAAAATGTAATAACTGATATAGTTCTTTGTTTAAAGATTATTCATTTATTATTATATGTTGTTCCGCTGCGAATTATGAGATTCTGATGTGATTCTGTTGTTTCCTATTCCGTCCTATCTTCTTCTATTTTTCTTTTCCGTTCTATTCTCTTTTTCTTCTATTTTAAAATTTTCTATTTTCTGTTTTCTTTTCTCTCTCTCCATTTTCTACCTTCTTATCTCTTCTTCTTTCTTTTTCTTTTCTTTTCTTCTTTCTTAAACCCATAACATTTCGGTTTTTCGGCAACGAAAAATCGCAAGCGTTACAATTACTTGCCGTCTCCCTTATATTAATCAATGCAATCACTGATTATATATATAAAGCCTCACACAAAAACTTTATATTGCATCAAAAATTTGCCTTCGTTCTTCTTGAGAAAGTGCGCATGTATGGCCATACCTTGCTTTTATTTATTTTGTTCTTCTTCTTGTTTCATTTGGTCCAATGTCCACACTACTCGGCTGCCCCACCACCTATCCTTGCCACATCTCCTTTTTTTCCCTCTCTGATCTGTTTTGACATACATGTCAGATTGTTGTAGGAAGACAAGCTTAGTATCCTTCTTTTGAATTCTATAGAAAATGCATGCATTCCTGTAGTTGTGGCCACTTGAACTTCTTGCGTGAGTCTTTTTTTTTAAATATGAATTGCTAAAGTGTGTCATCTTTGAAAAAAAAATGGTAACAAACAAAACTAATATCCTTCATTTTGCATACACTCACACGTGCAAAATCACGTTTGTTTCAGCAGATAGGTAGAACTTTTTATTACCTAAATTATTTCCAAAATATGCAGTGACTTGTATATTTTGAGTGCATGCTTACGGGGTTTATAATAGGCAAGGAGACCGTGCCATTTATTTAGATTGCATCACCTTGTTTTGTGAATTCATGCATGAGTCATTTTAATAAAATGTTAACAAAAGAAAAAAAAGTATATTTTCATTTGCATCTCTGGAAGAAGTAAAAAAAAACAAAGAAACAAAAAAAAACAAAAAAAAAACAAAAGAAGAGAAATGCATGTTTTAAAAGATGAGGTAGGAGTGGCTGTGCTATGTTGCGTGTTCAAGTTTTGAGAACCAACATGCTTCACTTTTATGCAACTTGATTATTTATACAGAGAAAGAAAAAAAAGATATATTAGTTGCAAATTTCACTGTTTTCAATTCTGAAGAATTTTAGTGTACGCCACCTGTTTGTAGAAAGGGAATAACGTATTGTGTCCACCTTTTTCTTTCCAGCTTTTGCCTAAAACTTTCCACTATAATTTTCATGGGTACGTAAATAGTTAAAATTTCACTGCCTGGCCTTGAGAACGTGGGCGAGTCGAGTAGTGGGAGTGGTCGAGTCAAGTCAAATTCTATTCGTTCCAATTGTTTCGAAAATTTTGCTTTGACCGTAATTTTAAAAGTCGCGTATTTGGTATTTGGATCTTATTATAGATTTGAATCAAGGCGTGGCATCCGCGGAAATCTAATCGTGCCATTTGTACGTTCCTTTATCAAGTGGTACAATCGTTTGAATCGAAATTTCTGCAGCTTTAAGGTGAGTATTTCTCACCAGGCAAACATACCTATATATCCGTGATTTATCACAAGTGTATTTGTAAATTATTTATTAAATTTTATCTGCCTGTGATATAACGTATGATGTTAAACCCCATTTTAAATTGACACCTCATCAGTTGTTTATGTATTGTAATATTATTGCAGTTATACTATGTAATGCTTATTTACTGATTAAATCATCACTGTAAGTTCCCTGTAAATTTGAGATCGTTATAGGCTGAAATGATAGGCCTGAACGATAATCATTTGTTCATTTATTTAATTGTTTAATTATTTATTTGTTAACTTGGGATTGCGGGTTTGAAATGATAGAACCCGGGATTTTGTAAATTGCGGATTGAAATGATATAAATCCGTATCACTTGACCTAGGCTAGAAAACTATATACAGACTCGTGGTTTATATAATATTTTTCTGAAATGTTTAAAAATATTTTAAATGGGAATTTATAATATTCTGGTTCAAATGTATTTAAAGGATTTTATAAAATTATAATGATTTTTGAATAAGTCAAAATGTTAAATAAATAAATGTTTAAGTAAATTTTTTGGAATATAACTTATTTTGGGAAATTCTGAAATTTTGTTAAAAGTGAGTTTTAGTTAAGAAAATAATTGATAATAAGTTGTATTTGGGAATTTAAAATTTGATTATTAAGTTAATAATTTATTACAGTACTTAAATGCTGTCTTTTATAAATGAACTGTTTTGACTTACGGACTTCAGGTGGCATTTCATAAATGCTACGGAAACTGAATTTTCGGATTGTTTAAAATAAATGGAAATAATCTTTGGGGAAAAAGGCTTAAATTTTGGAATTTAATATGTAATTAATAAAAATAAGGAATTGATTTTAAATGGTTTTAAATGGAAGAATTTAACTTTTAAATGTGAGTTGAAAGGCAATTAATTCCTAAATAAATTGAATAGATTTAGATGGTATTTTATATGAAATAAAATGACTGATGTTTAAATAAATGATGTTGAAATGATATTTGATGTTGAAAGGTATTTGAAATTTATTTTGATTATTAAAGTATAAATACCATTTTAGAAGTTGTAACCACGGGTTATAATAACGTTTGGTTGTTAAAGAGACCGGGATCGGATATCTGACATACTCTCTGTCGATACCGAAACCACTTTGACAACCGTGTACGCAGTGGAGATTCCAGAATGAAGTAGGATGGTGGTGACGTTTCCTTTGAGGTAAATACGTGGACCCGACTCCCATGAGTTGGCATAAGGTGGCTAAAACAGGAGCGATCGACGGATTAATGAGGTAGCACCTCTGTTCGGACGCACTTCTTCGTATGCCATTCTATTACTTTTGTGATTGTTTTAGTGCGCACCTTTGATTAGGGAGTGTTGTTTGAGGTGGGAAGTAGCAGCGCGCTACGCGTTTCCATCGGTCCGGATGCGTAATTGGTATATCTACCCTGGCATTGCCTAGTTGTGCCGGGTCACCTACCATAGCGAGCCTTATACGATTTTGGTTTTGTACCATACCTATGAAGTGTCTCTGACGACGCCCATTCCGGGGGAGATTACGGTACTGTATAGACTATGGGAATATATTATGTGTTAAGGTGAAAAATGTAAAGCCTTAACGCTATTTAAAAGTAAGTTTATTTTACTAATCACTATTATAATAGCGAAGTATTACTACATAGTAAATAGTTTAACGGTTCCTTAGAGGATGGGTTACTTGCTCTATATTACAGTACACTTGAATTAGCTTACACTATATAAGTATGTATGTCCTGACTCGAGTGTTTATGTTTTATTTTACGCTCGGGTCAGTCTGAGTTGCAGTTCAGCTTTCATCCCGGAGCTAGGACTTCTGTAGATCCTTTCAAGCTCTTGGCTACTTTCTGTCTGTTATCTTATTTATGTAATCAAGACTTCGGGAATATTTGGTTTTTCTATTGATGTTTTAAACTATATTGGAGATTTTAAACTATGTAATTTTTATTTGTTGAGACTATTTGTAGTGGCATCATGAACCACTATGTATTTTTAAATTCCGCTGCGAGTTTTTCTGATATCTGTGTCTGTGATTCTGTGATTATTTATTTACTGTATATTTTGAGATTTGCCAAATTTTATTTACAACACGGGATTTTTAACAATTCAAGTCCGACATGTGCGGATGCGAATGGTTGAAAATACTGGGTCATTACATATTTGTTGTTTCCAATTATCTGCAGGTAATTGGATATTTGTTGATACGAGTTCTAATTTTCTTTGTTGATAATTAGATATTTATTGAATTGAGATTTCTGATTATCGTTTTTGATAATCGGATATTTGTTGTTTCTGATTATCGTTTTTGATAATCGGATATTTGTTATTTCTGATTATAGTATTCGATAATCATATATTTGTTGAATTGAGATTTCTGATTATAGTATTCGATAATCATATATTTGTTGTTTCTGATTATCGTTTTTGATAATTAGATATTTGTTGATTTGAGATTTCTGATTATCGTTTTTGATAATTAGATATTTGTTGATTCTGATTATCGTTTTTGATCATTTGATATTTGTTGAATTGAGATTTCTGATTATCGTTTTTGATAATTAGATATTTGTTGAATTGAGATTTCTGATTATCGTTTTTGATAATCGGATATTTGTTGTTTCTGATTATCGTTTTTGATAATCGGATATTTGTTGTTTCTGATTATCGTTTTTGATAATTAGATATTTGTTGAATTGAGATTTCTGATTATCGTTTTTAGTAATTAGATATTTGTTGATTTGAGATTTCTGATTATCGTTTTTGATAATTAAATATTTGTTGATTTGATATTTCTGATTATCGTTTTTGGTAATTGGATATTTGTTGTTTCTGACTATCGTTTTTGATAATTGGATATTTGCTAATTTTGCTGATCATGAGATTTTCTAGTCACTAATTGATTCTAAATTATGTTGATTATATTGAATTGCTATTTTCTATCTATCTCTGTTGATAGTTAGAGTTTGCTGATTATGGAGTTCGTGTTTTATAATTATCTGGTTGATAACTAAATGTTTGCGGTTTTGCGACTTGTGATTTGGTGTTCTCAAATTGTCTTTGTTGATAATTAGATTTTGCTGTTTTCTAATTATCGTATCGATAATTAGATATTGTTGTTTCGTGATTTCTGTATTCTAATTGTCTAACTGATAATTGAATGTTACTGATAATCGTATTTATTCAGTTTTGTGTTATCTGATTATCTATTTGATAGTTAGATTTTGTGGAAAATTTGTGAATTTATTTTATGAAATTAAAAGATTTCTTTGGCGTTTGTATTCCCGACTTTTATTTTTCTAGCTTAACCAGTTTATGTTAGAAAAATAAGTGTTAATGACGACTTTAATTATGAAAATTGCGGGGATGCAATTTTTATAAGGAGGGGAGTCTGTAACAACCCGAGATTTTGTAATAATTTATAATCGTCATTAAACGATTAATGTGTTAGCTAATTGCTATTGAGGGTTTTCATCAGGTTTAAATTCTTTTGAAAATTCGTTGAATGTTGAGTGGGCTTTAATAATCTTGGCCTACGATTCCTTTAAAATTCTTGATGCCGTTTATACTGAAGCAGACCCGTTCCCCTTATTCATTCGTAACCCTAAAACCAAAACAATCGAAAAAAAGAACAATGGCGGCTCATTCTTTCGTTCGTTCCTCTCTGATCAAAAATTATGGTTACGGTAATTTGATGGTGGCGACTTCAAAGGCTCGATCGAACTCGATTTTCTTGCTCTACCAGTTGATCGTCTCTTGAGATACTTCGGCCGCTTGAATTCGTTCGTTATCGCGTTGTTGTCCTCGGCCGAGTGGATTCGCACTCTTCGAAACAAGGTGAGTGAACTCCACTCACATTCTAATTCAAGCTGTGGTTTTTGAAAAATTCGAGTTTTTAATTTTGAGTTCGATTGTGAGTTGCTTGACATCGTCTCGGTTATTTGATCTCGTTTCGATGTAGATGTTTTTTGACTTTACTGTGACGATGATTTCTCTGACTCGGCTTGATTTTCATTTGATTTTGGTCTTTGATGTAGAGGTTGGTTCACTGACTTGAGCTGTTGCAGTGTTCATGCATTTTGTTTATAGTCTCGGGTTCATTAGTGTTTGATCATTGATGTTGTCGAGCCACTATTGTATACTGAGTATTGCATTTTGACATACATCTGAATCATTGTGGTTTTGTTGCTTCACCATATTTTTGTAATTTCATGTAGTTATTACTGGTGCCTTCTTTGGCTATGATGCATTCACTTGCATACCTACTCATGTAGTTCCCTGTATTGGGTTTCGAACATGGCTATTTCATTATTGAGGCTGCTGCACGTGTAATCTTTGCTTTCACCTTCATTTTGTTGTGTGCTTCCAGTTAGATTGTGCACTGTCGGTTCACGTTGCATTTACTTGCATACTTGTCCATCATGTAGTCCCTTGTATCGAGTTGTGAACTTGACCATTTCATGGTTAAGGCTGACCAGTCGAGCTCTGCACTTGCACTGTCCAGTTCAGGTTGTTTTTGTGTATAATTGTTTCTTGTTCCACTCGAGTGTGTGCCATTGTATTCATTGGGTGGTCAGTTCCACATATTGTCTGGTTTCACTCGAGCTTTGTTAAGATCTTCAGTGCACCATGCGCTGCTTGATGAGTGTCTGGTTCATATGGCATTGCGTCATGTTTTATGGGTTCATGTATGCAGTGTCACTCTGGTAATGAAGTTTGTTTATTCAAATCATATATGTGTTCATGCATTGATTGTAGCCTGTTTCACATGTATAACTTGTTCATGTCATTTTGCTATCTGCTTGGATACTTCATATGTACTTTGGAGCTTTAGTTGAGATTTGTGATTACCTTTGAGTTTCAGATCTGTAGCTTATATGTTTCCATCCCTTTGGAGCAGTTTCATATATTTTGGGTTACAGCCATTTCATTATTGCTGTTTCATTAGGCTTGGTCATCTATATACGTCATGTATACGTATCTCAGCACTGTAGTGGCGAGGCAATACACGCGTGCGTGTACTGCAGCCCTACCAGAATTGATGTTTTTAAGTGATATTACAAATGTTTGAATTCATCACTTGATTTATCTTGGCCATTCTTTTGTTGGATATTGAGCTTATTGAGTCTGAGTTATGCTGTGAATTTGTTTGAAACATTTTCACTGATGTTGGTTTTCTTCTTTTGTTTTGTCTTGGTCATGTGAACACTATGTTTACTCTTTTGAGTTGCAGTTCATGCCTTCACTTCGTTTCACTGTCTTGATTCATTGATGCATTTGTTCATTTTGGTTCAAGTGTACTTGAGACGCTGATTTTTGGTCAAGACTTGTTTTAGATGTCTTGACCATTTTCCTATACTTGTACATTTTTAAATTTCACCTGTGTTGAATCCAGTTTCACAACTCGGGTTTGACCTTGTGCTCGTGAGAACTTTCATTGTGCATTCATGTGCACTTTGTTCATTTGATGGGTACTGGGTGGATGCTGTACTTGCCGTTGCAGTTCCATCTGGTTCATTTTGATTTGAGTAAATGCCATTTGTTTCTGGTTCATTGAGCTTTTGTGAAATTCATCACTGTAGTGGCGAGGCAGTACACGCGTGCGTGTACTGCAGCCCTACCAGGAGTGACATTTTAATTGATATTTCAATTATTTGAACTGTTTCGTTTATTCCATTCAATATGTTTTGAATTGTATTTTGATTTGGTTTGATTGATTATTTTGTTGTTCTCTAATTATCTATTTGATACTTAGATTGTGAGTTTCTAATTATTTATTTAATAAATTAGATTTTGTTGTTAATTGTCGTTTAGGTAATTCTGTTGTTTTCTAAATTATCTTCATTGATAATCCTTTTATTCACCTTTGTTGATGATTTGAATTTGCTGATTCGTTGTTAATGCTGTTATGCATTATATTTATCGTTATCCGATTTCTTATTAAAGGATTGGATAGACGAGATATACTTTGACTGTCGTCTATTTGTTATTTAATTATTATTGCTTATGTGCATTAATAACCGAGTTTGAATTAGACTGGCCCGTGTATTATTTTCTTTTGAATGTAATACTCAGGTCAGACCGAGTTATTACAGGTTGTAGATATCTTGCTTTGGGTTGCTGATTGAGCTATGAAGTCTTTTCATATCTTTTGGAGTAGTCGTTGTCATAGTATAGGATGATATGTATTCATGTATATTATTGTCAATAATGTACTTGTATATGTAACTTCCCGAGTCGACATTTGTTGTTGTATCATATGTATTGTATCACATGTATTGTAACTGACATCATTTATATATATATGAGACTTTTGTTATCTGTGTTCCGCATTTAGTTTATCTGTGTTATTATTATATAAATTGTCCTAAACTATTATGAACCATCGTAGTCCGTTTTATACTGGAATCGGGTATGTCGATGGGAGTAAATAATTAAGAGATGAAAAATAAAAATATATATACCACTCCTATCGAGATAACCAATACTAGTGTAAGGCCTAACTACGGATGACCGCTCCTATCCAGCCTTATTCTTCGTAATAACAGACAGAATTTCCTTTAATACTCTTTGTTATTACGAGCATAGAGGTGGGGCATCACACCCTAAAACAGAATCGAACTGTTCACGTGACTCTACTGCTATCGTACATGTCGCCGCCTCAATCGTGCAATCCCCGGCCTACCCAGCTACGCCACCACTGGCCGCTACCCCGCCACCTCAAGCGCCGACCTTGCCTTAGCCCTTTCGACCAATCACGACCCTCCGAGCATACATAAGACAGAAGCAGCTGCCAATAATTTCAAACCCTATTTTGAATTCTCTAGGCGATCTGATCGTTAGTGTGTCGAACAACCACCATTGATCAACTCAGCAAAGCCCCCTCCACGCCATGGTACAAATAATTTTTCGATCAGGCGGAGTTGATTTCGACGAAATGGATGGCCGAAAATAGATCATAAATTTTTGGTCAACTGGTGACTCAATCTGGAAAACGAATTTCAGGTCTGAGATGCGCTCGTTGCGAGCTTCAGATCGAAATAAAATTTGATATAGTTTGTGGAGTTTGAATTTTTGATTTGATTTTGAATTGAAACCGGGTTGTGAATTTTAGGGTTTGTCTGCCATTGAGAAAGAGGAGCAACAGAAATTTCTATAGTATAGAAATAAGAAATAGAAAGGCTGCTAGGCTTTATAACGAGGTATATATAGGCAGAACCAAAATAGAAACAAACGGGTTCAATTGATTTGGGTTTTGGACGATAATTGACCCGAAAAGCCCGTTTCGATTTTGGAACGGAATTGGGTCAACCAATATGTCAAAATATATGTTTTAAATGACTTTAAACTCAACGGAATAGGCTTCAAGTCTTAATTCCATCGTATGAAGAAGTTGCATTAAAATCAGCTTATTCTAAATTGATTTCAATTGATTTCAATTAAATCGATTTCTAGGCATTTCGAGACCGTACGATCACACGACAAGTCCGATCGTTACGAAACTTGTAATCCTACAATAATTCACCATTATGGATCTGAAGAAACTAGTTTCGTCGAAATCCGAGCCAGTGATCAAAATGGCTATTTTCCGGTTAATTATATAAATTAATATTAAATTAATTAAATCAAATTTTCATTTTCAATTCTATAATTAGCAATCTTTATCATTTTTGAGTTCTTAAACCTTACTATAATTTAGACAAGTTCAGATATAAATTTTAAGTTAATTAATTTGCCCATTACCGTATAAAATCTCAATTTTAAATAAATTCACTAATTATCCATTGGAATTCCAATAAATCCATTTATTTGATTTTAAATCTTGTTATTCAATCCATTATCATCAAATAGATAAAATTAGCATTGGTTCATGGTTTATTACATCAATATTCTCAAATTTTATCTTAATCTTCATTACGTAATATTTAAATATTTAATTTCATTTAATTGCAATTAATCCAATTATTAAATTTAAATTCCAATAAATTAATAAATTTTGATTTTCCATTCTTTTTATTTCCACTTATCATATTATGGTAAATAAAATTAAGATTACTTCCAAATATTAACCTAATTTACATTAACATAATATTTAATTAGATTTGTCGTGATAAATTCCAATTCAATTTAACGGATTAAATATATATGTAACTTATAATAATTATTGCCATTAACTCTCAATCACACTCTTATAAGTTTATCATTTCCAAACCAATATTAGAATTACTTACAGAGCATTGATTTTATTCAATTACCATTCATTATATATTAATTCAAAAATAAATTCAATATTTACGTTTGTATTCTTATATTCAATTTATAGCCTAGTATAACACTTACACTATTTCATTTATTGTAATTTCATTCAATCTATCAATAGTTAGCTTTAATTACCATTGTTACATTTCATTTTTAACATTCACTTCGTTATAAATTTTAAAGTTTTTATTTCTTTCTAAATTTAATTACATAAATTTTATTAAATTAATCAATTTAATTATCGAAATTTATGGGACGTTACATTCTCCCCCACTTAAAACTTTTCGTCCCCGAAAAGGAAAAGGAAGTGAAAAGAAAGAATTAAGTAGTCGATATATCTTATTCAAAAATATTAAATATAACCAGATAAATTCACAAAATTTAATAATTTAAATAAAATTATCAAATTATAATCATTAAATCCCTTTTATATTCAAGTAACAAAATTTTTGGAAAATGTTTCATAAAATTTTCTAAGTCCAAAATTTACGAAAAATTTCGACTGAGTTTCCTTTGTATGGAGAGGCTCGGGAGAAAATATAATATCAAATATAACAATATATAACATATATTTCCAAAATAATTTATACCAATACGGGAAAAATAATATACTGTCTCTATAAAACCTTAATCCGAGAACGTACCTATTTGTCGGGCAAACAACGTTTAATTATGAAACCAAAGCAGTAGCAATTGCTTCCATAACCTGTATTCCCCTTATATAATCCAAAAAGAGTTAATAATTATACAATATGAATATTTAAAGTTGTTTCAACCTCTAACCAATGAATCAATATAAACAACAATCATTTGCAACCAATATACAATCATCATCAATCAACACAATCAATTATCCATTCATATCAAATAAAACAAATAGTTGTTCGGGTTCAAAAACTTTAAATTGTACAGAATGAAAAATAACTACTAAGTGTACCCTTTACTCAATAGTCTTAGATGAAACTAAATAGATTATTCATACATCCAAACAAATTTAAAGTATCCTTGCCTAAATAACCATAAGCCAAACAAAGAACAAAATCTAATATTATTTAAGTTTATTTTTATAATTTTTCTTTCTCGGAATTATTGTTTCATTCCCTTTCCATTTATAAAATGATTCAACTTTAAATTTACATTTAATTCTTACAAAATCTTTTCCATTCATTCATTCAGTGTTTATTTCTTTTATTTTTATTTATTACTTACAAATATTCATTTTTATTTATTTAGGTCATGTCAGTTCTTTTTATTGCATTATATTCATTCATTCCTTCATATTGCATAATTTCATTTATTTACATTCATTTGTTTACATTCATTTATTTACATTCATTTATTTATAGTATTTATGTTCAATTTAAATTTCTTAGCATATCAATTCATCTACTTAAGTTTATAATCATTTATTTATAATACCTACCTTTCTATTCTATTAAATTAGTAGCATTTCAATTATACTTAAGTTTATAACAACTAGAACGTCAAATTCTTATTTATTAAAGAATTTCATTGAATACTTTCATTACTTCAAGTTTTACTTGTATAATATCCATTACATTTTCTTATTAAACATTAGAACTTTTAACATTTGGTAAGTTATTTATGTGCTTTTAATGCTGTAATTGAAAGTTACACAAGTTTATTTTATTTCTTTTAAATTAACTTAATGTTCCAAAATAATATCCTTGTTTTATATGTTACAAATTTCAACTTTTCTTTCAATTCCATTTATAACTTAGCATCAAATCTCTTATTTCCTTTAGAGGTTTCAATTTTTTAGTTGAATTTCATTTCACTACACTAATTGAAACTATTAATTTACGGAAACTTAAGAATTAAATACCAGGTTTTATTCAAAGTCATTTTAAAATAATAGATAAATGTATATACTTGCAACTTATATATCTAATTAGATTTAAAGCAATTTAAAATTTACATCTGTTTACCAAAATAAATCTGCGGTAAAACTACTACAGCGGGCTTTCCACTTCGAAACTCGAAAATGAATGTCGATAATGCGTGCACTCATCACCGAAATTATTTTCCAGCGACGGAGAGGGGAGTACAGAACTTATTTCTTTCCAAAATTTTCTTTAAAAATAATTCTTTCATATCTTATTGGAATATTTATATCAGAAAATACTTCTAAATAATATTATTATATTCCAAATCATTCAAAAGAAATTTTCAAAAATCCCGAAACTCAAGTTCTAAGTTTCCAATCTTTCATTTATTTTATTTTAAATCTTATTTTCAACTAATATCTAAAAATTTCACTACCTAACAAACAAATATATTACAACCAAATATACCATTTATAAAATATATTATTTTATATGCAAAAATATGCAATAGGCAAAATTATTTCATTCACCTATATTTCAAAACAAATATTGTGTCGATCTATCCTATTAAGTGTTTAGAAATCCCTATTGATGTCGGCTCGTCCTATGTACCAACCCGAATTTATAAATACGAAACGGAACAAATTAACACAATATAAAAACCTTTTTATAACACAAATAAATATGCTCTCTCATATGTATACTCTTAGTGACTCATAATCATAGGGTATTACTACCCTATTAATAAAGAGCCAGATCCAACAGAGCTAAGGTTTATCGTTGAACCAAAGCTCTGATACCAAATGTAACATCGCGCCTATTTGTATGTTATTAAATTGATGATAAACCACACACGGCTGACTCAAACCATACAAAAGGGAGAATTGTTATTAGCGTGAACAAGAAAAAGGAAGAAAGAAATAAAAAAAAATCAGAATCTTGCAGTAGAATGACAAAATATAATAACCAAATAACAGTTCATGAAGCTGTTTACAAAACATTTGATTTACTAATACAATATAGAATCAGAGTTACATATACCAGAGAATAATAAATAACAATGCAACGGAACAGTATGAATGTAGTGGAATAATATAATAGATAATAGTAATACAATCTTCATCTTCGTCCTTCAGAGGTAAGGTCTTCAAACCCTGAAATGCTCAGGCTGACCTGAGCGAATTGAAAAGACAAAACACTCGAGTCAGAACTAAAAGATCTTATGTGAGTTAAATCAATAGTAAGTAGTAGGAGTGGAATGGCATCAGAGATATTTACGGGATTTGACATTCCTATCCAGTGTTTAACGTGAGTGCAGTAACCTAAGAGATGCTCGGGATTCACATCTCCTAAGGATCCGTTAAACTATTTACTATGTAGTAATATTTTGCTATTAAAATAATGTCTATTAGTAAAATAAACTTACTTTTAAATAGCGTTAAGGAGTGACCCAATATTCCCCTTAACACGTAATAGTCCCAATAGTCCATCCAGTATCGTAGTCCCTTCTGATCGGGAAGCCACCAGAGGGTACTCCATAGCCTACGGGAGAAAACCAAAATTGTACAAGGCGTGCTAGGGTAGGTGACACGACACAACTAGGCAATGCCAGAGTAGATATATCAATTACGCTTCTGGACCTGTGGTAACGCGTAGCAGCTACTACCGCCCACCTTGAGCCACACCCCTAAAATCAAAGGGCTCCAATCAATCACAAAGAAATTGAATGGTATCGAAGGAGTGTGTCCGATAAAAGGTGCTACCTTCTTAACCCGTCAATCGCTCCTTTTTTAGCCACCTTATGCCAACTCACGGGAGTCGGGTCCACGTATATACCTCAAAGGAATGCCGCCGCCATCCTACTTCATTCTAAAATCTCCACCGCGTATACGGTTGTTAAAGTGGTTTTCGGAGTTGGCAGAGAGTATGACAACTTCCGATCTTGGTCTCGTTAACAACCAAACGTTATTATAACACCGCGGTCATTTCAAAATAGTTTAGACTTCAAAACCAGAATATAATATCCATTTCAAAACCATATAAACACGATATCATTTCCATTTCAAAACCAAATCAATATGATATCATTTCTACTTCAAAAACCAAATAAATATGATATAATTTTTATTAAAACCCAAATCAATATATTATCATTTTTTTTATTTCAAATATATTATTTTCCAAAATCATAGCACTTTCAACGTCATAACACTTCGAAATCAAAACGCTTGAAATACACGCTTTCAAATCATAATACTATGAAACTCATAACTTTGAAACATAACTTCCACCACTTAAATGGTTTAAATATTAAAATACTTTATATAATAAAATAGCTTCTTCAATTTCACAAATCAATTCCAAAACAACTCAAATTTCTACATTTTATATTTAATCAAATCCAAAATCATAAATTTCAATTCAATTCAGTTTCCAAATAAACTATTCCAAATTATATCGATTTCAAAACAAATTTGATCCACAGGATAAACCATTTCAAATTCAATATATTTCAAACTTTAAGCATTCAACAATTTCAAAACTAAGTTTGGTAATTTCGTGTGTGTGTGTATATATATATATATATATATATATATATATCAAATCCAATTTTCTAATATTTAGTTTTGAAATATTTTACTTAACAAATCCATTATCATTTAAGTAAAACCCAAATTACAAATAACTAAATATTTCCTTCAATTTATTTATACTCGAAATATTCATTTAAATCATCTTGAACAAAAATCAAGTTATAAAAATCATACCTTTTAAAATTTCAAAATTTATAAATTTCAAATCAAAATTATTTGAGTTTAATTCTTAAATAAATTTAATTTCAAATAAATCTCAAATTTATCTGCCAACCTTAATTTATTTAAATTATTATAAGCTCTATGTTGAAATACAATTTAACTACTTAACCATATTATCTTCAATAAAAATCAAACTTATCATTAAGCTTATTTAATATTAAAACAAATTATACATTGCTTAAAATCAAAGATAAAATAACATTTATATAATATCTAAAATCAATATTTATCTAAAACCATATATTTCTTTACAAAACCATAGATATCATTTCAAACATTTTTATATATAGTCTATGGTGTCTGTATATAATTTTCTATCCTATGGTCAAGTGATATAGATATTTATCATTTCAATCCGTAATTTAAAATATAAATACGGTTATATATCATTTCAAACCTCAATCCCGAATGAAATAAAAATCCATAACAACTTGCAAGTATAACAATATAAAATGCAACATCCATTCATCCAATATCAATCATCAAACATTTATCACAATCATCATCCAATTCAATCAATAACATCAATATAAAACAGATAATATATAACAGGTATTTACTAGCATTTTATATTCAATAATAAATTAAATAACTGTTTTATCCAAATAAACTCAAATAAACTGAGGTGATGATTCAAAATATGCCAAACAGTCATGAATAAATTTTTAATCACATCATAAATCAATTTAACAAACATAAGAAATTTTAGAGGTTGTGAGTGGGTTAAAGCACTCACCTTTTGAATTGAAATTGAATTTAAATCCAATTTAAACCTAAAATTTGAATAGCCTCAGAATTCGTCCAAACCAGCGTTAAAATCTCCAAAATTCTGATACCGTCCCAATGGATCGAACCGCGCGTGAATTGGACCCCGTATGTAAAAGCTACACGCATTAAAACATTATACAAATTGAATTATAAAATAAATAAATAAATAAAATTATCGTACACGTTACCTCCTCTCTCTAAAACCCTAAACCAGAATTGAACTGTTCACGTGACTCTACTGCTATCATACGTGTCGCCGCCTCAATCGCGCAACCCCCGGCCTCGCCAGCAACGCCACCACCGGCCGCTACCCTTCCACCTCGAGCGCCGACCTTGCCTTAGCCGCTTCGACCAATCATGGCCCTCCGCGCATACATATGACAGAAGCAGCCGCCAATAATTTCGAGCCCTAGTTCGAATTTTCCAAGCGATCTGACCGTTGGTTTGTCGAACAACCACCACCGATCAACTCAGCAAATCCCCCTCCACGCCATGTACCACTAATTTTCGATTGGGCGGAGTTGATTTCAACGCAATGGATGGCCGAAAGTAGATCATAAATTTTTGGTCAACTGGTGACTCAATCTGGAAAATGAATTTCAGGTCTGAGATGCGCTCGTCGAGAGCTTCGGATCGATATAAAATTTGATATAGTTTGTGAAGTTTGAATTTTTGATTTGATTTTGAATTGAAACTGGGTTGTGAATTTTAGGGTTTGTCTGCCATTGAGAAAGAGGAGCAACAAAAATTTCTGTACGTACAGAAATGGGAAATAGAAAGGCTGCTAGGGTTTGTAACGAGGTATATATAGGCAGAACCAAAATAGAAACAAATGGGTTCAATTGGGTTTTGGACGATAATTGACCCGGAAAGCCCGTTTCGATTTCGGAACGGAATTAGGTCAACCCATATATCAAAATATATGTTTTAAATGATTTTAAACTCAATGGAACATGTTTCAAGTCTTAATTCCATCGTATGAAGTAGTTGCGTTAAAATCAGCTTATTCTAAATTGATTTCAATTAAATAGATTTCCAGGCATTTCGAGCCCGTACGATCAGACAACAAGTCCGATCGTTACGAAACTTGAAATCCTACAATAATTCACCATTATGGATCCAAACTGGTTTCGTCAAAATTCGAGCCAGTGGCCAAAATGGCTATTTTCTGGTTAATTGAATAAATTAATATTAAATTAGTTAAACCAAGTTTTCAATTTCAATTCTATAATTAGCAATCTTAATCATTTTTGAGTTCTTAAACCTTCACTATAATTTAGACAAGTTCAGATATCAATTTTAAGTTAATTAATCTACCCATTACCGTATTAAATCTCAATTTTAAATAAATTCACTAATTATCAATTGAAATTCCAATAAATCCATTTATTTGATTTTAAATCTTGTTATTCAATCCATTATCATCAAATAGATAAAATTAACATTGATTCATGGTTTATTACATCAATATTCTCAAATTTTATCTTAATCTCCATTACGTAATATTTAAATATTTAATTTCACTTAATTGCAATTAATCCAATTATTAAATTTAAATTCCAGTAAATTAATAAATCTTGATTTTCCATTCTTTTTATTTCGACTTATCATATTATTGTAAATAAAATTAACATTACTTCCCAATATTAACCTAATTTACATTAACATAATATTTAGTTATATTTGTCGTGATAAATTCCAATTCAATTTAATGGATTAAATATATGTGTAACTTATAATAATTGTTGCCATCAACTCTCAATCACATTCTTATAAGTTTATCATTTCCAAACCAATATTAGAATTACTTACAGAGCATTGATTTTATTCAGTTACCATTCATTATATATTAATTCGTAAATAAATTCAATATTTACGTTTGTATTCTAATATCCAATTTATAGCCTAGTACAACACTTACACTATTTCATTTATTGTAATTTCATTCAATCTATCAATGATTAGCTTTAATTACCATTGTTACATTTCATTTTTTAAATTCACTTCATTATAAATTTTAAAGTTTTTATTTCTTTCTAAATTTAATTACAAAAGTCTTATTAAATTAACCAATTTAATTACCGAAATTTACGGGTCGTTACACCGACAATTAATAACATGAACTTATGTTTAATGAATGCATAAGGTAAATTGTTGAATTAATATAAAGAACATGTAAATCAAAATAAAAGAATTTGTTGAAAATTTAAATTATAATGAACTTGGATTTTATTGTTGCTATAATTTAATGTTGGAATTGATTTAATATTTAAATCTTGGGTTTAACATGAAAAAATTTAATTTTAAAAGATAATTAATTCTTGTTTAACCTAGAATGATGATAGGAAACTTTTAATTTAGAATTTAAAAGTGATTAAATCAGTTTAATAATGATTCATTTTAATTAACGTGTAAAAATAAATATAATTTGATTTTAAAGCTAACTTCTGTATAAAATAGAATTAAGGTTTGAAATTAGTGTCATTGGCTTTAAAAATATTAAAAACCTGCATTTCCATATATAGGATGCCCATTTTCGTTTCGGGAAAGAAAATGGTTTTCGGGCCTTTGTTGTCGATTTGGCCCAATCGATATCTGTTCTATCTATTCATGTCCATCTTTTCTAAATATATGTTGTTATGAAACCCTAACAGCCTTTTATTCTATTTTTCTATATGTAATTTTAAACTAATCTTCTCCTTCCCAATGATGAATATCCCAAAACCTAAATTTCCAATTTCAAATCTAATCCAAAAATTCAAATCGCTCAAACCCTAGCAAATTATATATTGTCGCGAAGCTCTCGACAAATAGAATCAGCATTTGTAATTTGTTTTTACAATCGAAGCTTGGTTTGGCCAGAAATTGGCGAAACAGTCTCGGCCATTCAATCTTGGATTTGATTTCAACGGTGGATCTTCATCCAATCGACGATCGTAAAGCGCTGTAGTGTAGAGGAAGCTTAGTACAGCGAATCCATACGGTCAGATCATGCCATGGATGCTCTAGTTCTCCAGAATGTGGAAATTAAGATGGTGGTAGTCGTGCCCATTCTGGTGAGGCCGGAGGGCGCACATGGTGGGCTTAAGGGCGGCTTGGCAAGGCGACGACGGTGGTGAGGTCTGATGTGGTCAGAGGAGAGCGAGGTGATGGTGTTTAGGTCTTGGACGTGGCAGTTGTAGCTTGCGTATATGGGTTCGATGTTTTCATTAGGTTTGAGAAAGATTAAGTTAATTACCATTTTGATGTATTTTTTATTTTATTTAATTTTTAAATTTAAATCTTCTAACACGAATAACTTTTGCATACGAGCTCTGATTCACTCACGGTTTTTTCCTTTGGACTCGTATTGAAATTCCAAACAATATGAAACTAGTTTGGTTGAATTTAGAGACTATGTAGATTTTGGGCTTCTGTTGGATTTTTAATGAGCTTTAAATCAAAGATGCATGATTAAACCTGCTCATGCAATACTAAATTTTATGATGTTTGTTAAATTGAAATCATTAAGTGATAAATTTTCATTGGTTGTTGTTCGGTAATTTAAATTTACATTTAAATTGAAATCAATGTTGGTATTGAATTGAATTAACATTTAAATTGTTATGGGATTTAAGTGCTAGTTAAACACCGACAATTGTTAACGAGTAACTGTTGTGATATATTGGTTGATTTGGATGTTGATTGCAATTTGATGCCTATTGATTAATGTTGGATGTATTGTTGTCTATTTATTTTGATATATCCCTGTTATTACCATATTTATTATTTGACTATAAATTGTCATTTGTAATAGTTGAAATGAACTAAGAAAAAGGTTGAAATGATATACACCTGTGTCATTTAAACATGGATTGAGATGATATATATTCATCCATGTAAATTAAATTAAAATAATTGATCACTTGGCCATTGGGTAGAAAATTATGTATGGACCGAATTTAGTTAAATTAAATGGTTTCAAAACCTTGAATTAAAATTGGTTTAAATGATATAGTTTTAAAGAATATAAAATTTTGGTTTATATGAATTAAATTATTTTCTATTTCGAGAATATAAATGTTGAAATCGAAACTGTTTAAAGGAAATTGTTTAAAGGATTAAATTTGAAATCTTAAGTTGAAATTTGAGAATCGACTTAAACCTATTGTATGTGAATTATTTGAAAGGTTTAAATTTTAATTTAAACCTTGAATTTACCTTTAGTAAAATGGTTTAAATTGGTATTTCAAAGCTTGGATGTGAAATGGATTTAAAATAAATTATTTCAATTGAGAATTTGAATGGAATCTTTCAGCCTTTGAATAAATCATTTAAATTGAATTTGAAGTAATGATTGGAATCGTTTGAATTGAGGTTGATTTAAATTGAATCTTGAATTGGAAGTTTACTTGAATTGGAAGTCGAAAAATTAAATTCGTTGTGAATTGGACTTGGAACATGAGTCAAATTGTTGTGAAAGAAAGAAGCAGATTTATTATAAACTATTTTAATATATAAATTATTTTAATAATCAAATTATTTTACTATATAAACTATTTTAATTACCAAAACTATTTTCAACATATAAACTATTTTAATACTCAGAACTAATTTTCAATATTCAATCTATTTTAGTTATTAAAAACAAATTTCAATATTCAAACTATTTGTAAATTGGGAATTATTTAGACTTAATCATTGATTTAATTACGAATATTTTGATATGAAAGTGTAACCTATTCTTGAATTCAAAGTGATTTTGAAGCAAATATGATATTTTGATAAGAAGTATGACTTGTTCTTGAAATTTAAAAGAACCAACCGGTGTGTAAAATGACGTTTGGTTAATAAAGAGACCGGGGCCGGCTGAATGACATACTCTCTATTATTCTACCGAAATCACTTTTATAACCATGTGTGTAGTGGATGTTCCAGAATGTAAAGGCTGAATTGGCGACGTTTACTGGAAAGAAGAAAGAGAACGATTTGAAATGACTAAAATAGAAGCATATGTCTGGCCAAGGGGGTAGATACCTTTAGGGGACTCACCCTTCATATTACTATATTGTTTTTGACTTGATTGGTGCACATTGATTTGATTTTAGGGGTGGTCGACTCGGTCGATAGTCGTTGCAATGATGTGTTATGACCAGCGGAAAGGGTAAACTTGTAGAATCCTACATTGGGCATTGCCTCACATGCCTTGTCATACTTTTATCCATATACGCGACCACTACAACTTTGTTTTAGTATTGTCTTATCACGACGCCTCCTTGGCTACTGACGTCACTGGTTGTGCTATAAGGGAAATTGTAGGACAATGCTTAAAAATATGTTAAGGGGGATCGATGTAAATCCCTAACGCTATTTTAATACTTTACAAATAGACATTACATATATAGCGTATGTTACTATATATAGATAGTTTGACGGATCCTAAGGAGATGGAAAATCCCGTAACATCTCTTACGTTATTACACTCACATTGTACACTTGATAAGAGATGAAAAATCCCGCAAACATCTCTGAAGATATTACACTCATATTTACTTTTTATTGATTTAACTTACATAAGAACTTTTAGTTCTGACTTGAGTGTTTTGTCTTTTCATTACGCTCAGGTCAGCCTGAGCATTTCCGTGTTTGAAGACATTAGTCCTTGAAGGCGAAGATGGAGTTGCTAGACCTTATTTGCTATTATTATTCCGCTGCATTATTTTGGTATGTTTGTTGATTGTACTCTGATTATGGTGTAAAAAATTGAAATCAAATGTATATTGCAAAATAGTTTCATGAATTGTTTATTTGATTATTATATTTTATCATTCCGTTGCGAGATTCTATGCATTATTTTACTTCTTTTCTCTTATTTTCCTATTAAACTCAATCGATTATTTGCCCTTTTGAACGGTTTGAGTTATACATGTGTGGTTTATTGTCGACTAGAGTCATTTTAAAAGGTGGGTCTTCACAGTTGGTATTAGAGCTTTGGTTTAGAGATATCTTAGCCTGTTGGGGGTTAAACTCATTAAGAGATAGTGTAATGGAATGCTCTATTATGAGTTGATAATACACACACACACACACACACACACATGAGAGAGCATATTTATTAATGCTATAAAAATGTTTTGTATCGTGTTAATTTATTATGTTGAGTATTTATGAGTTTTGGTCGGAACATAGGACGCTACATCGAAAAGGATTTCTAAACACATGAACAGGTGAACCGACACTATATTGTTTTAAAAATAGGTAAAAGAAATGATTTTACCTAGTATTATATTTTATATTTAAAAAGAATAATTTTTCATAAATTGATATAGTTATTTTGGTGTGTTGTTTTTTCAGAAATGATAATTGTAACGACCCCACTGCAATTCCAGTTTAGCAAAGAACATTACAGGTAATGTCTCTGCTAATTTGAAAAATATGGCTTGTTAGGGATGATCGAATGTGAATATATCTTTTTACGGACACTGACACATCATTTATACCTTTTTCGCTTAATATCTGAGTTGAATTTGATGTGCACGGTATTATTACAAAGTAATAAACACAACGATTTCTCAAAATCAGAACAATATATCATATAAATAACAATCACAGGTCACAACGGAATAAATTTCATCTTATACATATATAAATTTTGAGTTTACAAAATGAAATACTAAATTTAGTTGTTATACAAGTTCAATAATTTTCTAATCTCAATTGTACATCTCAATTTTAAACAAAATCCCTAAGTGATAACACTAAATATCAAAGGTCCAACTTTTGCTAGCCCAACCATCCATAGGCCTACTTGTTCTATAACCTGAAAGTCTCGGTTTGACCCGAGCAAAATAACACTCCGCTCAGACTATCTCTAAATATCCAAATGAGTGAGAACAGAATATAACACAAGAATAAAAAACATAAAAGTAAATACAGATGTCCATGAAATAACGAGTCACGGGAATTAATATAACTTAGAGTTCATCACAAGGCATAGGTTATACATTTAAGTCACACACACCTATTAGTCACCAGAAACAGAATAACAGAATTAACTTAACATCCATCACAAAATACAGGAACATATATTTATTTCAAAAACACAGAATAGTCAAAGAATCCAAATACCCAGCATCCAAGAGATCTTAATCCAGGCCGATCGTAATTTTCGTCCAAAAAAACCACAATGATTGTACTCAAAACCCATGGCAAACCAACAAACAAATTGTTATCACTCGAACCGATCCGATACCAAGGATCATACTCAGACCGGGAACATAGAATCATAGAATGATCTCAAGGATAGTCCATACCGATCAAGGTGATCGTAGGAACCATGACTCGATAAATCCATATTTATTTAATTATTATATTATTATGCTCGAAAAGAAATCCAGGAATAAACTCCTTAAGGATCTAACAACCACTTGTCGCATACCAAAAAAGAGTAAACTCTAAAGTGCCAAATAATATCACCTTCAGTAATCACTAGAATTTAATCAATACGTCCCATACTGTGTGGTGAAATCCAAGTATTTACTAAAAGCTAGTAAATATCACTTACTATGGATACCACTGAAAAATCTGAATTACATTCACTTAAGGATCTAGCAACCACCTGTCACACACCAGAAGAGAATACAACTCTAAAGTGTAAAATACTTCCTAATAATAATCATCCGAATTTAACCAAGGCATCTCATACTACTCGGTAGGATTCGAATATTTGCTAATGAGCTAGTAAATTTCACTCAAATGTTCTATTCAATGAATTATACCATCGAAAGCATTAAACCAATCAATACACTAAATCGACTATTATTACTCTTCAAATTATAGAATTTAGGTTCTCAAAACAATTTATTTTAAATTTTCCTCCAATTTCTATGGTCACAAAAAAGCTAAAATAGCATATAAATAACTAAGTGTTAAATCCAATAAAATCCGATAAGATTTTATACTTTTCAAATAAAAAAATACTTTTTATATATATATATGAAAAAAGTTTCCAAATACTGCAACAAAATAATTTCACAAAAGGGTGCTAGATTGATTTGGTACTAAGTTTGAAATTTGATAATTTGCACTAAACTTTCTTTCATAACTTGTTTATTATATATATATAGTTGATGAAAGCTTAAACCAAAATAATGAAAAAGTCAAGAACACGCAAATAATTGAAGAAGCCTGGCGTGGCTCGTTTCAAAGAAATAGGCTATATCAAAGCTGTCAGTACAAAAGCATATAAAACATCATGGCCGATATGCTAAAATTATATACAAGTCTAACACAACAAAGCATCAAGAAATTTTTTTTCTTTTCATGCAACATAAGA
Source organism: Allium cepa (assembly GCA_030765085.1). Classification (NCBI taxonomy): domain Eukaryota; kingdom Viridiplantae; phylum Streptophyta; class Magnoliopsida; order Asparagales; family Amaryllidaceae; genus Allium; species Allium cepa. The sequence continues at coordinate 312,155,820 of CM060932.1, read as the reverse complement.
AAGGCAGCAAACGAAAAAAAAGGACATATAAAAGAACAAACAAGGCAAGGCAAGGCAAAGGACTCAAGCAATTAATGCACGGCATGGGGACGCGTGACAAGGCTAATTGCAAAGCATGGGGACGAGACTCATCTATCGCTACGCCAAAGTAAAAATAAATGAATTCTAAGGCAACAATTATTTGCATCAGGGATGAAATAATTCAAGCAAAAATGATTGAGTGGGTGGCCATTTTCCAAGGCAAAGTACATGTACAGGACGTGCAAACTAAACTATAGACGAAGTGCAACAAGTCAAGGCTGAGACCATAATTTCTTGGATTTATTTTCGATTTGGCATGGTTTTTTAAGTTATTATCACATATAGCCACGTTTTAAAACTAACATCAAATATAGCCCTGTTTTGGTCAGATCGGCGCTAACTGCTCAAAATGCACTGACAACTTTTCAAAAGTCGTCAGTGTAATTTTTTTTCTGGCGACTTTCGAAAAATCGCCAGTGTTATTTTTTCTAAAATTTTTTTTACACTGGCTCCTTTTCAGAAGGCGCTAATGTATTTTTCGAAAAAAAAATTTACACCGGCGACTTTTGAAAAGTCGCCAGTGCATTTTGACCAGCTCGACGTTGAGCTGGCCAAAAAAGGACTATATTTGATATTAGTTTTAAAACTGGACTATTTGCGATAATAAGTTTTAAAACGAGGCTAAAATGAAAAAAAAATCCTAATTTCTTTTAGTTCATACATGAGCAAGTACAGGGGTAACGGGCGTAGACGTGCAAATCAAAACAACAATGTGTGGTCATCATTCTCTAAGGCAATAGGAACATGCGTAAGCAAGTACAAAACGCAGGATAGAGGAGTATAAAATTTAGGCAGCAGGCTGATTTGGAAAACAACGAAATATTAACCGACAATGAAATTGAATAGGAAACCGATTTAGAGCGAAGAGTTTCAACAGAAAATGATCAAACAAAGTTCCAAATATATATTACTGTTACTATTCAAGGGAAGAATTGTATGAATATAGGACGAAATTATTGTCTACAATTTCATATAGTGAAACATAAAATGAAATCACAACATGAACTAAATTAAGCAAGGGAAAAACTGAGTTTATGAAGTTTTACTGTAAATTTTGCAATGAGATAGGAATGAGGAAACGTAGTGTAAAATGCTTGCTAAGTTTCTCATTCTCTTTTTATTTCAATTGGGCTTTAGGCTTAAATATTAATTCTCTTCAAATAGAATTAATTACCAAATTACTTTAAATTACACTAATGAATGCTAACATTCATATGGCTTTACAAAATATAATCATAGCCCAACTAATCAAATCTTCCCATGAATACTATTAAACTTCAGCAAAGATTTTTGAATTATTATTATATTAACTCTATAATAATGTTTTATTTAAAATTCAAGGTCCAACTAATTAAATATCCTTGTCCAAAATTCTGTACCAATTATTTTCAGATAAAAATATATAAAAATTCTAATCTCTCTACTTCACAAACTTTTAGAATTAATCATAAGAAAAAGTTATCAGTATTATAAATTCCAAACAAATGATTTAAAATTTTCCAAACTAAATCATTATTTATTTTATTTAATTTACTCAAAGTCAGGGTTGTTACAATAATATTCGATTATTATCATTTATTATTTGGTTAGTCAAGGTTCTTAAGACTATTAACCATGTATGTTATAAGAAAATGCAATTTTATAAATATGGTTTATAAAATGTGATTTGTAGATAAAATAAATTTTAACTGACAAATTTGAGAACTTAAACTATTGGTGTTTTGAAATTGGTTTTTAGAGATCTTTGAAAAACAATATCGGTATTTTCTGAAAGTATTTGCAAATAGGAATGTTTTCTAAATGTTTACAAAAGGTGCTTGGAATAAATGTTTTAAAAGAAGTTTAAAAAAAATAAGTGTTGTACTCCCCTCTTCTATCGCTGGAAAATAATTTCGGTGATGACCGCGGCATCATCGACATTCATTTTCGAGTTTCAAAGTGGGAATACCACTATAGTAGTTTTGCTACACATTTGTTTTGATAAATAAATTTTAAATTTCCTAGGTATGAGTTGATATATAAAAAGATATCGGTATATATTATTTCAATATGATTTGAAACGAAATACAGTATTTAGTTCTTAAGTTTTCTGTTAATCAGTGATTTTCAATTATTGAAATGAAATGGAATTTTCGACGATTTTAAATGGTTGAAAATTATCAAATTGAAATATGAAATTAAAGGTAAGTGTTTAATAATGATATAAAAGAGGAAGTTTTGTAACTCTTAAATTTAAAGATAATGAAAATTAAGAAGATTCAAACTATTAAACATTTTTTAAGTAAAATGAATAAGATTACATGTATATGCTTCTAGGATTTAATGGAATATTATACAAGTAAAAACTTAAATAATAAAAATGTTTCAAGAATAAAATTATGGCCATATATAAATAAATAATTAAGATGTACAAGCAATGTTATAAAATTAAGTTAACGTTTTGAAATGCTTAATAATTAAATTGAATAGTAGAAAGTGAACAATATTTAACTAAATGATAATAAACTTAAGAAAATACTGAAATGATTCATTAATGACTATTAATCAAGTTATAAAGTAATAATAAATATGAATTAAACTGCAAAGAAATGTATGTAATACTTTAAGAATGTATTCGTTGATTATTTCAAATATTGAATGAGAAATAATTTATGTAAGTAAATGAATGTAAATGGATAAAAGATGATCTTGTATGAATGAACAAGAATTGAAAATAAAGAAAAGTAAATGACGTGTTAAAGAAACCAATAGAATAAAATATGTAAGTTGAGCATAGATCATCTTATTTGCATAACAGTTTTGATCCAAATTCGAAAACATGATTTATGGTAACTCACACCGGTCCAAGTTAGGATTTTCGCTCGATTCTTAACGGCGAACATTTGATATGAATTTTCGATATGAATTTGAAGTTTTCTATCATAGTTTATGGCTATGCAAGGAGATTGGAGATTTCTATTTAAGAAATTAGATCAGAGTCCACACTAGAGTAGTTGAGTTAACAATACTAGTTCGAAAGTGAAATTTGTGTATTCACGCAAGCGAATAGAATTGATATTGTAAGAAAATGGTATATGTAGATCCCGCAAACTTAAATCATATATAAATCTATGTTGTTTGGCTAGTGGGAAGTTTGGGAAATGATACTTCAAATTGTTTGAGGTTGTATGAATAATCTATTGGGTAATTACCTAAGGTTGTTAAGCGTAAGATAAACTTGGTATTTTATTTATCACCCTTGTACTAACCATTAGTTTTTGGTTACTATGGATATGTGATGGATTCTTTGTTTGCATATAATGGTCGTACTGCATTTGTTTGCATATGATTATTATATATGTTGTGTTGCTTACGCTACTGATTGGAACCACGAGTATATTGATCTTTTACGAAGTTTTAACTCTTTTGGATTACGTAAATAAGATATAGGTTTATGGAAGCAATAGGAGTTGCTTTTAGTTTCATACATAGAGCTTTGTTTGCTCGACAAATGGGTACATTTTTAGATTACAGTTTTGTAGCGGTTTTTTATTGTATTCCCATGATTTGGGATTTTTATGATTGAAATAAGATGTATACCATGTAATTATTGGTATTGTTATTTTTCAGGACCTAGCCGTGCAAAGGAGATGCAGCAGAAATTTTTCGTAAATTTAGGACTTAGAAATTTTTTCGTAAAAGTTGACTTATTTTAAATTTATATTAAACTTAAATATGTAAGCAAAATTGTATATAAATTGACCATTTTTATGAAAACATATCAAATTCTTGATGCTTTCTTACTACTTTTAGGGGATGAAAAGCTTTAAGTGGGGGAGATTGTAACGACCCGTATCTTTGACAATTAAAAATATTAAATTAAATAAGACTTTGGAATTTAATATTGTCAGAAATTAAAATTTAAGATTTATTGATGTAAAAAAAATTGTTAAAGTATATAACTTGATCTTAAATGAATTCCAAAACGACAAATTTCAATGAGGTAAGGATGGTAGTGCATATTAGAATATAATTTAATGATACTGATTTGAATATAACTAATAACTATTTGAGTGTAAATTCCATCGATTGTAATATAAATGATAATAAAAAACGGGATAGACAATATTCTGAATATGTTAGCATGCAATAAGAAATTGGTTATTTAGTTCATTAATTTTATAACTCTTGTTTGTAAATAATAAATTTATAAATGTGTTTAAATTACTTAAATGTAACGATCGTTTTAATTCTCATCTCATTATTTAATCCATTTTGAAGTTAAATTTTTGTAATCAATGGAATTTATTGTAATTGAAATATTTCAGTTAATATAAGAAAAGACGTTAACCATTGAGTAATGAGTGTAATAAATAGAAACTTATGTTTAATGAATACATAAGGTAAATTGTTGATTTAACGTAAAGAACATGTAAACCAATATAAAAGAATTTGTTGAAAATTTAAATTATAATGAACTAGGATTTTATTACTGTTGTAATTTAATGTTGGAATTGATTTAATATTAAAATCTTCAGTTTAATATGAAAAAATTTAATTCTAAAAGATTATTAATTCCTATTTAACCTAGAATGATGATAGAAAACTTTTAATTTAGAATTTAAAAGTGATTAAATCCGTTTAATAATAATTCATTTTAATTAACGTGTAAAAATAAATATAATTTGGTTTTAAAGCTAACTTCTATATACAATAGAATTAGGGTTTGAAATTAGTCTCATTGGGTTTAAAAATATTAAATACCTACATTTCGATATATAGGACGACCTATTTTCATTTCGGAAAAAACGGGTTTTCAGGCCTTTGTTATCGCTTTGGCCCAATCGATATCTGTTCCATCTATTCATATCCATCTTTGACTATATATATGTTGTTATGAAACCCTAGCATCCTTTTATTCTATTTTTCTGTACGTACTATCAAATCTAATCTGCTCCTTTCCAATGGTGAATATCCCGAAACCTAAATTTTCGATTTCAAATCTATTTCAAAAATTCAAACTGCTCAAACCCTAGCAAATTATATATCATTGTGAAGCTCTCGAAGAATGGAATCGGTATATACGACTTGTTTTTGCAATCGAAGCTTGGTTTGGCCAGAAATTGGCGAAACAGTCTCGATCGATCATTTTCGAGTTTGATTTCAGTAGTGGATCTTCGTCCAATTGACGATTGGGAAGTGCTGCAGTGTAGAGGAGGCTTAGTAGAGAAGATCCATACAGTTAGATAATTTCCTGGATGCTCAAGTTCGCCAGAAAGTGGCAATTAAGACGGTGAAGGTCGTGGCCGTACTGGTGAGGCCGCAGGGCGCGCGCGGAGAGCATATGGGCAGACTGGCACGACGCCTACGGTTTGGGGGTTTGAATTGGTCGGAGGTGAGCAAGGTGATGGCATTTGGGTCTTGAACATGGTGGTTGTAGCTTGCGTATTTGGGTTCGATGTTTTCGTTATGGTTGAGGAAGGTTAAGTTAATTACCATTTTGCCCTATTGTTTATTTTGTTTAATTTTTAAGTTCAAATCTTCTAACTCGAAGAAATTTTGCATACGAGCTCCGACTCACATGCGGTTTCTTCCTTTGGACTCCTATTAAAACTCTAACAATATGAAACTGATTTGGTTCAATTTGGAGACTGTTTAGATTTTGGGCTTTTATTGGATTTTTAATGGGCTTTGAATGAAAGGTGGGTGATTAAATCCGCTTACGTAATACTAAATTTTCTGATGTTAGTTAAAATGAAATCATAAAGTGATAAAATTTTATTGATTGTTGTTTGGTAATTTAAATTTACATTTAAATTGAAATTGATGTTAGTATTAAATTAAATTGACATTTAAATTATTATTGGGATTTAATTGCTAGTTAAGCACCGAAAATTGATAACGAGTAACTATTGTGATATATTGGTTGATTTCAATTGGATGCCTATTGATTGATGTTGGATGTATGGTTGTTTATTTATTTTGATATATCCCTGTTATTACCCTATTAATTATCGGGCATCCTATAAATTGTCATTTGTAATATTTGAAATGAACTTAGAAATAGGTTGAAATGATATACACCTATGTCATCTAAATATGGATTGAAATGATATATATTCATCCATGTAATTAAAACTGAAATAACTGATCACTTGGCCATAGGGTGGAAAATTATATACGAACATCGAATTTGGTTATATTAAATGGTTTCAAAATCTTGAACTGAAATTAGTTTAAATGATACTGTTTTAAAGAAAATTAAATTATGGTTTATATGAATTAAATTATTTCTAATTCGAGATTTGGAATGTTGAAATCGAAACTGTTTAAAGGAAATTGGTTAAAGGATTCAATTTGAATTCTTAAGTTGAAATTTGAGAAATGACTTAAATCTATCAGAAGTGAATTATTTGAAAGGTTTAAATTTTAATTTAAACTTTGAATTTACCTTAATTAAAATGGTTTAAATTGGTATTTCAATGTTTGGATGTGAAAGGATTTATACTAAATTGTTTCAAATGAGAATTTGAATTGAAACTTTCAATGTTTGAATAAATTGTTTAAATGAATTTGAAGTAAAGTTCGGAATCGCTTGAATTGAGGTTGGTTTAAATTGAATTTTCAAAAAGAAGTTTACTTGAATTGGAAGTCGAAAAATTGAATTCGTTGTGATTTGGATTTGGAACATGAGTCAAATTGTTCTGAAAGAAAGAAACTATTTTATTATAAATTTTTTTAATAATCAAATTATTTTAGTGTATAAACTATTTTAGTTATCAAAACTATTTTCAGTATATAAACTATTTTTATTATATAAACGATTTTTACTTATCAAAGCTGTTTTTCAATATTCAAACTATTTTAATTATTCAAAACAAATTTCAATATTCAAACTGTTTATAAATTAGGAATTTTTTAGATTTAAATCATTGATTTAAATACAAATATTTGATATGAAAGTGTAACCTGTTCTTAAACTCAAAATGATTTTGAAGCAAATCTGATATTTTGATATGAAGTATAACTTGTCCTTGAAATTTAAAAGAACCAATCGGTGTGTAAAATGACATTTGGTTATTAAAGAGACTGAGGCCGTATGAATGGAATACTCCCTGTTATTCTACAAGAACCACTTTTTAACCGTGTATGCGGTGGATGTTTTCCAAAATATAAAGGCTGAATTGGTGATGTTTACTGGAATGAAGAAAGAGGACGATGATGGATGACTCCGACGCTTGTGTCAATTTGAGATGACTAAAATAGGAGTCTATGTCTGGCCAAGGGGTTAGCTACCTTTAGGGGCCATTACACCTTCATATTACTATATTTTTTTGACTTGATTGGTGCACATTGATTTAATTTAAGGGGTGGTGGATTCGGTTGGCAGTCGTTGCAATGATGTGTTACGACCAGCCAGAAAGGCTAACCTGGTAGAATCCTACCTTAAGCATTTTGTCATACTTTTATCCTTATACGCGACAATGACAACTTTGTTTTAGTGTTGTCTTATCACGGCGCCTCCCTGGCTACCGGCGTTACTAGCAAACTATAAGAAAATGCTTAAAAATGTGTTTAAGGGGATCAATGTAAAGTCTTAACGCTATTTTAATACTTTACTTTACTGATAGGCACTACATTTATAGCGTATCTTACTATATATAGATAGTTTGATGGATCCTTAAGAGTTGGAAAATCCGGTAACATCTCTTAAGTTATTGCACTCACGTTGTACACTTGATAAGAGATGGAAAATCATGTACACATCTATGAAGCTATTACACTCATATTTACTTGTTATTGATTTAACTAACATTAGAACTTTTAGTTCTGAATCAAGTGTTTTCTCTTTTCACTACGCTCAAGTCAGCCTGAGTATTTCAGTGTTTGAAGACATTAGTCCTTGAAGGTGAAGATGGAGTTGCTAGACCGAATTTACTATTATTATTCCGCTGCATTATTTTGGTGTGTTTATTGATTATAATCTGATTATGTTGTTAAAATTGAAAATCAAATGTATATTGTAAAATAGTTTCATGAACTGTTTATTTGATTATTATATTTTATCATTCCGCTGTCAGATTATGTGCATTATTTTCCTTCTTTTTTCTTATTTTCTTATTATAACCCATCGATTATCTGCCCTTTTGAATGGTTTGAGTTAGACATGTGTGGTTTATTGTCGACTTGAATCATTTTGAAAAGGAGGGTCTTCACAGTATGCATAGGTACACAAATGTGAACAACGTTTTTCGATGACTTTTCGATGCCCAAAAGTCATAATTTCGAAAAACAATTTCCGATCACATTTTCTTTTTTCATTTAAACTAACTATTTTACTAAATATATTTTGGAAATGATTTTAACATAATTAATTAATTTTAAAAGATGTTTATTTGGTTGTTAAAATCTATTATTTAAATATTTAAAAATGATTTAAATATTCAAGTACAAAATGACTAATTTTACGGGTTGTTACAACAATATCACTTATAACATGTTCTATACATGTCTGGTATATTAAAACACCACATATCGGTACTTGGCCATTATGTATCTGATACTCATATTAACTACTAAGCGTACGAGGTGTGTGGTTTAATAGGAAACCTCATTGCAAATTTTAGAGTATTCGATAGTCCGTATTTCATTCGTAATACATGCAATCACTAGGAAAGTTTGAGTACCAAACAGGTAAAGGGATATTTATGGCTACTCATCAATAAGCAAAGCTTCTAGATTTTTTGACAAGGGGTTAGAAAATATTATGAAGTCCGTCAACGCGAAGTTTGATGAGTCAGATATTGATGCAACTACTGGAAAGGACAAAAGTGATAAAGGAGATGACAACGTTAATAAAAGATTGCTCGAGTACAACAACAGTGTTGATACATGTACTGCCGAGTCCTTGAGGTCAAGTTTGGGATCGAGAATTTGATATTTAAAGAAATCATCCAATGAAGGTACAAAAACAAGCTCTTCTTTTAATAGAGATCTTCATACCATGTGTATTCATAGTGGTTTTATTTGTGAAAATGAAAAAAAAAATGTTAATATAGCACTTAGTGATGAATGTTGGATAATTGTCATGCAAGATGAACTTAACCAATTTGTGAGAAATAATGTTTGAAAATTAGTTCCTAGACCGAATGACTATCCCATTGTAGGAATTAAATGGGTTTTCAAAAATTAAATTGATGGATTTGGAAATGTAATTAGAAACAAAGCTAGGTTTGTTACAAAAGGATATAATCAAATAAAAGGCTTTTATTTTGAAGAAACATTTACCTTAGTTGCTTAGTTAGAGGCCACTAGAATTTTGCTTGCTTTTGTGTGTTTTAAAAGTCTTAAAAATTAAGCAAATGGATGTAAAATGTGCTTTCATAAATGATTATTTGAAAGAAAATGTTTTCATATAACAACCCCATGGTTTTGAAAGTCAAGAATTACCAAATCATGTGTAGAAAGTTGAAAAGGCATTATATGGTCTCAAACAAGCTCCTATGGCTTACAATGACCAACTTAGTACATATCTTCTGGAAAACGGTTTTAAATAGGAAAGTGATGAACATGAGAATAATGGTAATTTGATTGTATAAATTTATATTGATAATACCATTTATGGTGCTACTAATGAAATATTGTGTCAAATGTTTGAGAAAGTCATGTAGGATAAATTTGAAATGAGCTTTGTAGGAGAATTGAAATTCTTTTTAGCGTTTGAAGTCAAGCAAAGTTACGAGGTCATTTTTATCTCACAAATGGATTAAATGAAAGAATTGTTGAAAAGATTTGGGTTCGAAAACGCAAAGCCACTTAGGACACTCATGTATCTTTCAACCAAGCTTGACAAAGACAAAAAGGATGTAGTTAACTAAAAGAAATATTGAGTTGTTATTGGTTTTGTAACGACCCGTATATTACGCAACGGAGGATCGTAGAAAAATTTATTTATTCATGTAAGGTCATATGACTCTAAAATTTTAAAAAATAACTCTTGTGGACGTTTTCCATATCTTTGATTTTTTTTCGAATTTCTATGTGACCATTTTGACCATGAAAATCTTGTTTGGACTATAATTTTTGATAGAAGCCGAGTTAGGATCGTAAACCACTTCCATTGCTTCAGGATGATGGTTTTCCATTTCGTAGAGTGGTCATAATAGAAAAAAAGACTTGACGTTTGAAAATTATGGTAGTTTTAAGTTTTGACTTCTATTGGCCTGCATTAGTGACTAATAAACTAAGCCCACACTCAGACTCACTTACCCATCTCGAAATTTGTGCTAAGGGAAGGCTACTATGATAGATATAAGTAATTTCATCTTCCCCAAAATAGCTCTAAACCTCCATTAACCTTAATTTCATCAAAAATCCTATAGTTTCCTTACTAATCTTAGCCTAAATCATAATTAGAGGGTAATTAGTATTGAGAGATTAGAGATTATCATTTTGGATTATTTGCATTCATCTCCTTTGCTATCTACTTTAGATCTAAGGAGAGAAATTGATATTTTAGGTATTCGGAGGGTGGTTCTTGACGTCTCACTATCCTAAGCATGTTTATATTGTTAAAATTGATGTTTTTAACATGATTTTGATTCTAAAATGTTTTCGAACTTTAATCACACTTTTATACGTGTTTATGGCTAAAATTTAATTTATTATTGTTAACCCAAAAAGTGGATAAACACCCTGTTTTGAGCGTGAAAGCACCAGCCATATTCTCATAGAGCAATAACGTAGATAATAGATACATAAAAAAGTAGTAAGAGAAAGAAGCAAAGAAGATTTTGATAGTGGTTCAGTTGTTAATGAAGCCTCGTCCACTTTGTAGTTTTTATTATAGACTGGTTGCTATTACAAGATGTATTCGATTACAAAGCTCTTGATTATTCTTAGATAGATTGAATCGCCAAGGTTAGAAACTACTGGAGAATCACAGTGAATTCCTTTGAAGGCCATTATGAGGGAAGTGAGGAGTGAAGAGAGCTTCCAGCATTGTTTCAGCCACCAATCCGGAAAAGATCATGTTTATGTTGCAGATAGGATGGTATTTATAGAGATTGGAGTGCTATCGGGCCAAACCTGTTCACTCGCTATTTACAGATGGTCACAAGAAGGTGCAGGGGAGCATAGCTCGCGACCTGAGCCAAAACATAGCAAACCATGGTCTATGGATTGCTAGCGATCCATACATTAGCTCGACCATGATCTAATTACTTAGCCTATTCCTCTGCTTTACTTTTTTGGGTCGCACTTATTCTATGATCACGTATGGATCGCAGGCGATCCATATTATATGGATCGCTAGCGATCCATACACTTAGCATAATTTTGGACTTTGGTTTTTTAACTCGTTGTCTTGGGTCGACGATGTTCATGTAGCCTCGTTGCATATCGCCTTGTTTTAATGATGATTTACTTGCGGGTTGCATTTGGATGTCGATTGGACTGGACGGATGCTTATCTCTCAATTTAATTAACTCATAATCTCATCAAACTTAGTTGCTGCCTTTAGAATATGAGGTAAATCATGATGCAAAGGGACCGACAAAATTTTGGGTAAATACCATGGATCACTAGCGATCCATAGGTCATGGATCACTAATGATCCATGTCCTTAGTGGAATTTTCTCTTTCTTTTCTTAGCTCCTTTTTAGTTTGTTACTATAACTTTTTTAGTTGACTTCTAAGCTAATCTGATTCCATCAAATTGTTCCGTCTTCTCTTGGATATTGCTAGGTTAAAAATCCAGATACCATTTGCACCCAGAGTATATCTTCGTTGGAAATAAGGTATGCTCTAGAAGTAATCGCTTTGTGATTTTTGTCAGTTGAATTCCAAGGTTTGTTGTGTTAGGACCCTATGAATTTGAATTAGGGCAGATTATCACTTGTTAAATTTTGCTTTAGAATGCCACTGGTCATCATAAAAGATCAAATTTTCCTCTATAGCTTCTCGACATGTCCTGAAGTAGTATAGGGATGTAATTAGACAAAAATGGAGAAAAATTGCATGCAACCACATGGATCGCTAGAGACCTGAGGACTTAGAAGTTTTTTTTGCACGTTTTCGTTTCCTATTTAACTCTTCTATTCGATCCTTTCATCATTCACTACATGACCATCGCCTAATTCTCCCCCTACGATCTGAGCCAACTCCCGTTAATGAATCGATCCATCGTTTTCCATGAATTGACCCAGATTTTCACCGAGGTTCCACCGTGACCTCCTCGATGCCGCCATTCTAGCTTCACCACTGACTCCAGAGATTCATAGCCGCCGGTTAACCGTTGCTTTTAACTTGCCTTTGTCACTGTCGATCAAACCTTAAGATAGCCCATCGCCTTGGATCGCTGCCAATCCACTATTTAGCTCGTCAATTTCAAAGCCTCGACCAACTTTATGTTCATATTGCTAATCTAAAGTGGGTTTGTTAATCAAGATGTTCATTTATTGACTTGGCAGCGGAGTTGCATTCGCGATGTTTGTCGTGAGGAGTCCAAGTCGATTGCGGATTAATAGAGGAAGATAGTAAATCGAGTCTTGAGTTCCTCTTGGAACGATATTCGGGTTTTCCCCAGTGCTTGATATGTTTTGTCGTCTTCGTCCATTGAGCCAGAATTGACTGGTGCTAGGTCCCACAGCTGATACCGCATGACACATTGTGAATTGGTCCCGTCCTTTCAGAGAATTCGAATCGATTTTGCTTTCCATTGTACACATGTTGTACCTATACTAGAAGGGACTTTCCATGTCATTTTGGACAACGGATCGATTATCGGTCATTGATCGATAATGGGTAAGTGTAGGAGAAGTAATTTAAAAAAGAAAATTATATGGGAGGTTCTTTTACCTCTCAACTGCGAACGTATTATCTGCACGGGGTAGAGCATTTGTAGTGTTTGGGAGACCAAGCCTACCACTGATAGATAACTCACCACACTCACCCCGGTACATACTTGAAGCCTGACACATCAATGTGAGCCGATATTCTTTCAGAATTGAAGTGTGGTACAGGGAGTTCTTATTTTAGGGTTGAATTACTTAACCGTTTCAGTGTAAGTTCTGTTGTTTAGAATGAAGTACCCATCCTTTCATCGTAAGTCTAGCGGAGGAAGTCCTATGCTTCCGGAATTCGATTCGTCATCTGTCTCCCCTCCCTCTTCTGCTTCACAGGCTGAGTATGGCCAGTTAGTTCCAGTCAATCTGATCATTGATCGAACTCCCCCTAATTTTAGAGTTCTTCTCAACCCACCGGTAAGAGCTTCTTCTATGATTTCTACTAAGGTCCTGCATAATATATGCATGCAACATGGCATACCGGAGGAAGACATGCGCCTTCCATAGAAGAATGAGTTTGCTCGCATGCCACCATCGGTTTATACCACTTGTCATCCGTATATGTGCCTGAACGGATCCGTGCCTCCCTTTAACGAATTTTTGCGCGAGACCTTCTCGAATTGAGGAAACGCTTTGTTCCAAATTCATCCCCATGGATGTGCCATCTTAACGTGTTTTCACGTCCTTTTCATAAATACATTCAATCGTGCTTCGAGCTTCGACGAGTTGCAATACTTCCTTTCATTCAATAGAAGAGGAGAGTGTCTGCCTTTGGTTGTAATCAAGGCCCATAGGAATCATAAAATTGTATTAAGACTGCAGAACAACTTGTCCCAATTCAAGACTCAATAATTCTTTGTCAGATGTCCCGAGGGGTTCAACCGTCTTTGAACAACCGCGGGTAAGTTCCCTTTCTTTCTCATTGAGTTTCGAAGCGTCGCTGTGAGATTTCTAACAAGTCGAATACTTCTTGCAGCTATTCCCGAGCCTGAACAGAGACTTGTCTCTCTGTAGAATTTTCTGAATCCTAAAGGCTATTGATGCCGAAGAAAGATTTGTCAAAGTCTTGTTGACCGACGAAGACTTGCTTTGATATAGGCTGCTGCATCCAGAGAGATCTGTAGTTCCATCTGAGGTCCAGTCCCCATCTCGATCCAGGGTACGCATGCGATTGGCCTCCCTATCTTACGGGTCCGAAGAGGGTGAATTTCAAGAACGGGAAGGCTCGCCCGACGAGTTGGTTGAAGAGGCTCTCGAGGGAAAAGACACCGCGGCCGAGGCCAGCAGTCTGGCTAGGATGCCCCCGATTCCAGAAGAAGAGGAAGAGGAATTTAATCAAAGGGAAGGAAAGGCTGCGATGGATATGAAAAAAGGAGGGAGAGATTGGGAGTAGTAGTGATGAGTCCACTTCTAGCGATGATTTCTATGTAGAATCTAATGATGGGGATTCTGAATCATGTGATGATACCCCAAGGATAAGCCCCATTGTCTCGAATTCTCCTCCTCCAAAGATAAGCAAAAAAGGCGACGGTTCAGGAGCCAGACGATGTTGGGATTCCTCGTCTAAAGACGTCGGCGTAGACTTCGAAGATTTGGGCAATGTATATGTCGATATTGATGCACTCATGGGGAAAGACTTCAGCAATGTATATGTCGATATTGATGAACTCATGGGGAAAGACTTCAAATTAGAAGAGATGTCTCCTCGTCCTAGCCATATTGCGCCAAAAAATTAGCCACCACCTTCCACGACGTCTGCTCGCTCCAGTTTGTGATGTCGCTTTAGGCCTTCTCGCAAAACAGATTACACGTTTCACTAGGGTTATGCCTACCTACACATATATTCTTCATACTTATTCTCCATTTCTAAGACTTTTTATCAGGTATAATGAGAGGACACAACCTCTATGATAATTTTGAAGAATTCACCGACTCTCAGTGCTGGTCAAAGTGGTCTTCCATCCATCACCAGCCCTGCGAAATGGAGGAGGAATATCGAAAAAGAAAGACCTAGAGGCTGAGGCCCACCATGGAGATGAGAGGGAACGGGGCGACTATATAAGGCGGGTACGAAAAAAAGAAAGACTTTGGATGAAACAGAGAAGTCATCGAAAAAGTCTAGGTTTGATCGCGGTCCCCATTCTTTAGAGCAACAGGCCTTTGCTCCGTCCCCCGCCTCGATCGGTTCTGAAGTCTCGGCTTCTTCGATGCACATTCCACCTTCAGCTCAAGCGCCATCATCTCATACGACTCTTGCCCTCGGTTCTTCATGCCCTCACCGAAGAACTGCCTATGTTCTTCCATCTGGTCCTCCCAGGCTTGAGCAGCCCTCCTCGAGTGGTTCTTAAGGGGGATTAAGTTTGAACATGATCTTCATCCGGTTTATAAAGATACTTGTAAGCCCTACCTCTAGGAAATCAAAAACGTTTAGAACAGGCCGATAGTGGGAAAAGTTATGCAAACAGTTGGCGGACACGAACCACAACAATTATCAGGAAATCCTTTCCTTCGAATTGAAGAAGGATGATTTTGAAAAAGTATTATTGGAGCGCGACGCCAGAATCAAACAGTTGGAGGAGGAAAAGAATGCGGTGCTTTGAGAAAGCAAGAACAGTGTCGGCCTGCTGAAAGAGCTGAAAAGAGGCTCATGAAAGAACAGAAATCGTCTATAGGGACGAAATTGAAAAGGCTCATGCAGAAGAGGCCAAATTGAAAGATGACTGGACAGCTTGCAGCGCGATGATTAAGGCTCAGAAGAAAATCATTTCCAATCACGACCTTGTCGTAGAGGGGCATAATAAGACTATCTTCGACCAGGCTGAGATAATTGCCAGGCTCCAGAATCAAGTTACGAAGCTTAGCACTGATAAAGCCAATATCGAAATTGAAAAGGCTGCCGTTACAGCAGATTATATAGAGCTTCAGAATTGCTTTGAAAGTAAGATGCATTAAACCATCTTGAAATTTTATGTCAACTCCATGTTGCACCATCAGAACTTCGGCTACTTAGGCCCTAAATTCCCGCACACTCTCGTTGTGTGGTTTGGGAGGAGATCTTGTCCCTCTTTCATGATAGCGGCGATGTTTATAGCAAGCGAGAGTTAGAGAATGCCTACCTCAATGAAGAATCATAGAAGGCATTGCTAGAGGGCTGCGGGATCTTGCAGATTAAGAGAGAAAAGGTGCTGCCGATGCTATTACGACAGCAACTGCCGAAGCACTTCCTGAGCCTTTTATTTTCTGCGTTGGTGATCCATCGAGGCAGCCCCGCAAACCACCAGCAAGTTTTGTGCTTGAAGCTTCCCCTTGGACTATGAACCGTCGTAGGAGGGTGAAGGCGGTGAATTCGTGGTTGGCATTCTCGATCAATCTTCTAGTGCAAGTAGTCTACTTGCTTTTCCTGAGTTTGAGAATTTTCATCTCACGTCACAAGAGCAGGATGAATTTAATGTTTGCATTTTTGATCTTAAAGGTATGTCCTCATTTTCTATTGATCCGTCGGCCTCCTCGATGCCTGGACCCATCGCTATCTCTACCGCTTCAGTGCTCGTTTCTACACCTGCTCCGGTCGCTGCTTCCGTGTTTGGTTCGCAGCCAGGGCTGGAATCCAAGAAGATTGCCATACTACATGGCTTGGATGACCATCTGGATCTTTAGAGGGTGATTTTATGACATGTGAGGTTCGAGAGCAGGAAATTCATATTAAGCTACCATGCAGATATCATGAACAGCTGGTTGCCGTTAAAAAGGAGAAGGTTGAAGAAGTCAAGGCTTCTAAGAGCTCCTGCAAGTCACGAAAGCATAAAGCAAAGGGCGAATCTTCTAAAAAAGTTACAGAGCGGGTGGAGGACATTAGCACTGAGGAGATTGTTGACATTACCGGCAGTCACATTACTCCCGAGGCGAAGCAAAAACTTTAAATAAAGGGCAAAAAGGGGAGTGGCGGAAAGAAGCGCTGAGAAGCTTGGGTGGTAGCTGATCTGCATTTGATTCATTTTGTGTTGCTTTGTTCATGTGTCAAGTCTGCACTAAGTGTTTTTGTTGTGCTATCTGTATTTTTCTTTTATTGGCCGACATTGTGTGGGTATCGTCCCCACGTTTTGACCTTGTATAAAAAAAGTTATAAGTAATACATTGTTGATACTGCGATTATACTTTTACTTATCTTTTCATATACGTTCTGTGCACTTATGCTCATTTTGTTTACACTTATTTGCTTTATGTGTTTTATGCACTTACGTTTACTCTATATACTTTCATTTTACTTTATCTTGTCCTGTTCATATATATTCTTTGTTTGGAGTAACTTAACTTGTGAAATCATTATTTATAAGTATTTTTATGTAAATATCGGTGTATTCCCCCAGTTTACATTGTTGTTTACTTCAAACAATTGACAAACGACTGGTAACTTATGGTTTAGTCTGCATGCTAAAACTTGAAATTTGACTAAGTCATAACTTGATTTTGCATGCTAAAATTTGAAATTTGTGTCACTTGATTTTTCTTCTTTTGAAAGTGTCATAACGTTAGCATGTATTCCAAGTTTTATGCAGTATTATGGTAAGTATGCAACATATGCATGTTTGAAATATGTACATTGTATGTGTTAACTGTAGGCAGTTACACATTATTAACATTAAATGTCATAGTTAGTCGTTTAGTGTCAACGGTTGAAGTTTTACGCTAGTTTATAACACTCCAATTTTGTTGGAGTCTGCCCATCGCTTCCGATAATAAGAGTGGGTCGATTCTTGTTATTCCTGCGGTGGGTAAGTTTCCTGATATTTCCGAGGCAATTCTGATGCTTAGAAGTGCGCTTGGTTCTTGGGATGCACGTTTTTTCGGAAGTGTGCACGGTTTATTGAATGCGTGGCTTTTAGGATCGATATGGCTTGTCGATCGAAATGGTTTCGTTACTTCTCGGTGTTGCCTATCTTTGGGCAATGTGGGAAGTTTACATTTTAGGAGCATGATTTCATGGCTCCGAGAGTTAACGCATGGCTTATGAAACACATGGCTTTTGGCACTCCTCTGTGTTGCCTATCTTCGGGAAACGTGTGGAGTGTATGTTTTAAATGTTATTGCGTGACTTTTAATACTTCTCGGCATTTCCTATCTTTGGGCAAAGCGAGGAGTTTGTGTTTTTAGAGTTAGAGCACGGATTATGGGATGCATGACTTTTTCATTTGAACCTTCCCAATGTTACCGGGGCAACACTGGTTCTTAAAAGGCGAGGATCGTATTCTGCCGATCCAACGTTTTGAGTCAATTTGCTTCCATCGACCCGGCGGGTAAGTGGAGCGTACTTGGGGCTGATTCCACTTTCTCAAGTAGCAATTGTATGGTTTCGATTCTATTTGACCCCGTCGACTCAGTAGGTTACTATTAAGAATATAATTTCGTTGGTTCAAAAAGCGAATCAATTTTACCAATAGAAGTTGGGCAAGTTTTATGCACCAGCATCCCGGGACGACTTATTTGCTAAAAATTAGAAAGTACATAAGGTAATTTTTAGGTGAAGTAGCATCGCAGCGATTCACTGTTCCATGCTCTGGGAATTTGTACTCCATCGACAATTGTCAATTAGAAAGTTCTGTCCCATAGTTTTTGACTGATTACATATGGCCCTTCCCAGTTTGATTTGAAAGTTCCCGGCACGGGATAGATCTGTTTGATGATGAGGTCTCCCAATTCGAAGGTTCGGTTGTAAGCCCTTGAGTTGAAGTATCGTGCGATTCTTTTTTGGTGGGCGACGGTCCTTAACTCGGCTTCTTCTCTCAGTTCGTCAATCATATCCCGTGATTCAAGTAGGAGCTGCTCATTTCGCTTCTAATTAAAGTTTTGCCTTCAGTGAGAGGGGACTTCTAGTTCGACAGGAATCATTGCTTCTGATCCATTTGCCAAGGCGAACGGAGTGTGTCCAGTTGCTTCTATATGAGTTATCTTGTAAGCCCATAGTGTGAGTGGAAGTTCGTCAACCTTGTTTCTTTTTGCTTTGGTTAGTCGCTTTTTGATAGTGGACTTGATGATACTTTTTATTGCTTCTACTTGCCCGTTTGCTTGTGGACGAGCAACTGCGAAGAATCTTTTCTCGATTCGGAAGCGTTTGCAGAAGTCTTTGAACTCAGCACTTTCGAACGGGGTCCCGTCACCGGTGATGTAACGACCCAAAATTTTCGATCCCGAAAATTCCAAATAGTTAGGAAAAAGAAGAAAGAGATAGAAGAAGGAGACGATCAGAAACATCAACATGTCACATTCGCAACGGATCCAAAATATAATATCAAATAATAACAGTTTGCAAAAGAATACTATATCTATCGATTACATCTTTAATACATCAGAGTTACACAAATATACAGACACTAGATATACACAATCATCAAGTCTCAGATACGCAACAATATAATACAGCGGAAATACGCCATGCGTTCTTGCCGTCCAGCTCGCCTCCTGAGCTCCAAAACGTCCTTACCTGAAAATCTATAATACTCGGTCTGACCCGAGCATTACATCAAAGTAACACCCGGGTCAGGCTGGAAACCACCGTGAGTAAACTCATCTAACATGGAATACAAAGCATACAACTTAAATAAAACCTGAGGTAACTCGTATTAATTTACAAATTCACAATTTGTTATAGGCATCACCTATTTCACACATCAATTTTCTAAGTACCCAAATTTAGATCAAATAATCCAATTCACTTAAATCATTTCATTCCAGCCTATTGATTTCACATATCAATGAATAAAAATTCGAAGTGGTTTCAGGTATTTCCTAATACCCGACCCCGGTCTCTTCGAGTCTCATTCAAATGAAAAATCTATTCAGACTTAAAATATATAATGTTACCTTTTATCACAGAAATTCCTCATTGATAGATAACCACATTTATTACCGTCTACTCAAACAAATCAAATGACAAAACATTTCATATCAGAGATATCAACCAATTTAAGGCATTTCACAACAGGATTTATCACTTCCAAAATTAATTAAATTTTCTCTAATTGAATTAATTACTAACCTTTAATCCTTTGGATTACCTTTACTTAATATTAATCAATTTATTTAATCACCTTTTAATTATCCATCTTAATTAATCATCCTCGATAAATTATCCTTTAATTACAACAAGAAATTAATTTTTAATTAATTAGCCTTCGCTCATAACATTAAATAATCCCTTAATTAATTGATAAAACTAATTATCTTAAATTAATTCCATTAATTAATCATTTGATAATTCTTAATTAATGACCTTTCATTAACTATATTCATTAACTAATTAATCATTTATAATTAATTAATTCTTAATTACATTAATTTCTAATATCATAATTAATTTCTAAATCTTAACTTAATTCATCTTTAATTACCTAATAAATTAATCCCTAATCATTAATTAATAATCTAAAATTATCTAATTAACGTTTCTTAATTACAAATTAATTTAACCTTAATTTTTTAATTGAACCTTTAATAACTTAATTAATTCAAATCATAAATTTATTGACTTATTAATTTAACCATTTAATCCCCTTAACATTTTAATGAATTACAAATCATTAATTAACTTTAAGATAAAACATCATTTTCATTAATGATTTAATTATCATTTTCAAATCCATATTTGAAAACATTTTAACTTTCAAATTCTATTTCAAATTTAAGATTTTGAAGTAGCTACTAACTTAACTTTAACAAGTTAAACCAAGTTAAAACTCTTTTAAAATCAAATGTAAAAGAACAGTTATCATATAAAGGAATTTATATGAATTTTTAAACCAAATTCATGTTAAAATTCAAAACAATTCAAAATATACTTTAACCCTATATAGTTGTTTAAATATTCAAATCTTACAAAACTTCTTAAATTTCAAATTAGGATACAAAAAGAGTTTTGAATCCCTATTTCAAATTCTGACTTTAAACTTTGTTTAAAATCAGGTTTTCAAAATTAAAATTCTGTTTAAACTTAACAAACAGGTTTTAATTAAAACTGTAACAAAAGCAACTACCCGAGCAACCCAAAATTTGCTTCGCGTCTAATCCTAAATTGCTTCGAGCAAAACACAGTAATTACTCAAGAAAACACGAGTCTTCCCACCTCTTCAACCCAGCATACATCAGAAATAAAAAATGCACGGTGCATATGCACCGTGCTCTAGTCAACTCTGGCCATCCATGATGGCTTTACCACGTCGGCATCCATCACCGCCCCAACCCACGATCATCAGATCGTCACCATGACCTCGAAATCCAAATGGACGCTCGAATCTAAACCTAAAAAAAAACAGGAACTAACTCCTCAAACCTGGCAACGCCTTGCCCAAGCATCTTCGACCACCAGATCGACCGAGACTTCATCCACGCCTTCGACAACCCCCACGCTTCCACCTCCCTGAGTTCTGGTGAACTCGATGCACCAAAGAAGTCGAATCAAAATCCAAACCCGACTATGCCAAAAACTAGGTTTACAGATTAAAATCCAACACCGCCGCTTCCACGATCATCTGAACACCCATCAAATATTTTTACTTGATTCTCCGATCACTCTTCCACCTCCAGGAAGAATCACGACACCCCAGATCAACTAGATCGCCAGGAGTTACTCAAACTCAATTTTCTGGTCAAACCAGATTCACACCCAAATCCCTTTACTAAAAATCGTGATCTTAGTTTCAAAAATCAAGTTTTAGTTTAAGTATTTGATTTATATCCCTGAATTGATCAATCATGATAATTAAATTTTGACTTATTTTAAAGTTGCTCTGTTGTTTTTATTTTCCAGAGGAAATACAAATTTATTTTAACTTAGACAAAATTTTCAAACTAAATTCTATG
Source organism: Allium cepa (assembly GCA_030765085.1). Classification (NCBI taxonomy): domain Eukaryota; kingdom Viridiplantae; phylum Streptophyta; class Magnoliopsida; order Asparagales; family Amaryllidaceae; genus Allium; species Allium cepa. The sequence goes on along the minus strand of CM060932.1, from coordinate 312,134,062 downwards.
GTATAACAATCATATTTTGTTCAAGACATAAGTCTTAACAAAGATTGGATCATGAGAAAATGGTATTTGAGTTGATCTTGAGCCTGGAACCAAAATCAGATGAAATTCCAAACACACAGCAATGCACACACCCATATGTTCATATATACACACAGGGATTTACTCAAAAACATACTCACCAAACAAACTTATTTTCAAAGATTAGCATGCCACAGAACCTTATAAAACATTTAAATAGTGATGTTATTCACAGGCATTTCAAACAAAATCAGAGGAAACCAGGTTGGAATACTCACCTGTAACAAAAGTTTGAACAGAGCGAAAACCCTGTTTTGAAAAGCTGTAGTTTCCATTGAATCTGCTTGTTTATTTGATGAAGTTGTTGAATGACGTTTATTATTATTATTATTTTCTGATTTGCTAAGTTTCTTTGTGAACAAACTAGGACAAAAGAGATATACACATATATAGAAAACAGATTTGTATAGGGTAGGCTTCTTGTTGGAACATTTTTTTTCATTTGATCAGATTTTCTTCTTTTTCTTTCCTCCTTCTTTGACCAGACTAGACTTTGTTTCAGAACTGAAATGATTTTAACACACTTCGAATGACCTCATTTTTGAGCTCAGATGATAGCATTAAATGTATGTGTTTCTTTTCTTGTTTATAGCATATCCATCTGAATCTTGTATGTAGATATTTATTTCTTTGTTCTTTTTTTTCTCTTGCCTTGCATAATTCACATACATACAAAATTTGTCTGGTTTTGTTTTATCTTCATGCATACACGTATGAATTCCTAAAGGTTATATATTTCTAGAATTATCTTATGATTCTATATAACCATAGAAGTTATTTTATATACTTATTTCCTTTAAGCTTAACTATTCAGTATTTATTTATATTAATATAATTTATACTTATATTCAACATTGATAAGATTAATTTTATTCTAAGCATTATTATTATTAGATTACATCCACATATATACTTATACCAAATATTAATAAGGTAGAGCCTTTAATTTAATTGAATAAAATAGATTTTATTGTAAAATATTTTTGAAAGATTTTATTTTAAATTTTCAAATCATAATTTCGTTCACAGTCCACACACACACATATATAAATATTTGGTAAATGTCCAAAGTCTTATCTGTTTTTAAAATGATAGGCTTGTATTTTATTTAATTAGATTAAATACTTATTGAAAATCCCGGGTCGTCACATTCCTCCCCCCTTTGAATCTTTTCGTCCCCGAAAAGGAACGAAGCCAGAATTATTTAAAATGCTTAAATTCAGATAAATTTTCTTTAATCATTTTTAAATTACCTTAAAAATTTGTATAATATTACTGAAATAGTTTTATATAAATATTTTTATAACTCGATGTTTCGACAAGTCCATTCTTGTTCTCATAGAAATTCGGTTATACGTTGATTGGGCATACGACTAAAAATCTATAAGTGCTTGGTAGACTCATTTCAACACCCAGTGAAAATAGCTGAAAAAATAATTTTATTGAAAATATAGAAAACAGTTTTTGAAAATAGAGGAAATATCTTTGGTGAGAATGCTCTGGAAATCATCACTCCCATCCATGGTCGCAGTTACATCTTGGGTTACGTTGCCACCGCAGCAAAAGTCCATGTAACTATAGGCAATCCGCGCCCCTCGATTATGCCATGGAACCCACAACAGATCGCAGTTACATTTCAGGGTTACGTTGCCATCACAGCAAAAGTCCATGTAACTGTAGGCATCAGAGCCCTCGATTTTCGCTGTCAAAAATAAAACTTATCCACTCCTACATGGGTCGCAGTTTACTGTTGTAACATCAAACACAGACTGTTGGCTCTCAGCAGCACACACGACTTTTGCTATGTTACCATAGGTCGTAGTCTACCGATATAAAATCAAACGCAGACTGTTGGCTCTCAGCAGCACACGCGACTTTCGCTATGGTCTGCAGTAGATCGCAGTGACATCGAGTTACACTGTCGTCACAGCATAACCCAAATGCCTCTGTAGGCATCAGCGCCCCTCGACTTTCGCTACACACTACTCATAATCCTCAAAAACTAGTTTTGTCTGGACTCCTCAGAGGATCAACTTTAGAACCCCCTCTTAGGGTTCAAGGCAGCGCCACCCGGTGGCACTCCTGAGAAGTTCATTTCAAGGGAGCGCCTTATTCCCCAGAGCCATTACCAAAACCCTTTATACTATACACATATAGTATCTTCCAAATCATACACCTAGTATGAATCTCATATAAATCTCCTTTTCTCAAAATTGATTATCCTAAAATCGATAATCCTCAAACTAGGCTTTCCAAATTCCAATATTGATTTTACCCAAAAATCAAAAGCCTTTCCAAATCCAAAGGTTCCCAAAATCTTTTTCCAAAATCCTCATAAGATCCTTTATATATATAAATATATATAATTTTTTTTCTTTAAAAACTTTGGATCATTTCAATCTTGTATAAAACTCCTTTTATACTTCAAACAAGTTCAAAATCCTTTTCTTCCGTCAATAGATACAACAAGGGGAGATTTATCTTATATATAACAAAGATATATAACTTTGTTTATTTAAAATCAAATATTCCAATTTGATTTCTCTTTTTAATATCAAGTTCATTTAAATCTATACGATGTACACTTATCATCCATACGCTACACCAATCTGATTGCTCACTCGACCACACAGTTTCACTTCCAAACTAGTATCGTCCACCCGACTTTCTAGTGCGGACTCAGATTTTGTTTCTTGATCAGAAACCGTCATTCTCCTTGCATATCTATAACTATGATAGAGAATATTTAGAACCAATCAACAATCCATATCCAGGTTCGCCGTCGAGAATCGAGTGAAAAATCCCAACTCGGATCGATATAACTATCTCGAAATTTTGTGCTCGAATCTGGATCAAATCCTATGCGAATAGAATAATATACATACATCCTACGTATTTAACTTCATTGATTATTAGCCAAATCAATTTCCTTTCCATTCACATTCACTTTAATTTTCATTTGGATTATCACTTCAATTCTTATCTTAGTTGGGTATTTAATTAATAACAGTGTGAACTCCGACCAGTTTATATTTGGAAAATAATTTGAAAATCTTAAAAATAGATAAGTAGTTGAAAAATAATTATTAGTTTGCAAAATAGCTGTAAAATAGTTAACTAATTGTAAAATAATTGGAAAATAGTTGAATAGTTTCAGAAATTTTAGATAATTGCAAAATAGTTGTAAAATAGTAATTAATTTGTAAGTTAGTTGAAAAATGGTAATTAATTTATAAAACAGTTGAAAAATGGTTAATAGTTCCAAAAATAATTGTAAAACAAATATAAAATAATTTGGCTTTAAAAAGAAAGGTTGTATTTATTAAATAACTTGGAAAAATAAGTTTATATTAAAACAATTTATATCGAAAATAGTCCAGAGTCAAAACTGTTCACTTCCCTACCAATTCAATTTAAATTTCCACTTCCATTTAAATTGACTCAATTCCAATTTGAATAACTTCAATTTCCATTGAAATTGATTTATCCCCAATTCAAGTTGAATTAACCTCAATTTCTTTCCAAATTCAAATCAAATTCCATTTGATTTTAAACATATTCACTTTAACTACGATTCCAAATTATTCGAATTAATTTAGACTACCTTTCAATTGAATCCACTTTAATTTTAAATCATTTCAATTTCTATAAGAATTAGTCCCAATTCCCATTTGAATTTGAACTCATTTTCCATTTTTATTTCCAATTAATCCGATTCAAATTTTCCATTTGAATTTCATACTTATCCATCTTCAATTCTAATTAATTCAAACTAAATTCAATTTGAACTAATGAAATCTAAATCTCAACTTTAAATCATCTCGAATTATATAAATTCGAGTTAAATTTCCAAATGTCGATTTAACCCTTTAACTCAAATTAACTTTTATTTTAAAATCAATAATCCCAATCTTTAAACAATTTAATTCTAAGTCCAACTCTCAATAGATAAAGAAAATACTACCACAAAATATTCCATACATTAATTGACTACATACTAGTAGTTCATACATTACATACATTTATCTAAAATAAGAGTCTTACAAAAGTCATAAATCTAGATGCCTTTCTATTACCTAGAGGTTTGGAAAGAACAGAGCCCAAATACACCTACAAGGGTCCTTCCTATGGACTTCCTTCCAAAGGGCAAAGCCCGAACATATACTTCTCAATAGGGTGTCCCCACTTATAACATTTGCCACAAAATGTTTCTACCCTGTCATCAATCTGGATTACCTTTATGCCTCCAACAGTACGTTCCACAGCCTTACTCCTCTTCTGCCTCTCGGAACAATTCCTAGCAATGTGTCCCATCTTCTTACAATGATAGCAAATAGTCGACTCATTGACCGGTTCAACTGGTTTACGCTTCGCCTTTCTCACTTCAGGGCATTGATTTAGGAAATGCCCTTTCTTATGACACTTAAAGCACAAGTTCTCAGAGCGAAACCGATGGGATGTACCCTTCAATTCCTCCCTTGTTTTACTGCACTTAGCTGCGTAATGACCCTTATTGAAACATCTGTAACAAGTGACATTATCATAAGGTCCTGGTTAACCCCTTTCCTTAACCTGTTTCTCATACTCTTGAATTTCTTCTTCTCGATCCCTACGTGCAGCTGCTCTTTGCTCTCTGCGCCTAACCTTCCATTCTTCACTCTTAGTCAACTCTCTCAAAGAGATGCTTCCTAACCTATAAATTAGACTTAATTTGAAGAATTCAACTTTTACTCTTATATTAATTTGCTTACTATGTTATACCTTATGTTTTAACATCTTTGTTTTTTTTAATTTCAAACAAAGTTTCAAACAACTTCTTATTTCAAAATAAAATTACTTTCAGAACTATTCTGAATAATATTATTTATCATTCCCTTTTACAATTTGAAACCAAATTTAATTCTAATGTTCCTTATATGAATGGTACATTCTATTCAATTCCTACTTGGATACATATATTTACCACTTAAATTCTTATTCAATTTCAATAATTTAGCATCCTATTACCTTAATATTTATTAGAAAGAAATATTTCCATATATATCAAAAGATATTCTTATATAAAATTATTTAAAACTTTATATAAGAAAATAACAAGTACACTCTCTTATATGTATATACACTCAACTCATTTTAGGGTACTACTTACCCTATCCTTAATGAGTACACCCACCAGAGGCAAGGTTCTCGCTTAGCCTTCTGCTCTGATACCAACTGTAATGGCATGAAATTTTCGATCCCAAAAATTCCAGATAGTTAGGAAAAATAAGAAAGAGATAGAAGAAGAAGAAGATCAGAAACATCAACATTTCACATTCGCAGCGGATCCAAAATATAATATCAAATAATAACAGTTTATAAAAGAATACTATATCTATCGATTACATCTTTAATACATCAGAGTTACACAAATATACAAACACTAGATATACACAACCATCATGTCTCAGATACGCAACAATATAATACAGCAGAAATAATCCATATGTTCTTGCCGTCCAGCTCGCCTCCTGAGCTCCAGAACGTCCTTACCTGAAAATCTGTAATACTCGGTCCTGTAACAACCCGCATATTTATCGAGTTTACATTTAAATATTTTTATTTAAATATTAAATCGTTAATCGGATTTTGGTCCGAAAAACTACTTTTTGCAAACGGTCAAATTAGGACTCGAGACCACTTCCATTGAGTTCGAAATGTCGTTTACAACTTTTTAAGTATAAACATCGATAGGTTTGGAGTTAGTGAAATTTCACTAACTTTTCCCGCTTTGGACTTTGGGTTAGTTTAGCCTATTAAGCCCAAGTTCCAACCCTCTTCTCCTCACTCTTCATAAATTTCCTAACTAACTCAAGCTTTAGCATTAATGGTGAAGAGAATGGAAAATTAAAACTCCAAGCTCAAATTCAATTGCAACTCCATCATTCAACTCCAAATTCAAGTAGAAGATATTGGATTCAAGCTTTGGATTGCTTCTCCTTGCTTTCAAGCTTCATCTTCATAAATTTTAGTGCAAAGGTGAGATTTTTACCTCACAATTCTAGCCTATAACTATATTGGACTGTTGGGAATGATTCCCTATCATTTTTGCATGCATGTTAGCATTTGGTTTGGATTGGATTGGCCGAAAACTCCAATTTTTAGCGTTTTGGGTGAATTTTCTGCACTTGAGTCATTCTGGCCATTTTTAGGTCGTTCGGAGTTAAGTCGTTCGTCCTCGAGTCGCTGAGTCGTTGGACCCTTGAGTCGCTGAGTCGTTGGACCCTTGAGTCGCTGAGTCGTTGGACCCTTGAGTCGTTAAGTCGTTCGTCCTTGAGTCGCTGAGTCGTTGGACCCTTGAGTCGCTGAGTCGAACGTTGGACCCTTGAGTCGCTGAGTCGTTGGACCCTTGAGTCGCTGAGTCGTTGGACCCTTGAGTCGCTGAGTCGTTGGACCCTTGAGTCGCTGAATCGTTGGACCCTTGAGTCGCTGAGTCGTTGGGCCCTTGAGTCGTTGGGTCGTTGGACCCTTGAGTCGTTAGGTCGTTAGACCTCATTTTATCTTCACTAGGTCGTACCATTTTGGTCGGGGCGCTGCCCCGCACCCCGCCGGGGGCGCTGCCCCCTGGACCCCCGCGACCTGACCGGGCAGGTCGAACCCCGTAAGCGGTGGCGTTGCCCCCGCACCCCCACCTTGGGGGGTTGCCACCCCCCCTGGACCCCCCCCTCCGTAGGGGATCTTATCTGAAAAACATTGAGCTGATTTCCTTGGATTTTATTCGCATCTCCGTATGCGATCTTTGTGACTGATTGTTTCTACACTTGCTTATGTGTTTTGTCACTTTATAATACAAAGGTTTCAATACTAGTAGTAAATATCAAAACTCTTTTAACAAACAATTTCAACTCTATTTTTAATAACAAAGCTCTTTTCTTAAACCGTTTTCCAATCTATTAGTATATACAAGCCTTTACCTCACTCGGATGAGAAATCTAATTAAACGACTTAGTAAAACAAGTGGTATGAAACGCTTGCGTTCACTTCGTCGGTTAATTCTTGGACTTGTTCGATTGAACCTCTTGTGACAATTTTATTAGTGAAGATTTACAGTTTGTTCGTAAATATTTAAGTTAAGCAAGTGGTTATGGGACATGAAGCTAAACTTCTATATTTACTAGCTTAGTGTAATTGACACTTCTCGTTGATCTTGATGATCGCTTTATGAATTAGACTAGCAATTGCGCGATGTCTCTTTCATTGCAAGGTTAGGCTAGACACCACTTGTGTGATTCCACTCACACATACCTTTTTGCTTTTTGGTTAGCCTTGACCTCATTCGGGTGACTCAGACTCATCCATATGGGGTAGCTCCCCATGGTCTTCGGACCGTCATGTGATAGGCCTCTTTCCCTTTTTTTATGATTTCTGGATTTCTTGTGTTGATTTCTGGAATTTATCTCTTTGACTTGTCATGAGTACAAGTTTAGGGTATGATGCCCTCTTTGGATCTTTGAGAAGATTCTTGTGATATTGATTTATCTCTTATCGGTTGATCTCCTGTTGATCATTATTTGCATACTTATAGTAGTATGTCAGTATGGATATTTTATGTTTATGCCATATCTTTTATTTTATATCATGCCATCTGATATTTATAGCTAGACTGATCCGATTATTATTTTCTTATAAATAATACTCGGGTCAGACCGAGATGTTACAGGTGCTACTGCTTGACTCCTCCCCCAGTGATTCACTACTCAGACTTTTGGCTACTTGTTTAGATTAGCAGCTTTTGTTGTTTACACTTGAGATATAGACTCATAGTTGTATTCTTTTGTATAGCATGCGTTGCTATTCTTTTGTATTATCGTGGATCTTTTTAGACCACTACTCTGATGTACACTTTTATGTGATATATATTCATATCTCCTTCCGCCTTTGTGATATGGATATCTGTGATTGATTCGCATGTTATGCTTACTTCTATATTTGTTTCCGAAGATTATTTTATAGCCACCGTGTGATAAGAAATTACACGGATGGTCGCTCCTCAACAGCCTTATTCTCCGCGCTAGTTGACAGCACTACACCGTAGTGTTCTTGGCTAGCGTGGGTATAGAGGTGGGGCGTCACAACTCGGTCCGACCCGAGCATTACATCAAAGTAACACCCGGATCAGGCTGGAAACCACCGTGAGTAAACCCATCTAACATGGAATACAAAGCATACAACTTAAATAAAACCCGAGGTAACTCGTATTAATTTACAAATTCACAATTTGTTATAGGCATCACCTATTTCACACATCAATTTTCTAAGTACCAAAATTTAAATCAAATAATCCAATTCACTTAAATCATTTCATTCCAGCCTATTGATTTCACATATCAATCAATAAAAATTCGAAGTGGTTTCGGGTATTTTCTAATACCCGACCCCGGTCTCTTCGAGTCTCATTCAAATGAGAAATCAATTCAAACTTAAAATATATAATGTTACCTTTTATCACAACAATTCCTCATTGATAGATAACCACATTTATTACCGTCTACTCAAACAAATCAAATCACAAAACATTTCATATCAGAGATATCAACCAATTTAAGGCATTTCACAACAGGATTTATCACTTCCAAAATTAATTAAATTTTCTCTAATTAAATTAATTACTAACCTTTAATCCTTTGGATTACCTTTACTTAATATTAATCAATTTATTTAATCACCTTTTAATTATCCATCTTAATTAATCATCCTCGATAAATTATCTTTTAATTACGACAAGAAATTAATTTTTAATTAATTTCACAAATTAATTAGCCTTCGCTCATCACATTAAATAATCCCTTAATTAATTAATAAAATTAATTATCTTAAATTAATTCCATTAATAAATCATTTGATAATTCTTAATTAATGACCTTTCATTAACTATATTCATTAACCAATACTTTAATTACTTCTCTAAGTAATTAACTTTAATTAATCATTTATAATGAATTAATTCTTAATTACAAATTAATTTCTAATTTCATAATTAATTTCTAAATATTAACTTAATTAATCTTTAATTACCTAATAAATTAATCCCTAATCATTAATTAATAATCTAAAATTATCTAATTAACGTTTCTTAATTACAAATTAATTTAACCTTTAGTAACTTAATTAATTCGAATCATAAATTTATTGACTTATTAATTTAACCATTTATTCCCCTTAACATTTTAATGAATTACAAATCATTAATTAACTTTAAGATAAAACATCATTTTCATTAATGATTTAATTATCATTTCAAATCCATATTTGAAAACATTTTAACTTTCAAATTCTATTTCAAATTTAAAATTTTGAAGTAGCTACTAACTTAACTTTAACAAGTTAAACCAAGTTAAATCTCTTTTAAAATCAAATGTTAAAGAACAATTATCATATAAAGGAATTTATATGAATTTTTAAACCAAATTCATGTTAAAATTCAAAACAATTCAAAATATACTTTAACCCTTTATAGTTGTTTAAATATTTAAATCTTATAAAACTTCTTAAATTTCAAATTAGGATACAAAAATAGTTTTGAATCCCTATTTCAAATTCTGATTTTAAACTTTTTTTAAAATCAGGTTTTCAAAATTAAAATTTTGTTTAAACTCAACAAACAGGTTTTAATTAAAACTGTAACAAAAGCAACTACCCGAGCAACCTAAAATTTGCTTCGAGTCCAATCCTAAATTGCTTCGAGCAAAACACAGTAATTACTCGAGAAAACACGAGTCTTCCCACCTCTTCAACCCAGCATACATCAGAAATAAAAAATGCACCGTGCACATGCACCATGCTCTGGTCAACTCCGGCCATCCATGATGGCTTTACCACGTCGACGTCCATCACTGCCCCAACCCACGATCATCAGATCGTCACCATGACCTCGAAATCCAAATGAGGCTCGAACCCAAACATGAAACAAAACAGGAACCAACTCCTCAAACCTGGCAACGCCTTGCCCAAGCATCTCCGACCACCAGATCGACTGAGACTTCATCCACGCCTTCAACAACCCCCACGCTTCCACCTTCGCGAGCTCTGGTGAACTCGATGCACCAGAGAAGTCGAACCAAAATCCAAACCCGACAATGCCAAAAGTTAGGTTTACAGATTAAAATCCAACACCGCCGCTTCCACGATCATCTAGGACAAAAGAGACATACATACATACATACATACATACATACATACATACATACATACATACATACATACATACATACATACATACATACATACATATATATATATATATATATATATATATATATAGAAAACAGGTTTGTATAGGGTAGGCTTCTTGCTGGAACATTCTCTTTTTTTTTGATCAGATTTTCTTCTTTTTCTTGCCTCCTTCTTTGACCAGACTGGACTTTGTTTCAGAACTGAAATGATTTTAACACACTTCGAATGACCTCATTTTTGAGCTGAGATGATAGCATTCAATGTATGTGTTTCTTTTCTTGTTTACAGCATATCCATCTGAATCTTGTATGTAGATATTTATTTCTTTGTTCTTTTTTTTTTCTCTTGCCTTGCATAATTCACATACATACAAATTTGTCTGGTTTTATTTTATCTTCATGCATACACATATGAATTCCCATAGGTTATATATTTCTAGAATTATCTTATGATTCTATATAACCATAGAAGTTATTTTTATATACTTATTTCCTTTAAGCTTAATTATTAAGCATTTATTTATATTAACATAATTTATACTTATATTCAACATTGATAAGATTAATTTTATTCTAAGCATTATTATTATTACATTACATCCATATATATACTTATACCAAATATTAATAAGGTAGAGCCTTTAATTTAATTGAATAAAATAGATTTATTGTAAAATATTTTTGAAAGATTTTATTTTAAATTTTCAAATCATAATTTCGTTCACAATCCACACACACATATATATAAATATCTGGTAAATGTCCAAAGTCTTATCTGCTTTTAAAATGATAGGCTTGTATTTTATTTAATTAGATTAAATACTTATTAAAATAATATTGCCAAAATCCCGGGTCGTCACTGGTGATGATTTCTTGTGGCACACCAAACCTACAAATAATGTTTTTAGTAACAAAAGTGACGGCTTTCTTTGTAGTAATGGTTACATGTGGTTTCGCTTTGGCTCATTTCATTAAATAGTCAACATCAACTATAGCATATTTGGCCCTTCCTTTTGCTATTGGCAGTACGCCAATCAAGTCGATTCCTATATTGCAAATGGCTACGAGTTGATCATCTGCGTTAGCTCTATTGATAGAGTTCTTTTAATTTTGCTGAATCTTTGGTAACGATCACATCTTCTGGCATATTCTACAGCATTGTAGTTTATTATCGGGAAGATGTATCCGTACCAGATAACTTTCTTTGCGAGGGCCTTCGGTATTGTCTCCGCATTCGCCTTCGTGCACTTGCTTCATAATTCACCGATCTTCATCGTCGATCCTGCATCTGAGAAGGGGGGTTGAGAATCCTCTTCGGTAAAATATCCCATCCTATATTACAAATCATGGCGCTTTTCGGAAAAGCTTTTTCCATTGATTCCGGTCAGTTGGAAGGGTCCTTGTAAGTAAATAGTTTTGATTGGCATCTCCCATGTTTCCGGTTCAGTGGTGGTTTCGAGGATCCTGTTGAAATCCATTTCATTTATGCTCGGGGCAGTCAGAGTCTCAACTAGGATGAGTCCTAATGATTGAGCTTCCCCGGAGCTTGCCAATTTAGCTACATAGTCAGCCTTGGTGTTCTGCTCCCACGGAATATGAGTTATGGTATAATGTCTGATGTCCTCAACAACTGTTGTACTTTAGACAGCTACGGTGCAAGCTTCTCCCCTCGAGCTTGGTACTCGCCCTTTACTTGGTAGACAACTATCTGGAAGTCACTGTAGACGTGGATGTATTTTATTCCGAGTTCATTCACAACTTTCAGCCCTGCTATTAACGCTTCATATTCTGCTTCATTATTTGCTGTAGTTCCAAATGTAGGGTATAACAAATGGCTCGTCCTTTGGGGGTTTCAAGCACTACTCTCGCCCTCGAATAGAGGTTGTTAGATGTGCCATCAATAAAGATTTTCCATTGCGTCTCCACTTCCAATTGTGTTTCTTCTTTTTCATCCCGTGTAGTAAACTCGACAATGAAATCTTCCTGCGCTTGCCATTGATCGCCTTTCTTGGATGCTAAGTAATATCATATTGGCTCAGTTTGATGTTCGATGTTCGGAAATTTCAGGACGGTACAATTCTTGTATCAAAGGCTGATCAATCGATACTTTGATTGGATGTGCTTGGAAATACGGTCATAACTTCCTAGACGCGATCAAGAGGCAATATGATAGCTTTTCCAACTTCGGTAAATCACTGCTTATGTAATACACGGTTCACTGGATCTTTGCTTCTTCACGCACAAGGGTGGCGCTTAATGCATGAGGTGAGACCACTATGTAAATGAACATGTACCCCCATCCACTGGCTTTGATAGGATTGGTGGAGCTTCCATGTACTGCAGCAGTTCTTCGAATGCTGTTTGACAAGCTTCACTCCATTCGAAGTTCTCCTTTCCTTTCTTCAATGCATTAAAGAGAAGATACACTTATTGGTGGATTTTGAGATAAATCGGCTTAAAGCTGTGACCTTCCCGTTCAGGCTTTGCAATTATCTCTTTTTCTTTAGGGATTTGACCTCTCGTAGGGCTATATTTGCTCACGGTTTGCTTTAATGCCCCTGGCACTTACGATGAATCCTAAGAATTTTCCCGAGGCTACTTCGAAGTGAAATTTAAGTGGATTGAGTTTCATTCCATACTTTCGGAGTATTTCGAACATTTCGGCAAGATTATCCAGGTGGTTGGTAGCCACTCGTGATTTGACCAACATGTCGTCCATGTAAACCTCCATGATTTTCCTGATTTAGTGCTTGAACATGGTATTTACTAACCTTTGATAAGTTGCTCCGACGTTCTTTAAACCGAATGGCATTACCCAATAGCAATACAGTCCCAGATCGATGATAAAGCTAGTGTTCTCTTGATTAGGTTCGTGCATCAGGATCTAGTTGTACATGGAGTATGCATCCATGAATGATAACAGTTTGTGTATGGTCGTTCCTTCCACAAGCTGGTCTATTCTGGGGAGAGGGAAGCCGTCTTTTGGGCAAGCTTTATTTAGGTCCGAGTAATCAACACAGGTTCCCCACTTCCCATTGGATTTTTGACTAAGACTGGGTTGGATACCCATTTAGGATAAGTAAATCATGGATAAAACCATTAGCCATTAACTTGTCCACCTCTTCTCCTAATTCCTTGGACCGTTAGGGACCCTGGCTGCGCCTCTTTTGCTTTAGTGGTATGAACGTGGGGTCAATGTTGAGCGTGTGGCATGCAATTTCTAGTGACACCCCACATATATCGGAATGCGTCCATGCGAAACATCCACGTTGGCACGAAGAAATTTAGTAAGTTCCAAGCGCATCTTGTTTCCAAGGTGCGATCCAATTTTCAAGACTTTAGTTGGGTCATCCACATTGACTGGGACAGACACCTTCAATTCAGCCAATGCTACCCGATCCTCCCTTGAACTCTTCTTTCTAGGTTGCAAAGCCTTATCAAATCGGTTATGGTCCCCGAGCCAGGGCGGCTCTGTAGGTGCTATTCAGTAGGTTCATGAATATGGAGATTTCTCCCCCACATCATTCCCCTTTCCCTACTTCTGGATTCATGTAACTCTGCAATGCAATATTCTCTGGCGGCGCATTGATCTCCTTTGACCACCTCGATTCCATTTGCAGTCAAGAACTTCATTCTCAAGCACCATTGGGCCAGAGCGGCTCTAGAATCGGCGAAGGCAGGCCATCCCAAGAAGAAATTATACGTAGAAGTTTCTTCTATAATTATGAAGGTCTGGATGAGGGTAACTCCCGATCACCTCTCCAAGCTCCACTAACAAGTCAATTCTCCCTACGGGTTATTTGCGTTTTCCAGTAAACCCTTGGATTTTTGTTTGGCATGTGTACATGCTTTTCATGGCGATCTACATTTGGTCAAAGGTACGTTTAAAAAGTATATTTAAAGAACTGTCGCTATCGACCAGTACTCGTCAGACCACAACGGGTCTGATTCCTAATGTCACCACCATCGGGTCGAGAATCAGAGCTTTGATCTCATCGATATCTTGGTTTTTGAATACAATCATCATTTAGAGTTCTCTCATGCTTGGTTTTCTATCATAAGACATGATTCCTTCGCAGCGTGCTTTAATGAACTTGCATACCGCTCCTTCTCTCCCCGACTTCCCTGTGCAGGATGTGGGCCTTCATATATCGTCCCAATAATAAATCTTTGGTTAGTTCGCTTTGATCCCTTTTCACTGGTTCCGGCTTGGTTCCTTTGATTTCTTGGGGCCTGGGGAGCCGCGGGCCGGTCAGGATTTTGTGGTTTTCTAACGTATTGCTAGAGCTTGTTCCTCCGAATCAGTTCTTCAATCAAGTTCTTCAGGTGGCGGCATTCGTTCCTGTTGTGACCGTGCGTCTCGTGGAAGCAGCAAAACTTACCGGAGTGCTTCTATTGTTCTGTTGCTTCCTTTTTAGAGGGGTTTTTATATTCCTCGGTCCCTTTTGTCGTAAGATAAATATTTTTGGAGTTTTGTTGAGTGGGGTGTAATCTTCAGGCCTAAAGCCTTTAATGCATTTATTATTTCCATTTTTCTTATTGGAATTCTGATTCTTTCTTTTCTGATTTCCATCTTTCCCCCGTGTTTCATTCGGCGGTTCCGGGAGCATTTATATTCTGATTCACTACCTCATTACTCTGTCTGATGTTCAACTGTTGCATGCCAGTTGGCTTCCCTTCTAGCTCTTGCGCCTCCTCCAATCTTAGGTATTGAATTTCTTTGCGATTGAAATCCTTCGTCATAGTGGGTTTCTTCATCTTGATCCACTTTTCGAACTCAGTTTCAGGGTGAATAACTCGGACCAAAGCCATGAAAACCATGTCTACATTTGAACTGCTGACCTCTATCATTGAGGTATTGAATTGGTTAATGAAAGACTTCAGCGATTCATTCTGTCTTTGGAATAACCCGGACAGGGACATTACATCTTTGGGTTGGGCGTTATGGAGCCTGAATTAATCGATGAATCTTATGGCTTTTTTATCGAAAGTGGAGTTAGATTTCGATAGAAGCCTAGTGAACCATATGGAAGCGATCCCTTCTAAGAAAATGGGTAAGTATCTACACCGAACAGCTTCTGAAGCATTTGCTCCATCCACGTACCAACTATACTTGTGTAAATGGGGTTTCGGGTCTTTCTTCCCATCATAGGATGGGATAATAGGCATTGTGAACTTTTTGGTATATCGCTCATTCAAGATCGCATCAGTGAAGGGAGTCCGACTTGGTATGGATCCCCACTCATTATCTCTTCTATTTTTATTTTCGTTCATCAATCGCTTAAACATATCCACGATGAATGCCTTTAATGTTCTATAATCCTAGGGACGGTTATCGGTCACCACACCAAGTGTTTGACTTTGCAAATTGTCTTGGCAAGCGGGCTGAAGCATAGGCTCTTCTGTCTTTGGGAGAACCACTCCTTCGGGATCCCGTTGGCTTGCGATTATTCTTACTGAGATAGGTTTGACATTTTCAGCATTGGCAAATGCATTAGCATTCTATTCCAACTTATCATCATTAAATTATTCTTCACCCTCTGAATCGGAGAGGTCCATGGATATATCCTCTTGCGGGGTCTTCGCCCCTTGATTCAAGTTTACGGTTGGTTGCCTTGCGGTAAGCGGGGTACTTGTATTCCTTCTGCATTAATTCCCATAGTTCCTGCAATCCCTCTTTTCTGCGGCTGCTTCTCGTTTTTCCCATTTAAGCTAGAAATAGAAGAATTTTCTTGCTCTATGGCAGTCACGGGTTCACCATAGTTCTTGGAGTAGGGTTTTATTGTAAGATTTAGAGAGCATTGAGCTTTTCCATCAGAGCCTTCTGACTGTTCTCCTTTACTAGTTGATCTCATCAACAATTTTGTTCAACTCATCCTTAGTAACGACTTTGTGTTGACTAGAGGATGCTGGCGTCTAATTTCCTAAGTTAGCACCATTTACTTCAGTTTGTTGAGGATTCGCGTCCTCTCCAGCTACTACTGCCCTTATGGACCTCCCAGAGGCAGTTCTCCTTCTTCTAGGAGCCATCGATTCCAAGTGGTAGATTTTTTCAAGCAAAGATTAAGGATCTAACTTCTGGACATATCAGATCCAAAGTAGATAGCAAGATCTGGTTCCTGAGTTGGCCTTCTCAGTGAAAGTACCAAAATATTAACCCAAAAAATGGATCAGCACCCTGGTTTGACCATTGAAGCACCAGCCCTGTTCTCATAGAGCAATAACGTAGAGAATAGATATATAAAAAAGCAGTAAGAGAAAGAAGACAAGATGATTTTATAATGATTCAGCTGTTAACGAAGTCTACGTCCATTTTGTAGTTTTGTTTATAGACCGATTGCTGTTATAAGATGTATTTGATTACAAAGCTCTTGATTATCCTTAGCTAGATTGAATATCCAAGGTTGTAATCCTCTAAAGAATCATAGTGAATTCCTTTGAATGCCGTTGTGAGGGAGGTGAAGAGTGGAGAGAGCTTCTAGCAGAGTTTTAGCCACCAGTCCGGAGAAGATCCTGTTTATGTTGCAAATAGGATGATATTTATAGAGATTGGAGAGCTATTGGGCCAAACCCATTCGCCAGCTATTTGCAGATGGTCACAAGAAGGTACAACGGAGCATAGCTCGCTACCCAAGCCAAAATCATGGATCGCTAGTCATCCATGGTCTATGGATCGCTAGCGATCCATAGTATTAGCTCGAACGCGAGCTAATTACTTAGCCTCTTCCTCTCCTTCACTTTGTTTGGGTTGCACTTATTATATGATCATGTATGTATCGCAGGCGATCCATATTGTATGGATCGCTAGCGATCTATACACTTATCATATTTTTGGACTTTGTTTTTTTTTAACTATTTTCATTGTCTTGTGTCGATGTTTTTCATGCAGTCTCGTTGCATATTGCCTTGTTTTGATGATGATTTACTTGTTGGCTGTATTTGGCTACTGATTGGACTGGATGAACGCTTATCTCTCGATTTAATTAACTCAGAACCTCATTAAACTCAGTCATTGCCTTTAGAATATGAGGTAAACCATGATGCAAGGAGATCAATAAAAAATATCCTTAGTGGATTTTTCTCTTTCTTTTTCTTAGCTTGTTACTCTAACTTTTTTGGTTGACTTCTAAGCTAATTTGACTCTATCAAGTTGTTCCGTCTTCTCTTGGATCCATCTAGGTTAAAAATTATGATAACTATTATAAATGGTTTTTAAATGATTTTGCAACACGTTTGTTCATATTCATATGCTAGTATAAAAGTTAGATTCAGACTAGGATTTGCATGATTATCATGTTCTTATCGATTGCATGTATGAAAGGATGTATAGGTATGGTATTTCATGTTTTTGTGTGGGCCTTTGATATGATTTGCTATGCTTTTAGGTAGTTAGGAAAGAGGTTGGGAAATTGGGGAAATCAAAGGCAAAGATGGTCGGAATTGGATGAAACTTGAAGGAGCGGCTTTGGAGGATAGGAGGAGCCTAGGATTCAAGTCGCTTCAAGTTTGGAGCAAAGTAGTAGACTCGATACCAAGAACTTTCGCTCAGTGTTGAGAACTTTCTATTGGCGGAAACCACTCGATGGGTGATCGTTCCCTAGGTTGGGCGTTAGGGATGATGAGTAGAAGTCAAATACCAAGGTTTGATTAAGTATTGTACTAAGTACCGAGAGCTTTTGAAGTCAGCATCGAGAGTTTTAGAGTTGATGCTGAGAGCTTTTATAAGGGGTAGTCGGGGTCCAAGCTCTTAGAAGATCGAGCATTAGAAGAGAAGGAAAGAACTTAGCCAAAAATTGGCTCTAAGTATACCACTTGGAACTGATAGATCTGGTTGGTACCGAGGTTAGTTTTTTGTTGGAATCAGGGTGAAACTTCGGTAAATGTAGACTCTTTATGTCATGCTGAAGATTTTTGTTTATTCTTAGGATTTGATGGCGATATAGTAGCATGATGATAGCTTCACGACTTCGATGATGGCAACTCGATGGTGAATGAAGTTAGGTTCTACTGATGGTGGCTCGATGTTGAAAGGAGTTATGAGAATGGTTGTCCACAAAGGGCAGGTTCTAGGAAGGATGACCCTTGGATAGAATGTGGAGTGGTTCTATCATGGAAAAGAAGGAATGTGAGACAATTCCTTAAGGATAATGTAAACTAAATGGAGAAAGGAAATGACTCAGATACATGTGCTAAGGGATTATTGATACTTGGAGTGTTTTCTAATGTACGCAAAAGCAGGGGTTTTATGAGTGCACTCATGGCTACTTGGAAAGTCTAATGACCTGCTCTTCACAATACCTAAAAGTCGGCGCCTTACAACATTGCCTAGTTTCAAATATCACAAAAGATGGATTGTTGAGGTAAAAATTAGAACAAAATACTAAACCAAGACATCGATAAGATCTCACAACGGGATGACAACATAAAATATAATGGATATACATAAACATAAATAGAATAATAATATATTAGAGACTGTACTAGTAGAAGCAACTGACAAATAAATATGAGTACAAAATAGTCAGAATACATCAACTCCAAAAGCACAGAGTTCTGAATAAATATTTGATACAACAGTTTCGTATATAAATAACAGGTCTGTCGTGTACAATAAAATAACAAGCATATATATCTCAAAATGTCGATGTCATGCCTCCAAAATGCTCCAACCGTGCACACTACTAGCATCTCCCCAAAAGCACCTAACTCTTGAACAGCTCAGTCGAGTACCCGAGAGTTGTCATAACATAGTAGATAAAGACAAAAACTCGAGCTAGACATAAAGTCTAGTGTAAGGGAAACTATCTTAAAATATTATTTACTAAAACTATATACAAATAGAAAAGAATAACAAATCACACCCGATCCTCTCCATAAACGTGGCTTGGGGGAAATTCGGACTACCTATAAACAAGTACAACAAATCCATCTCAGAAGTAGGGGATTATATCATAACATGCACTTCTCCTGTAACAACAAATTAGCACAATATCTCATTACACTACACTTACCCAAAAATTACTAATAATACCATATCAATATACCATGATCAAACCATTATCCCAAAGCCATGATCCCTACTGCTAAGATCATAAGATATGCCCCTACGCGTATAGTCCTTACGGCTAAAACTCGATAGTTATGTCACAATGCGTATGGTTACTACTGTTAAGACCAAATTATAGATGACTCACTACTGGAGAACTCTATGTCCCAACCCACTATCATCGAAATCGTAGATGACTCACTACTGTGGAACTTCATATCCCAGCCTTCTATTACCATAAATCATATATGACTCTCTATTGAGGAACTCTAAGTCTCAGACTGTATCATATAAAAATATAGATGACTCGCTACTGGGGAACTCTATATCAACCAACTATCATCAAAATCATGGATGACTTGCTATTAGGGAACTCCATGTCCCATCCCGTTATCATCTCAAATCGTATTGGATCGCCATGCACGGTCCAGTCGCCACGGTCTAAAACCCATCAAACAACTCTAACAAAACCCCATACTAATCCAAATCATATTATAAACCAAACACATAACCCCAATGTCATAATACTCTCCCGCTATGTTCTTCCGATCTACCTCAAAATCTACGGTTTTTTGAATACGTGTCGGGTGGGTCCTAAATAGGCCCCAAAATCAATTTACTCCAAACCCTACCAAACTTTCCCAGATGTTAGCCCTCAAAAAATGAAGGTGCTGATTCAAACGACACCTCAATCCTAGTCCGTATGCGAATCCTATTGCATTTTGAAATTTCGATCGATCGATCGATAAAGTTCAAACAGCAGGCTGTCAGACGTCTGCAACATCTACCAGATGTCTAAGGTTTTCGATTAGACATTTGACATATATTATTATTTGTTTCTAGGGCTTATCTAGACATTTGAGACATTGGGTCGATGTCTGGAAGCTACTATGGGCAGAATCAATTCTTAAAGACCCATAACTTCTGATCTGTAGCTCCAAATGACTTGTTGTTTCTTCCGTTGCGATCATGGTGAAATTATCTTTACTCTAAACACTTAAAATCATGAATTTACACAACTTGAACTTTTCTGTCCTTATGTGTATCTTGTACATGTGTTATTACACTCATTTGTGCACACCTATGCACACACGTTCATGCAAACACACATTAACTTAACAATTCACATTTTCGGACTTCGCCGGGGAAATTACTCGATTCGGTATATTCTCATGTAAATTAACGCATATGGTGGTAAATATGGCTAGGTGAAATTCCCGCAATGAACTTATATTCAATACTACTTCTATATAACTAAACAATTGCAAACGTGCTTCACTAAGGCGATTACTCGACCTGGCACTTTCCCATGCAACTTAGTGCATCCGGTGGTCGTTATGGTTACATGACATCGCTCATAATAAGACTATATATACATACGGATATTCCCATATACATATACAATCTATTACACAAATATTCACCTCTTACAAACACAAGTCTCATCACAATTCTAGCTGCAACACTATAGTTGTTTCGGTCGTTGCTTAACTCTGCATACACGTTCATGTGTACAAGCTCGTGCACATATACACATAAATTCAACTATTTCTTGTTCATATATTACTTGTTTTTGTAATCTTTCTAATAATAAGAGCGAAACATCTCTTTATATCATTTTATAAAATCATAAACCATTTTATAAAATGTCATACTAGCTTATAATCACTTTATAGCTTTTAAAATACTTAATCACTTCATAAAAAGATCAAGTATTCACAATTTTACTATTTCATAAAATCTAATATCCATTTTATACTTCATTTATAAAATCATGGAACCATTTTATAAATATTAGTTAAGGCTTATAAGGTCTTTAATTACTTTAATGAGGGAAGTAGAACTCTCAAACCCATTAATTAGCTTCTAACCTATCGAAAATCAATTCAAGTGGGTTAATTAGTATTTTCTAATGACGTGCACATCATTACACTACTTAATAAATCCTAAATCAAACAATAACATCAAAAAATCATCCAATTATCCCAAACTAAATCTAGGGCTTATTAACTATTTTTGAAACATAGCACTAGGGTATTAAATAATTAATTAGTTAAGGAAAATATGTTTATAACATGAATAGAAGTCTAAACCAACCCAATCATTCTCCAATTCACTTCATATGATTCAATATTAAGCAATAAATGAAAATATGAAGTATAAGAGATAAATTGATAGGAGAATCATCCCACTCACCTTCTATATACCTAAATCAAGCTCTAATTACCAAAATCCATCTTCAAGCTAACTTTAAAGCTGAGATCTCTCACCAAAATCCGATTAAAGCTAATTCCCCCATGGTTTTTGTAGAGAATTAGAAGAGAAGAATTATGGTGATTTTTATTTGAATTTAGGAATTTATTTAGAGGTGTTAGGGTCAAGGGATTGGAAGGTTATTAAGAGGGGATTAAAAGACCACTAGAGAAAGAGGAGAAGGAATGAATGTGAATGAGAAGTGAATGAGAGATAACGAAGGGAGTTAGCTACATATAGGCAACTAATGGGCTAAGCCCCAATTCTTTCCATCAACACTATTCATTCCTAAAACTTCCAAACTCAAAATATATCAAACCTTATAGTCATTTAAATTTGCAACATTGATCTGGACTCAACGGAAGTTGTTTCAAGTTCTAATTCGAGCATAGGCCAAAAGTCACATTGTAGAATTCCAATTAAATAATAACTTAATTTTCAAAATAATCATTTAAATATATTATTATTAAATATAAGGGTTGTTACATTCCCCCCTCCTTAAAAAGATTTTGTCCATGAAATTTACATGAGTATGAGAAAGTAACAGAACTGGCCATAACTTTTCGAATCTCAATTTTAAAAAAATTCAACAGTACCTTTCATTATGCTAACAACACCATGGAACTCCTAAAATAGAATGTATCACACACTATGAAATATGTGATGACCTCTGTTATCCCACATTTATAAAAAATTCATATTCTCTTAAGAAAACTTCTTACTATTTAAATGTCAATCTAAGCAAATAAGCATTTAAACAGCTATACATCAGCTCTCAAGTACCTAATTGTACTATACAAAGAGGATTATGCGTTAATAAAAACAAATTCAAACATGTATAACTTCAGTGCAGTCAATAGTACTACTATAGTCATACATGACAATCAATTGGAGAGTAAGCTCAAGTGAATCAGTATCCAAATATACCACTGACTCCGAGTCACATCAAAAGGTAGCAGACTCGTATAGATCCTATCTCACCCTATAACAAGCATGGATGATATGCGATCTATTCTGAATAGCTAAAGAATACAAATCAATACCCGTCATTACTAATTTGTGGAGTCAATAACGAACATTTGTCGTGATCCAATAATTCCAGATAAACAGGGCCAATACACTAACGTACTCAAACATCTATCTCGGTCTAATAATAGACGTGGCCACTAATACAAAGCCAGTGATCTATAAGGCCAATACAATGTATGATCACTAATATATGATAAATACTATACACGGTCACTACTATAATACCGATAATAATTTATATAACTATATATACCCTGGATTGAACCCGTGAAGGTAGGAATCTATCATTGCCAATCAAACGAAATGCACTTAACTATTGCATATAATTAACCTATAGTCAATCAATGACTATAAGCAACAAGAAACCATCAAACAATAGTTGATAATGATAAGCAACAATAACTAGCATTCAAACTATCAAACATGCAAGCAACAAAATCAACCAGCATCAAAATCAATCAATAGCGGCAACAAACATGATCGACCAGTGGCAACAATGGCAACATACAATAGTAGCAATAAGCAAGCAACAAACAACAACAAACAAACACAAGCGGTGGCAAAACCAACAAGCAACAATCAATAACAAGCAACAAATAAGAATACAAATAATGAAATATTTAAAAGAGTCTAACAAACATACTCAGTAACCATCAAGAGTCAAATGCGCATGTTGAACCATAAACTCTAATTAGACCGTCCATCATTCAAGAGGAATAAACGCCTAAGTGGTGCAACTTCTTTCATGAATATAACATATGAACGGCTATTACACCTTCCGGGTATAAAGACGAAAAATCTATAGGATATGTAGGATCATCGAGTCTCAAAACTCTCGAATAAATCCAAAAATAAACACCTCAACTTTCCTTTTCTTCCAGACAGAACTCATTCCCTAAAAAAAGAAAATTATACTAATCAAATCATCATTAAAAATGAAGATTTACAGTTGCATGAGTTTTTTCGGGTTCAAACTTACCTTGGCTGCACAATGTTAAGAAGGATAATATACTAAGTACTAGGGCGCTCGCCTAGTCAAGTACCATCTCATCACTTAGGGGATTATCCAAATCGCGACAATACTGGTCAAAAAATCATTCTCCGAACTATCCCATGCAATATTTTCTACATAAAATTTTAGAATTTCCTAAAGATTGTTCCAAATGACACGATATTCTTACCGATCCTTCATTTGCCCACAAGTTTCTTTGTTAAATTAGGGTCGATCACCAGACTCCATCCATGCGAACTCTAATCAGGATCCTTGATCTGACTATTGAAATCTCCTGGCATGACCAAGGTCGTGTTTCGAAAATCTCTCAGTCATCTCAAAAATCTGACTCAAGAGCCTATCTATTAGAATCAAGTGAATAACCTTATCCTAACTGGTGCAAATCGCCTTAAAACTCTATGCTCACACTATAGGCTAAGAATTGGTACGTGACTGGACAAATGTTTAGAAAATATTCCTTTTGGCAGATGGGATTTCTCCCATCACCTAAGGTTTACTAACACAAAGGAAACAATTATAACATGAACGACTCTAGACAAACGCCTATAAGGCATTCGCTCGGTATATGTTCATTACTCGACATCTATCGAACCCTACCGGGATATAAATCAAGGTCATGCTTCATCGACCATACCTGCTTAACTTGAAAGCTCATGCATCGAGTTAGAACATTAATACTTCAGTCTCTTCACCTCGATTTTGCATCTACGGTGACTCATATAGGGTTTATCTCTACCGAAGAATTTACCTACTATGAAAAGTGTCAAGTTTAGCCTATCTACCGAGTAACTAGTAATAAATCAACATACCGCTCAAGTGTCGGATGTAATAGAAGCGAGTTCCAAAAAATAGAGCACACCACCTATATATGCTCCTCCCGATTTTCCTGAGCTGTAAGCCACTAATACCCAGTAATGCCTGAAAGGCACGGGTCATCATTACTTACACACCCTTCAGAAATGTAGGACAATTCTTCTTTAAGTGATCAAGTCAATTGAAAATAGAGCACTTACGCTTCACTCTATCTGGATGACATTTCATAGCGAAATGCCTTTCATATTTCACAGGAGTGACATACTAAGCCAGCTGTACTTTTTTGAACAAGCCTGATCTTCCTTGTATCATTGTCAATCTGCCTTGGTTGGAGTTTCGGTTGCTTTCCACTTTCACTACTTCAAATGGTATCTCATGGGCATTCTCAGAGTCATCCTAATGAGATATTCGACAGTCAACTATAATAGGGATGAGGCTAAGCAATGAACCCCCTACCAATGCTTAATACCCCAGGCAAATCTCTCTGCCCACAATAATGGAGTACCGACCAACTCAAACTCCCAAAAAAGGTTGAATCGGTAAACACTTCTTCACTGATAAGCTATCATGCTCAAGATGGATGGAATACTCAAGCTATATGCTTTTCTAAATCTCAGAAATGAACTGAGAACTTAAAGCAATGTCTGAACAAATTCCAAATCACAGGTCTTCTTATCAGCTACAAAAACACTACATCCTACCCAGTAAAAGTTTCCCTTCCCTAACTACGAAGAAAACGTCTCCCTTACGAGAACATTCCCTAGAATTGTATCGATGGAAGCCTTCTCATGCATGTGTCCAAGATTGTATCTCAGAAATAGTCCCAGGACCCAGATATGGCTCCCTTCCAAGGCTAAGGAAATTCTAGCACTGCTTCGAAGATTCTAAAGCTAGTGGAGCTAGAAATACAATGCCCAAAGGACCACACCACTTCTAGTGCTAGCCGTAATTAGTTGAAAATGTTCACTCATGACGGAACATCTTTTGCGGTAGCTAAATAGTCTTTGAAAAAATCAGGCATCTCAGACTGCCAATCCATAGTCGCTTATGTATTTCGTTTTCTCATACGGATAGCCTGATGAAAATAACTTAATAACTAGTGGTAGAAACAAATCAAGTTCGGAAGACAAGAGGTGTATACAGTGTTATATAATAGAAAAAAATATAAGTGCATTCTCTCAATATATCTCCTTTGACCTAATTAATTAACTTAAACTGGTATGCTTGGCCCTAGTATTGAGCCTAAGCTCTAATACCAATTGTAACGACCTGCCCTTCGTAATACCTAAAAGCCGGTGCCTTACAACATCGCTTACTTTCAAATATCATAACAGATAGATTTTTGGGGTAAAAATTAAAACAAAACACTAAATCAAGACATCGATAAGGTCTCACAATGGAATGACAACATATAATATACTGAACATACATGAACAGAAAAAGAATAACAGTATATAATAGACCACACTAGCAAAAGAAATTAACAAATAAATATCAGTAAAGAATAGGCAGAATACATCAACTCCAAAAGCACGAAGTTCTAACATGAATGAGCAGACAAAGACAAAAACTCGGGTCAGACATAAAACTTGGTGTGAGGGAAACTATCTCAAAGTATTGTATATTAAAACTATATATAAATAGACGGGAATAAAAAAATCATTGCTGGCCCTCTCCACAAACATGGCTCAGGGGAAATCCAAACTGTAGATAAACAAGTACAGTAAATCCATCTCAATAGCAGAGCATCATACCATAACCTACCCTTCTCCTGTACAACAAGTTAGAACAGTATCTCATTGCACTACACTGGCCCAAGAATTACTAATAATATAGTACCAATACACCATGATCAAACCATGATCTCAAAGCCATGATCCCTAGTGCTAAGATTGATAAGATATGCCCCAACGCATACAGTCCTTATGGCTAAAACCAGATAGGTATGCCATGTTGTGTATGGACACTTTTGCTAAGACAAAATCGTAGATGAATCGCTGCTGGGGAACTTTATGTCCCAGCTCGCTATCATCGAAATTGTAAATGACTCGCTACTAAGGAATTCCATGTCTCGGTCCACTATCATCACAAGTCATATATGACTTGCTATTGAGGTACTCTAAGTCTGAGCCCATTATCATAAAAAACCTAGATGACACGCTTTGTCCCAGCCTGCTACCATCTGAATCGTGGACGACTCGCTACTAGGGAACTCCACGTCCCAGCTTGCTATCATCACAAATCGTATAGGATGGCCATGTACAACTCCAGTCACCAAGCCCTAAAGCCCATCGGAAAACTCTAATAAAACCCTTTGCAAATCCAAATTGCATTCTAAATCGAACGCATAACCCCAATGTCATAATACTCTTCCGATATATCCTCCCGATCTACCTTAAAATCTATGTTTTTGGAATATGTAGGCCCCAAAATTTAATTGTTCCAAAATGCACAAAAAAAAATAGATGTTAGACCTCAAAAAATAATGGACATTGGTTCAAAAGGCACCCCAATCTGGGTCCGTATATGAAAGTTATCGCATTTTGGAGTTTCGATCGATTGATCAATAAAATCGAACAACAAGTTGTCAGACATATGCAACATCGACCCGACGTTTGAGATTTTGGGTTATACATCTGAAATATTTTGTTGTTTGTTCCTAGGTCTTTTCCAGTTATTTGAGACTTTCAGTCAGACGTCAGTATGCCAGTTATGGGCAAAATCAACCGTCAAACACCCATAACTTTTGATCCATAGCTCCAAATGACTCATCGTTTCTTCTGTTGCGATGGTGGCGAAATTCTCTTCAATCTGAAGACTTTAAATCATAAATTCACACAATTTGAATTTTCCTATATCCTTGCGTGTAGCTTATACGTGTGTCGATACACTCGTCCGTGTACACTTATGCACACACGTTCATGCAAACACACATTAACTTAGTAATTCACATTTTCGAACTGCACCGAGGGAATTACTCAATATGTTATACTCTCACGTTACTTAGAGCACATGGTGATCACTATGGCTATGTGAAATGTCCACAGTGAACTTGTATTCAATGATACTTCTATATAACTAGACAATTGCATACGAGCTTCATCGAGGCGATTACGCGGCCGACACTTTCCCATGCAACTTATCGCATCCGGTGGTCGCTAGGGTTACATAAGATCGCCCATAATATGACTATACCAATAGGGACATTCCCGTATGCATTTACCATCTATTAAATAAACACTCACCTCTTACAAATACAACTCTCATCACAATTCTAGCAACAAACTAGAGTTGTTTCGCTCGTTGCCTAACTCTGAATATATGTATACGTTTACCCGCTCGTGCATGTATACACATACGTATATCCAACAAGAAATTTAACTATTTCTCATTCAAATATTACTTGTTTTAGTATCTTTCTAATAATAAGAGTGCAACATCTCTCTATATCATTTTATAAAATCATAAACCATTTTATAAAATGTCATACTGGCTTATGATCGCTTTGTAGCTTTTAAAATACTTGATCACTTCATAAAAAAAATCAAGTATTCACCTATTTGCTATTTTATAAAATCTCATATTCATTTTATAAAACATATAATTCATTTATAAAATCATGGAACCACTTTGTAAATACTAATTTAGGCTTAAAGGGTCTTTAATTACTTTAATGAGGGATATAAAACTCCCAACCCCCTTAAATAGCTTCTAACTTTTTTGCATATCAATTCAAGTGGATTAAAAAATATTTTACAATGATGTGCACATCATTATACTACTTAATTAATCCCAAATCAAACAATAACATCACAAACAATCACCCTATCAGCTCAAATCAAATATTGGGCTTATTAACTATTTTTAAAACATGCTACTAGGGTGTTAAACAATTAATTAGTTAAGGTAAACATGTTTATAACTTGAATAGAAGTCTAAACTAACCCAATCATTCTACAAATCACTTCATATGATTCAATATTAAGCAATAAATGAAAATATGAAGTATTACACACAAACTGATAACGAGAATCATCCCACTCGCCTTCTTTTTCCCTAAATCAATCTCTAATCACCAAAACCCATCTCCAAGCTAATTTTAAAGTTGAAACCTCTCTCCAAAATCTGATTCAAACTAATTCCTTCGCGAGTTTTGTAGAGAATTGAAAGAGAGGAATTATGATGATTTTTATTTGAATTTGGAAATTTTATTTAGAGGTGTTAGGGTTAAAGGATTAGAAGGTGATTAAGAGGGGATTAGGGGACCATTAGAGAAAGAGGAGAAGGAATGAACGTGACTGGGAAGTGAATGAGAGATAATGAAGGGAGTTAGCCACATATAAGAAACAAATGGATTAAGCCCCAATCCTTTTCATTCAGCTCTATTCATTTTCAAAAATTCCAAACTCCAAACATATCGAACATTATAATCATTCAAATTCGTACATCGATCCAGACTCAATGGAAGTGGTCTCAAGTCCTAATTCAACCGTATGCAAAAATTCATATTTTATATTTTTAATTCAATAACAACTTAATATTCAAATTAACTATTTAAATATATCATCGTTAAATATGCAGATTGTTATAGAAAGGCTACCCCGGATCATTTGAAAGGATTTGTATACCCTGGACTGGGAGAAAGGGTCTAGCATCAGCTGTAGGCTAAAGATAAATACACCAAAAACTAGGATTTCCATTAGTCTCTGGCATGAGAAAGGCCATACGAGTTATCATATATTTAGGGCACATTGAGTGATAGTGAGGATTGTTTGATGGATGCTATGCTTGCTTTGATTGCTTCTGTAACCTCTATACACATACTATACAATAGTATTACTAAATAATATTATTCGATAATATGGAGAATGAGGCGATATGGGTACACACGTGAATATTCTCTTCGGCTAACACAGTTATGTATTAAAACATCCAATAAATAACTCACCTCTACATATGCAGTATCAACACAAAACAATAAACACACGTGCCTCTAGAATAGAACAATACACAACATACAATAATATTAGAGATCATAGAGTCAATCACAGCGATAATATATAATACATTAATATACATGGTATGTCCAACATACAACACTAGAATACACACACATATGAGATTATACAGAACTCACATGATATACAATAATACTACATCCTAGTCTCCTCCAGCTATGCTAATAACTCAAGCTGGTCTCACTGTCTCTAAACCTGTAATGTCTTGGACCGACTCGAGTATTATTTAAATAACACATGAGTTAGACTATATCAAAGTCAAGGATTAATATACATAAGTAACTCAATGCATGCAGGGTATATAATATATAATATCCATAATATCAATAAATATGTAGTAATGTATACATGGTGTGTGTATATGTGTGTGTGCACATACACATACACAAAATAAAATAAAATACCACTAACAATTCAAATGTATCATATAACATTAAATATCACAAAATCATGCATAAAAATGTTATCATCCATACATAGAAGCACATCAAATCAAAAATCATAGAATCAATATCAATAGTTGAATCATACATATCCGAAAATCATCATCAAAACTCGAAATCATCAAACGGTGTAAAATAGACTATTTGACTGTAAAATATAGGGCACCTACAAATCAGTCAGATATAGTAAAAGACACGAAAATCCACTATACTTTGTATACCTATCCAGATATAACCTCATCTCCTTATATATAAATAAATTAAAACAAATCATGATTGGGAATGACTGTATGATAGGCACTAAGTCGCAAGTTGAGTAATATGTGGATCACCTAACCCTAAGTCATCTAACTCATATCTATACTTAGGCGAGGCGTATTAATAGTATATGCCAATTTACCACTCCATTAGAACCAAAAGAGAGATTGATGGTCGTCATACATATCCACCAATGGCTTGTCAACGCATAGCCTCTTAGTCACGACCCTGCTTTGCCCTAATAGGTAACTGGCTCCCGGCCTATGCAACATAAAAGGGGATATAGAGACCCTACCCTATGGGTCACCTAACCCAAATCATATGATGTGGAGTACCTACCCTATGGGTCACCTGACCCAAATCATGTGGTGCACATCAAAAGTAATATCCAATACAATGTCGTGGATCTGGGCACGACCATAAGATCAGGCCGGTAGGGTGGATACTACCATCGGGTTCTCTCCAATGCCAAAAAGGAGTATATCATAGTAGTGGTATAAAAAATCAATAAATATAAGGGCATCTACCCTGCTCACACCTAGAGCATCACCTCATATAAGTACAAGTTCATCATACTATTCCTGTCACGTGAATGTCATCAACTTACAATGAATAACCGAATTAGTATCACATCAGCGTTCCATACCACCGCGTGATGCTCAAACGTTTATTCATTGCTTATAAACTATACTCAATCTTCTTAATATTTTATATATCACATATAAAGAATAACTGAAGAAATATTACTAAATGCCCCATCCAAAATGGTATTATAACTCTATTTATTCAGATTTCTTGTCACACAAAAAAGAAATCATCATCATATCATATAGAAAGATGTTAGCATCGTATCATACCAAACTACTAAATAACTCGACATCAACGATGAATCACTTATATAATCAAACTCTATATACATGATAAGAATAATCACAAAAGTAATATAAAATAACTTATTCAAATAAATAAACATAATAACCATCAACTCGATATTTTATAATGAATCAATTATAACAATATAAATACATAGAAATAGATAACAGATATATATTAAACAAGTAATTCTTTGTTAATTTAATCCCAATATAAAATTAAATTATTAAATTTCATTTCAAAATCCATCTATGTGTGCGCGTGCGCGTGTATTCCAAAACTTCCAAAATCGCTTTACACATCAAAATAATCATAGAAACTATTTCTATAATTTTCTATAACTAATACTTTAAAATAAATTTATAAACCTTAAAAAGATACTTTTCATTTCAAACAATAATTTGTAATTCAAAACGTTCTGTATATATTCAAATCTAAAATACCTCATATTAGAAATCACCAAATATTGCTTTAAATCTATTTCGTAATATTTTTTATTGAAATACCATTTCAAAATAAGTTTACAAGTTATAAAATAAATTATATTTATTTCGAACCATAGAATTTAATTCAAAATTTTCACTTTATACTTTAAAGTTATAAATAAAATATTTTTCGTTTTTAAAAAATCTTTTATATCCAAACTAAATTTCAAGAAATCATTTTATTTTCCAACAAATTTTATTTATTTATAAATATACTTCAACAAAATTTTAAATACCATAAATAATTTCTCCAAAACTTTCAAAAATATTTAAAACCACAAATCGATCAAATGCCTAAAATAAAATTCGTGGAATGAAACCCTCCAAAATCAACATACACAATCATCAATGTGAATTGTCGGTCAACCCGAATAGAATTACATCGAATTCTCGTCATCCATAAAATGAAAACACACAAATAAAATAACTACACAATAAAATACGATCAAATGATACTTTCTTTGTATTTAGGATATTCTAACATACATAAAATCCCACTATCAAATTCTAAATCGTATCCAATATCACAATAATCAAACTAATATCCCAAGCGAACATGTCGATCAAGCAATTCAACCAACCAACTTTAAGTAATCTATGGAATTAATTCACTATACACAATGGAATACTGATATAGATGTGAGTATAAATACTCACCAATTTGCAGAATCGACAACTCATCGCTCTTGGCTCCATATCGCATCCTTCGTTGGGCCACCCTATCCTATAAGCCAAAGCCAATCACCTCTATCATCATCGAATCATCACAGCCACTCCAGGTCACATAAACACCAAGTTGCGGCTTTCTACTCGAATGCGAGCTCCCCACACGCAACCCCAAAAATGATCGGTTTTGGTCACCTTTGTTTGCCATAGCACTTCAACAATCAACGCTAGGCACGAGCATCGTCGCCGACTTCCCCAAGATAGCAACGGCCAGCCTCGACCAACAACTATTACACCGGTTTTAATGATGCTATTTATTTTAGTTTATTATTATCTTTTTTTTCTTAGGACACGACTAATTAATTAGGGAGCAAATTAGGGCATGGGTTGAAATAAAAGCTCGGGCTTGCATTGCAAAGGATGGTGCAACCTCAAGAAAGTAGTCTAAATGGGGTAAGCTAGATTTTGGGCTCATTTTAGTTTAATTAATTCACTTTTCTTTACTTCCTTTTTGAAATAATCCTTTTATTAATTTGTAAATTTATTGCCCTAATTTAAATTGACTTATACTTATTACTTATTATATTTTTAATTAAAACATTTTATTTCATTTCAATAAAGTATTCGAAAAGAATTTATTAATTAATCCAATTTATTAAATCAAACTTAATTGACTAAAATTTATTTTCAATATGAATTATAAAATAGCAAATTCGAACAATTTCATTTTAATTAAACTTATTTACTTATACGGTATAGAAAACAGAGTTGCTACACTCCCCCTTATGAAAAGTACGTCCACGTAATCTCTTATAAGGAGCCGTCATCCAACTCATACCCCGACTTACCTCGTATCTACAATTTTATATTAGACCAAAACTTACTAAATTCTCTGTGTGACTCTTCCTCCAATTTTCTTATCATATACTACAATTTAAATTTATTTAATTCATGACTTTCTATTTTTTGCATACGATAAAATTTTGCGTAAATTTTCTAGGTATCGGATTTTATGAAATTTTTTGACAGAGTCCTTTTGTAAAGAGAGCATTTTCAAAAAATAATTAAAACACTATATAATTACATAATATACATCATCGAAGAGGCATTCAAACTTAGGGCATCTCGAAACATGGGGAATCAAGATAATATCACATATCATTATATTGTAAAAATGTACCTCTTTTTTTGCATTTAAGTGAGCAATTCTTACTTCTATTTAACAAAATTGAGCAAATAATTCTAATTAGTCCTATTGCACTTCATAAATACCTATTCTTATTCTCAAGTTCAAACATTAGTCATGTAAAAAGAGTGATAAGAAGTTAACATTCATTAAACATAAATATAATATCACATTTAAATGTAAACTGCTTCCAACAAAATTTTAAAAGCCAAAAACACTAAATCAAGTCATAGCTTCTAAAAGTAAATTGTATGTAATGTGTTAGTTTTTCGGAACATCTTTTGAATTGCAAAAGTATGGAGCACAACTCTAGTTACAGAGGAATTTCCAAAGATAAGTAGCTCTTTTTTTAAATATGTAGGTCCACTAAGTAAATGTGTGTTTTTAGCTTAGTAAACCAAAATTTCACTAAACGTTCCAATTGAAAATTGTTGCATATGTTTCAAGGTTTCTGGAATGAGCAAAATCGTTGAAATTGGATAAAGCGTTTGGAAGTTATGGCCAAACGGTACAAATAGTGCACATGCCTGTTTTTTAAATGAAAGTGCACGTACAAAAACTTAATTTCAAGAACAAGCAAATACAAAGCAATGCATACGTAGTTAAGTGCAATAAGGTCAAGCTCAAAGATTTCACAATGCCAAACCAAAGCAAGGAAGAAAAACATACACACATACATGCACACATGCATTATGCGTGTACCACATATAAAAGGCATGTAACATGCTGAAATGAACAATTATATGTAGAACTACTCCATTCTTTGGGTCTTCCATTGTTGGACATACATAATTATTCATTTTAATCATAAAATTTTATAGTTAGAGTGCCAATTTTAGTTAATCTTTCATTTTGATTAACTGCTCCAAGATATTAATCTGGTGAATTAGAGAAAAGGAAGTAAGCATGTAGCAAATAAAATTGATGCAAATTGTTTCAAAGTGTATAAAATGTTGAAATTCTAACTGTAAAGAAATTAAGCAAGAAAAAAGAAATATTAAACAGTAAAACAAATGTCATATACTTAAAAGAGAGAGATTGCAAACAGACAATGGCAGCAAATTGAAAGCTGAACCTCACTCTGAAGGAAACTGTGAATTTATAAGATATGACACCGAAAATTTTAAATGTACATGTAATTATCTACGCATAATGCAAAATATACCATAGCTAAAATAACAAAGGTCAAAATGCATCTCCAGATTGTCTATGTCTTGTTTGGTGTAACATAAATTTATTTGACAAAGTTACCGGTGTAGTGATAATACTACCTCTACACTGTGATACTGGCTGCATCAACAATGGCAACATGCTATATTCACTTCAACAACTATAACATCTCTCAAACATACTCATAAGACTAAATAAAAGTTTATTGAAATTAAAAAAAACTGTTAATAACTACTTGCTTTAACAGTAGAAATGCACATCTAATTATCACTATTGCCAAATACAGTTTTTTTTCACCTCACGGAAAACTAGATTGTTATCAGCTTACTCATAAATGAGTTTAGTTATTATAAATTTAGTAAAATAAAGCACCAAGTAAACAAAAAATAATTCCTAGGTACACGTAGTGCCATCATAGCTCATCATTCAATAATTCTTTATAAAAATACGCATTAACATGCCAACATTTAATAATATTGCACAACTGAGAGGCGAAGAAAGAAAGGAGTGGAGGTATATACATGAATGCATGTTCATATCTGTATGTACCCGTATACACATATACATGCATATACACATACATAAATAGGAAGGACCTATGGCATCCTTCTCTATAGCATTTGTAGTATAACACAAAATAACCAAAAAGTGTCTATTACACCCGTTCTTACCGTGAACTACAATAAAGAAAAATAGGGCAGAACGTGAGATCAGAAAATCTACCCTCGTGTCAAGAAGACTATAGGAAACAAAAACGAATCAATTAAATTCATACTAAGCAGTGGGGCCAGCTTGAAGTCACGGCACCAAACCTGACCCGATTCCAGTAACCAGGAGAACCGCGGCAATGGAAAAATATTGCACGCATTAGGAAACAGGGGCAGATTACAATGGCCATATCCAAAATCAAAGGCAAAAGTGAAATACCAAGTCAGCACGCAGAAGGCAGCGCATAATATAATGAGTTAACCATACCTCTACAGCTCACACTTTGTCGATACCTTTAGGATTAGGTTTGCATAAGCATGTACCGGAGGCAACCTAGGCAGTGCCATCCGGAATCAACAACACTCCAAAGGGGCTGCATGTCGGGCTACCCAGAATGCGCTTCAATGTAGAACCAAACTTATAGGAAAACCACAAAGGTGAAGATCCTTCTCTCTCTCTTCGGCAACCCAAGCATAGTTGCAAAGAGGGTAACTCAAACTGCACCTAACTCAAATTACGAATAGTCCTAAGCACATTCCATGTGTATGCCAAGTCAGCTCACAGAACAAAATGGGAAATGCCGCAACATTCCGATCCAATGCATTATCAAGTCAAGCAAACATAGCAAAGGTATCAATAGGGCAGTGCAGTCTGAACACCCGGCAATATTCACCACTACACCACTTTATATGCATCAACAACATACTAAAGCTTCAAGGCGGTCTCCCACCATTCCTCTTAAGACATTGGCCATTCCGAGAGACAGGAGACCATCTATACAGACTTGGGCTTTTCGCTTAATTTTTCGGGCTTCCCGCTTCAAATTTTCAAGATCCCGCGAAAGTCATGTTTCCCGCCAAAAACCCATCATCAATCTAGGCACAACGAATAAGCATTATAGATGAATGATGTGTAACGACCTGGTATTTCATGCCATTCGCATCCGCACATGTTGAATTTGAATTGCACAAAATATCAGATTGTTAATTTAAATTTGGAAAAACTCAGCATGTACAGTAAATAAATAAATCACAGAATCACAGACACAGAGTAATATAACAATAAGCAGTGAAATAGATAAATAGTAGCTCATGAAGCTACTATATAAAAATCAGAGTTAGAATAAAATACAGCAGATAACTCAAATACAAGTAGTCTTGATTATAATAGATGACAAGCCCGAACAAAACCACCAGATAGCTGAAAGTTGAATAGATACAGATGGATCTCCAAGTGAAGCTCCAACTCCAAAGGTGTGTCTCAAATGTTGTGACACTCAATCAGTAATTTAAATATCTATGGGTATAGAACAATTCAACCCGCAATCCCAAATTCAATTTAACGAAAATCACTTTGGTTTATCATTTCAACCCATAACGATTTCCGCCTACTCTACAAATCGTTCGGGTATGTATCATTTCAACCCATAGGGAATTCTATACTAACAGAGAACTTGTAGAGTGAAACAGATATGATAATAAGATAACATGTATATATCATCAATATAAATAATAGACAGTGGTGTCAGATATTACATGTAAACAGATACAGATAATAGCATATATATATATATATTATATATATATATATATATCAATGTAAATAACTAACAACGGCATATTTCAATTGTCGTTTCAATTGAAATCAAATTTAATAAATATAAGAAGGTTAATTATGAGTGATTGCTCACCTTTTGAGGCTAGAGACGAACGAGAGTGAGATGAGTTACGAATCCAAGCACGAATTCAAAGCAAGTTAAGATTGGCACGAATTTAATGATCGAGGCTGATAACAAAGAATCGATGAAATCAAATCAGAACTGGATCGATGATGATAAATGATATACGTGAACTGATAACATATAAAAAATATATATACAAAATCATATTCTAATTCAAACACATATAAAAATCTTTAAATTATATATATGAAAATCGATATTAAGTTTAAACATATTTACATATATTCCAATCAAAATCAATATGTATTAAAAATCAACATACATATATATATATAGGTTATAATATAAAATCTATAGGCAAATTTGAAATCAAAGTACCTATATATAATATATAACAAAGCACATATATATTAAAAATCAAATCTATATATACATATATACGACTGACGTAAATATAAAAACTTGCTTAACTTATATACATGCAGACTAACAAAAATTACATAAATGTACGTTATATATAAGCTTTTTATATTTAAGATTAGTGCTTATCCAAATCAATACAACTTTATAAACTTTAATATATATAAACTATAAAGCTTTAAATATGCTACAGTCTTTTACAAACATTGTATATATCAAGCGAACATATATATACTCTAGAAAATCAAAATATTACGGACTATGTACATATATAACAATAATATAATACTGATATAAATTGAAATATATGCAGACAGTACAAAAAAAATTCAACTAAAAGTACAAATTGCATGTTATTATGTCTGCACACTTCAAAACGAATACAAAACTTACCTATATGTACCTTAGACTGACGCATAAACTAACAGGTTGTAAATAAATCTGTTATATAAACTAATATGTATATATATGTGTGTGTGTGTATGTATATATGTATATGTATATACAAGTTTAAAAGCTGTTGACAAAAATGTATATATGCGGATCCTAAAACAAAGCAAAATAGATGAACAGTTTAAACGAAATGTTCGCTGACCGTATATATATGTGTGTAGATTATACATATCAAAGATATCCAAGCAACTTATAAACTTTTTATATATAATATATATATACACATTTAAATAAAAGCATGCAACCGGATAAACTACAGAATATATACTTATATAATTTGTAGCTCTTATATATATGACTAGAAATCAATTGGCAAGGACTGTTTAATATATACAAACTTAGTACATATATAGTCGAAAAATCCAACAGAACATACTTGCTTTCAAAATCAGATCCAAAGAAAACAAAACATTACAAATCTCACCCTATCCTATACACTGTCATACTTACATGCCAACAAAAGTGTGTAAATAATATTGTTTGTAAACTTCTCATATATATAAATATCTATATATGCAACATATAATTAAACAATTTACTAACTCGCTAACTCACAATATACATACATACATACATACATACATACATACATACATACATACATATATATATATATATATATATATATATATATATAAGCTACATATGAAATCTTATCTTTAATAATAGTTGCAATACCTTTAGCGTTACAATTTTTTGGTATCAACGCGAACTACCAAAAATTTCCCTTTATAAATATTATTAAATATTAATATTACTTAAAAATAGGATCTCACAGATAATGTTTTCTTTACCAATTCAAAACGCTCATGTGCAAATCCTACTAAAACCTCTATGTCACTTAAAAATAGGTTCTAACCAATAAATTTTCTTTTCAAAGTCGTTCTCTATTAACTAATACTAAGAATAGAAATAAAAATTCAAACTAATAACAAATTAAATCATTCTTTGTTAATTAATAATAAAAATGAAAATTCAAACTACAAAAAACTAGATGTTGCAATTTAGAAAGAACCATTAAAACTACATGCATATCATTTCAACACAAAAATGACTAAATATTTGTTCAAATCATATTTTTCCAAACGAGTTAAACATATACACTTGTAAAAAAATCACGCACGAAGTGTGTACCATCATCACGTGCGAAGCACGTGCCGTAACGCTCGTATAAATTAAAGTTATTTCAATACCTGTATACCTGTATACACAAGAATTGGATAAGGCTAGCAAGTGAGGCTGTGAGGGGAGTGAGCAGTGATGGATGGATCTGGTTCAGTGGCCGGCGATGGTGGAGCAGCCAAAGAGGTGGACTGAAGAGGAACCAAAATGGTGGGGTCAGAAAAATTGGTGGTGGAGGTCGTGCATGGAAGAGGATGGGGAGGAGATGTGGAAATGAGGTGCTTGGTGGATGGGCAAAGTGTCGGCTTCGGCCATGGGTTGGACGTGGATTGGAAAAGGTGAACGGGCGGGCTTCACGAGGCAGAGGAAGGCTTGCGTGGGTAACGCCGATGAAGTGGTGGAAGGCTTCAGTGATGATTGCGGTGGGTTGCTTTGGTAGGGGCGGTCACCGGTTAAGGAGAGGGAGGAGAAGAAAGGGAGGACGGGAGATGGAGAGAAGAACAGATGAGGGGAAGAAGAATGAATGGGCACTAAAATAAAATATATGCAAAACTTAGTTAGGTTATATAAATTTTCAACAGTAAGAACAGAAAGAAGAGAATGAAACCGAACTAATATAATGAATAGGCTATCAATGTATTGAAATGATGGAATATTAACGGCTGACCATTGATTCGGCTAAAATAAATGATAGTAGCCATTTCTTTAGCCGTTTGAAATTTGAATGGGTACAACTATCAAAAAGGTTGAAATTTCGTAACCGATACGGCTGTCCGTTTCGCTATTTTCATCGCGTAACGGACACCGAAATACAGAGATGAATATATTGTGGAGATCAACATGACAAGATGATCAAAACGGTATACAAATGTCAGTGGTACGATCAACCTATCAAAATTCGATATTCGGTACCGAAAATGCTACAAATCTGCCAGAAACAAGATAAACGGGGCAATAGCAATCCAAATTAGATGAAACGAAAGATGATGTCTCACTCAGAAGATGGTTTATAAATTTATTGTACAAAAATATTCAGGTTTGAAAAACATTTTGTTATCATCAATATTAACTGATTTGTATTTAAATAAAATTACACAATAAAATAAACTTCTATATTATTAGATGAAAATTTACCATTTGCTATATTTAAGTAGACGTATTTCGAATATTAAATTTTTATTTCAAAATTCAATTATTTAAAATTTCACAGAAATCCAGTTAAATATATTATTAAAACAAATAAAATTATCAATAATTTATGGATTGTTACACTCTCCCCCACTCAAAACTTTTCGTCTCCAAAAAGGAACGAGGTAGGAGAATAGAAACAACAAGAAAGAAAAATAGATTGAAATGCCAAATTAAACAATTAATTCAAAACCAAATAAACTACATTTACTTTAATTGGTTTATATTCAATTAGTTGATTTCAATTCATTTTATTTAATCAATTAAATTTATTGTGTTCATATTAATTTTAATTCCATATATTTTATTCAATTGATTTGTTTCAATTTACTAATATTTATTGCACAATTTTCACAACAAAATTTGTTTTAATTTACTCATTTATTAAATCTATTTGATCAACCATAGTTAATTCTACTTCAGCATTCAACTTCAACTATTCAAAACCATATAGATTTCAATTTTAGATAAATTAATATTCAATAATTTGGTTCAATCCATTTTATTCAATTACTAAATAGTCATCCAATTTAAAATTTGATTCTCCCTTATTTTATCACATTTCTCAAACAAATTCATTTTCTAAACTAACTCATTTAGTTTATCCATTTATCTTCAGCTAAGTTGATTCCACTAAAATTCAAGTTCACTATTCTTAAGTTCATATTTATTCACTCAAATAGTCTTCTCTTTTATTTATTAAATCTATTTCACTTAATATATATTTTGCAACATATATTACATGTATAAACATTTACTATAACCATTTATTATTCAACAAATTAATTCTCTTTTATTTATTCAATTTACTATCCAACTTATTATTTATAATTTTTCTTAATAAAATATCATTTCTAATATCCTATTACTCATATCATAGGGTAATTTATCCAATTACATTCTAATTATATTTAAACTTTTCTAGGTAAGTTATATTAGTGTTTCTGAATGTAATTAAACATTATGCAAATTTTTCTTCTATCTAAAACATTTATATTAAGCTAGATTTTAGTTTGGATAATTTATTACTTAAGTTTTCTTCTTGTACAACCCTTCATTATACCCTAACATTTTAACTTTTTGAATATTTTAGCCAAGTTATATATATTAGAATGCAATTTAGTGTTATACAAATAAGTTTGTTCAAATTCAACCTTTTCAAGTTTTGGTTAAATTTCATTTATCATTTCAGATATTCCAATTATTCAAACGTTTCACTTTATTTCAATAATTGAACTAATTCTTAATATGAAACTTAAGATTCAAATTTCCAGTTTCACTTCAAGCTGTTTTGAAATAATTATATACATATATATAGTGTATATCAAAATATACTCAAGAAATTCGAATCAAATCAATTTTCCAAACCAAAAGTGTAGCAAAGCTACTAAGTAGTCTCTCCACTCTGAAACTCGAAAATGAACGTCGATGACGCTGCAGTCATCACCGAAATTATTTTCCAGCGACAAAAGAGGAAAGTACCAATTTAAAACTTTTAAAATTCTTTGGAAACGATTTCTATACGAAAATACATTTAAATAATATATATATCAAAATTTTGAAAACCAAAATTTGAAAAGCACCGGAAATTATTTTCTCAAATTCTTAATTTAAATGTTTTCGATTCCAAATAAATTTATAAACCATGTTTTATAATTTCATTTGTTTATACTATGTGACAATAGTCAATGGTTTACAAAACAATAAATGAAAATCAAATATTATCATTTTCATCAACCAATTCATCTAACTATTTAGTTTCAGAAAATTATACTTTTATATATATGATATAGTCATACAAAATTTATTTCATTTACCAAATTTGAAAACAATATTGTGTCAGTTTGCTCTGTTCAAGTATTTTGGAATTCCTATTTATAGCATTGATCAGACAAATCAATTGAAACTCAAAATTCAAACTCAACAACTCAAACAATACACTATAAAACCTTTTATTATTAATTACAAATACACTCCCTCACTCGATGATATTGGAACGGATTTCAAAACAAGGATAGAAATTAAAATTCAGAGGGACCTTAATCAAAGAGAATTCTAACAAGGAAGATAGGCTTGAAAGGAAGTTTAGATAATTACAAAGAGAGAAAAGAATGGATGGACTTATATAAATCATGGGTGACATTAACCAGGTCAACCGTGACTTAAGAATAAGACATATGCAGAATTCTGAGTCAAATCGTCATCTGACCGTAAGAGAATTACCCTGTTTGTCTACTAGAGAAATGTTAGGGCATAGCAAGAGATAACAACATCTAAACTGAGGAAACAGAAATCTTTGGTGAATCAATGCTTGTTGTAAAGGAGTTTCACCCCTTTACAAATCATACAGTGAAGCTATGGGACGCTGTAGAATCAAGAAATAAGAATAGGGAGAGGCAAGAAATAATTTCAGAACAAACGGGAGAGTTCCAAAATTCAAAGGAATCCCGAATCAAAGAGAAGAAATTCAAGCTCTAACGAAGGTGATTCTATAACTAAATTTTACTATGTATGCTAAGTTTTGCCTAAAACCAGAGCTCCGATACCAACTGTAACAACCTGGTATTTCATGCCATTCGCATCTGCACATGTTGGATTTTAGTTTCTCAAAATATCAGATTGTTAATTTAAATTTGGCAAAACTCGGCATATACAGTAAATAAATAAACCAAAGAATTACAAACACAGAGTAATATAATAATAAGTAGCGGAGTAGATAAATAGTAGTTCATGAAGCTACTATATAAACATCAGAGTTAGAATAAAATACAGTAAAATAACTCAAATACAATGTAGTCTTGATTACAATAGATGACATGTCTGAAAAAAACCACCGAATAGCTGAAAATTGAATAGATACAGATGGATCTCCAAGTGAAGCTCCAACTGCAAAGGTGATTCTCAAATGCTGTGACACTCAGTCTAACCCGAGCGTAAAGCAAAACAAAAAACACTCGAGTCGGGATTAAATTCTTATATCAATAAATCCAACTCAAGTGAAATATGAACTGAAATACAAGTAACTTAAGGAATGTTTGGGATTACCATCCTCTAAGTATCCGTCGAACTATCTACTATATAGTAATATACGCTATCATAATTTGTCCATAGTAAAGTAAACTATTAAAATAGCGTTAAGGAGTTACCCATATCCCCCTTAACACATTTTATATATTCATATAGTCTATATAGTACCGTAATTCCTCCGTAAACTAGAGGGCTATCAGAGGGCACGCCATAGGTATGGTACAAACCAAACTCGTAGAAGGCACGATAGGTCTTGTGACAAGGTAGTTGAGGAAATGTGTGACGGCGCAGAATTTTGAA
The DNA here is from genome assembly GCA_030765085.1 of Allium cepa. NCBI lineage: Eukaryota > Viridiplantae > Streptophyta > Magnoliopsida > Asparagales > Amaryllidaceae > Allium > Allium cepa. The sequence goes on along the minus strand of CM060932.1, from coordinate 312,090,622 downwards.
CATTTGAGAAGGAAATATTTAATTGATTTTAAATATTTGGAAGTTGATTTAACTTGAATTCAAATATTGCTATGAATTTGGCAATTAAATTTTTGAATTTAATTTATTAAAGTTGGGTAAAATGTTGAATCTTTAGTTTTAAGCTGATTAAAAATATTTTCAAGGCTTCGAAAATTTATATTGATAATAATGAAGACGATGGAAGCTTCAGAATTGAATTTGAAAGTAATTTGTTCAGTTTTGATATAAATCGATATTTAAAAATAGCTTTCCAAGGCACAGTCTCGGAATTCGATGAAACTAGTTCCATTGGATCTGTAATATTGTATTATTATCGGATTTCAATTTTCGTAGTGTTCGGAATGATCGTTTGGCCGTACGATAAGCAAACGCGCTGAAAATTATATCGAAATTCAATATAAGAGCTAGGTTCGAAAAAGCTATTTTCTCCATACGATCGAATTTGGCCTCGGAACCGTTTCCATTGCTTTCAAAATAGGGTATAATATTATAAACGTCCGGTGGCACACCTCGATTGGAGATCAAGATTTTGAGTTGCAAAATTGAACGATTTAAATTTAAATTTGAATTTAAAAATAATATATGTTTGTGTATTTAATATAATACAAATTCCCAGGGCAAACTACACGTTGCATCATTTCTAACACTTAACATCTTTCCTTTTACACGCGTCTCTCCTTGGATAAAAAATGGGTATATAGAAAATCTAATATCATTTCGTTCGGAAAAAAATTCAAAGAAAAAAAATCTCATGCTCATTGAAAAGAAAATGGCCGCTCCTCAAAGAAAAAGGGGGGAACGAAAATCTTCTTTCATTCGAAAATCAAATACCATGGCAGAGCTAATTCGATCAAAAACAATTCGAATGTCAATGGCCGAAGCTTTTTTAGAGAAAAAAATGATGATCGGAATCGATTCGAAGAAGGGGCGAGCGCGGCCAGTCTTCGAGTAGCTGAGATGAGGGTTTGTGACTTTGTCTTGGAGGCACGCGCGCTCGCGCAAGTGAAGCAGCGGCGGCGCGATCTGGACGATGGCGGCGACTCAGGGTTGAAGTCGTGAGGGCCAGCATCAGCTAGGGTTTTACGCGCGAGGCTGGGGAGTTCAACGTCTCAGTCGAGCGACGCGACACTGTGGTATCGGCCGCGTTCGCTTGGATGATGGCAGTCGTTCGTGAAGCTGTGGCGATACAATATTGGGCGTGGTGGTTGCTGCAGATCGTAGTGGTAGTGGTAATAAGTTTTATTTTATTTATTTTATATATATGTAAATAGAAATTTGTCTGGATTTTAAATAAAAAATAATAATAAAAGGGAATTTTAAAAGAGGTTATATACTGTTTATTTAATCAGGTTAAACTGGAAATATATATATATATATATATATATATATATGCAAGAAAAAAATGTATGTATCGTTTAATTTTAAAGTATGTTATAAATATATACTTTCACCTGTCTATTCTAAATTAAATTGCAAGTATGTGTAGTTTCAAAAGGAAAGTAAATATATAGATATATATATATATATACACACACATACATTTTTAATTTTACTAATTTATTTTAAAACAAGTACTAAGGTGGTTAATTTGTTTAACAAACTTATTTAATAATATTGTCACTAAAAATATTTTTATTAAAAAGAAAATTAGTTTAAAAATCAAATTTATTTGTTTTAAATAAAATCACTGGTTAATTAAAATTATCAAACGAAAATTGATTATTCGGTTATTTCGAATATTAACAAAGATTATATAATTATTTATACAAGGCCAATATCTGAAAGAAATCAAGCTGGAATGGAAATGGATTGCAAATCAAAGGTGAGATCTTCTCACTCAATTGGAATTTCCAGTTTAATTTTAAATAGTTCAATTTAAAATTGTTGATTGTGTGCTTGGATGATAAATTATAATTAGTTGTATTGGATTAGACCATATGCGCCGCGTAATAGCGGATGATAATATATAATCCCATATACCGCGATATTCCACCTCGAAGTGGAATTGGTATTATATATGTATATTTGGAGTGATTGATTTCTCGCATTATATAGCGGATGAGACCCTATGCGCCGTATAATAGCGGATGATTTTATATAATCCCGTATACCGCGATATTCCACCTCGAAGTGGAATTGGTATTTAATTATTGTGCTAACATCTATGGATGTAGGGAAATAGGTTGGAGGCATCCAACTGGATTCCTCAAATAATTGAATTTGTTTCAATATTGTGTGTTGATTTGTTTATAATCTGTGTATGATTATATTTGTGATTGAAATCGTTGAAGGTTGTAGTTTAGCTTAATATATTTTTGGTATCGTAGGATACCAGAAATATAAAAAATTGGATTTTTGGAAATTAAAGTAGAAAACTTTAAGTAAATTCATTTTTAATAATTGGTGAATTTAAAAGAAGGAATTTAAAAGTATAAAAGACTGATTTTGAAATCTTATCGAATTAATTCCAAAATATGGGAAAAGTTTTTAATAAATGGATTAAAAGTTGGAGAATTTATTTAAAATTCAGATTTTAAATAGTTTGGAAGAAATAAAGGAATTTGTTTTTAAAGATAATAAATTTGGTGTTTGAATGAAAATTTATTTGGTGTTTTAAAATAAATCTTTGGGAAATTGTTTTGAAAATCGATTTGGTATTTGAAATAAATTGGGAAATCAATTGGAATTTGATTTGGTGTTTTGAAAATAAATTGGGAAATTGATTTGAAATTGGTTTGGTGTTTTAAAATAAATCTTTGGGAAATTGATTTGGAAATTAAATTGGTGTTTGAAATAAACGTTTGGAAAATCAATTTGGAATTTGATTTGGTGTTTGAAAATGAATATTCGGAAATCGATATGAAAACCTTATTTCAGTGGATATTTGGAAATTTAAATTCCCAATGGGAATTAATAAAGGGAAATTTGTTTTAAAAATAAATATTGGTTTATTTTTAAAAGTGTGGAAAGGAATTTGCGGATTTGAATGGTAAATTAAAATAAATCAAGAAGGATTTATCAATTGATTTAAAAGGACCATTTTGAAATGGAAGGTATATTTTCCCTGGAAAGCCGAGCATGTTTCGAAAGTGCTTTCAAATATTAATTAAAAGTTTTGAAGTTGGTTTTAAAAAAAAGGATGTTTGTGGAGAAATTATTTTCTTAAGTTTTTTTTAAAATCTTTAAAGTAAAGATTTATTTAATTAATTATAGAAGCGATAATTTAAAGATCTAAATTGGTATTTGATTTAGTAAATGGATATTTTAATAATTATACTTTATCTGATAATTTTATTTTTAAATTAGTTTGGACTTGAATTTTTATATGAGATATTACTATAATATTTTCATAACTAATGTTTTAAAATAAAGTGTTTTAAAATAATTTTTATTCTGAATGTTTCCAAGTATATATTTTGGATAAGTGACTTAAATTATTTTGAAGTATTCGAACTTGGTAAATTTTCAGTGGAAACAAATAATATTCGGAAATTTATTCCACATAAGGAAAATGATTTGAAATCTGTTTTCAAAGGATTAAAAGGTGGAAAGTGATTTGAATTTTTTTTTCAAATGGTTGAAGTATGAAAATATATTTTGAGAAGATATTTTGAAAGTAAATAATCGAGGGAAAACTATTTGAAATCTGGTGATTGTTGTGAATGTTGATTGATAGTTAAATGACCGACTATCAATATTGTCCTTTAAAAGGCGTTTGAATTTCGATGCGACCGGGAGACGGATTCCAAATGGATATTCGAAAACCACATCGAATCTTTGTGTTGGATATTTTGTTTAAAAAGATCAAAGTGAAAATTGTTGTGATTTATTTAAAATCTGAATGTAACACTTATTTTTAAAATAAGCGCTCGTTATTCGGATTAGACGGGAGAGGACTTTGCGTCATAAAACCCATTTCGAATAATGAAACGATGAAATGGGATTGCATTTGACGATGGTGTTGAAGACCGAGTATTTTCGAAAGCGAACGGATTACCTGTCGAATGTCTCTGCACCGAGTTGCTCCAGTATAGAGATTTTATCACCCTTGGTGATGGGGATTCCGGACGTGATTAGTAAATATTCGGATTGCAAGGGAATCTTTGAAGTGCCTTCGGTTCCGTTCGATCCCGAAACGGACTTGTATGGATGTGTGTCTGACATTACACTTTGAGATAAAGCTGGTTTCTATCAAATACATTTCTGTTGGTGGTGGAGAAATTATTCTCTTAGCTTAACACCCTTCTCTGGGACGTACGAGCTCAGAGATTATGTAGTTGATGGTTACTAGTGATATATTCCTAATTTTGTAGTGTGGTATACGAATTGCTGCTGATCATTTGTTGATCGAAGCATGGCTTTTGTGCAAAGCGTAGCTTTGTGGACGAGACTTCGTTGGACCTCACAAGCCGGAAATGGTTGAAACGGGAAGGATGCTGCAAGATAATTTGGGGCTAGCGCCCTCAGGGTATGTCCATTTCCTTCTGGAAAAGGGTGGTATCATGGTATGAAGCCCAGATACTTAACTTATGTGGTTACTGTAAATTTATTGCTTTTTTTGGTTATTGCTTTGTGGTTGAGGATCCTTGGATAAAGGTCGGTAACGACCGGGGATGGCATACTCATGGTTGTTACTCATGTTATAGCTGTATTATAGCATGGGGTAACTCGGCCTTGTGTTGACAGAGAGCTGGTTAAGTACTCGGGGCGTCCCTCTAGAGGCGAACCCATGTGGCAGTAGGAAGTTCCTTAGCCTGTCCATTTGTTGGAAATCCAAAGAAACAATACACACCCTGTACGGTTTTAGTTGTATAACCTGCCATGGAATGTGTCGATAACCTGTTATTGAACATGGTAGCTATAGTAGACATACAATAATGGTTTTATGCTGGCTAAGATTATTATTAAACTTTCGAAATGTTTTCTGCACTACGCACTAATGATAATATTAAAAATGATTTTGCGTATCAAGCATGTTTGACTATCATAAGGAGAAACCTCCTCCAATTTTGCGTTTGCATTGTGTGTGTGGCGGGAGGCCTTCTGGTAGTTTCATTTTGCCAAAGCACAGCGAAGTTCCTTTTATTTTCTTTGTGAAAATAACTATTTTTAAGATCTCACACCAATCCCATGACTGGCCTGGAGTTTATTGCTCCCTTTCTAAACTCTAGATGCCCATAATTTTTCACATGGGCTCTGACGCCCCACCTCTATACTCACGCAAGCTAAGGACACTACGGTGTATGCCATCAATTAGCACGAAAAATAAGGCTGTTGAGGAGCAACCATTCGTGTAATTGCTTTGGGCGAGCACCGATATGTCAGATAGTATAACATGCATAGGAAATCCGACACATCGATGCAAACTCAAAGCTACTACACAGTGGCTATATAATCTTTAGAAATAAATATAGATATAAGCATAACACAAATCAGTCACATATATCCATATCACAAAGGCCGAAACAGATTTGAATATAACATATATAAGTGTACATTAGAGAAGTGGTCAAATAAGATCCACAATATCACAAAAAATAGGTACAAGTGCTAGAAAAAAGAATAAGTATACATCAAGGAGTCTCCATCTCGAATGTATAATAACAAAAACTACTAAACTAGAGTAGTTAGCCAAAAGCCAAAAGCTAGTCCCAGCTAAGAAGTCAAGTGGAAGCGCCTGTAACACCTCGGTCTGACCTAAGTATTAATCAAGAAGAAAATAATAAATGGATCAGCCCAGCTATAAATATCAGATAAAATGAGATGGTATAGGAGATAACAAAAACGTATGATAACAAAAATGCCATACTTTGACGAGTATACATTAGATAACAACAATAATCATATAATATCTCGAATATTCTCAAACACCAAAAAGAATGTCATATTCTTTAACATATTCACCAAACCAAAAATATTGATAAAACTTATCAATGTAAATCACAAAAAATTGGTGAAACATAAATTCTAGAAATCATCAATTAGAAATCTAGAAATCACAAAGGGGGAGGCCTATCACAAACGGGAGCATGAAAACTCACCAACGTGTGAATCACAAACGGAACGCTATTCCATGGTCGCTAACCATCAATTTTGAGCCGAGGCTCCACAAACGGCCCGAAGACCATGGGTCGCTACCCCACCAACTTTGACCGATACTCCACAGAAACGGGGTTTAGTCTCCCTCGCATACAAAGAGACATCGCACATTGCTAGTCTAAACCACAAAATGATGATCATCAATCATCAGGAAGTGTCGATTGCAGTAAGCTAGTAAATAAATGAGTTGAGCTTCTTGTCCCATAACCACTGGCTTAGCTTAAATATTTATGAACAAATTGTAGATTTTCTGTAACACCCCGGATATTTCCAACCATTCACATCCGCACATGTCGGACTTGAATTGCTCAAAATACCGCGTTGTAAATAAAAATTTAGAAAATCTCAGAATATACAGTAAATAAAATCATAGATCACAGACACAGATTATTTAATAATGCAGCGGAAGTGAAAGAGATAGTAGTTCATGAAGCTGCTATATAAATATATCGGAGTTACATAAGATACAATAGAAGAAATAGAATACAACAGAAGTCTCAATACATAGAAGTATACTAATACAAGAGCTGAAAAGGAAAAACATACTGAAAAAGATAAAACTAGACAAGTAGATAATCTCCAGCGATTCCAATCTCCAGAAGTGGAAGTCCAAATATGTGAATAATCAAGCTGACCCGAGCGTAAATAAAAATACAAACTCTCGAGTCAGGATATACATACTTATACAATGTAAACCAACTCAAGTGAACTGTGGTAAAAGTACAAGTAACTTAATGGATTCTTGGGACCGCCCATCCTCTAAGGATCCGTTAAACTATTTACTATATAGTAATATTGCGCTATTACAATAATGTCTATAGTAAAATAAACTTACTTTAAAATAGCATCACGGGGTTACCCATATAGCCCCAGACACGTAATAGTCCGAGTAGTCCATCCAATATCTGCATATCTCCTGATCGGGAGACTACGAGAAGATACGCATGAGCTACGGGAGAAAACCAAACTCGTAGTAAAGGCTCGATAACGCAGTAGCCACATACGCCCACCGTGGAACACATTCCCAAAAATCGGAGGGGCGCCCAAACAATCACAAGTAATAGTATGGCATCGAAGAAATGCGTCCGCTGCGAGGTGCGACCTCAACTGGCCCGAAATCGCTCCTGTTTTAGCCACCTTATGCGAACTCATGGGAGTTGGGTCCACGTAACATACCACAAGAACGTCGCCACCATCCTACGTCATTCTGGAATCTCCACCACGTACATGGTTGTCAAAGTGGTTTTCGGTATCGACAGAGAGTATGCCCATATCTGATCCCGATTTTTTTGCCAACCAATCGTTATTATAACCCGTGGTTATAACTTTAAAATAATATTTTATACTTCAAAATAAAATATCATTTCAATCCAAATCTTTATCAAAATAAAGATTAAATCATTTCCAAACCATTTCAATATATCAATATACCATATCTTTCAAATTCAAATATTTATCAAAATAAATATCAAGTCATCTCCAACCATTTCAATATATTAAATTATCATATGCTTTCAAAACTTCCTTTCAAATCATTTTAATACATAAATATCATATCTTTCAGAACTTCATTTTCAAATCATTTTAATATCAAAATGTCATATCTTTCAGAACTTCATTTTCAAATCATTTTAATATCAAAATATCATATCTTTGAGAACTTCATTTTTCAAATCATTTTAATATCAAAATATCATATCTTTCACAACTTTATTTCAAATCATTTTAATATCAAAATATCATATCTTTCAATACTTTATTTCAAATCATCATGTAAGTTCAAATCCAAATATTCAATTTTAAATACCATCTAAATTCAAGATAACATTCATTTATTTTCCTTCCAAATCACCTTTAAATAGTTTATATTCCAATTAAATTAACTCATTTAAACCATTTAAAAGCGGACTTATAGTACTTCCAAATTAAGTATTCAATTTCCAAAAATAATAAACTTCGATTTAAACACTTTAAACATTATAAAATCATATTTTAACATTCAAAAATATTTATTAACGTACCTTTAACATATGATTTTTATAAAACAAATTTCGTATAAATAAATCTAATTTTCAATAAATTTACCTAACAAATTCAAGTGTATAATTGTTTTTCCTTCACATATGCAATTTATTAACACGTACATTTTTAAATTTCCATTTCCCAAATTAAACTAAATTTCAATTGATTTCATTTAACTAAAATCTTTAATTAAACCACATTTCACATTTCCAAGTCAAGTTGTATTTGAGAATTACACCTTTAAGCATTCATTTATTTAACCATTTAAATTCATAGAAAAATCAATAATACTTTAATAAATCACTTAAATTCAAATTTAAATCAAATTATCATATTTACCATTTTCCAAATTAAATTAGTTTCCATTTTATTTATATATCTTAAATATCATTTTTAACCAAAACTCCAAATTTCCAAACTTAAGTTATATTTCCAAAATTTAACTTAACCATTTCTTTATTTAACATTTTCCACTTATACAAAAATCATAAATCCTTTATTTAAAACACTTTAAAATCTATTTAAATCAAATTATCATAAATTTACATTTTAAACCACTTAAAATTTGATTTATATAATTTAAATGTCATTTTAAAAGCCAAAGTCCAAATTTCCAAATTTAAATTATATTTCAAAAATTCACTTTTACCATTCACTTAAATTACATTTTTAACTTCTAGAAAAATCCAATTTTTTTATTTAAACCTTAAAAATCCAATTTAAATAAAATTTTCATAATTATAAACTTTTAAAAATATTTAAAATATTCCAAAATACTTTATAAAATAACCACGGGCCTGTATATAGTTTTCTAACATAGGTCAAGTGTTACGGATATATATATTATTCCAATCCGCAATTTAAAAAGAGAAATCCGGGTTCTATCATTTCAAACCCGTAGTCCCAAGTGAAAATAAAATAAATAAAAACCGTTCAGGCCTATCATTTCAGCCCATAACGATTTTCCCTATTCTAAAGTCCGTTCGGGTATGTATCATTTCAACCCATAGTGAACCTAATCTACAGGGAACTTAAAGTGTGATAAACAGACATAAATGAACAGTCAACAACATATAACAGTAATAGATGAGATGACATGTAAATTAACAGATTTAAAATCATGTATAAATAATCATAGGCGGTAATAACATAATATATCATTCTATGCATTCAATTGTTGTCGCTTCACAATTGCATAAGTGTAAATATAAGGTGAGATTTACTCACCTCTTTGTGCTGGAGATATGAATTCAAATGACACAAACGGATACCAGAAAGCATGATGACAGAACGATGGATTCAAGTGGATGAGAACCAAGCTTATTGATCTTATACACAACCCATGAACATGACAAATAAAATTATAAATCAATACAACATTCGATTTGAAACAACTTTGAAATAAGAAGCAATAATCGAATGAATGTTTTTGCCTTGCTTTCTACAATTGCTTGCTCAGCCTAGGTTGGCTCAGATTTGGACATGCTTTGGCTTAGGTATGGACATACTTTGGCTCAGGCTTGGGTTCAAAGAGGCACGGCTACAAGGCATTGAAGTGGTGGGGAGTTACTACACCTGAATATAAAGGGTCTAGGCTTGATAGGGGAGTTTGGGTTCATCATATTGGTTTGGCCATGGGGTTTTGGGCTTGGCCCTGACATGTTCAGGTCTGGTCAGTATAAGAGGTGGTGTGTATGGGTGGTAGAAAGGTGGTAATGGCGGCTAGAGGTGGTGGCCAAGGTGATGGAGGAAGGTATGTTGCAACTAGTGGTGCCTATGCATTGTTTTAAGAGATTTGTTGCATTTTTGGTGGAGTTTCTCTTCATGGAGTGGTGTGGCCTGGCCACGGTCAGAGGAGTATGTGATGGTGGTGACAAGGAAGCTATGTAAGAGGTGATGGCCATGGATATGGAGTGGAGGCTGAGCAAACTAGGCAAGAAAGCAAGGCAAAAATACATGAAAATAAGAAGAAAAGGAAGAAAAACATGTAGCCATTACCAATATTTTTCCAAGCCGTGAAAAATGAAGTTGATATGAGGTTTTCACGTGAAAGAGGAATGAGAAACTCACGGCTATCGTAATAAAAATGTACGGCCAAAAAGAGTACTGAGGAGGTCGTGGGAAAATGAAGAGTTTTGAAAACGAAAAGACTTAAGTTTCTAAAAACACTTTAAACCTTTCATATATCCTTTTCTTTAATTCAATTTAAAAAAGATAAAATCAGTAATATACTTTTAGAAACTGAAAGTAAGAAATATGAAGTGAAAATAAATAATTAAAATTTAAGAAAATGGAAAAAGAGTATAAGAAATTGCTTAAAAATCCAAAACAGTGTCCATAAATTACAAATAAATCACCATTGACTTTGGAAAATTATAAACTTCATTTAAAAATATTCTAAAACAACATTTGAAATAAAAATGATTTTTAAACATTTTCAAAGTGAAATAAATAATTTAATTTAGAGAAAATAAAAATAAAAAACTAAAGAAATTGTTTAAAAATTGGAAATAGGACTTAAAATTTACAAATAAAATATCACAAGCTTTATAAAATTTCTATATCACTTTAAAACAAATAAGAAGTCAAATAAATAAAATAAATGAGAAAAAAAATAAAGTGGTAATGAGAAGAAAATAAGTTCTTAAGAAAATATAAAAATAAATAAAGAATTTCTTTAATAAATTGAAACTAGAAATTAAAAATTATAAACAGAATACAACTGACATTTGAAAATGTCAATTACACTTTAAAAAATGTTTGAAAACCAAAATATATACATAACATGTTATTTTACCCATATAAATTTAAATTAGAACATTACATGACCAAATAAAATATTATTTATACAATTTAAAATAACAATTTTGTTAAATACAGCAAATTACACTCAATAGTTAAAAAGGCATAACTTTCACATTATAAATCAGATTTCAACGAAACGAAAAGCAGTATTCTTAAAGTTTTATTTAATTTCATAATAAAAGATAAAATTCAAATTTTCAAACTTTTAAATTTTTAAATTTAAAAGTCAAAGTTGACCATATTGACCAAAATACACTTTTTTATAAAATATTCTATTTAATCGTGTTTGGAATTCTAATTCACAAAGCTTATATTTGAAAATAATAAAATTTATCCATTTCAAATAAGTAAAATAAAGCTTTTAAATCAGAAATTCAATTAAAATAATTAAAATATACAATTAAAATAATTACAAAATACAGGGTTGTTACACTTTCCTCCACTCAAAACTTTTCGTCCCCGAAAACGAATGAGGCACGGGAAAGCACAGAAATGATAGAAATGAAATAAGATTAAGACAAGGTAACAAGTAGATTGAGATTATACTTGATAACTATTGTTATAGGTAAGTTTAAAAAGGTGGAGATGATCTTTCCAAGATCCTCCAGAATCAAGAACACAAGCACGAAAAAGGTGGATTAAAAATGAGTACCAAAGATTAACAAAGATTATAGAAAGATGCCTATACTAGTCTGTGGCAAAATAAGGATAATAAGGACAACCAAAAGATAGTTTGAAAAACAAAATAAGGAAATAAGTTTGAAACCATGGAAATTTCAACTTAAATAGAAAATAAATTTTTCACAAGTTCAATAAATCATAACTCTCTCAAATTTCATTATCTTATTATCCAATCATCTTAAATTAACAATTTTAAAACCATGGGTTTGAAAAATAATCCTTTATTATACTCATAATGTGCTTAATAAATATAATTCTTCTTTATTCCTAATTAAAATTAAATTTATTCCTCTCAATATATTTATCACTTATGTTAAATATACTTGCACTTATTATAACTGCTTTATTTTATTCTTAGTTCCTTTAACATTATTTTATCGTAAGTTATTCAATTACCATTTATTATATATACCTCTGTTAATCATTTTATATGTATAACATTTATTATAACCACTCAAATTTTATTTATATAATATTTTTATATTGTATATTATCCAATTACATTGTTAACTTTTGAAACTAAGGTAAGTTATATTTGAACGCAATTGTATTATACAAATAAAACTTTCCAATTAAATCATTTAATGCTTGAATATTCATCCAAAATTTTCATTTTCTTTTTATAATTGAAATTATTCTTTAAAATAAAATTTAAGAATCAAATTCCCGATTTCTTCAAATAATTTAGAGATAAATAAATGTATGTACATAATTTATCAAATCAAATATCAATATATATTATAAATCAAATCATATTTTAGAAATTCAAATCAATTTGATTTCCCAAAACAAAGCTGTAGCAAGACTACAGAGCTGTCTCTTCACCTTGAAACTCGAAAATGAATATCGATGATGTTGCAGCCATCACCGAAATTATTTCCCAGCGACAAAGAGAAGAGTACTGATTTTTAAACTTTAAAACTCTTTGGAAACATATTCTTATTCGAAAATAATTTAAATAAAATACTTTAAACTTAAACGCAGGGTTTGAAACCATCGGAAAATAAATTCTCAAATTTCTTGTTTTAAATTCATTTCAGTTCCCAAATCAATTTATAAACTACTATTTATAAATTCATTTATAGAACAATAAATGATAAATCAAGTATTATCATTTCAAATAATCAATTTAAATCAATTTATTAAGTTCCGTAAATTTACTTATATATCAAAATTTATTTCATTAACCAAATTTTAAAATAATATTGTGTCAGTTTGTTCTGTCAAAGTGTTTTAGAAATCCTTTCGATAGCGTTGATCAGATGAATCGATCGGAAACCCAAATCAACATCAACAACTCAAATAACACAATATACAAAACAAAACATAGGTTTACAAGTACAATTCTAAATGTTTGGATGAATAGATTGGAAACAAAAGACAAGACGATTAAATAACAGAGTAGGGAGATGGGTAAGCTTAAGTGAATCGCGGGCAACCATAACCGGGTCAACCGTGACTTAAAGAATAAGATCAATGTGGATTTTTCTGAGGTAAATCTACATTCGATCTCAAGAGATAGAGTTTGGAATAACAAAAGATACTAGCAACTAAACCAAAGATAGGTATAAATCCCTGGTGAATCGATAATAATTGTAAAGGAGTTTCCCCCTTTTACAATTCAATTTGAAATTGGCGAGACCGCCAACTCACTAAAAAGGTCATTCGAAGCGGAGTTATGGGATACTCTAGAATCAAAAGAAGGTGAATAATGAGCGATATGAACGGATTTTGGAATAGTAGGGAATGTTCCAAAATTCAAAGGATGTTCGAAACAAAGAGGAAAGATTCAACTCGAATGGAAGTGCTTCTGTAAATGATTTAACTTATATTCTTAGTTTTGCCTCAAAGCCAAAGCTCCGATACCAAATGTAACACCCGAATATTTTCAACCATTCACATCCGCACATGTCGGACTTAAATTGCTCAAAATACCGCGTTGTAAATAAAAATTTGGCAAATCTCAGAATATACAGTAAATAAAATCACATATCACAGACACAGAGTATTTAATAATGCAACGGAAGTAAAAGAGATAGTAGTTCATGAAGCTACTATATAATATATCAGAGTTATCTAAGATAGAATAGAAGAAATAGAATACAAGAGAAGTCTCAATATACAGAAGTCTACTAATGCAAGAGCTGAAAGGAACAATAGATTGAAAAAGATAAAACTAGACAAGTAGATAATCTCCAGCGATTCCAATCTCCAGAATGTGGAAATCCAAATCTGTGAATACTCAGGCTGACCCGAGCGTAAATAAAAATAAAAACACTCGAGTCAGGACATACATACTTATAATATGTAAACCAACTTAAGTGAACTATAGTAAAAGTACAAGTAACTTAAAGGATGCTTGGGACCGCCCATCCTCCGAGGATCTGTTAAACTATTTACTATGTAGTAATATTGCGCTATTATAATAATGTCTATAGTAAAATAAACTTACTTTAAAATAGCATCACGGGGTTACCCATATAGCTCCAGACACATAATAGTCCCAATAGTCCATCCAATATCTATATATTTCCTGATCGTGAGACTACGAGAAGATACGCATGGGCTACGGGAGAAAACAAAACTCGTAGTAAAGGCTCGATACGGTAGGTGACATGGCACATAAGGCAATGCCAGGGTAGATATACCAATTACGACACTCGGGCTGGTGATAACGCAGCAGCCACATATGCCCACCGCGGAACACATTCCCAAAAATCGGAGGGTCTCCCAAACAATCACAAGTAATAGTATGGCATCAAAGAAATCGTCCGCTACGTGGTGCGACCTCAACTGGCCCGAGACCACTCCTGTTTTAGCCACCTTATGCCAACTCATGGAGTTGGGTCCACGTAACATACCACAAGAACGTCGCCACCATCCTACTTCATTCTGGAATCTCCACCGCGTACACGGTTGTCAAAGTGATTTTCGGTATCGACAGAGAGTATGCCTATATCTGATCTCGGTCTCTTTGCCAACCAATCGTTATTATAACCCGTGGTTATAACTTTAAAATAATATTTTATACTTCAAAATAAAATATCATTTCAATCCAAATCTTTATCAAAATAAAGATGTAATCATTTCCAAACCATTTCAATATATCAATATACCATATCTTTCAAATTCAGATATTTATCAAAATAAATATCAAGTCATCTCCAACCATTTCAATATATTAAATTATCATATGCTTTCATAACTTCCTTTCAAATCATTTTAATACACAAATATCATATCTTTCAGAACTTCATTTTCAAATCATTTTAATACCAAAGTATCATATCTTTCAGAACTTCATTTTCAAATCATTTTAATACCAAAATATCATATCTTTCAGAACTTCATTTTCAAATCATTTTAATACCAAAATATCATATCTTTCAGAACTTCATTTTCAAATCATTTTAATATCAAAATATCATATCTTTTAGAACTTCATTTTTTAAATCATTTTAATATCAAAATATCATATCTTTTAGAACTTCATTTTTCAAATCATTTTAATATCAAAATATCATATCTTTCAAAACTTTATTTCAAATCATCATGTAAGTTCAAATCCAAATATTCAATTTTAAATACCATCTAAATTCAAGATAACATTCATTTATTTTCCTTTCAAATCACCTTTAAATAGTTTATATTCCAATTAAATTAACTCATTTAAACCATTTAAAAGTGGAGTTATCATACTTCCAAATTAAGTATTCAATTTCCAAAAAAAATAAACTTCGATTTAAACCCTTTAAACATTATAAAATCATATTTTAACATTCAAAAATGTTTATTAACGTACCTTTAACATATGATTTTTATAAAATAAATTTCTTACAAATAAATCAAATTTTCAATAAATTTACTTAACAAATTCAAGTGTATAATTTCCTTTCCTTCACATATGAAATTTATTAACACTTACATTTTTTAAATTTCCATTTCACAAATTAAAATAAATTTCCAATTGATATCATTAACTAAAATCTTTAATTAAACCACATTTCACATTTCCAAGTCAAGTTGTATTTTAAAATTACACCTTTAAGCATTCATTTATTTGACCATTTAAATTCATAGAAAAATCAATAATACTTTAATAAATCACTTAAATTCAAACTTAAATCAAATTATCATATTTACCATTTTCCAAATTAAATTAATTTCCATTTTATTTATATAACTTAAATATCATTTTTGACCAAAACTCCAAATTTCCAAACTTAAGTTATATTTCCAAAATTCAACTTAACCATTCCTTTATTTAACATTTTCCACTTATACAAAATCATAAATCCTTTATTTAAAACACTTTAAAATCTACTTAAATCAAATTATCATAAATTTACATTTCAAACCACTTAAAATTTTATTTATATAATTTAAATGTCATTTTAAAAGCCAAAGTCCAAATTTCCAAATTTAAATTATATTTCAAAAAATTCACTTTTACCATTCACTTAAATTACATTTTTAACTTTTAGAAAAATCCAAATTTTTTTATTTAAACATTAAAAATCCAATTTAAATCAAATTTTCATAATTATTCACTTTTAAAATATTTAAAATATTCCAAAATACTTTATAAAATAACCACGGGCCTGTATATAGTTTTCTAACCTAGGTCAAGTGATACGGATATATATCATTTCATTCCGCAAATTAAAAAAAATCCGGTTTCTATCATTTCAAACCCACAGTCCCAAGTTAAAATAAAATAAATAAAAACCATTCAGGCCTATCATTTCAGCCCATAACGATTTTTTCCTATTCTAAAGTCAGTTCGGGTATGTATCATTTCAACCTATAGTGAACCTAATCTACAGGGAACTTGAAGTGTGATAAACAGATATAAATGAACAGTCAACAACATATAACAGTAATAGATGAGATGACATGTAAATTAACAGGTTTAACATCATGTATAAATAATCATAGGCAGTTATAACATAATATATCATTCAACGCATTCAGTTGTTGTCGCTTCACAGTTGCATAAGTATAAATGTCAGGTGAGATTTACTCACCTCTTTGTGCTGGATATATGAATTCAAACGACAAAAACGGATACCAGAAAGCATGATGAAACAATGATGGATTCAAGTGGATGAGAACAAAGCTTATTGATCTTGTACACAACCCATGAACATGACAAATAAAATTATAAATCAATACAACATTCAATTTGAAACAACTTTGAAATAAGAAGCAATAATGGAATGAATGTTTTTACCTTACTTTCTACAATTGCTTGCTCAGCCTAGGATATGTTTTGGCTTAGATTTGGACATGCATTAGCTTAGGTTTAGCATACTTTGGCTCAGGTTTGGGTTCAAAGAGGCACGGCTACAAGGCATTGAAGTGGTGGGAGTTACTACACATGAATACAAAGGGTCTAGGCTTGATAGAGGAGTTTGGGTTCATCATATTGGTTCGGCCATGGGGTTTTGGGCTCGGCCCTGACATGTTCAGGTCTGGTCAGTATAGGAGGTGGTGTGTATGAGTGGTAGATAGGTGGTAGTGGTGGCTAGAGGTGGTGGCCAAGGTGATGGAGGAAGGTATGTTGCCACTAGTGGTGGCTATGCATTGTTTTAAGAGATTTGTTGCATTTTTGGTAGATTTTCTCTTCATGGAGTGGTGTGGCCTGGCCATGGTCAGAAGAGAATGTGATGGTGGTGACAAGGAAGCTATGTAGGAAGTGGTGGCCGTGGCTATGGAGTGGAGGCTGAGCAAACTAGGCAAGAAAGAAAGGCAAAAATACATGAAAATAAGAAGAAAAGGAAGAAAAACATGTAGCCATTACCAATATTTTTCCAAGCCGTGAAAATTGAAGTTGAGATGAGGTATTCATGTGGAAGAGGAATGAGACACTCACGGCTATCATAAGAAAAATGCACGGCCAAAAGAATAACGAGGAGGTTGTGGGAAAATGATTGGAAACGAAAAGACTTAAGTTTTTAAAAGCACTTTAAACCTTTCATATATCCTTTTCTTTAATTCAATTTAAAACAAAATAAAATCAGTAATATACTTTTAAAAAGTGAAACAAAGAATTATGAAATGAAAATAAATAATTAAAATTTAAGAAAATGGAAAAGGAGTATAAGAAATTGCTTAAAAATCCAAAACAGTGTCCAGAAATTACAAATATATCACCATTGACTTTGAAAAATTAACAACTTCATTTTAAAAATATTCTAAAACAAAATTTGAAATAAAAATGATTTTTAAACATTTTCAAAGTGAAATAAATAATTTAATTTAGAGAAAATAGAAAAAGAACTAAAGAAATTGTTTTGGAAACAGGACTTAAAATTTACAAATAAAATATCACTACCCTTATAAAATTTCTATATCACTTTAAAACATATAAGAAGTCAAATAAATGAAATAAACGAGGAACAAAATAATGTGGGAATGAGAAGAAAATAAGTTCTTAAGAAAATATAAAAATAAATAAAGAATTTCTTTAATAAATTGAAACTAGAAATTAAAAATTATAAACAGAATACAACTGACATTGGAAAATGTCAATTACACTTTTAAAAATGTTTGAAAACCAAAATATATACATAACATGTTATTTTACCCATAAAAATATAAATTTGAACATTACATGACCAAATAAAATATTATTTATATAATTTAAAATAACAATTTTGTTAAATACAGCGAATTACACTCAATAGTTAAAAAGGCATAACTTTCACATTATAAATCAAATTTCAACAAAATGAAAACAGTATTCTTAAATTTTTTTTTTTACTTTCATAATAAAAGATAAAATTCAAAATTTTAAACTTTCAAATTTTTAAATTTAGAAGTCAAAGTTGACCATGTTGACCAAAATACACTTTTTTGTAAAATATTCTATTTAATCATGTTTGGAATTCTAATTCACATCAAAATCAAAGTTTATATTTGAAAATAACAAAATTTATCCATTTCAAATAAATAAAATAAAGCTTTTAAATCAGAAATTCAATTAAAATAATTAAAATATACAATTTAAATAATTACAAAATATGGGGTTGTTACATTTCACTCGAAAATTGTCACAAGATTTTCAATCGAACAAGTCAAAAAATTAACCGACGAAGTAAACGCAAGCGTTTCATACCACTTTTTTTGCTTAGTCGTTTAATGAGATTTCTCGAACGAATGAGGAAAAGGTTTGTATATACTAATAGGTTGGAAAGCGATTTTATAAACGAGCTTTAAATTTAAATAGAGTTGAAATCATCTTTGTGAAAGAGTTTGAATATTTACTACTAGTAAAGAAACCTTTGTATTTTAAAGTGACAAATCACAAAAATGATCGTAGAAACAATCAATCACCAACAATCCACATACGAAGGCGTGAATTAAATCCAATGAAATCGATACCAAATCCATCAAAATGGATATTCTAAAAAATCCAAAGAAAGAAGTCATCGAAATCGATAATAAGTTATGACAACTAATTGGATCGACAGATATCGATTAAAATTGGAAATTAACTCAAAAATAGCCAAAATAGGCAAAATTGACAGTTCCAAACGTCTGGTAGGTGTTTCTAGACACCCGGTCCTATGTTATGGAAAATATATGCTTTTCTCCTTTCTCTTTTTAATTCCTGGGCCATTTCAGACGTTTGAAATTTTCAACCAGACGTCTGGATTTTGTTTCAGACGTCTGAATTTTGTATCTGCCTTTTCCAGACCCCTTTCCAGACGTCTGGATATTTCAACCAGATGTCTAGATTTGGTTTCAGACATCTGGATTTGGTTTCAGATGTCTAAAATTAATTTCAGACGTCTGAAATTTTCTACTAGGAAAAAAAATAGCCTAGACCAAAATGGCGAATCCAAATCGAAATGCAATCGAACAAGCGATGGATGCTAGGGATCTATGCCAATCGACAACCAAGCATTATAGGCACTTCGATATGCCACAAATAACAAGTTCAAACATCAAAGATAGGGTCTTTAAAGATTTTGACTTCAAAACATAAAAATTGAAAAATTGACCAAATCAATTCAAATCAAAAGCAAATGAACATGAATAGATGTTAGGAATTCATACCTAACAACAATGAAAGTTATAGACCTAGATGTAAGTTCAAAAACTCACCTTTCACTCAAAAACAATGAAGGAGAAGCTTGAAAACAAAGGAAAGATCAACTACTCTTCAATTTCAACTCTAAAAGCTCCAATCTAAGATCATAAGCAAATATTTCCTAAGTTAGGTTATAGGAAATTTCTGAAATTGAAGAGAGATTGAGATGGAGAAGAAGAAGAGGATGTTTACTTAAGCTTCTCTTTGATTTTGGAGCTAGAACTTGAATTTGCAAAAGAAATGAGGGCTTAGGATTTTAATTTCCGATCTCTTCCTCCATTTTTATTAAAGCTTGAAGTGTTAGGAAATGAGAATGAATGAAGAGGAGATGGGGTGGAGCTAGGGTCTTATGTTAGGTTATTGGGCTGAAACCCAAACCCAAAGCCCTAAGTGAAAATGTCAAAATTCAAGCTAACTCCAAACATATCGATATTTACAGTTAAAAAGGTCGCGAACACCATTTTGAACTCAATGGAAGTGGTCCCGAGTCCCAATTCGGCTGTTTGAGAAAAGTAGCATTTCGAACTTAAATCCGACAAACGATGTTGTATTTAAATAAAATATTTAAATATCCAATCGTAACATATGCGGGTTGTTGCAGACTCCCCTCCTTAAAGAAATTACATCCTCGTAATACTTAAGAAGAAAATAAAAAGCAACAACCATAAAAGCATATCGACTCAAAAGAAAATTTAAAGTAAGAAGTTCACCTCTAAGGAGCACGAGAGAGTAAGTCCGGATGCGTTTGCATGATGAATTCTCTGGATTCCCAAGAGCAATCCTTATGATTTAGGGAATATTGAACTTTCACAACTTTATTACGAAGATGTTCAACCTTCGTAGCAATGATACGAATAGGATGTTTCTCATAAGTCAAATTAGGAGAAACTTCAACTTCTTCAATAACACCGGGCTCAAGAATAGAATCAGAATCTCGAAGGCATTGTCGTAGTTGAGAAACATGAAACATGTCATGAATAGAAGAAAATTGAGCCGGTAATAAAAGACGATAAGCCACGGAACCAATGCGTTCGGTGATGGGAAACAGACCAATATATCGAGGCGCTAATTTTCCCGATCGACTGAAACGCACAACACCCTTCATAGGTGAAACACAAATAAACACCAAATCTTCCATAGAAAATTCTAATTTCCTTCTTCGGTTATTGGCATAGGATTTTTGTCTACTTTGAGCTTCTTTCATCCTATGGCGAATATGGTCAATCTTTTCTGTGGAATCACGAATAAAATCTGGACCTAAAACCAGCTTCTCACCGACCTTAGTCCAACAACAAGGAGATCGGCATGGCCTTCCATAGAGTGCCTCAAAAGGTGCCATACCAATAATAGATTGGAAGCTATTATTATAGGAAAACTCAACAAGAGAAATATGATCTTTCCGACTTCCACCAAAATCAAGAACACATGCACGAAGAAGATCTTTAAGAGTTTGATTCACACGCTCGGTTTGTCCATCGGACTGAGGATGATAAGCGGTGCTTAAATTAAGCTTCGTTCCCAAAGCTTTTTGAAGACTCTTCCAAAATCCACTACTAAACAATGGATCACGATCACTAACAATAGAAGTAGGAACCCATGTAATTTAATAATTTCTTTAACATAGAGTTTGGTCAAAAGAGGTACGGTCCGATTAGACCGAACAAAAATAAAATGGTCGGATTTTGTAAGTCTATCCACAATATCCCATAAACTGTCATGGCCCGAACGAGAATAGGGAAATCCGTCAATAAAATCCATGGAGACTTGATCCCACTTCCAAAATGGAATGTCCAAAGGTTACAATGACCCAACGGGCCTTTGATGCCCGGCCTTAACGAGTTGGCAAGTCATGCAACGCTTGATGAAGTTAGAAATATCATATTTCATTCCATCCCAATAATATAGTCACTTCATATCCGCGTAAATTTTACTACTATCAGGATGAATGGTAAATTTAGAATGATGTGAATCTTCTAAAATGCCTTTACGAAGATCACTAATATTTGGCATGATAAGTCTACCAAATTTTCGAATACCGCCACAAGCATCGATATCAAAGTCTTTCAAACCTTCAATATTAATTTTATCCCTACAACTTTGGCTAAGAAGAGCCAATTCGGGATCTAGCTTTTGAGCTTCAAGAATGCGGTCTAAAAGAGAAGGATGAGCCTCAAGGCTACATAGAACAAGAGATGAACATGAATTGGATTTACGATCTCTAATCTCGCAAGTTGACAAAATCTGAGATCATTCCATTCAGATATCATCATAGAAACAACCGCTTGTTGCTTATGACTAAGGGCATCGACAACACGATTTCGCTTTTCGGGAGTATAAAGAATATCAAGATCATAAGACGCAAGGAACTCGAGCCAACGTTATTGACACAAATTAAGTTCCTTTTGAGAAAATAAATACTTAAAGGATTTATGATCGGTATAGAAGATAAATTTCTCTCCCAAAAGATAATGACGCCAAATTCTAAGGGCGAAAACAATAGCCGTGAGCTCTAAATCATGAGTGGAATATCTAGTCTCGGTAGGCTTTAATTA
This sequence comes from Allium cepa, assembly GCA_030765085.1. Taxonomy (NCBI): domain Eukaryota; kingdom Viridiplantae; phylum Streptophyta; class Magnoliopsida; order Asparagales; family Amaryllidaceae; genus Allium; species Allium cepa. The sequence goes on along the minus strand of CM060932.1, from coordinate 312,068,344 downwards.
CCTAGAAGCATAAGAAATAACACGTTCTCTTTGTATAAGAACAACACCCAAACCAAAACGACTAGCATCGGTATAAACAATAAAGTCTTGGTTCCCTTCGGGAATTACAAGAATGGGAGAATCGGAAAGGAGTTCCTTTAATCTATGAAAAGAAGCTTCACATTTGTCTGACCAAATGTATTTAACTCCCTTCTTTGTCAAACTAGTAAGAGGCACAAATATTTTAGAAAAGTCATTTATGAACCGACGATAATAACCCGCCAATCAAAGAAAGCTACGAATTTTTGTCACTCTCCGGTCTCTTTCAATTTTGAATCGCTTCAATCTTTGGAGGATCCATGGAAATTACGGATTCAAAAATAATATGTCCGAGAAATTTCACGTGAGATTACCAAAAATGGCACTTAAATTTTTTTACTTTCAATTGATTGCTCCCAGGAGTTTCCAACACAATCCGAAGATGTTTTTAATGCTCTTCCTCGGTTTTAGAATAAACAAGAATATCATCTATAAAGATGAGAAAAAATCGATTGAGGAAGGCTTTGAAAACTCGATTCATAAGGTCTACGAAATAAATTGGAGCATTCGTTAAACCAAATGGCATAACAAGCCATTCATAAGATCCATAACGAGTATGGAACGATGTCAAAGGAATGATATCCTCTGCAATACAAAGCTAATGAAAACTTGTTGCTAAGTCTAATTGTGAAAAGACTCTAGCACCACTAAGTTGATCAAATAGATCATCAATCCGAGGCAAGGGATATTTATTCTTGATGGTGAGATCATTAAGCTTGTGGTAGTCAACGCAAAGTCTAAGTGTACCGTCAGATTTCTTCACAAAAATAGCCGAAGCTCCCCAAGGAGAGGAACTAGAACAAATAAATTGCTTCGCCTCCAATTCGGATAATTGTTTACACATCTCCTCATTTTCCTTATTAGACATACGATAAGGAGGACAAGTGATAGGTAGAGCTCCAGGGATTAGATTAATTCTGAACTCGATTGCTCGCTTAGGTGGTAATCCTAAAATAGGCTCAAATATATCGGAAAATTCACGAACAACGTGAATAAGGGAATGACATCTTCCTCATCATCGTTATCATCATCATGAGGGTTTAGAGAATATAAGGATGCCACCAAATTGTAATCCAAATCTTTGAGAACAATAGAAATCTTCTTAACAGATTGAGGATGTCGAAGATGAATAGTCCTCTCAGTACATTGGATATGGGCTTCATAATGGTTAAGCCAATCCTTTCCTAAAATCATCCTGAAACCTAAGTAATGCATGACATGCAAGTCGGCTCGGAAAGAACAATCACATAAAATAATATTGACATCTTTACAAAGTAAACTAAGTATTGCAGATCCACCAACCGGATTCACAATTCTTAAAGAAGTCATCAAAGCCGTAACACTTAATGAAAAAGTATCAACAAGTTCTTTTAGTATAAAAGAATGAGATGCACCCGTATCAAAAAGAACTCGAATAGGATGATCACGAAACATAATAACGTCATCAAGGATAGAATAAGAAATACCTTGACCACGAGAAGTGTTACAAGGGGCTTGCACAACATTTAACTTTCCCTCATTCTTGCATTGAAGTTTGGGACATGCAGATATATAATGACCCAAACTTTTGCAATATCGACAAGCAATGGGCTTTGAACACTTGTTTGCATAATTGTCCTTAGAGCCACAATTGTAGCATTGCCCACCATTAGAGGTAGAAGTCTTTGCTATCGGAGTTGCCTTCTTCCCTTTCTTGTTGGGATAAGGACCTTTAAACCTATTAGGCCTCTTCTTGTTGTTGTTGAAGTACGGTTTGGCACTCCCAACTTCAACATCACTCTCTTTATCTGCCTCTTCAAGTCGAAGAGCGATACTAACAAGCTGATCAAAAGAAACTTCTAACTTCAGAAGTAAAGGCTTTTTAAGATTCTTATTCAAGCCATAGAAAAACCTCTGATTTTTCTTCCATGGGGTACTTATATACTCGACTCCATATTTGGAGAGGGTTTCAAAAGATGCGACATAATCTGCTATAGAAGATTCACCTTGAACAAGGTCAATAAAACGATGGGCCAGAGTCACTTTTTCAGCCTCTGGTACAAACTTCGATTCGAATCTTTTTCAATATTGCTTCCAAGTAAGATCCGCTTCAATAATTTCAAAAATCAGAAGCTCGTACCAATCTAATTCTCTTTCTTGGAGCATACTACAAGCTACTTGGAATTTATGGAGATCAACGGGATTCATGCGAGAAAAGATGCGATCGCATGTTCTAAACCAAGCTTGGACCTCAATAACGCTCTCGGAACCCCTGAATGGCTTTCCACCCAAATTGGAATAGTCACGGCACAGGCGTGCAAATCCCGATTTTGGGTGAGTAGGCTCTGGAATGGGTCCGACAGCCTGAGCATTCTTTACAAGATCTAGAAGCTGTTGGGCAGACATAAATACTCCATCCTGAGGAGTAGCACAAGATTGACCGGCGCTGGGATGGCCTGGTCTAACCATTTCTCTTCTTTAAGAAAGAAATAAAGAAGAAGAAAAAGTTATTCTCAGAATGAATATCAAACCATCATGATTGATAAAACAAGGCATCATAAAAGAAAATAGGATAGAACGGGTCCTAAGACTCGGATAAATCCTAAGGCACGACTCCTAAGAAGGACTTAGGACAATGATCCTTGCTAGATCATTCTACATTGTTTCGAAGTTTGGTTCTGATACCAAGCTGTGATGCCCCACCTCTATACTCACGCTAGCCAAGGACATTACGGTGTATGGCATCAACTTGCACGAAGAATAAGGCTGTTGAGGAGCGACAATCCGTGCAATTGCTTTGTGCGAGCACCGATATGTCAGATAGTATAACATGCAGAGGAAATCCGACACATCGATACAAACTCAAAGCTACTACACATTGGCTATATAATCTTCGAAAAAATATATAGAAATAAGCATAACACAAATCAGTCACAAATATGAATATAACATATAGAAGTGTACATCAGAGTAGTGATCAAATAAGATCCACAGTATCACAAAAGAATAGGTACAAATGATAGACAAAAGAATAAGTATACATCAAGGAGTCTCTATCTCGAATGTATAATAACAAAAACTACTAAACTAGAGTAGTTAGCCAAAAGTCAAAAGCTAGTCCCAGCTAAGAAGTCAAGTGGAAGCACCTGTAACACCTCGGTCTGACCCGAGTATTATTCAAGAAGAAAATAATAAACGGATCAGTCTAGCTATAAATATCAGATAAAATGAGATAGTATAGGAGATATAACAAAAACGTATGATAGCAAATATGCCATACTGTGACGAATATACATTAGAAATCATCAATTAGAAATCCAGAAATCACAAAGGGGGAGGTCTATCACAAACGGGAGCATGAAAACTCACCAACACGTGCATTACAAACGAAACGCTATTCCATGGTCGCTAACCATCAATTTTGAGCCGAGGATCCACAAACGGCCCAAAGACCATGGGTCGCTACCCCACCAATTTTGAGCCAAAACTCCACAGAAACGGGGTTTAGTCTCCCTCGTAGACAAAGAGACATCGCACATTGCTAGTCTATACCACAAAATGATGATCATCGATCATCAGGAAGTGTCGATTACACTAAGCTAGTAAATAAATAAGTTTAGCTTCATGTCTCATAACCACTGGCTTAACTTAAATATTTACGAACAAATTGTAGATTTCCACTCGAAAATTGTCACAAGATTTTCAATCGAACAAGTTTAAAAATTAACCAACAAAGTAAACGCAAGCGTTTCATACCACTTGTTTTGCTAAGTCGTTTAATGAGATTTCTCAAACCAATGAGGAAAAGGTTTGTATATACTAATAGGTTGGAAAGCGATTTTATATATGAGCTATATATTAAAATAGAGTTGAAATCATCTTTGTGAAAGAGTTTGAAATTTACTACTAGTATAGAAACCTTTGTATTTTAAAGTGACAAATCACAAAAATGATTGTAGAAACAATCAATCACCAACAATCCACATACGACGACGTGAATTAAATCCAAAGAAATCGATACCAAAACCATCAAAATGGATATTCCCAAAAATCCAAGGAAAGAAGTCATCGAAGTCGATAATAAGTGATGACAACTAATTGGGATCGACACAAATCGATTAAAATTGGAAATTAACTCAAAAATAGCCAAAATAGGCAAAATTGACAAACGTCTGGCAGGTGTTTCCAGACGTCTGGTCCAATGTTCTGGAAAATATATGTTTTTCTCCTTCCTCTTTTTAATTCCTGGGCCATTTCAAACGTTTGAAATTTTCATGCAGACGTCTGAATTTGGTTTCAGATGTTTGGATTTTGTTTCAGACGTCCAGATTTTGTTTCTGCCTTTTCCAGACTCCTTTCCAAACGTCTGGATTTTCAATCAGACGTCTGGATTTGTTTTCAGACGTCTAAAATTAATTTCAGACGTCTGAAATTTTCTGCTAGGCAAAAAAATAGCCTAGACCAAAATGGCAAATTCGAACCGAAATGCGATCAAACGAGTGATGGATGCTAGGGATTTATGCCAATCGACAATCCAGCACTACAGGCTCTTCGATACGCCATAAATAACATGTTCAAACATCAAAGATAGGATCTTTAAAGATTTTGACTTCAAAACACCAAAATTGGAAAATGCACCAAATCAATTCAAATCAAAAGTAAATGAACATGAATATATATTAGGAATTCATACCTAACAATAATGAAAGTTATAGACGTAGATGTGAGTTCAAAAACTTACCTTTTACTTAAAAATAATGAAGGAGAAGCTTGAAAACAAAGGGAAGATCAGCTACTCTTCAATTTCAACTCTAAAAGCTCCAATCTAAAATCATAAGCAAATATTTCCTAAGTTAGGTTATAGGAAATTTCTGAAATTGGAGAGAAATTGAGATGGAGAAGAAGAAGATGATGCTTACCTAAGCTTCTCTTTGATTTTGGAGCTAGGATTTTAATTTCCAATATCTTCCCCCATTTTTACTAAAGCTTTAAGTGTTAGGAAATGAGAATGAATGAAGAGGAGAGGGGGTGAAGCTAGGATCTAATGTTAGGTTATTGGGCTGAAACCCAAACCCAAAGCCCTAAGTGAAAATGTCAAAATTCAAGCTAACTCCAAACATATCGATATTTACACTTAAAAAGGTCGCAAACGCCATTTTGAACTCAATGGAAGTGGTCCTGAGTCCAAATTCGACTGTTTTTAAAAAGTAGCATTTTAGACTTAAATCCGACTAACGATGCTATATTTAAATAAAATATTTAAATATCTAATCGTAAAATATGCGTGTTGTTACACAAGCAGCCTAGAGTCAGGTTATCTGTTATTCGGGCGCGATGTCAGGCAAGTTGCTGTGGAGATCTGAAGGCAAGCTAGATGGTGAGGCGTATCACTTGTATATGTAATATTTCTTCTCTGCTGTTGTGTTGTTGTAAACTCTGATAATGTTATGTATAAACTGATAAGTTCTGTTATTTTTCAAAGGTATTCGTTTATCTATTATATGTTGTTCCGCTGCGAAATATGAGATTCTGTTTTTATTTCTATTTCTTCTTCTATCTTCTTCTTCTTTAACCCTAACTGTTGGGTTTTTGGGCATTCGATTGTTGGCATTTGACATGGTGGACATATTGATGTCGACTTTTGAAAGTCGAAAAATTGGGACGTTACACAATGCTAGAGTAGATATACTATTTGCAGACCCGAACTGGTGGTAATGCATAGCAGCTACTACTGCCCACCTCGTGACACACTCCCAAATCAAAGGGTGCACCTAATTACACTACAAAAGTAATAGAATTGTATCGAAGGAATTTGTCCGATAGGAGGAATGACCTCACTTGGCCCGGCATGGCTCCTGTTTTAGCCGCATCAAGCTGACTCACGGGAGTTAGGGCTACGTAAATACCATATAAAATCATCACCAAACCATCCTACTACATTCTGAAATCTCCACCACGTACACAGTTGTTAAAGTGGTTTTCGGTATTGGCAAAGAGTATGACAATATTCGATCCCGGTCTCTTTAACAACCAAACGTTATTATAACACCGTGGTCATTTCAAAATATAATACTTTAAAACCACAATATCATATCCATTTCGAAACCACATCAATACGATATCTGTATTTACTTAGAATAATATTTATTTCCAAAATCATAACACTTTCCATATATTTACACTTTCCACCCATATAGTTAGATATAGAAGATAATGTATGTAATAAAATAGATTATAAAAATATAAAATCATCTATATAATAAAATAGTTTTAAAAAAAATAGTTGTATAGTAACATAATTTATATTAAAAATATTTCATAGTAAAATATTTTTATATATTAAAATACTTTATATAAATAAAAATAGTTCCGTTAAATGCAAAAATCAATTCAGATCAACACGAATTCCAAAAAAAGTAATTTAATTTAATCTCAATTCACTAATTTCAGTTCAGTTCAAAACCATTTAAATTTATATCAATTTCAAATATATATAAACTACAATTTAGACCATTTCAATTTCAATAGATTTCAAAGTTTAAATTCATTTGTATTTCAAATTAAACTTTACCATTATTTAATATTGAAAATTCACTTAGTCGATCCAATATCATTTAAATGAAATCTTAAATTACCCTTTATATAAACTAAATGTTCCCTTCAACTTGTTGACTTGAAAATATTCATTTAATCACATTAGATCAAAATCAAGTTATAAATCGTATCTTTAAAATCTCAAATTTAATAAGTTTCATATTAGTTTTATTTAAGTAAAATTCAAATAGATTTCAAATTAATTTTTATTTATCTTTCCAACTTAATTATTAAAATTATTATAAAATATAATATCTTAAGATCAATATTTACTAAAACCGCATATATTTCTTTTCAAAACCTTGGAAATCAATTTCAATATACATATATATATAGAATGGTGTCTGTATAAAAATTTCTATTTTATGGTCAAGTGATACGGATATTTATCATTTCAATCCGCAATTTAAATATCCACAGGTATATGTCATTTCAACCCACAATCCCAATTTCAATTCAATGAAAATCGCTAGGGTTTATCATTTCAACCCATAACGATTTTGGCCTATTCTACAGATCGTTCGGGTTTGTATCATTTCAACCCATTGGGAGTTCTATACTAACGGGGAACTTGCAGAGTGAAAAGGATATGATAATAAGATAACATGCACATATCATCAATATGAATAACAGATAATGGTGTCAAATGTCACAGGTGAACAGATACAGATAATAGCATATATATAGCAATGTAAATAACTAACAGCAACATATTTCAATTATCGTTTCAATTGAAATCAAATTTAATAAATATAAGAAGGTTCGACAGCATATTTCAATTGTCGTTTCAATTGAAATCAAATTTAATAAATATAAGAAGGTTAATTGTGAGTGAGCAAACACCTTTTGAGGATAGAGACGAAAGAGAGTGAGATGAGTTATAAATCCAAGCACGAATTCCAAAGCAAGTTAAGATTGGCACGAATTTGGCGATCGAGGCTGATAATAAGGAATTATGAAATCAAATCAGAACTGGATCGATGATGATGAATGGTATACGTGAACTGATAACATATAAAATTATATATATACAAAAATCATATTCTAGTTCAAACACATATAAAAATCTTTATAGTATATATATGAAACTCGATATTAAGTTTAAACATATTTACATATATCCCAATCAAAATCTATATGTATTAAAAATCAACATACATGTTGTATATATATACATAGGTTATAATATAAAATCTGTAGGAAAATTTGAAATCAAAGTACCTATATATAATATATAACAAAGCGCATATATATTACAAATCAAATCTGTATATAGATATATACAACTGACGTAAATATAAAATTTGCTTAACTCGTATATATGCAGACTCACAAAAATTACATAAATGTACGTTATATATAAGATTTTTATATTTAAGATCAGTGCTTATCCAAATCAATACAACTTTATATACTTTAATATATATAAACTGTAAAGCTTTAAATATGCTACAGTCTTTTACAAACACTGTATATATCAAACGAACATATATATATATACACTCTGGAAAATCAAAATATTATGGACTATGTACATATAAAACAATAATATAATATTGTTATAAATTAAAATATATGCAGATACTATAAAAAAATTCAATTAAAAGTACAGATTGCATGCTATTATGTCTGCACACTTCAGAACGAATACAAAAATTACCTATATGTACCTTAGACTAACGCATAAACTAACAGGTTGTAAACAAACCTGTTATACAAACTAAAATATATATATATATATATATATGTGTGTGTGTGTGTGTGTGTGTGTGTGTTTAAAAGCTGCAGACAAAAATGTATATGTGCGGATCCTAAAACAAAGCAAAATAGATGAATAGTTTAAACGAAATGTTCGTTGACTATGTATATCTATGTGTAGATTATACATATCAAAGATATCTAAGCAACTTATAAACTTTTTATATATAACACATATACACACATTTAAATAAAAGAAAGCAACCGAATGAACTACATAATATGTACTTATATAATTTGTAACTCTTATGTATATGATAGAAATCAATAGGCAATGACTGTATAATATATACAAACTTAATATATATATATAGTCGAAAAGTCCAACAGAACATACCTGCTTTCAAAATCAGATCCAAAGAAAACAAAACATTACAAATCTCACCGTATCATATACACTGTCATACTTACATGCCAACAAAAGTGTATAAATAATATTGTTTGTAAAATTCTCATATATATAAATATCTATATATGCAACATATAATTAAACAATATACTAACTCACTAACTCACAATATACACACACACACACACACACACACATATAAGCTGCATATGAAATATTATATAAAATAAAGTTATTTCAAAACCCATTCAAATCTATTAATATAGGATTAAATAAAATATACAAATATTATATATATACCTGTATACACTAAAATTGGATAAGGCTAGCAAGTGAGGCCATGAGGGGACAAAGCAGTGATGGATGGATCTGGTGCAGTGGTCGGCGATGGCGGAGCAGCCGAAGAGGTGGACTGAAGAGGAAGCAAAATGGTGGGGTTAGAAAAAATAGTGGTGGAGGTCGAACATGGAAGAGGATGGGGAGGAGATGAGAAAATGAGGTGCTGGGTGGATCGGCAAAGTGCCGGCTTCCGCCATTGGTTGGACATGGATGAGAAAAGGTGAAAGGGCGGGCTTCACGAGGCAGAGGAAGGCTTGCATGGGTGAAGCAGATGCGGTGGTGGAAGGCTTCGGAGATGATGGCGGCGGGTTGCTATGTTAGGGGAGGTCACCGGTTAAGGAGAGGGAGGAGAAGAAGGGGAGGAGGGGAGATGCAGGGACCAACAGATGAGGGAAGAAGAATGAACTGGCACTAAAATAATATATATATATATATATATATAACTTAGTTAGGTTATATACATATGTATAAATAAAAAGAAGAGAATGTAACCGAACCAATATAATGAATGGGCCATCAATGTATTGAAATGATGGAATATTAACAGCTGGCCATTGATTCCACGAAAATAAATGCTAGTAGCTGTTTCTTTAGCCATTTGAAATTTGAATGGGCACAATTACCAAAAAGGTTGAAATTTCGTAACCGATATGGCTGTTCTTTTCGTGGTTTTCATTAAGTAAGGGACACTGAAATACAAAGATGAATTTACAGTGGAGATCAGCACGACAAGACAATCAAAACAGTATAAAAACATCAGTGGTACGATCAACCTATCAAAAGTTGATCTTTGGTACCGGAAATGCTACAAATCTGCATGAAATAAGATAAACGGGGTAATATCTGTCCAAATTTGACGAAACGGAAGATGATGTCTCACTCAGAAGATTCTTTACAAATTTATTATATAAAAATATTCAGGTTTGGAAGACATTTTATTATCGTCAATATTAACTGATTTGAATTTAAACAAAATTACATAATAGAATAAACTTCCATATTATCAGATGAAAATTTACCCTTTTCTATGTTTAAGTAGACGTATTCCAAATATCAAACTCTTATTTCAAAATTCAATTATTTAAAATTTCAAAAAAATCTAGTTAAATATATTATTAAACAAATAAAATGACCAATAATTTACGGGTCGTTACATGATGGGTGGCAAAATCTGAGGGCAGAGATTGAAGAGAAAAGATAAAAGGCGATTGCAACAACCAAAATTGATTTTTCATATCGTAAAAGGAAATACTAGAAGAAAAAATGGGATTATTCTTCAATCTCTCCTTCTTCTAGGAAAATCTAAAAGATGAATATTGTATGCCTTTAGGTCATTGAAATTTGTATAAAAACAACAAACATCTAGTGGACTATGCCATGGTTGTAGGATTGACAATAATCCAAACCACATAATTTTTTTACATAGGATTATTAACTGATACGTAGGATTGACAATAATCTGAACCACGTATAAGAAACATCTACTACCGGTTCACCAACATGGGGATAATTTTTGATAATTAACAAGATCGGGCCTTAACTAACTAACTAATAAGATTGTTTTAAACTTAACATAGGAAAGAATAAATGAGAAAGAAAAATAGAAACAGATCTCTCTTTTATCCCTTAAACCTTCACCCTCTCATTCATTTTTCATTTTACAATTATAAATGATCGTAAACATAATAAAGGCCGGCCATAACCAAGGTAGAGAAGACGAAATCAAAGGGGAAACCAAGTGATTCAAAAGGAAAAGCTTAAGGAAAATGAACTCCATCAAATCTCAACTTCATCACCTAAGTTAAGATACATAATAGTTAACCATTTCTATTGCTTTTGTTTGATTTCGGTTATCGATAATTTTCAAAATGATTATGATGTTATTATCATGTTATGATTGTTTGTTATTATTTGGATAGAATAATGATTTATGGAATTTAGTAAAATTATTTAGATGGGTTTTAAGGGAAAACCAATGTTTTTGATCTCTAATTGATTTGATTTTTTGTTATGTTGTATAAAACATTATTTTGGAGATGAGTTTTTAATTACATAATTTTTCAAGTTAAAACAAATATTTTATGAGATTTAGAGAAGAAATAGTATTTACTTTAGGTTTTAATTATTAAAAATAATTAAATAATTATTTTTGACTCTGAAATCTTTATAAACGAAAGAGTATGTTAATTCTATTTTTTTTGAATTTTGGGGATTTTTCCACAGCGATTGTGAACTTATTATGCTAGAAAAACATTTATACTAATATTAATTAAGGGTATTAATTAATTAAGTTAACTAATGTTTTTGGAAGTATAAATCTGATTTGCATTAGTTTTCTGAAAAGAATTGGTAAGGTTTGTTTTGAACCAATAAAAATTTGACAAGAAATAAGAGTTGGTAAAAAGAATTTACTTTTAATAGTAATAAAACATTTTTTTATAATAATTACGGTAATGCCATCAATATGTGGCATTCCCATGACGTTCAGCATTAATAATCGACGATATCATTTTACAATTGTAAGTGATATTGGAATAGGGGGCAATGACATGAGGCAATGCATGTGATATTTGTACCGTAAGTTTGTGACGCATTAGGTCATGCATTTGACATTGTCGTTAGGAAATACCTCCCATTGTTATACGAGATATTGAGATCATGAGTTATCAGGGCCAATAGTTTTTGGCATTCTTACATCAATGCCGCAAGTCATCAATGTCGGTGTCAATCTATTTTGCGCCAATGATGCCACTAATTTTCCTACGTATGCGGCATAATAACCGAAGTATAATAATTTTGACATAAATGTTGTAAGTAACTGATCTCCGCTCAAGGTATTGATATTGTCGGCATTCTTTTTTTAATTGTTTTCAGCAACTATGTCATGAGGATTAATGCAAAACTTTCTATTTCAATGTCGATGAGGCCTTGTTTTAAGCAACTAAAAGTACGTTTTAAAAAGGCGAGATATCCTATATTTAAGAAAGTCAACGAACTTATAATTTAGATAGTTAGCCTTATGATTTATAAAATTAGTGTTTTTTTTATCGAATCTTGGATAGAGGTTTGTTATTGCTTTAATGGAAGGAAAGCGGTAAGTCTTCTATTTCGCTAAATTAATGGCGGTAAGCCATATGTTTCATGATTTTGACATTAGCCATTAGGGATGCTAATGTTTTATATTTTTATATGCTATAAGTTTATGAATTTGACATTATTCAATGGGGACACAAATGCATAATATATTTGACTTTCCATTTATTTTATGATTTCGACATCACATGTATTGGAGACACCAATGTGTATTATTACGATATGTTATGAGTTTATCGATTTATCAACCTAATTAGGGATACCAATAGGTATAGGTTGAGCACTTGAGTGAATAAGATAAATTATGAATTAAATTAATAAGCAATGGGTTCATAGTCATCCTAGGAATGGAATGTGTGATGGATAGTTCATATAATGCCTGAGATGGATAGTCTGTATATAATTAATGAACGGTTTATAATCATCCTAGAAAAACTATGATATGTGCGATGGATAGTTCGCATAGTTTAAAATGAAGGAAACATGTGTAATGGATAGTCCACATAACTTTAGATAGTTAAACCTTGTGTGATGGGTAGTCCATTCGGTAGAGGATAGATAATCCATATATTGTACACATGTGAGATGGGTAGTTCACATAAATATAAGATTCATGGTCATTTAAAGTTTAGAGAAATAGTCAGATGAAATTGAGATGGATAATCAAATAAATCGGGATGGGCAGTCCATTGTATGTTGCATGATTGCAAATGTTTATTTATTATGTATTAACCATTGTGGATGAAGGAGCATAGTATATGATTTATATGTTTTGGTTAAGATACTAGTAAAGGGAAAACCTATTTCTTTCAGCGGTATGGTCTCACTAGATATCTATTTTTGTTTGAGATGGCTGGTTATTATTCGCACCAGACTGTTTGTCAGACTCGAAGCTTTTTTCCCCTTAAACCGTTAGGTACTCATTTGAGTAGGCCGAAAGTAGGGTTTTCAGCTCTTCCAGTTAGATGAATAAAGCTTCCGGAGACGTGCAGGAGGTAAGCTAGCTATTACTAGAAGCTTTTATTTTCTGTTGTCTCATTTTATCTGCTTGAATGGATGTAATGGCAAATTGTATAACTGCCAAGTATTAGACTCTAATCAACTAAGAGGGCATCTTATATCACTCTTGGAGTAGTTGAAAATAATTTTATTTTCTCTGAACATGAGATAGAATGGGATTATGTAATGAATATGAAATAGTGTTTGTAAAATGAAATATAAAAGTTTAGTAGTAAATTCTATTTGAAAAGTTTCATATTCTTATGCTTCTGGTATTATTGATATGATTAATGTAGCTATATTTTGTCATCATAAATTAACACTCTATATAACCGCAACATCTGTAGCATTTAGTTTTAGGCCTCAAAATAGGGGATGTTACAGTAAATCTCATCCCCGTGCCTTCGATGCCAAGATTTACATCTACAGTAACCCATGGACAGGCCATGTAGATCATTATAAAGATTTCGGTGTCCCATTGTATGTGAGAAGAAACACAATTGAGTTAAGATTTGGAAATCAAGAATAATCTTTGCAGCGTAGTGTTGTGACTTTGGATATCGTATGGAGTGTCAGTGTGCAGTATTGACCCTACAGACTATGCTCATGTGGTCGGTTGAGCGAATTTACCTCCCCCACGATGGTTAAAGTGCCGTTTATAATCATACGAATACGAGAACTGAAATTCAAGAGGCTAAGTTAGTAAAGTCGTAGAAGGTATATGATTTAGGATACACAAAGAGAACCTAAAATATCATAATTCGGAGGAGCCAGAGTTGCCTCTCCAACTGGAGTTCGTTGTGGATGTGAAACATAATAGGGGTGATATTATCCTTATTCTTGGACGGTAGGTGAGAGGCAATACCCATTCATCTCCACTTGTTTCTCTCATAGATTTGTACTCGAGATCCACAAAATCATTATCGCCGCTGTCTTCGCTCTCGATTTAAGTATCTTCGTTGTTGCCATCATTCTGATCGTCCCTTTGATCGACGCAAGGGTCCTATATCGTAATTTGGGCCTCTTAATTTTTAGCAACCTGTGGTTCAGCCTCGGCGTTTTAAGTAGGCTGAGCACCTCTACAAATGATAGAATGAATACCAATAATACAACCATGTGTAAAAGCTAGAAGTGTCACATCTAAGAGTCGGTTAGAAGAAATTTTATCCTTCATTCATTGGTAGGTATATCTTGTATCGCTTGAAGTGCATGTGCCAGAGCTACGCGAGAAGGTCTTTTTGGTATATCTGCAAGTTCATGAAATGGTGGAGTCAATAATATGGATGGAATAAACCCCACAAAGTCAAGGAGTAATGATGAAACTTACATCATGGCAACCACTTCTAAGCGAACCTAGCTAGACAATGAACAAAGAATACTTGTCTTTGAAATGATCGAGTTTGTTCCGTAGGCCGTTGATTATATGGCAGCCTTTTGAAAACTCTAGTTAAGTTAAAGATGGGCTAAACCATTCCATTTCTTTTAACTGCGTAAATATCCAATCTCTTTAAGAGTAGACATCCCACCTAATTGCTAGAAAAAGGTCATATAAGTATTAATTCAGGGTAGCGTAGCCATTCGGATGAAGCTGGGTAGGGAGAGCTTCGTGAATTGAAGGACGAGCCTAATGAAATGGTTGAACTGGTGAATACCCATAGAAAGGAACATTTAACAATTACAATCTATATAGCCTTCTGGTGGAGCATGAGCTTTAAGGGCTTTGGAATTAGGACTTATTCAAAAGAAATACCATAGTAGTCACTAATTCTTCAAACATTTACCTCAATCAGAGTAGATATGGGTTAACCTAGAGGATTTTCAAGAAACATGACAACCTCTGGATTGATAGTAAGGACAATCTTTAAGTGGGATTCGTCTTCCGTGGAAAAAGGAAAAACATGAAAAGACTACCTGGGCTAACGATGGGATAGTCGAGGTAAGGGAGGTGTCTATGTAGACATTGGGGCAGGATTCAAAGTTGGAGTAAACTCTAAAGTGGATGGACCTACACCCATGGTAGAGAGATATAAGGAGCGTCTATGGTTCATAACTTATTAAAAAACAAGATACATGAGCAAGGTTATGAGAAATTTAATTCCGATCTTCATATTGTAATTAAGCATAGCGTAGTCGATGCATAAGACCCAATGGATTTCAAAATGTATCAACTAACTGGATCTCATACATTAAGGGGGCAAAGAAGTATAGTTCAATCTAAGCAGTGTGTGTCCTATGTCCAGAGTACGGTGTACAGGAACACTCTGTGTATGGGAACACTTTGTGTGTCCTATGTCTAGAGTCCTATGTCCTAGTCCCAACAAACGAGCTCCGTCGCACTATGGAAACATGTGTCGGATCTTACCGTTATATGATAATTCATGGTAATGGAACCGTTGTCCGAAGCGACATGGAATTTTCCTTTATATAAGCACAAGAGTGAAGTGTGTGACCCAAAACACTTATTCATGGTTCTAACGGATGCCGAGACATGTTTGATGTGTCTGTTCTCTAAATTTGTCCCACTAAACCAGCCACTGGCCCATACTCGACCAAGAGTTAATAAAAATGGAATTTTCTCCCTTTTAAACCTAGAAAATATTACACCTATTCTTACCAAGAACTGCTTTGAAGACAGGAGGGAATCGACATAAAGTCATAACACCTAACCTGACCCAAGCTCAACAACTAATGGAACCACAACTAGCGATAAATATTGCAGGTATTAGGAAAATGGGGAAAATCATGGAAGCTACGTTTAAAATCAAAGTCAAATACGGCAAACTGCAACAAAGCCTGGGAAAGTACATATTGAGCCAAGCCGACTGCATCTCCAAAGCTCATACTTTATCAAAACTACAGAAACAGGTCTACACCAGCACATACCAGAGGCAACCTAGACCGCTCTACACAAAGTCAAAAGCACTTCAAAGGGACTGTATGTAGGGCCACTTAGGATAACTTCAACACAGGTCCACACTTACGGTTTAAATCATAAATATCCACAAGCATGTTTGGAGCCAACGTATCATCAAGATAAGAAAAGATAACTAAGTATTAGTAGGGCGGCATGACCATGGCACTAGGCAATAATTGCTAATATACCTCTTCATTTGCATCAACAACATAACTTCACATACTGATCGGCACAAGCATAGCGAGATCAACAACTGACAACAAATGTCTCTCTAGAGGCCCATGGGTAAAGCAATTCAAATTTGAATTCTTCTGCATAATTTCGGACATCCTCGCTCTAATTTTGGAATTTCTGTCTCCATTCAAACTTCCCACCAAAGACGTCAGTAATCTAGTCACATTAAAAAGATTTTACGGATAAACAACATCTGGCAGAATCTAAGGGGTGAGACAGAATTATGGGAAAGAAAATTTAATAATATACTGTAATTCATGACTATAAATAGAAAAGGTACTGCAGCATAAAGGGCGACTTCTGGCAGAAGGGACAATTTCTCTTTCCTTTCGAAACCTTTAAGGTTCAACTGTACCTTCTACCATGAAATTCTATACTAAATCAGTGATAAAGGAAGAAAGTGAAAGTTTCCCCGTAGACATACGATTTCTTAAAGTCTGAACCATGTAAATCTCGTGTCCTTTATTGTTTATGATATTTCCTTGTTAGTAATACTATACATTATCGGACTTGCACCTGAATAAAATATTGATTTAATCTGACACTTTAACAAATAGTTAAAGTGCCACTACTAGATTGTGTAAGCATTCAATGACATTAACATCACTTCACGGCAAAATTAAGATTACTTAGTTTTGCAAATTCAAAATCAACAAAGTAATTAGTGGCTCAATTAGTTTGTACTAATTGAGGAGTTGAAGGATGAAAAGTTCATCAACAGAAAACTTATCAAAAATGTTGAAAATTCATGACCATATAAAAACTCAAAGCCAAGCCTAGGGAAACTCGAGATCGACATTAAGTGTTCGAAGGGAAATGAGAATATGGAGCCATGCTAGAGAAAATTTGGAAAAAATTCAAGGTTAATCACAAAATGTCCAAGAGCTCTTGAGTTCGAGCTTTCTATAGGCCATGGCCAATTGCAAGGAAGAAGGACTGTAGAAATGAAGTCGAGTACATCTATAGGCCATTATCAGACCCTAGCAACCTCAGAGCAACAACAACCGCCTACTTTGGTTCAAAGGCGATGAAAGGAGGTGGCAACAAAGTTGAGAAGTCGAGTTGAAACTCAATTGAGTCTGTGGTAGATCCTTATAGATCAGAGATTCTAAATTGTAACATTCCCGGTTTTTAAGCCAGATTTTAACTTGGTAATTAATAAATTTTGGGGATTAATTGTGGATTAATTTGAAAAAAATTGGAAATAAATATATATATGTTGTTAATAAAATATGGTTTTGAAATTCAATAATATGGTTTTGAAATTCAATAATAAATATTTTATAAGTAAATGGGATTTAAAAACTATATTTTGGAAGTTATGATTTGAGACTAATGTAATAATTTTCAAAAGGCTATTCTAAGTTAAATCCTTATATATATATAAAACATAAATTGATAAATAGACATGTGTTTTCTAATTATAATATATATATATATATATATATATATATATATATATGTAGTTTGAAAATTATGTTTTGAATTCAATATAGAAATTTTCAAAGCGTTTTGAAAGTTAAATTCTATATTTTAAATATATATATATATATATATGTATGTATGTTTATTTTATTAAAGTATAATTATGTTTTAAAATCAATTTCTTTAAAAGTTAAAACAATATATATACATAGATATATATATAAATAAATGCTTAATTAAATAATAGAAATTGTATTAATAAAAATATAAGACATATATAAATGTTTAAAAGTAAGTTGAAAATATGATAAAAACATATTTAAACATTAAAAAACATGTGTAAGCATTTTAACAATAAAACTTACATTTGTAAATATTTTGAAAATCATTTAAACAAGTGTAAAACATGTAACGAGGAATTTAACAAGTGTTTACTTAGTTTTATCATAATTAAACAAGTGTCACCTATATTTTATTTTGAAGAAAATTACTAAATAAAAGAACTACATTCCTATATGTATCTATCTAATTTCTTTCCCATTTTCTTTCACAAAATCAAAACACAAACTTGAAAAACAAAACTCAAAAGCAAAGTAAAACCTGAGAAACAAATCAGAAAGGAAATCAAAACTAAAAACAAAACCTGAAACTAACCTGATGCAAATCAAAGCAAAAAAAATCAGCAAGCAAAATTACAAATCGTGGAAAAGCTTTGACCAGAGAAAAATGAAACAACATCTTCAACCTGGATCATCTCAAACACAAAGATCCAAATCAAACAATTTCAAGTCTGAATGCAAAGTAGATTCCAGATCATTTTAGACTGAAGCTTAAATCAAAAGTATTTCAAAATCTCAAACCTGATCAAGAACAAGCCAAATCAACTCAGCTAAATTAAGCAACTAATCCAAGATCAGGTCAAAGTACATCAAGTTCAGACCAAAGCACATCAATCTTCAACATCAAAAATCCAGATCAAACATCAATTCAATTTCCAAATTACATTTCTAGGTTCTCTTTTCTCTGCTTTTCATCCAGGTGAGCAAATTTACCTAAGTTTTGTATATCCCTCTTGATGTGTGTCAATATTTGAAGTGTGCCATGATAAATGTTTGTTCAGTTGTTAAATATGCCTGTGTATATATATACATGGAAATGACTGTGCATGTCTATGTTTGTTCCTCTATTTAAATAACAAGCTTGATCCCTTGATAAATAAAAATTCAATATCTCTTCACATAATCAAAATTAAACCATGCTTTCTAAATGAAAAAGGATGATAGTGATGTGATATCAATTATAAAAATGGTTTCAAAAATTTATATCAGGTAACTTCTTCAAAAATAATAAAGTACAGTGAAAATCATATATACATCAAAATTTTGATGATCATAAATTCATATTTGAACTTCATAACCAGATTCGCATTGATAAATGATGAATTTAGATGTAGAAATCATGATTTCTAAGATCGGGGATGTTGAGAAATTTCAAGATGATCGGTTTTTGCTTTATCATCAAATTCCGATGAACAGCGAAGTGGGGAGTGACATGATCAAGGCTGGAGGGGGTTTGTATGTCGTAGATCATAGGAAAAATAGTAAAGGATTTTTTAGAGCATTGTGGTGATCGGGCGAAACAGATTTAGGATTTTATACCTAATATGGATCGAGCGGTTTCCTGAGGAGATTCCGACGTCGTGGATTGATCGGGGTCAATTGGACCTAGGGGAACAGAAGGAGGGGACTCTAGCGAATATCTAGGATGGCGTAGATTCCAGTGATCAGAGTCATCGGTGGTGATGGGTTTCGTCGATCGGATTAAGTTACAGTAGGAAGTTGAACAGCTCGATTTTGTTCCAGTCGTTTTCGTAAGACTTGGTTTATCGTGAGGCTTGGGTAGGACTTCAGGGACCTGAAGAGGTCGGCAAAGATGACCAGATCATCGATGGTGGCGTGTGCACGTATACGATATATCACTCGTATTTGGTAACAGTGTGGATTGTGGGGAAGAAGGGACAGGCTCGGGTTCGAACTCAAAGTAGTTTGTGAAATTGCTCGAAGTCAAGGAGAGTGTGAGTGTCTCGGGGCATGACTCGGGAAGGAGTCAGGTTGTACCCGAAGCAAATATTTTAAATAGTTTTTTAAGTTTAAACAAAGGCATGTTTTAAATTTTTAAATAAATCTAGTTTAAATCTTTTCTTAAATAAATTTCTTTTATGCATAATAAATGTTTTGTTTAACATTTGATTTTAACATAAATTTGTATGTTATTTTAAAACTTAATTTGGGAATGTAATTAAGGGTTAAATAAAAAGATAAAATGTTTTAAATTTATGTGTCACCATAATTAAGTAATTAGTAAAGATAAAGATAAATGGCTTATCTTAAATAATGTTTTGATTATTAATTAACTTAAAGGTTTTAAGTTAAATTCTTATGTTAATCATAACTAATTTTTCAAGGTTTATTAAATAAGGATTTAAATGGTAATTAAGAAATAAATTGAGATAATGATTTATCTTTGATAAATTAAGGTTAATTAATTTTTGTAAGTAATTAAGGTGTAATTACTTATTTGAAATTAATTAAGGATAATTAATCAATTAAGATTAATTAATGTAAGTAATTAAAGGTAATTAATTACTTAAAGATAATTACTTAATTAAAAGTAATTAACTGATGATTAAAGGTTGATAAATCAAGTGATTAAACAATAATTAATTAAAGGATAATTAATTAATGTGATTGATTAATTAAGGTAATTAATTTGAGGATAATTAATTAAAGGTTAATTAACTAAATAAAGTGATTAGGGATAATCACATTATTGTAATTAATTAAGGATAATTAATTAAATGAAAATCAGTTAAGGATTAATTAATTAATATAATTGATTAAGAATAATTAATTAAAGAATTATTAAATAATTAAAGGTTAATTATCTAATGATTAAAGGTTGATTAATTAATAATTAAAGGTTAACTAATTTATTATTAAAGGTAAATTAATAAATAATTAAGGGATAACTAATTAAATCGCTTGTAATTAATTAATATTAATTTACCGGGATTAGTAATTTATTCATAAGTAATTAATCTGATTTAAAATAATCAGATAATTAATCGATCTTACTTGAGGATGTTTGGATTGTATTGAATGCTTTGAATTGTTTGATATCCATGATGCATGACGTTCTATGGTATGATTGAGCTGTGAACTGTGAATCGTTTATCTGTGAGCATTTACATATTTCTCTATGAATCTATGAATGAAGATAAGCATTATAGGATTATACCGCTTATCGATATTGTTGTGTTTGGAATTGTGATGATCGATAATATTGTATTTTTACGTGTAAAACCCCTGGACTACACCACACACACAAAAATATGGATTGCCCGAGGAAATTAGTTATGTCACAGATATTTGAATTTAATATTATGAAATGGTTTTAAAGATTGAATTTTGAATCCAAAATGATTTTGAAAATGGAATTGGATTGAATATGAAAAGCTTTTGAAAAGGAAATTTGAAATTGAATTTAGTTTGAATAGAATATATGTTGTTTAAGTTTTGAAATTATTTTGGAAACTATAGTTTGAAAGGGTATATAAGTTCTACAATAATATATATGGATTTTAAACCATTTTTAAAAGTATTATTTTGGGAATTTAAATTTAACACATGTTTATACATTAAAGGTTATAACTTGTGCATATTTAATTGGATTTTTCTAAAACGAAAAGTATTTGTTTTCAAATGATAGTGGTTTTCACGTAACGAAAGAACTACCAGTTTCTGTTGAAAAGATTTCAAGTTTGAAATGGAAATTGTTTAGAAAGCTATGTATGAATATTTGCGAAAGATTGGTGAACTTTGTTTTAAATTGAAGAGGATCTTAAAAAGGTGAATGTTTTTTTTAAAGATTAAATCAGAAATTTGTTTAAACCATTTGAAGAAAAGGTTTTGGGCTAAAAGTCATTACTTAACTAAGATCCCAATATCCGTATGTTTTTAAAATTAGCGCTCATTATTCGGTTTAGCCGAGAGAGGATTTATGTCATATAACCCATTCCGAATAACGATACTACGGTATGGATGGCAATTGAAGACCGGTGGTGAAGACTGGGTATTTTCGAGAACGAAAGGATTACCTTTTGAATGGCTCTGCACTGAGTAGCTACGGTATAGAGTTCTCCATATATGATGGGGAGTCCGATCGGGATTGTGAATACCTGGATTGTAAGGGATTCTTTGAAGTGCCTTCGGTTCTTTTCGAACCCGGAATAGACTTGTATAGATGTATGTCTGACGTTACACTTTGAGATGTAGAGCTAGTTTCTATCAAATACATTTCTGTTTGGTGGCGAAGAAATTATTCTCCTAGCTTAACACCCTTCTCTGACACGTACGAGCTCAGAGGTTATGTAGTTGATGGTTACAAGTGATACACTCCCAATTTGGTAATGTGGCATGATAAGTGCTGCTGATCGTTTGTTGATCAAAGCATGGCTTTTGTGTAAAGCGTAGCTTTGTGGACCAACCCGATAATGGTCGAAATAGGAAGGATGTGGCAAGGTTATCGGGGGTAGCGCCCATAGGGTATGTCCATTTCCTTCTGGATAAAAGGTGGTATCATTGTATGGAGCCCAGATATTTAACTTGTATGGTTATTGCTATTTGTTGGTGAATCCCGGGATAAAGGTCGTTAACGACTTGGGGATGGCATACTCGTGTCAGTAGTTACCTAGTTACAGAGGTAACCTGGCATTGTGTTGGCAGAGATCTGGTTAGGTTCTCGGCAGCGTCCCTCCAGAGGCGTACCCATGTGGCATAGGAAGTTCCTTAGCCTGACCATTTGTTGGAAATCCAAAGAAACAATACGTGCCCTGTACGGTCTTAGTTGTATAACCTGCCATCGAATGTGACGATCCTGATTTCAGCGTTCGAAAATCGACATCCATACTTTACTCGTATTCGAATGTTGTAGATTTAAACGTCGAATTTGGTTCGCCGGAGCTTATAATACATTAAGTACAACAACACAGCGGAAGAAAAACCATATATCATTAATACACAATAGTTTTATACAACAATGATGTAAATGAATATCAATATCAGAGATAAGATACAATAGCGGAAAGATAACACCACCAGCGGAATAATATCACTAATATGGTTTTCCAAAGGATAGAAAGAAAGATAGAATCCAAAACTGCATTCCAATTTGAAAAAAATTCCAGTTTTAAGTCCAAGCTCAAATCTTTTTCTCTGTTCTTTCATGACAGGTGAGCAAACTTTAAATTTTAGAACCAGACCCACTTGATCTCTTATGTCTGTAATGATGATAGCTTGATATTTATGATTAGTTTTTGAAGTATAGTGATGGCAAGTACTCACATGAATGTAAACGTCATGGCATGTATATATATGCATGTGTAAATGGTGTGCATGTCTGGGAACAGGAAAAAAACATCTTTGTTCTTCTTTACAGGTTTTAAAACTTGTTCAAAAATCAATAACCCTGTTTTAGGCCTTAAGATCTAAATCAAATATGTTTATATCATCAAGATCTAAGCTTTAATTTTTTTTCTTAAATCAAAATCTTTAGAGTTCTCAGGAAAATTAAGATATACAGTGAAGCTTTGGAAAAGAAACAGGAAATTCAAACGTTTTAATTTCATAATTCGATTACATAACTCGATTGGAAATTGAAAATGATGATTTTAGAAATTCATTTCAAGATTTTTAGTTTTATAAATCGTGAGAAATTGTATGTTGAACAAAATTTACATTTTCGTAAATTTATGATGATCGACGAGGATCAGTGGGTCCGGGTTGATGCTGGGGATGGTCGAAGATCTTGCGATCATAGGAAAAATATTAATTGAATTTATCAATGATCGAGGCGGTGGAATGACGAAGATCTAGGTTTCTTAACCCAGTTTGGTTCGATGAGGAAGAAGGGATGATTACGGTGGATCGAAGGCGATCGCATCTAGGGAAAAAAGAAGTGTAGGACTCCGACGAAGCTCTGGGAGCAATTGCATGATCTCTGATGGCCGGAGGTGGAAGTCGAGGTGAATTTCGATGATCAGCTGTGTTCCAGGCTAAACCCTGATAGTGAAATTATGATTTAAGCTTTAAAAATCATGTTTAATTATACGAATTCAGTTTATATACCTGAAATCGTAAAGTAAAATGTTTGAATTTTGACTAAGTTAAAGTTTTCTCAGTTTCCTTGAGTTCCAGAGCCAGTACTAAGTTGTTTTGGCTTAAATAAAATTTTAAAGCTTAATTCATGAACAAACAAACAATCTTTGATTGTATTTTAAGATCTAATAGTTATTAGATTAAGAGATAAAGATTAATTTGCAAATCTGGGTTTTAAAAAGAAACAGGAACAGAGGTATCATAATGTTACAGGCATACATAGATTCACCCATTCACATATATACACATTTCCAGATATTCATAGGCAACTAATTCAGAGACTTAAGTTTTAGAAAGGTGATGTTACTCACAGTGTTTCCAGAAATGATAGAGTTCTTCAATTTGATACAGGCTTTTGAACTGCAAGCTGAAATCTTTTGATTTCTGGTTTGAGTTGAGCTAAACTGTTGTTCAAGTTGAATTTTTGTTTAAGGTTGAGATGATGCTTACTTCAGATTCTTAGCTTTGGATAGACGAACTGAAATGAGGAATTTGATATATAGGAAAGAAGTTTATAGGGTGATTATATTTTTGTACAATGGTCAGAGATTTTTTTGTTTATCTTGGACTAAGCTAGTTACGTGGTGGTTGATATAAATCTATTTTGTGTGCTAAGGAGGCTAGCATTAGTTATCATTGTCTTATTTCCCAAGCCTTCATAGATATTTACATTTTCTTTTGTTCATACTTATATATATATTTTTGTTGTCTTGTTTCACTTTATCATTCACATCAAATTTGATTTGTTTACATACTTGAGTATATATTTCTTTCTTTTGTCATATTACTTTACATTCTAAATGAAGTTCTATATTTAATATGTTGTTAGAATTTATTCTAATGTATTGATTTTATATTTTACACACATGAGTGTATTTCTAACTTAAATATTTATTATCTTGTATGTCTACATATATATATATATATATATATATATTTGTAGTATATTTTGTTTGTATTAACACATATTATTTAAATTTGAGGTATTCGGATATACCCCAAAATTCTATTCTCAATCAACTTATAAAACACATATTTTTAGTTGAATTTGGAGAAACTCAAATCAATTTACCAATTAATTTCACAATGTTTATTCAAAAATTAAATTAATTATCAATTTAAAGTTAGTAAAAATCCGGGATCGTTACAGATTCCCCCTTAAGAAATTTCGTCCTCGAAATTTGCAGCCATGGAAACAACAAAGATAGATACACAAAGATAGAGAAACAATTTTCCAGATCAAACTGGATATCTAATCTGTATTTGGCTCACCATATCAGAATATCGCCAATATGAGAACAGACTCATTCAATACTACACAAGATACTCGAGTCATCAAATCTATGAAATATGCAAGACACTGGTTAGTCCGAAGGACAACTAACCGTTCTAGAATATATCGAGACCCAAACAATAGATAAATGGATTTAATCTTCCATAATTTTCAAACACTAGATATGGATTCCAAACTCTAGTCAGAGTACCCCAAAGTATATATAACCTGTCCCTTTTCGGACTTTGATATTCATAAGAAATTACAATAGAACTTCAAATTTGGTTTTAATCGAAATCATTTTATCGATACAAATCTTCATATTCAACTTTATATTTAATTTACCAATTAATTTCAAATAGAATTTCAGATTCATTGAAGTTAAAAACGAAAAGCTGATAGAAATTTAACGAAGAGAATACGAAATAGAAACTTATCTACACGATTCGTAAGAGCCACTATCACACTGAAGCTTCTCCCTCGAGCTGCCACAAAGCCAATCGAAGAATTGAAATCGAATCAAAGGAGATTGATAGAGAAAGATTATTTCCGTTGTTGCAGGGTATTGACCATTTGAAGTGGTACTTCCCTGTCCCCTATCTCGTCCTCTTTTTGCCCTCATACTCACTATCAGTGGATAGTAAGAGAATTTACTGAAGCATTCGAACAGATATCTTAGGGATACTCATTCTAGGGTATATTTCACCCTATCTCTAATAAGCTACTTAATGTGTTATACTCCTGAGCTAAAGTTTCGACCTTCAGGTCTGATACCAAAATGTTGCGTTCCAAATTTCAGCGTTCGAAAATCGACACTCGTACTTCACTTGTACTCGAATGCCGCAGAATCAACCGTTGAAATTTGACTCGTGCCAGAGCTCATAAGACATCAAGTACAACACATCGGAAGAAAATGAGTAATACGTTTGATATACAATATTTGATACAATATTCAGATACAATGATGATACAATAGAATGATGCAACTGAATATCAACATACATTAGAGATACATGAGATGGCAGCGGAACATAATATCTTCAATAGAATACGTCTCCAAAATGCAACTGCAACACCATCTCCAAACTAAAGATAGCTCGAACAACCATCAAGTTGCACCAAGCTAAGTAAGGTCGGCCGTGATAGCTAAAGTGTAGTAAATGCGATCCTCAAATCCAAAAGGCTTCGAAGGCTATCGAATCAATTACTACTATTTGACTATCTGAAAAACCCAACTCTAGACTGCCCGTGTGGAAAATTATGGGCACCTAGAGTTTAGGAAGGAACAATAAACTCCAGGTCAATCATGAGACTGGTGTGAGCAAACAAAAACAATTTATCTTTATCAAAAGCAAAACAAAAGATTTTAAAAGAAATCCGCAATGCTTTTTGGAAAATGAAACTACCATAAGGCCTCCCGCCACACACACAATGCAAAAGCAGAATTGGTGGAGATTTCTCCTTATGATAGTCAAAAATTCTTGATACGATAAAACCATTTTGATATTATTATTAGTGCATAGTGGAAAACATTTCGAAAGTATAATATTAATCTTAGCCAGCATACAACATTTCGTCGTATGCCTACTATAGCTACCATGTTCAATAGCAGGTTACCGCCACATTCCATGGCAGGTTATACAACTAAAACCGTACTGGGTTTGTATTGTTTTGTTTGGATTTCCAACAAATGGTCGGGCAAAGGAACTTCTCACATAAAATGGAACGCCTCTGGAGGGACGTCCCCGAGAACCTAACTGGATCTCTGCTACACAAGGCCGGGTTACCTCTATAACTAGGTAACAACTGACACGAGTATGCCACCTCCCGGTCGTTACCAACCTTTATCTGAAGCACTTCTCAACCGACAACCACAAAGCAATAAGTTTTGCAGCAATCACAAAGTAAGTATCTGGGCTCCATATCATGATACCACTTATAATCCAGAAGGAAATGGACATACCCTCAGGGGGGAGCTACCCCCAAATAACCTTGCTGCCACGATTCCTATTTCGACCATTACCAGGTTGTGAGGCCCTACGAAGTCATGTCCACAATGCTATGCTTTTTCACAAAGCCATGCTTCGATCACAAATGATCATCAACACACATCAGCACTTAGCATGCCACATTACCAAATTGGGAATGTGTCAGTAGTAACCATCAACTACATAACCTCTGAGCTCGTACGTCTTAGAGAAATGTGTTAAGCTAAGAGAATAAATTCTCCGTCACCAACAGATATATATTTGAAAGAAACGAGCTTTACATCTCAAAGTGTAATGTCAGGCACACATCCATACAAGTCTGTTCCGAGTTCAAACAGAACCGAAGGCACTTCCAAAGAAGCCCTTGCAATCCGGGTATTCACAATTCCGATCGGACTTCCCATCACTTAGGAAATCTCTATATCGACGCGACTCAGTGCAGAGACAATCGACGTGTTATCCTTTCGTTTTCGAAAATACTCGGTCTTCACCACCGGTCTTCAAATGCTATCCATATCGACGTATCATTATTCGGAATGGGTTATATGACACAAAGGTTCTCTCTCGGCTAAACCGAATAATGAGCGTAATATTTAAAAACATATGGATAATGAGATTTCAGTTAAGTCACAACTTATTATCCAAACTGTTCTTTCAAATGGTTTAAACAAATACCATTTCAAATCTTTTTAAATAAAAGATTCATTTCACAAAGTTCACCCCGTTTCACAAAGATCCATTCACGGATTTCAAAACAATTTCCATTTCAAATTGGATTAACCCATCCAATCCTTCAGTTTAAGATTTAATTCATAACTTTCAAACCCTTCTCAATTCAAATCTTTTATATAAAAGATACACCATTTAAAATTCTCTTCGGTTTCAAAACAAGATTTAATCATCTTCACAAAGGTTAATTCATAATTTTTCCAAATTATTTACAATTTCATTTCAAACTTGAAATCTTTCGACACAAATTTGGAAAGCTTTTCTTTTTATGAAAGCTATTATTATTTGAAACAAATAGTTCTCGTTTTGGGAAAACTGATTACAATTGCATCAGTTAAAGCCATTCAAGTATAAGCTTGGGTTTAAATTTAGATTTCCAAAACCATTTTAAAAACCATATAAACACCTTTATAGCTTGTATAATCGTTTAAAACCATAATTTCCAAATCATTGAATTCAATTTCAAATATTGAATTCAAATTTAAATCAAATTATTTAAATTTCAAGTCTTATTAAGTTATTTAAAATAACTTTTATTTTTGAAACTCATTTTCGAAAGCTTTCAATTCCAATTGCAAAACTATTTTGGGTTCAAAAGTTCAATCTTTAAAATTGTTAAAAATCTGTGACTTAGTCGATTTCCTCGTGCAATCCATATTTGTGTGTGTATGGTGTAGTTCAGGGGTTTTACACAATAGTGCAACATCGTAAATCATCACATCACTTATTTAAGCACATCGATATTAATAAGCGATATAATCTATAACGCTTATCGTTCATTCACAGATTCACAGATAAATAATATAAATTTATCACAGATGAATAAATTGTATTCATCACAGATCACACTGAAACAATTCATAGCACAAAGCATAACATATCAGAAATATCAAACAGTTTGACAATCAATAGAATTCAAACATCCATAAGTAAACTCAATTAATTATCTGATTAATTTAAATCAGTTAAATCATCAAATCATGGTTAATTAACATTAATTGATTTCAAATCATTTGATTAATTACCCTTTAATCATTTATTAATTAAATTAATCAACCTTTAATTATTAAATTATCCTTCAATTAATTTCCCTTAATTAATTCATTAATAAATTAATCAACCCTTAACTAATTTCCATTTAATTAATTATTCTTAACCAAAAACAGTAATTAATCCTTAATTACTTATGTTAATTAATTTCTCATAAATCACTTATTATATTTTTATCAGTCAAATTTTAATTACATCATTAATTATATCCAGATTTAATCTTAGATTTAAAAGTTTACTTACATTTAAAACTTCATTATAAATTCAAACCATTAACCATTTTAAAGTAGTTAAAACAATTTAAATTCAAAAAAACTTATTTTATTTTAAAAACGAAGATTCAAACTCAAATTCCAGATTTTAAAACTTATTTTAAACCATTTACAATTTAAACTGTCAGTTGTAAAATTCAAACCAAATATACCTTGTACACTTAAAGGTTGTTAAAACCAATGTAAATTTCAAAACTTAAATCATTTCAAAACTAAGGTTCAAACTAACTTGAACTCAGATTTAAACTTAGGTTTAAAACTTAGTCTAAAACTTTGATTTACATTTGAAACTTTATTTTTAAATTTAAAAATAGAACAGGTTTTTGTTATTAAAAACCTGTAACCAAATCTTATACTCGAGCCAAAGCCTTATCTGCCTCGAGCCAAAAATCAACTACTTCGAGTAAAACACTCGAACTACTCTAGTCAAATACGAGAATTCATCCCTGCTTCCACCCAAATCAACTAAATTTCCAGATGCCAGAATGCAAGCGTACCGTGCATGTGCACGTTGCAGCTGATCGCCTCCAGGCGACACGACATCGTCGAGCAAGTCGACGATCGCCCCCAGACCCATTTACGACCACCTGAACTTCGTCATCATCTCGAAAACGAAATCGAGCTAAAATCGCAACCTGGAAACAAAAGCGGCTGAAACTCCTCCAAACCTAGAACGCCGCCATCCTTGCAACCCCGACCACCAGCAAGCCTCAAACTTTGGCCATCTACTTGTTGTCGCTTCTTCTACCATCACCCAGAGCCACGTCGCACTCGGTCGACTATCGACCACGAACTCAACAAAATACATAGCCTCAACAAAATACATAGACAATCATGAATGAACAAACAATCTTTGTTTGTATTTTAAGCTCTAATAGTTATTAGATTAAGAGATAAAGATTAATTTGCAAATCTGGGTTTTAAAAAGAAACAGGTACAGAGGTATCACAATGTTACAGGCATAAAAAGATTCACCCATTCACATATATACACATTTCCAGATATTCATAGGCAACTAATTCAGAGACTTAAGTTTTAGAAAGGTGATGTTACTTACAGTGTTTGCAGAAATGACAGAGTTCTTCAATTTGAAACGGGTTTTTGAACTGCAAGCTGAAATCTTTTGATTTCTGGTTTGAGTTGAGCTAAATTGTTGTTCAAGTTGAATTTTTGTTTAAGGTTGAGATGATGCTTACTTTAGATTCTCAGCTTTGGATGGACGAACTGAAATGAGGAAGTTGATATATAGGAAAGAAGTTTACAGGGTGATTATATTTTTGTACAATGGCTAGAGATTTTTTTGTTTATCTTTGACTAAGCTGGTTACTTGGTGGCTGATATAAATCTATTTTGTGTGCTAAGGAGGCTAGCATTAGTTATCATTGTCTTATTTCCCAAGCCTTCATAGATATTTACATTTTCTTTTGTTCATACTATATATATATATATATATATATTTGTTGTCTTGTTTCACTTTATCATTCACATTAAATTTAATTTGTTTACATACTTGAGTATATATTTCTTTCTTTTGTCATATTACTTTACATTCTAAATGAAGTTCTATATTTAATATGTTGTTAGAATTTATTCTAATGCATTGATTTTATATTTTACATGCATGAGTGTATTTCTAGCTTAAATATTTATTATCTTGTATGTCTACACATATATATTTATTTTTACTATTATTTTTGTAGTATATTTTGTTTGTATTAACACATATTATTTAAATTTGAGGTATTCAGGTTTACCCCAAAATTCTATTTTCAATCAACTTATAAAACACATATTTTTAGTTGAATTTGGAGAAAATCAAATCAATTTACCAATTAATTTCACAATGTTTATTCAAAAATTAAATTAATTATCAATTTAAACTTAGTAAAAATCTGGGATCGTTACAAGTAGAGTGTGAGTGTCTCAGGGCATGACTCGGGAAGGAGTCGGGTTGCACCCGAAGCAAACATTTTAAACAATTTTTTAAGTTTAAACAAAGGCAAGTTTTAAATTTTTAAATAAGTCTAGTTTAAATCTTTTCTTAAATAAATTTCTTTTATACATAATAAATGTTTTGTTTAACATTTTATTTTAACATAAATTTGTAAGTTATTTTAAAACTTAATTTGGGAATGTAATTAAGTGTTAAATAAAAAGATAAAATGTTTTAAAATTTATGTGGTAATCATAATTAAGTAATTAGTAAAGATAAAGATAAATGGCTTATCTTAAATAATGTTTTGATTATTAATTAACTTAAAGGTTTTAAGTTAAATTCTTATGTTAATGATAATTAATTTTTCAAGGTTTATTAAATAAGGATTTAAATGATAATTAAGAAATAAATTAAGATCATGATTTATCTTTGATAAATTAAGGTTAATTAATTAGTGTAAGTAATTAAGGTGTAATTACTTATTTGAAATTAATTAAGGATAATTTATCAATTAAGATTAATTAATGCAAGTAATTAAAGGTAATTAATTACTTAAAGATAATTACTAAATTAAAAGTATTTAGTTAATGATTAAAGGTTGATAAATCTAGTAATTAAACAATAATTAATTAAAGGATAATTAATTAATGTGATTAATTAATTAAGGTAATTAATTTGAGGATAATTAATTAAAGGTTAATTAATTAATGAAAGTGATTAGGGATAATCACTTATTGTGACGCCCCACCTCTAAACTCACACTAGCCAAGGACACTACGTGGTAATGCCATCAACTAGCACGAAAAATAAGGCTGTTGAGGAGCAACCATCCGTGTAATTGCTTTGTGCGAGTACCGATATGTAATATAGTATAACTTTCATTTCAAGCGAAAATCCGACATATCAAATGCAAACTCAAAGCAACTACATAGTGGCTATGTGGTCTTCGGAAACAAATATAGAAATAAGCATAACACAAATCAGTCACATATATACATATCACTAAGGCGAAAACAGATATGAATATATCACATAAAAGTGTACATCAAAGTAGTGGTCATACAAGATCTACTACATCACAAAAGAATAGGTACAAGTGCTTCATAAAAAATATGTATACATCAAGGAATCTCTATCTCGAACGTATGATGACAAAAAACTACTAAACTAAGTAGTTAGACAAAAGTCAGATGATGGTCCCAAACAAGGAGTCAAGCAGAAGCACCTGTAATATCTAGGTCTGACCCGCGTATTTAATAAGAAAATAATAAATGGATCAGTCTAGCAATAAATATCAGATAAAAATGAGATATAATAAGAGATATGACAAAAATATATAATAACAGTAATGCCATACTATGAAAAGTATACATTTAACAACAATAAAATCATACAACTCAAGAATCTCAGAGATAAAAAAGAATGTCATATTCTTTATTTTATTCACCAAACCAGAAATATTGACACATATATCAATGCCAATCGCAAAATAGGTGAAACACAAATTCTAGAAATCATTAATTAGAAATCTAGAAATCACAAAGGAAGAGGCCTATCACAAATGGGAGCATCAATACTCACCAACACGTGCATCACAAACGTGTCGCTAACCCATGGTCGCCAACCATAGAGTCGGTGCAACGACGTAGTACAATAACGGTACGCTCGAGGAGCTTAAAACTCAAATAATTTGGAACAACGACGTAGTAGAACGGTACGCCCGATGAACCTGATAAGCTGGTACAACGACGTAGTACAACGGTACGTCCGATGATCCGAGCTCCATAAAGAACATGGGTCGCTAGCCCACAAAAATGAGTCGAAACTCCAAAGATCCAATAGGTCGTTAGCCTATAAAAGAAATGAGACGAAACTCAATAAAACGAGGGACAGTCCCCCACGTGGACAAAGAGACATAGCGTATCGCTAGTCTAAATCACAAAATGTAACGACCCGTTGAAATTAATAATATTTAATAAATTAAATTAATATAATTTCTAATTTGTTTAAGAATAAATGTAGAAATTTGGTATAGTAGTTGTAACCTAGTGTAACAATAAAATTTTATGACAGTAGATTTGGATAATGTAATTTGTCACTTTTTGTTAAAAGTAAATTTTAAGAAATCAATAAATGTTGAATTAAGAATATTAATAAAAAAATATTAACTAAAACGAGATTCATTAATATAAAATCAGTAGTGAAGATGTCACCTTTGGTTGTAATAAAGGTGAATGCTATTAGTGGATGTCAACACTTAATAAAATTTATTTAGAATAAAAAGAATTTAAATGCATGTTTGAATAGAATATTAAATTGATAGATTAAGCCTAAGTAATTAGAATTTAACCCTATAAGATATAGAACTGAATGTATGAATATAATTTTGTAGAAATAGTTAATTAACAACTTATTTGTGCATACCCAATTTAATATAAATAGCAAAAGGGCTAGCACTTGATGTGCCTAAGTATTAATATATTGGAACTATAATAAAATAGAGAGTTTGGTAGTAAATAGAAATAAAAAGACCGTTATTAACTAGTAAATTAATAAATGGATTCTAACAATAGGTAGTAATTAATGCGTGTATATTGGGCATTTGCGGATTACCAATTTTTCTACCTATTCATATAATTTATTTATGTAAATCTAAACATATGGCAACATTTTGTTAATAAATGTTGGAAATGAATTTGAATATATCAAAGGATAACAAGTGTTTAGGTTAACCATTTATTTTATTTAGTTAAGAAGGGAAATAGATTGAAATAAAGCTAATTTAATTTTTTTGGTTGTTAATGGGTATAGTTAAATAAGGAGAAGTTATAGGAAATAAAAGGCGCACTAATGAGATGTAATATAATTCCAAAGTTATTTATACCCACAAATAGGTTAATTACTGTATAGAAAGAGTCTAAATCAATAAATGAATTTATTAAGATTACATTTATAATTTTATAACCTTTATGCTGATTTAAGTTCAAATTAATTTATTTGATTAAATAGTGCAGTAGCGTAGTTTTGTGCGGTAGTTGAAATAGCTAATTCTTTTAGGTGAAGTTAAGGCTAATTCTATGTATATATTTGACCTATTGTTGATATAGATTCTAGGAAGCAGGATCTATTAATTAAATGGAGTATTAGATTCAATAATTGCATTTATCGCATAAATAAAGAGAATATAACGGTTAAAATTGGCGTTATTGAAATTAAAAAGAAAAGGCGGGATGTTACAGTTGGTATCAGAGCTTTGTTTTAGCGATAAACCTTGGCTTTGTGGGGTTTGACTCTTTATTAATAGGGTAGTAATACCCTATGGGAGTCGCTGAGTGTATATATATGAGAGAGCGTATTTGTTAGTATTAATAAAAGATTTTGATATCGTGTTAATCTGTTCCGCTTTGTATTTATAAATTCTGGTTGATGCATGGGACGCTATGTCATCAATAGGGATTTCTAAACACTTAATAGGACAGACCGACATAATATTTGTTTTTAATATAGGTGAATGAAATAATTTTGCCTATTATATTTTCCATATATAAAAATATTTTTATAAAGATATATTTTGGTTGCTATAGTTGGGTGTTAGGTAATAAAAATATTTGTAATGATTTAAAGCTAAGTTGAATTTTAATAAATCAAATTAGAGATTTTAGAACTTAAGTCCGGGATTTTTGAAATCTTCTTTCAAAGGATTTATGAAATATAATGATTTGGTTTATAAATATTTTCTTATATAAATATTTAGTATAATTCGAAAGAATTGGTTTAAGAGGATTTTGAAGAAAATAAGTTTGTACTTTCCTCTCTGTCGCTGGAAAATAATTTCGGTGATGACGGCCGCATCATCGACTTTCATTTTCGAGTTTCGAAGGGAAAGGCCACTGTAGTAAGTTCTACTGCAGATTTGTTTGAAATTATTTAAAATTTTAATTGTTTAAAGGTAATTAGAGATATAAAAGTTGTAAGAAATTAATTATCTATTATTTTTAAGTAATTTTGGAATTTGACCCGGTATTAATTCTTGAATTTCCATTAATTAGTTGTAAAAAAAAAAAAAAAATTTGAGGTTAGTAAAATAAAGGTTAAGTAATCAATGAATTAAAAGGGTTGAGATTAAACTTGTATAAGTTCTTTTGCTTTTTCTTTAACATAAATAACTTACCAAGTATAAAAAGTTGAAATGTAAATTAAGAGTGGAATAGAATATTATGCAAGTAGAATTTTTGGAAATAATGAAGTATTCAATAAATTACTGTTATAAATAAGAATTTAATGGTATTAACTTAAGTGATGATTGGAATTTTACTAAAATTAAAGGTTGTATTATTAATAGGAGATTTTAACCGTAAGAAAGTAAAAATGAAATTCCTTAATTTATAAAGTTTGATTGTAGGGTTATTAACTTAAGTACGCCTTAATTTCCCCTATTCTAATATAATAGAA
Organism: Allium cepa; assembly: GCA_030765085.1. Taxonomy (NCBI): domain Eukaryota; kingdom Viridiplantae; phylum Streptophyta; class Magnoliopsida; order Asparagales; family Amaryllidaceae; genus Allium; species Allium cepa. The sequence continues at coordinate 312,032,667 of CM060932.1, read as the reverse complement.
AGTAGGAAAAATATAAATGACTGCAATCCATAGTTAATGAATGAGTAAAATCTTTCACTTATAGGAGTGCAAGTTATAAGGTTAATAAATTAAGTGTAAGTAGAGGGTTACTGTAATTAAATATAATGGAAACTTCAACATTAAATAAATGAATGAGATTAAAGGTAAGTTGAAATTGTAGGTTATAAAACAAATATATATTAATTAAAGGAATGAAAAGAAACTTGTAAATTTTCACTTACATTCTTAAAATATATATAACTTACCATAAAATAAAAGTTGCAATTACTAGTAAGAAAGTGTAAAGGGAAATCTTACAAGTGAAGCTTGAGGTAATTAAAGTATTCAATTAATTGCTGTTAAAACTTAAGCTAAATCGGAAATTTTACTATATAAGAAAGGTAAGTAGAATAAATGGGTGATATAAACTTTAGTCAATAAATTGGAACAAAAATATGATAATTTTGTAATAAATGAAAATGAAAATTGTAAGAAGTAAAGGGATCACTCCATAAATGAAAGAAAGAAAATCAAACCATTGAAGCATGAGATAAATGTATAATAAATAAATTTGGGTGTTGGTTTGAATTGTGTTGTTTGATTTATGTTGTTGGGTAAGAAATTTGAAGTGGTTAAATGAATAAGTATCTATCTTTGTTCCATCTAAGACTGTTGAGTAAAGGATGCACTTGATAGTTAATTTCATTTCATACAAATTTCAAGTTTGAACCCAAACAACTATTTGTTTGACGGATTAAATGGTTGCTTTGTTTGTGTATGTATGTTGTTTGTAAGGTTGATGGTTGTTGAATTGTTTGGTTGATTAATGATTGAATCCACTTGAATAGTTCACTTTAAAATAAATAATATTTGAAATAAGATGTACTGTTTTATTCTTCCTTCTCCCTTCTTTTTCCTTTTCGGGGACGAAAAGTTTTGAGTGGGGGAGATTGTAACAACCCGTTGAAATTAATAATATTTAATAAATTAAATTAATATAATTTCTAATTTGTTTAAGAATAAATGTAGAAATTTGGTATAGTAGTTGTAACCTAGTGTAACAATAAAATTTTATGACAATAGATTTGGATAATGTAATTTGTCACTTTTTGTTAAAAGTAAATTTTAAGAAATCAATAAATGTTGAATTGAGAATATTAATAAAAAAATATTAACTAAAATGAGATTCATTAATATAAAATCAGTAGTGAAGATGTCACCTTTGGTTGTAATAAAGGTGAATGCTATTAGTGGATGTCAACACTTAATAAAATTTATTTAGAATAAAAAGAATTTAAATGCATGTTTGAATAGAATATTAAATTGATAGATTAAGCGTAAGTAATTAGAATTTAACCCTATAAGATATGGAACTGAATGTATGAATATAATTTTGTAGAAATAGTTAATTAACAACTTATTTGTGCATACCCAATTTAATATAAATAACAAAAGGGCTAGCACTTGATGTGCCTAAGCATTAATATATTGGAACTATAATAAAATAGAGAGTTTGGTAGTAAATAGAAATAAAAAGACCGTTATTAAATAGTAAATTAATAAATGGATTCTAACAATAGGTAGTAATTAATGCGTGTATATTGGGCATTTGCGGATTACCAATTTTTCTACCTATTCATATAATTTATTTATGTAAATCTAAACCTATGGCAACATTTTGTTAATAAATTTTGGAAGTGAATTTGAATATATCAAAGGATAACAAGTGTTTAGGTTAACCATTTATTTTATTTAGTTAAGAAGGGAAATAGATTGAAATAAAGCTAATTTAATTTTTTGGTTGTTAATGGGTATAGTTAAATAAGGAGAAGTTATAGGAAATAAAACGCGCACTAATGAGATGTAATATAATTCCAAAGTTATTTATACCCACAAATAGGTTAATTACTGTATAGAAAGAGTCTAAATCAATAAATGAATTTATTAAGATTACATTTATACTTTTATAACCTTTATGCTGATTTAAGTTCAATTAATTTATTTGATTAAATAGTGCAGTAGCGTAGTTTTGTGCGGTAGTTGAAATAGCTAATTCTTTTAGGTGAAGTTAAGGCTAATTCTATGTATATATTTGACCTATTGTTGATATAGATTCTAGGAAGCAGGATCTATTAATTAAATGGAGTATTAGATTCAATAATTGCATTTATCGCATAAATAAAGAGAATATAACGGTTAAAATTGGCGTTATTGAAATTAAAAAGGAATGGGGGAATAATAATTTGAAATCATTGCAATAGATATTAATTTAAGGTTACCTTAAATAAATTAAGGTAATAAATGGAGGATAGTGTATCTTTATAATACGATGATTTGTGTAGTTAGGGTAGTTTTGATTTGTCACTTAAGATGGAGGATTTTTATAAAATGTAATAAATGCAGTTTAAATTAAGGCATTGACGTTTGGGTATTTAAGAAGTGATAAACTAAAATTTATTTATTTATTTGAAAATTTGAAATCCAATTTGTGGATTTATTGCAAATAAGTGAAATTTGTGTTTAACCATTACAACGATAGGAATAAATTAAATTTAAGGTTATATTAATAAAATTTGGACTAGAGAAATGATATGAATCGGTTTTAGAAGCCTTAAATATAAAATGGGAAGTAGACGAGATTTCACGTTACAACCATTTTTAAAAAATCCTGATGTATGTAGAAATATTTATGAAATATAACGTAAACCAATGTTGAATCAAAAGAATAGAGTCAACACTTATTTATTCATTTAATGTATATAACTACGAGTATGATTTATTGCAAATTACATGGAAATCTAATATATAGGACATTACCTAAAAAGGAAGAGTAGATAAAATTTATGATAAACATATTTGTATATGAAGGTTATTGATTTAAGGAGAAATTGGGCAAGTTTTATGTATTTGGGTTAAGTGCAACCTTTAATAGACAAATTTAGTGCAATTAAAGAAATTGACAATTAATATTTCGATAACCTAAAATTTGATGGGATAAGAACATTTGGGTAATGAAGGGATGACAAATATTAGCTATGATTCTAGAAGGAATTAAATAGATAATGGGAAGATTTAAAATCAGGTTCTAAGCAATAATTATTAAATAACAGAAGTTTAGGAGTAAAGTGAGATAATTGAAAATTTTAATCATTCATATAAGTCATTTGTTTATTAATATGAGTTAGCTAATAAATTTAATTTAGGTAATACCTATATATTGGAAACACATTTGTAAAGTGTAATTAATTGAATTTGGTGAATTGGGAATGAATCCAAGGTTATAGGAATTGATGTAATACTACGCAAATAAAAGGTAACTGCATAAAATCAATGTTTCGTAATGAATTGTAATTGATAATTAAGTAGGAATGGGTTTGAATTTGACAAAAAGGAAAATTTATTATTTGCTTACCCATCTATTCAATCTATTAAATTTGATCAGATCCATTTGCAATTAAACGAATTTATTTACAAGTTAGTATGTATTTAGCTGATAACTATAAACCAATTAGGGCAATTGGGTATATATATATTACCAGTTAAGTTATATAAGATAATGGTTGACTTAATTAAGAGAGTTTATGTAATAATTTCATTTATTTTGTAAGTGGAAATAAAACGTTAATGATAACAAGTATTCAAAATTTACCATCTATTTAGTATATTAAGTATAATTGATAATCAACTGCAGCAAGTAATAAATAATAAATACGTAACGTTAAATGAAGTAATATTTGAAATTTAATATTTAGAAACTATGTAAATATAAGTGCAGATGAAATTGGGGATATTTACATATTGAAATATGAATCCAATGATAAATCAATCTAATTGACAATAAATAATGGAAAGTAAATTTAATTAAATTTTGGAAATTTAATATCTATATACAGTTATAAACCCTAGCTCCATCCTATTGTCATTTGCTGTATATTCATTTCTTCATCTCCTTCTCCTCCTCAAATGGTTGCAAAACCTAGATCTACTTCAATCCAAATTTCAATGAAAATGCAAACACTTCAGAAAAATTCCACAAAAAAATATATGTTAATGTTCTCGAGGCACGTAATCTACTGGTGCAATTCGTTTTCTGTTTTGAACATTCGTTTGACCAGAATTAATTCAAACAGTCCGTGACCATTCATCATCGTCGTCGCAAACTTCGTCGGATCGTCAAACCTTTTCTGGGTTTTGTAGAGTGGACGATGGGGATCGCATCTATATGGTTTGTGTGTCGTTTTATTTATTTTCAATTTTGAATTCAATCATCATTTTTCGCCATAACTTTCTCATACGAAGTCGGATTCACACGAAATTTCTTTTGTTAGGATCGTAATTTAATTCCGGATTTGATGAAGCTGGTCTGGACGAATTCCGAGAAGGGCGAATTTTTGGGTTTAAATCGAATTTAAATTCGATTTAAATTCCAAAGGTGAGTGTTTAAACCCACTCACAACTACTATAAGCTTTTATGTTTGTTAAACTAATTTTAGAAATGAATAGAAATTTATTTATGAGTATTTGGCATGTTTATTTTATTCATATCTGTTGAATTGCATTTATTTAATTTAACTGTTAATTTAATTAATTTATTTCGTATAAATTTACAGTTAAAATTTATTTGTTTGTATATGAACTGCTAGTTAACAGTTATATAATTTATTACTGAATATAGACTGTAGATTAATAGCTGTTAAATTTAATTTGAATAAAATTGCCAGTAATACCTGTTATGTAGTACCAAAAATAATATTGTTATTGATTGATACTGATTGATGATTGTGATTTGGATGATGGATGGTGTTGATGAATGGATGTTTATTGTATATCATTAAATTGCAAATTATCATGCATATTTCATTTCATTCGGGATTGTGGTTTGAAATGATATACAACCGCAAAATTTTATATCTTTTAAATTGCGGATTGAAATGATAAATATCCGTATCACTTGACCATAGGATAGAAAATTATATACAGGCACCGCGGTATATATATAACTATTTAAAGGTGATTTCTATGGTTTGGATGGAATACGGTTTATAATAATCTTAAATTTTATATTGTATAAATATTATTCTTCCATATATATACATATGAAGTTGAAAATTTTGAAATTAAAAGGTGTATAAATCTCTTTATTAAAAATGGAAAAAATTTAAGAAAATGGAGTTTGATAATTTATATCATATGTTTAAATGTTAAGTTTGGAAATTTTAAGATATGATATTTATAATTGGATTTTTTTCCAAGATAAATTGAAATGAATATTCTAGTATAATTTGAATTGAAAAAAATATATATTTTATTACTAGAAATTGGAGTTCTTATTTATTTATGGATTTTATGTGAATATTCAAGACTAAATAATAGAACATTTAATTTGGTTGAAGGAATAAATTCCAACTTTAGTTTTGAAATATTAATACTCCAAATGGATATATATATATATATATATATATATATATATATATATATATATATATATAAATTGAAGTGGTTTTGGAACTTGAGAGAGATAATACAAATTTTGGTTTAGACTTTAATAAAGAAATGTATTTGTAAAGCCATGAGAACTATTTTCTTTACAAAGTAACATTTAAGTTAAACCTTTTAATTCATATACCGTTGAATATCCAAACCATTCAAGTTTTAGAAGTTATGGTTTTAAATTATGATTTTCAAAATACTATGCTTTGAAAATATTTGATTTTCAGACGATATGAAGTTAAAGCATTTTGATTTTGAAAAAGAATTATATTTGGGATAAGTGATAAAATATGGTTTTGGGTTTTGAAATGATATCGTATTCATGGTTATGAAATGGAATGTTTATTCTGATTTTTAAAGTATAACCTATTTTTAAATGACCGCGGTGTTATAATAACGATGGGTTGGCAAAGAGACCGGGATCGGATATCTGACATACTCTCTGTCGATACCGAAAACCACTTTGACTAACCATGTACGCGGTGGATATTCCAGAATGAAGTAGGTGGTGGTGACGTTTCCTGTAAGGTAAATACGTGGACCCGACTCCCGTGAGTTGGCATAAGTGGCTAAAACAGGAGCGATTCTCAGGCCAATGAGGTCATTCCTCTGATCGGACCCTCCTCTTCGATATTATACTTTGATTTTGGATTGATTCAGTGGCCACTTCTATATTTTGATTTTGGGGAGTTAGTCCGAGGTGGGCGGTAACTGCGGCTACGCATTTCCACCAGCCTGGATAGCAATTGGTATATCTACCCTGGCATTGCCTAGTTGTGCCGTGTCACCTACCATACCGAGCCTTTACTACGAGTTTCTATTTGTGTCGTACCTATGGAGTATCCTCTGGTAGCTTCCCGATCAGGAGGTATTACGGTACTGTATAGACTATTGGCATTATTTGTGTTAAGGGCTATATGGGTAACCCCTTAACGCTATTAAAAAGTAAGTTTATTTTATAAATAGACACTTTTATAATAGCGCAATATACTACATAGTAAATAGTTTAACGGATCCTTAGGAGATGTAAATCCCGAGCATCTCTTGAGTTACTGTACTCATATTTATTTCTGTTAATTTAACTCACATAAGATCTTTTAGTTCTGACTCGAGTGTTTTTGTCTTTTCAAATTCGCTCGGGTCAGTCCGAGCATTTCAGGATCGAAGATTTTAGCTTTGGAGGACGAAGACGAAGAATCCGTATTATATTATTTATAGTATCGCACCACACTCTAAATTTCCGCTGCATTGATTGTATTGGTATGTGTAACTCTGACATTCATTGTATAAGTAAAATAAATATTTTGTAAACAGTTATCATGAACTGTATATTGATTATTATATTTTATCCTTCCGCTGTGAGATTCTATTTTGTTTTATTTCTTCTCTGTTTTTTTTCTTATTTACCCCATAACAATCCGCCCTTGCGTATGCTTTGAATTGGCACGCGTGTCGGTTTAAAGTGTGCGAAAAGGCGGGATGTTACACAAAATGATCATCATTGATCGATAAAAAGTGTGAATTACACTAAGCTAGTAAATAAATGTGTTTAGCTTCATGTCCCATAGCCACTGGCTTAACTTACACATGTACGAACAAATTGTAGATTTCCACTCGAAAATTGTCACAAGAGTTTCAATCGAACAAGTCCAAAAATTAACCTAAGAAGTAAACGCAAGCGTTTCATACCACTTATTTTGCTAAGCCGTTTAATTAGATTTTCTCATACGAACGAGGTAAAGATTTGTATATACTAATAGGTTGGAAAACGGTTTTAACAATCGAGCTTTGTATTAAGATAGAGTTGAAATCATTTTGATGAAAGGGTTTTGATATTTGCTACTAGTATAGAAACCTTTGCATTTTAAAGCGACAAACCATATAAATGATTGTAGAAGCAATCAATTCACCAGAAATTCACATTCGAAGACGTGAATTAAATCCAAAGAAATCAATACAAAATCCATCAAAATGGATATTCCTGAAATCCCAAAATAGAAGTTATCAAAGTCAACAAAGAGGATAACAACAAACCGGATCCTCACGAATCGATAAAAAAATTGGAAATCCACATAAAAGGCAAAATTAGATGAGACAGCAGATTTAGTCGACTGAATCAAGGTGGTCAGTCGACTGATACAATTCTTGAAAACTTTCTATTTCCAGGTTCAGTCGACTAAATCAGAGTGGTCAGTCGACTGAAACATGCCTGGAAACTTTCAGTTTCCAGGCTCAGTCGACTGACCCAGGATGGTCAGTCGACTGAACTGGAATTTCCAGTATTCTCAACCTAGCCCTAATGAAGGGCGAAAACCAAATGGAGGTGATCAAACGAGCAATGACGACTAGGGACTTATGCCACGCAACAATCCAGCCTTATAGGCTCTTCGACACACCCCAAAAACATGTTCAAACATCAAAGCTAGAATTTTTAAAGATTTGACTTCAAAACACCAAAAATTGAAATATTCATAAAACCAATTCAATCCAAAGCAAATGGACAAGGAATAGATGTCATGAATCACTACCTAACAACTGTCAAAGATATAGACATAGATGTGAGTTCAAAAACTCACCTTTTTCTCAAATACACAAGTGAGAAGCTATAAGGCAAGATAAGAACAACCATTCTTCAATTTTAACCCAAAAAGCTTCAATCTAAGCTCATAAGAAATACATTTCCTAAGTTATGGTTTAGGAAATTTCTGAAATTGAAGAGGAATTGAGATGGAGAAGATGAAGAGAATGCTTACCAAAGCTTCTCCTTGATTCCCAGCTTGAAGTTGATAATTCCTAGGAGAAGTAGGGCTTAGGAATTCCTAATTTCTTTTCTCTTCCTCCTTTTTTACTAAAGCTTGAGTATTAGGAAATACTATGAGGGAATGAAGAGGAGTGGAATGGAGTTGGGTTCATATGTTGGGTTAATGGGCTGAAACCCAAACCCATAGCCCTAAATGAAAACATCAAAATTTTAATCAACTCCAAACATATCGATGTTTATACTCAAAAAGGTCGCAAACGTCATTTTGAACTCAATGGAAGTGGTCACGATTCCAAATTCGACTGTTTGAAAAAAGTTGCATTTCGGACTTAAATCCGACTAACGATGTTATATTAAAATATTTAAATGTACAATCGTAAAATATGCGGGTTGTTACAAACTCCCCTCCTTAAAAAAAAATTGCGTCCTCGCAATATTTAAGAATAAAATAAAGAGTAACAACCATAAAAGCATATCAACACAAAAGAAAATTTGAAATAAGAAGTTCGCCTCAAAGAGCACGGGAGAGTAAGTCTGGATGTGTTCGCTCAATGAATTCTCTAGATTCCCAAGAGCAATCCTTAGGATTTGAGGACCATTGAACTTTCGTAAGCGAAACATCTTTATTTCGAAGGCCTTTAACCTCCGATGCAATAATATGAATTAAATGTTGCTCATAAGTCAAATTAGGCGAAAATTCAATTTCTTCAATAACACTAGGCTCAAGAATAGAATCGGAATCCCTAAGACATTTCCATAGTTCAGAGACGTTGAAAATATCATGAATCACCCATAAACTGTCATGGGCCGAACGAGAACGGGGAAGTCCGTCAATAAAGTCCATGGAGACTTGATCCTACTTCCAAATTGGAATGTCCAAAGGTTGCAATAACTCACCAGGTCTTTGATGCTCGGCCTTAACAAGTTGGCAAGTCATGCAATGCTTAACAAAGTTAGCAATATCAAATTTCATTCAATTCCAATAATAAAGTCGCTTCATATCCGCGTACATTTGACTACTACCGGGATGAATGGTAAACTTAGAATGATGAGAATCTTCTAAAATATCTTTACGAAGATTACCAATATTTGGCATGATAAGTCTACCAAATTTTCAAATGCCGCCATGAGCATCAATTTCAAAGTCTTTGAAACCAGCACTATTTCTATCCCGACAACTTTGGCTAAGAAGAACCAATTCGGGATCATGCTTTTGAGCTTTAAGAATGCGGTCTAAAAGTGATGAATGAGCCTCAAGGCTACATAGAACAAGAAATGAACATAAATCGGATTCACGATCTCGAATCTCACAAGTGGATAAAGTCTGCAGATCATTCCATTCAGATATCATCGTACAAACAACTGCTTGTTGCTTATGACTAAGGGCATCGGCAACACGATTTCCCTTTCCAGAAGTATAAAGAATATCAAGATCATAAGATGCAAGGAACTCGAGCCAATGTTGTTGACGAAAATTAAGTTTCTTTTGAGGAAATAAATACTTCAAAGATTTATGATCGGTATAGAGAACAAATTTCTCTCCTAAAAGATAATAACGCCAAATTCTAAGGGCGAAACAATAGCCGCGAGCTCTAAATCATGAGTGGCATATCTAGTCTCGGCAGGCTTTAATTGCCTAGAAGCATAAGCAATAACACGTTCCCTTTGCATGAGAATGTCTCCCAAACCAACACGACTAGCATCAGTATAAACAATAAATTCTTGGTTCCCTTCGGGAATCACAAGAATAGGAGCATCGGAAAGGAGTTCTTTTAGTTTCTGAAATGAAGCTTCACATTTGTCTGACCAATTGTACTTAACTCCCTTCTTCGTCAAACTAGTAAGAGGCACGAAAATTTTAGAAAAGTCTTTTATGAAACGACGGTAGTAACCTGCCAATCCAAGGAAACTTTGGATTTTCGTCACACTCTTCGGTCTCTTCCAATTTTGAATCGCTTCAATCTTTGAAGGATCAATGGAAATTCCGGATTCAGAAATGATGTGTCCAAGAAATTTCACACGAGATTGCCAAAAGTGGCACTTAGAAAATTTGGATTTCAATTGATTGCTCCTAAGAGTTTCCAACACAATTTGAAGATTCTTTGCATGCTCTTCCACGGTTTTAGAATAAACAAGAATATCATCTATAAAGATGAGAACAAATCGATCGAGGAAGTCTTTGAAAACTCGATTCATAAGGTCAACGAAATAAGCTGGAGCATTCATCAAACCAAATGGCATAACAAGCCATTCATAAGATCCATAACGAGTACGGAATGATGTCAAAGGAATGTTATCCTATGCAATACGAAGCTGATGAAAACCGGTTGCCAAGTCTAATTGTGAAAAGACTCTAGCACCGCTAAGTTGGTCGAATAAATCATCAATTCGAGGTAAAGGATACTTATTCTTGATGGTGAGATCATTAAGCTTGTGAAAATCAACGCAAAGCCTAAGTGTACCATCGGATTTCTCCACAAAAATACTGGAGCTCCCCAAGGAGAGGAACTAGAATAAATAAATTGCTTCGCTTCCGATTCGGATAATTGTTTGCGCATCTCTTCATTTTTCTTATTGGACATACGATAAGGAGGACGAGTTATAGGTAGAGCTCTAGGGATTAGATTAATTTTGAACTCAACTTCTCGCTTAGGGGGTAATCCTAAGACGGGCTCAAATATTTCAGAAAATTCACGAATAACGTGAATGAGAGAAATGACCTCTTCTGCATCATCATCATTATCATGAGGGTTTAAAGAATACAAGGACGCTGCCAATTTGGAATTTGAGTCTTTAAGAATAATAGAAATTTGCTTAACAGATTGAGGATGTCGAAGATGAATACTCCTCTCAGGACATTGGATGTGGGCTTCATAACGGTTAAGCCAATCCATTCCCAAAATCATTCCAAAGCCTAAATAACGCATGACATGCAAATCAGAACGGAAGAAAAAATCACATAAAATAATCTCGACATCTTTATAAAGCAAACTGAGTGTTGCGGATCCACCAATCGGATTCGCAATTCTCAAAGAAGTCATCAAAGCCATAACACTTAAAGAAAAAAGTATCAACAAGTTCTTTTGATATAAAAGAATGAGATTCACCCATATCAAAAAGAACTCGAATAGGATGATCACGAAACATAATAATGCCATCAAGGATAGAATGAGAAATACCTTGACCACGAGAAGTGTTACTAGGGGCTTGCTTAACATTTAGCTTTCCCTCGTTCTTGCTTTGAAGTTTGGGACAGGAAGATAAAAGATGACCCGAACTTTTGCAATAACGACAAAAGATAGGTTTCGGACATCTATTAGCGAAATGGTCCTTAGAACCACAATTGTAGCATTCCCCATGACTAGAGGTAGTAATCTTTGCTATTGGAGTTGCTTGCTTCCCTTTCTTGTTGGGATAAGGACCTTTGAACTTAATAGGCCCCTTACAATTTTTGTTGAAGTTCGGTTTGACACCCACAACTTCAACATCATCTTCTTTATCGGCATTTTCAAGTCGAAGAACGATATCAACAAGTTGGTCGAAAGAAACTTCCAATTTCAAAAGTAAAGGCTTTTTGAGATTCTTATTCAAGCCATAGCAAACCTCTGATTTTTCTTCAATGGGGTATTAATGTACTCGACCCCATATTTAGAGAGGGATTCGAAAGATGCGACGTAATCCATCAGAAGATTCACCTTGAACAAGGTCAAAAAAGTGCTGAGCTAAAGTTACCTTTTCAGCTTCCGGCATAAACTTCAATTCAAATATTTCCTGGAATTGCTCCCAAGTAAGATTCGCTTCAATAATTTCAGAAATCAGAAGTCATACCAATCTAATGCTCTTTCTTGGAGCATACTAGAAGCCACTTGGACACGATGCAAATCAATAAGATTCGTGCGAGAAAAGATGCGATCGCATGTTTTAAGCCAAGCTCGGACTTCTATAACGCTTTCGGAACCCTTGAATGGCTTTCCACCTAAATTGGTATAATCACTGCACAAGCGTGCAAACCCAGATTTAGGGTGAGTAGGCTTTGGAATAGGTCCGACAGCTTGAGCATTCTTTACAAGATCTAGAAGCTGTTGGGCAGACATAAATACTCCATCCGGAGGAGTAGCAGTGGATTGACCGGTGCTGGGATGGCCTGGTGTAACCATTTCTTTTCTTTAAGAAAGACAGAAAGAAGAAAAAAAATGTTATTCATAAAATGAATATCAAACAATCATGATTGATAAAGCAAGCATCATAAAATGAAATAGGATAGAACGGGTCCTAAGACTCGGATAAATCCTAAGGCATGATTCCTAAGGACTTAGGACAATGATCCTTGCTAGATTATCCTACATTGTTCCAAAGTTTGGATTTGATACCAAGCTGTGACACTTCACCTCTATACTCATGCTAGCCAAGGACACTACAAGGTAATGCATTCAACTAGCACGAAGAATAAGGCTATTGAGGAGCGACCATCCATATAATTTCTTTGTGCGAGTACTGATATGTCAGATAGTATAACTTTCATTTCAAGAGGAAATTCGACATATCAAATACAAACTCAAAGCAACTACATGTTGGCTATGTGGTCTTCGAAAACAAATATAGAAATAAGAATAACACAAATCAGTCACGGATATTCATATCACTAAGGCGGAAACAAATATGAATATATCACATAAAAGTATACATCAAAGTAGTGGTCATACAAGATCCACTACATCGTAAAAGAATAGGTACAAGTGCTTCACAAAAGAATATGTATACATCAAGGAGTCTCCATCTCAAATGTATAATGACAAAACTACTAAACTAAGTAGTTAGACAAAAGTCAGATGATGGTCCCAGATAAGGAGTCAAGAAGAAGCATCTGTAACATCTCGGTCTGACCCGAGTATTATTTAATAAGAAAATGATAAATGGATCAGTCTAGCTATATATATCAGATAAAAAAGAGTTATAATAAGAGATATGACAAAAACTGTAGCGACCCGCAAATCCGTACCCCTTAAGTCAACACTATTCTACAACAATCAACTCAAGTTGCACAGAAATACGAACCATTGGGTTAAAGAAGAAGAGGCAGAAGAAGAGAAAGCAGAAAAACAACATCAGAATCTAACCATCGCAGCGGAATAAAATATAATAGATAATAAATGATCTTACACAAAACAAATATATCTGTTTTATACATACATCATCATCAGAGTACATCATTAGAGTTCAACAACATCAATAATATACAACTGGATACACAGCTACTCAACACAGCGGAATATAAATATATAGAACAATTACGAAAGTACGTATCATCATCCAGCTCATCTCCTGGGCTTCACAACATCATATCCCGTATCCTATAATACTCGGTCTGACCCGAGCATTACAGTTAAATAACACCCGAGTCAGTTTGGATATACTAGCGTGAGAAAATCACACTCAAATTGATTATTGAAGTTCAGAAAATTCTTTGAAAACAAAAGCATCTCGTAAGACCACGTCACAAATAAACATGTCGGGTTTTACCTTACGATAGCTAAAATAATTTTTATAGAAATCCTCTGATATTATAATAGGGTCTATATACAAATACTTATTTAAATATCCGAAATTGTTACATGATTAAATTCCAGCTACTAGCCACAGAGTGGGTAATACAAACAAAACTCGTACAAGGCTCGTAGGCAGAATGGATTTCCAACTAATAACTAGGCACTGGGGTACCACCTGTCACAGTACGTGGCCTAGATCACAGTACCGAGGAGTACGCCCGCTACCCTGCAACACAAGACCGGGACTACCCCGTACTGGATAATCTCGAGTGAGATCACCCCGCGGTTGGGATCAGCAACCGCACCACTAAGCCGAAATAAAAGGGACATCTAGACAGGGATGACCTCACCCTGAATGGGTGCTACCCACCTAGCCTTGCTGAATAACCCCTGATTTTCACTCGTTCCCGGTTAATGAGGCTTGAGGCTAAGCATTGCCTTTTTAGACCGTTTCACTTAGAATGCCCATCGTCCATCTGACGATGTTTCCGAAAGCATTCATCGATACAAGTCCGTCCCGGGTTCGAACGGAACCGAAGGCACTATTCCTACTACATTCATTTTGGGAATATCCTCTGGATTAGTAGCGACTAGCCCTTGCACTTCACTGCTCCATCTTCGACTCCAAACTCGTTTTCCCACGAAAACGTACAAACGGGATCGAAGTGGTTTTTGAGAAATAAATCCCGATCCCGGTCTCTTCGAAACGATCAGCGCATTTGGCCAATATTGATAGTCGGTTACTTAACTATCAATTAACATTCACAACAATCATCAAACAATAAATAATTTCCCAATTATTTATTAATCCCAAAAATCTCTTCACAAGATATATTTCCACTTTTCAAACCCATTTGAAAACAGTTTCAAATGTCTTCTTTTCTCAGAATAAATTTCCCAAATAGTTTCTATTTCCACTAAAATCACCAAGCACAAAACTTTAGATTTTTAAAATAATTTTAAACACTTTACTTTGAAATATACTTTAAAACATTTATTTTTTTAAAAAAAAAACTACTTTAATAATTTACTAAAAATACATACTATATGATATTTGAAAAAGGTTACTTTATAAAATATAAAACTATGTTTTCACTTTTAAAAACAAAATCCTAAGTCACTTTTTAAATAATTACTATGATAATAGTTTTTTTAAAATATTTATTTTAAAATTTAGATAGTTAGAAATAATAAATTCCTAAAACATGCTTTTTCAAAAACAACATTAAAACTTTTATCTTATACTTAAAAATTTACTTTGAACGTACTTGGCTATCCAGAGAAATATACTTCTCTTCACATTCTTCTTTAAATTTCTAATTCAAACACTTGAATCAATTTCCAAATTAAATTCCAATTTACTCCCTTTTATTCCAAAATTCACTAATTTTCGATTTTATTTCTTAGTTATGATTTAAAATATTTTTAACTGAAAATATCAATTTAGATTTCTCAAATACTTCTTAATCCTTTTAAATAAATTTATACTTTAAACGTTAAATTTTAAATAATTCTTATTCCTTTAAGATAATATCACTTAATTTTACAATTCATTAAATTTCTGTTTATTCAAAATCTTTTCATACTCGAAGTTATTTATTAGTATTTTAATACCACTTCCATTTCTTTCAATTCATTCTTAATTTATTCACATTTTCTATAGTTATTTCGCTTACAAATTTACTTCTTTATTTTCTTTCCAAAATCCAATTTTTTTGTTAGCTCGTTATACCCAAATATATTCAATCAAACCAAAGCATTTAATATTCCAACATAATTCATCATAGAATATCAACAATCACAACAGAGAATATTAAATAATTTAAATAATTGTTGAGGAATCCAGTTGGATCCCTCCAACCTGTTTTCCCTACATCCACAGATATAAGCACAACATAAATACCAATTCCACTTTGAGGTGGAATATCGCGGTACATGGGATTAAATATAACAACACCCGCTATTATGCGGCACATAGGGTCTCATCCGCTATATAATGCGGGAAATCAATCATTCCAAGATGTATTATATACTATAATATAACATATCAATCAATTCAACCATTCAAACAATTATTTAAATTTAATCATTTAAATTTAAATTCAGCTGAGTGAGATTAACTCACCAACCCATTTCCAAACCAGCTTGTTTCGTCATAATTCTTCACAATTAACCTTGTATAAACATTTTACATTTTATTAATATTTGAATTAACCACACAATTGATTCCCATTTAACAAATTTAATTAACTAATGATTTATTTTAAAAAGTTTTCCTTTTATAATTTCTATGAAGCTAAATAATTAAATAAGCTAATTACATAAGTAAATCACTTTAATACATAAATTAAAATGAAACTGTAATTAAGATGTGCGCGTGTATACTCTTCTCTAAGTATCTTTACATTTGCACATTGATTTAAAACTAAAATGTAAACATAAGTATTTCCTTCTTTTTTTCTTCTCTCCTTTTTTTTCTACTGTAATAAACCTTCTCTGTTTTACTATATAAATTTTTTTAATCCTACAGTAAAAATGTATACATATTCATTACTGAAATAAACTAAGATAAAATAAAATAGATTAAAATACCTATGGCCTGCCACCAATGCGACTGCCTCCTTCACTGCCGAACCCAAATCCTACATGCGGCCCCCTACTGATCGCTCCCAGCCCTACCACTGTGCGCGCTTCACCAAGAAACGCACCTCCTTCTCACGAACAACCTCCAACTTCAACATCGAGGACCCCGAGATGCACAAACTCGATCGCCACCTTGATCGGCAAAGTCGCATGCGGCCCCATCTCATGCGACCAAGTCGCGAATCCAGAACCACCAAACCCTAGTTGCGCCTTCCACTTTCGTTGAAGAGACGTTGCCCAAAATTGACGACTTCGAGCTCACCACGATCCAGGCGTCGCTCTTTGCACGCGAGTCTTCAACAACACCGCCGAGTTCCACCTTCCAGCCGCGAGCTCCTATCGGCCACGCGAAATCACGAGTGTCTTATTATTATTTTTTCAAATTGGTTTTGATCTGTAGGCAAGAAGGTAGGGCAGCAGATTTGAAAAGCTCAGCTACCATTTTTTCGATCTGTGAGTTTCAATTCCTTTATTTTTTTCGAACTGATTTGAGTTAGGAAAAAGAATGAGGGAGCCTTCTTAAATTTCGAACAGACAAACTGGAAAAGGAAAAGGACGTGAATTTGAAAGGTGAGGAGTGTGATGGGTTGCGTGAAGTTATTAAAAGTGGGAGCACGGATATGAAAGGAAGTCGGCGTGCTGTCTTGGCTGCTACAGTGCTTTTGAGGTGAAAGAAAAACGACGCTGTGAAATTATTTCAACTGGTTGACCAGAATATAAATATATATTACTTTAAATTCAAATTTGAATACAAATATCTCGACTTACGTAGCCCAAAATCACGAACTCCGATCGAGGCGTGCTGCTAGGCGTTTATAATGTTATATCCCTATTCTGAACGCAATGGAAAAGGTTTTGAGCCCTAATTCGATCGTATGGAGAAGATAGCTTTTTGGACCTAGTAATTATATTGAATTCGATATAAATTTCAGTGCGTTTACTTATCGTACGCTCACACAACAACTCCGATCAATACGAAATTTGAAATCCGATAATAATTCAATATTACGGATGGAACTGGTTTCGTCGAATTCCGAGACTGTGTCTCGGAAGGCTATTTTTAAATTCAATTTAAAACGATAAAATTTCAAAACTGAATAAATCACTGTTAAATTCAATTTTAAAACTTCTATTATCCTCAGTATTATCGAAATAAAATTTACAAACCATCAATTTATTTTTAAGAGGCTTAAAACTCCAGATTCAACATTTTACCCAACTTCAAATCTAACAAATAAATAGTGATATTTGAATTTAAGTTAAAAATTAAACTTTTAAATATTTAAAATCAATTAAATATTCCGTTTTCAAATGCTCAAAAATTCCGGGTCGTCACATTCCTCCCCCTTAAAAGAATTTCATCATCGAAATTACTAGTTAGGAAGAATGGTCCAATACCCGTTTACTTTTCTCAAAACCAACAATTTAACATTCTACCAACTATCTTTTTATAGAAGACCCCTTATCACTCTTACTAACTTTCCAAACCCTCCCATAGTTTCAAACTATACTATTTGTTTAACCATTCAAGTTTCAATTTAAAACCAAAATTTGAATTATTGAAATTTTCTCAAAAATTTACTAACTCCCTAAATTTGCGAAATTTTTTGCCAGCGTCTCCTTTGCGCGGCTAGCTCGGTACAACTGCAAAAGGCCTCTACGGGCTTCCAAATTTCAAAAGAAAACAAAAACCAAGTGGCTCGATCAAAAACCCAATCAGATTTCATACCGAAATTTAAATACATACCATTTTGTCGAGCAATTCAAATTTACCTTCTGAAATCAAAATCCATTTTCTTTTCTTTTCTTTTCCTTCATAATACCTGTATATTCCACTTAGCAATAATATCCAATCACAACATTCCAAAAACATTTTATCGACTTTCTTACGAAATGTCAATATTTATTCCTTCAAATATTAACTTAGCATATATTTGTAACATCAATTTCAAATCAAGAATTCACCATTCCTTACTTAAGTTTAGTATAAACATTTTATATGTTTCTTTATTCATTTTCACTTCACTACTTTAATCAATATCTACTTCTATTCAAATTGATTCTTTCATTTCCATATGAATTCAATTTATCTTCAACTCTGTATATTAAATTTTATCTTCCATTTAACTGATTCATATCATTATTTTAAATTAGTTTCATTCACTACTATATTTTAATTTTCAATTTTGAAATCGTTTTGTCGGTAACTAAAAATTTTTCAAAAAATTTTCAAAAAATTTTCTAACTCCCAAAATTTCTGAAAATTTTTGGCAGAGTCTCCTTTGTACGGAGGAGCTTTGGAAATTTGACAAAAGATATAAATATATATACATCAACCCACACGGTCGGAAAAACCAAAAAAGTTCATATTTCCTATTTTTATTGCGTAGGCGTATCTTATTTAGCATTTTAAGCAAGCGGCTTATATTTTTAGCATTTTGCGCGATCAAATCCAGCCCAAACGAATTCCCATACCTGTACTTACTCAATTTAAATATGTAAGTACTAAATATATGCAATTTAATAACATTTCACTTATATGCAAATAGCTAACACATAGATTTCATAAGTAATGCATGTGATATACATTCATAAGTACATATGCAATGTTTCGTGGCTGGTTTTAAATTGTTTGCATCCAAATTACATACCATTCCATTCAATTAATTTTAAATGAAACAAACTCATATTCATTCCAATTGATGTCAAAATCAATTTATTAAATTGCTATTGATTCATATAATTTTGTTTACTTTCGTTTACGTCGAATGACCAATTTACTAATGCAATTCGACAATATTAATGTGAATAAGTAACTACTTAAACTTTATAACCACTTAAATTGATTCCAACTCAATTTACACTTAATCCCATCCCATTTTTAATTTATTCACAAACTTTCATTGCATTTCTTTCATATGCAAAAAGTTCGATTCCAAACCATTTTATTACACACGTCATCATCCCATGCTTCTATTAACTTTACACTTAAGTTAATTTACTTCAATTCACTACCATTTCATAACTTAAGTTCATTCCCATTTTTTTTAATTTATTCATACTCGAATTGGATTTATTTTCATCTCAAATCATTTTTATTTTGATCCAATTCCATACAACTCAAGCTTTATTTCTAAAATCTATTACCTATTCATAATCTTTGATTTGATTTCCTTGAGTTCAATCTTATTTTATATCCCAAGTTTGGATTTTTATCTCAGAATACAATATTTTTATTCCGGCTTATTTATTCCCTTTTAAAATTTTATAAGCTACTCACTTTTAATATTCATACTTCATCATCTATTTACAGTCAACCACATCCACATCTTAACTTTAACTAGGGATTATATATTTTTTTCAATGCTTTTAAATTCTTTTATAAGCTTCTAAAGTTTATTTATTCTAATTCAATATTTACTTAGTTTACATTTATTCAGGTAAGAATCTAATTCCATTTAATAACACCCATAACTCAATTGAATTCTACTCCAATTCAATTCTATTTAACTTAATCCCAGTTAAATCTTGTTACATACCATTCCTTTGAATTTTTGTTAAGCAAGGACTTAATTCCATTTAATATCATTCATGATACAACTGAATTTTGATTCAATTCAATCCAAATTTTAACTAAATTTTATTTCTCAATATATGAGTTCAAAACTTATTTATTTATTTTAAAGCTTATATTGCTCATTGCTCATTTGAGTCATTTCATCTTATAACCGCAATTTCAGATTATATATATAACACCTACTAGCTTAAGGTACAAATTTTCATTTCACAATTGTAATCATTTTACCTTTCAACTTCATATCAAATTTAATTCAATTTCAATTTCAATTTTATTTAACTTATCTCAATTTAAATTCGAATATATTTTCTTCACTTTCATTCACTTAAGTTAAATTTTAATTGTCGGATTAAAATTTTCAATTTCTTCTTATTAATATCAACTTTTATAAGTTCAATAGTTGATCCATTTATTCATTCACAAATTCATTTTCAACCAATAAATTTTGTTTCCAAACATTAATTATTTTTAGTCCATTTGAACTTATTCTGCGCCTGATTTTACACATTTAAATTAAGCATCATCCAATATTGAATTTCATTTCATTTGCAACCCATATAAATCCTTGAATTATTTACAAATTTTAAATCTCAAAACTTTGTTTTATTTAGTCCAACCTGACTAATTTTTTTTTTCAAACTTAAGTTCAACATTAAGTTTTGAAAACATATATATCTAACCAAACTATTCCTTTTCATTTTCAAAATCAACCAAATTTCTCCAACAAACTTTAATCCAAAACATCCTGGCAGTAATCCCTCTTTTGGAAACTCAAAAATGAACACCGATGATGTCGCGATCATCATCGGAATTATTTTCCAGCGACCGTAAAGAGTTCAATGCTTTTATCTCTATTAAAACCCTTCAAATATTTTAATTTCCAAATCTCTCTAGATTTCAAATTCGATTCAAAAATATTTCTCACCTATATATTATTATTTTTCCCAACCTTTCGGAATCATTTTCAAATTCAAAGGAATCTAAATTTCCAAATTCCAAATCCCAAATCCTTTAAACTTATATTCAAACATTACTTTGGAACTTTATCTTATTTTAATTACCAATCACACTATAATTCACATTTATAGTAAAATTTACAAATTTCATTTATTTATGAATTTGTTTCTTAGTTTTTAACTATGATTTCAATATCTTATTCAATTACGAATCACATTTACAAATTCTATTTATTTATTAATTTATTCCTTAATCTCTTGTTATTATTTTCAATTTCTTATTCAATTCTCACAAAATAATGATAATAATTTACTATTATCACTTTCTAATAACCAAACACCCATATACAACTATAAAAATTCACGAAAAATCATTTCCTTTATATACAAAATAATTTTGATTAAAATTATTCCATTTACCCTATTTAAAACAATACTGTGTCGGTTTATCTTGTTCAAGAGTTTAGAAATCCCTATCGATGACGTGGCGCCCCATATATCGACTAGAATCCATAAACACTCAACCGATAAATCAACGCAATATAAAAACAATTTTATATTCACTAACAAATACGCACTCATATCTATTAATACTCTCAAACTTATTCTACAGTACTACGGACTCTATTCTATAAGTAATTCCCACCAGAGCCAAGGTTATTACCAACCTGGCTCTGATACCAAGTGTAACGACCCGCAAATCCATACCCCTTGAGTCAACACTATTCTACAACAATCAACTCAAGTTGCACAGAAAGATGAACCACTGGGTTAAAGAAGAAGAGGCAGAAAAAGAGAAAGCAGAAAAACAACATCAGAATCTAACCATCGCAACGGAATAAAATATAATAAATAATAAATGATCTTTACACAAAACAAATATATATCTGTTTTATACATACATCATCATCAGAGTACGTCATCAGAGTTAAACAACATCAATAACATACAACTGGATACATAGCTACTCAACACAGCGGAATATAAATATATAGAAAAAGTACGAAAGTACGTATCATCATCCAGCTCGTCTCCTGGGCTTCACAGCATCATATCCCGTATCCTATAATACTCGGTCTGACCTGAGCATTATAGTTAAATAACACCCGAGTCAGTTTGGATATACCAGCGTGAGAAAATCACACTCAAATTGATTATTAAAGTTCCAAAATCCTTTGAAAACAAAAGCATCTCGTAAGACCACGCCACAAATAAACATGTCGGGTTTTTACCTTACGATAGCTAAAACAATTTTTATAGAAATCCTCTGATATTATAATAGGGTGCATATACAAATACTTATTAAAATAGCCGAAATTGTTACATGATTAAATTCCAGCTACTAGCCACAGAGTGGGTAATACAAACAAAACTCGTACAAGGCTCGTAGGGAGAATGGATTTCCAACTAATGACAAGGCACTGGGGTACCACCTGTCACAGTACGTGGCCTAGATCACAGTACCGAGGAGTACGCCTGCTCTGCAACACAAGACCGGGACTACACCGTACTGGCTAATCTCGAGTGAGATCACCCCGCGGTTGGGATCAGCAACCGCACCACTAAGCCGAAATAAAAGGGACATCTAGACAGGGATGACCTCACCCTGAATGGGTGCTACCCACCTAGCCTTGCTGCATAACCCTTGATTTTTAGTCGTTCTCGGTTGATGAGGCTTGAGGCTAAGCGTTACCTTTTAAGACCGTTTCACTTAGAATGCCCATCGTCCACCTGACCATGTTCCCGAAAGCATTCATCCATACAAGTCCGTCCCGGGTTCGAACGGAACCGAAGGCACTATTCCTACTACATCCATTTTAGAAATATCCTCAGGATTATTAGCGACTAGCCCTTGCACTTCACTGCTCCATCTTCGACTCCAAACTCGTTTTCCCACGAAAACGTACAAAGTAGATCGAAGTGGTTTTCGAGAAATAAATTCCGATCCCGGTCTCTTCGAAACGATCAGCGCATTTGGCCAATATTGATAGTCGGTTACTCAACTATCAATTAACATTCACAAAAATCATCAAATAATAAATAATTCACCAATTATTTATTAATCCCAAAAACCTCTTCACAAGATATATTTCCACTTTTCAAACCCATTTGGAAACAGTTTCAAATGTCTTCCTTTCTCATAATAAATTTCCCAAATAGTTTCTATTTCCACTGAAATCACCAAGCACAAAACTTTAGATTTGAAAATAATTTAAAACACTTTACTTTGAAACATACTTTAAAACATTTATTTTTAAAAAAAAACTACTTCAGTAATTTCCTAAAAATACATACTATATGATATTTGAAAAAGGTTACTTTATAAAATATAAAACTAGGTTTTCACTTTTAAAAACAAAATCCTAAGTCACTTTTTAAATAATTACTACGATAATAGTTTTTTTTTAAATATTTATTTTAAAATTTAGATAGTTAGAAATAATAAATTCCTAAAACATGCTTTTTCAAAAACAACATTAAAACTTTTATCTTATATTTAAAAATTTACTTTGAACGTACTTGGCTATCTAGAGAAATATACTTCTCTTCACATTCTTCTTTAAGTTTCCAATTTCAAACACTTGAATCAATTTCCAAATTGATTTCCAATTTACTCCCTTTTATTCCAAAATCCATTAATTTCCGATTTTATTTCTTAATTATGATTTAAAATATTTTTAACTAAAAATATCAATTTAGATTTCTCAAATACTTCTTAATCCTTTTAAATAAATTTAAACTTTAAATTTTAAAATAATTCTTATTCCTTTAAAATAATATCACTTAATTTTACAATTCATTAAATTTCTGTTTATTCAAAATCTTTTCATACTCGAAGTTATTTATTAGTATTTTAATACCACTTCCATTTCTTTCAATTCATTCTGAATTTATTCACATTTTCTATAATTATTTCGCTTGCAAATTTACTTCTTTATTTTCTTTCCAATATCCAATTTATATTTTTTTTGTAGCTCATTATATCCAAATATATTCAATCAAACCAAAGCATTTAATATTCCAACATAATTTATCATAGAATATCAACGATCACAACAGAGAATATTAAATAATTTAAACAAATGTTGCGGAATCCAGTTGGATCCCTCCAACCTGTTAATCCTGCATCCACAGTTATTAGCATAACATAAATACCAATTCCATTTTGAGGTGGAATATCACGGTATATGGGATTAAATATAAAAACACCCGCTATTATGCGACACATAGGTTCTCATCTGCTATATAATGCGGGAAATCAATCATTTCAAGATGTATTATATAATATAATATAGCATATCAATCAATTCAACCATTCAAACAATTATTTAAATTTAATAATTTAAATTTAAATTTAAATTCAGCTGAGTGAGATTAACTCATCTTATTCTGTTTGCAACCCATTTCCAAACCAGCTTGTTTCGTCTCAATTCTTCATAATTAACCTTGTATAAACATTTTACATTTTATTAATATTTGAATTAACCACACAATTGATTCCCATTTAACAAATTTATTTAACTAATGATTTGTTTTAACTAGTTTTCCTTTTATAATTTCTATGAAGCTAAATAATTAAATAAGCTAATTACATAAGTAAATCACTTTAATACATAAATTAAAATGAAACTGTAATTAAGATGTGCACGTGTATACTCTTCTCTAAGTATCTTTACATTTACACATTGATTTAAAACTAAAATTTAAACATATGTATTTCCTTCTTCTTTTTCTTCTCACCTTTTTTTTCTACTGTAATAAACCTTCTCTTTTTTACTATACAAAAAATTTTAATCCTACAGTAAAAATGTATACATATTCATTACTGAAATAAACTAAGATAAAACAAAATAGATTAAAATACCTATGGCCTGCCACCAATGTGACTGCCTCCTTCACTGCCGAACCCAAATCCTACATGCGGCCCCCTACTGATCGCTTCCAGCCCTACCACTGTGCGCGCTTCACCAAGCAACGCACCTCCTTCTCACGAACAACCTCCATCTTCAACATCGAGGACCCCGAGATGCACGAACTCGATCGCCACCTCGATCGGCAAAGTCGCATGCGGCCCCATCTCACGCCACCAAGTCGCGAATCCAGAACCACCAAACCCTAGTTGCGCCTTCCATACTCGTCGACGAGACGTTGCCAAAAATTGACGAGTTCGAGCTCACCATGATCCAGGTGTCGCTCTTTGCATGCGAGCCTTCAACGACACCGCCGAGTGTCCACCTTCCAGCCGCGAGCTCCTATCGGCCACGCGAAATCACGAGTGTCTTATTATTATTATTTTCAAATTGGTTTTGATCTGTAGACAAGAAGGTAGGGCAGTAGATTTGAAAAGCTCAGCTACCATTTTTTCGATCTGTGAATTTCAATTCCTTTATTTTTTTGAACTGATTTGAGTTAGGAAAAAGAATGAGGGAGCCTTCTTAAATTTCGAACAGACAAACTGGAAAAGGAAAAGGACGTGAATTTGAAAGGTGAGGAGTGTGATGGGTTGCGTGATGTTATTAAAAAAGGGAACACAGATATGAAAGGAAGTCGGCATGCTGTCTTGGCTGCTACAGTGCTTTTGAGGTGAAAGAAAAACGACGATGTGAAATTATTTCAACTGGTTGACCAGAATATAAATATATATTACTTTAAATTCAAATTTGAATACAAATGTATCGACGTACGTAGCCTAAAATCACGAACTCCTATCGAGGCGTGCCGCTAGGCGTTTATAATGTTATATCCCTATTTTGAACGCAATGGAAAAGGTTTCGAGCCCTAATTCGATCGTATGGAGAAGATAGCTTTTTGGACCTAGTTATTATATTGAATTCGATATAAATTTCAGCGCGTTTACTTATCGTACGCTCACACAACAACTTCGATCAATACGAAATTTGAAATCCGATAATAATTCAATATTACGGATCCAATGGAACTGGTTTCGTCGAATTCCGATGCTATGTCTCGGAAGGCTATTTTTAAATTCAATTTAAAACGATAAAAATTCAAAACTGAACAAATTACTGTTAAATTCAATTTTAAAACTTCTATCATCCTCAGTATTATCAATATAAAATTTACAAGCCATCAATTTATTTTTAAGAGGCTTAAAACTCTAGATTCAACATTTTACCCAACTTCAAATTTAACAAATAGATAGTGATATTTGAATTCAAGTTAAAAATTAAACTTTTAAATATTTAAAATTAATTAAATATTCCGTTTTCAAATGCTCAAAAATTCTGGGTCGTCACAAAAATGTATGATAACAATAATGCCATACAATGAAAAGTATACATTTAACAACAATAAAAATCATACCATATCTCAAGAATCTCAGAGATAAAAAAGAATGTCATATTCTTTATTTTATTCACCAAACCAGAAATATTGACACATATATCAATGCCAATCAAAAAATTGGTGAAACACAAATTCTAGAAATCATCAATTAGAAATCTAGAAATCACAAAGGGGAGGCCTATCACAAACGGGAGCATGAATACTCACCAACACGTGCATCATAAACAGCTCGCTAACCCATGGTTGCTAGCCATAGAGCCGGTGCAATGACCTAGTACAATAACGGTACGCCCGAGGAACCTTAAACTCAAATAGTTTGAAACAATGACGTAGTACAACGGTACGCCCGATGAACCTGATAAGCCGGTACAACGACGTAGTACAACGGTACGTCCAATTATCCAAGTTCCATAAAAGTACATGGTTCGTAGCCTACAAAAATGAGTCGAAACTCCAAAGAACCAATAGGTCGTTAGCCTATAAAAGAAATGAGACGAAACTCAATAAAACGAGGCACAGTCCTCCACGTGGACAAAGAGACATAGCATATCGCTGGTCTAAATCACAAAATGATCGTCATTGATCGATAAAAAGTGTGAATTACACTAACCTAGTAAAAAAATGAGTTTAGCTTCATGTCCTATAATCACTGGCTTAACTTAAATATCTACGAACAAATTGTAGATTTTCACTCGAAATTGTCATAAGAGTTTCAATCGAACAAGTCCAAAAATTAACCGACGAAGTGAAAGCAAGCGTTTCATACCACTTGTTTTGCTAAGCCGTTTAATTAGATTTTCTCATACTAACGAGGTAAAGGTTTGTATATACTAATAGGTTGGAAAACGGTTTTAATAAACGAGCTTTGTATTAAGATAGTGTTGAAATCATTTTGATGAAAGGGTTTTGATATTTGTTACTAGTATAGAAACCTTTGCATTTTAAAGTGACAAACCATAGAAATGATTATAGAAGCAATCAATTCATCAGAAATTCACATTCGAAGACATGAATTAAATTCAAAGAAATCAATAGAAAATCCATCAAAATGGATATTCTCGAAATTCTGAAGTAGAAGTTATCAAAGTTAACAAAGGTGATAACAATAAATCGGATCCTCATGAATCGATAAAAAAATTGAAAATCCACACAAAAGGCAAAATTGGATGAGACAGCAGATTCGGTTGACTGAACCAGGGTGGTCAGTCGACCGACACAATTCCTGGAAACTTTCTGTTTCCAGGTTCAGTCGACTGAACCAGAGTGGTCAGTCGACTGAAACATGCCTGGAAACTTTTGGTATCCGGTCTCAGTCGACTGACCAAGGGTAGTCAGTCGACAGAACCGGAATTTCCAGTATTCTCAGCCTAGCCCAGATGAAGGGCGAAAACCAAACGGAGGTGATCGAGCGAGCAATGACGACTAGGGATTTATGCCACGTGACGACCTAGCCTTATAGGCTCTTCGACACACCCCAAAAACATGTTCAAACATCAAAGTTAGGATTTTTAAAGATTTGACTTCAAAACACCAAAAATTGGAATATTCATAAAACCAATTCAATTCAAAGAAAATGGACAAGGAATAGATGTTAGGAATCACTACCTACCAACTATCAAAGATATAGACATAGATGTGAGTTCAAAAACTCACTTTTTTCTCAAAAACACAAGTGAGAAGCTTTAAGGCAAGACAAGAACAACCACTCTTCAATTTTAACCCAAGAATCTTCAATCTAAGCTCATAAGAAAGTCATTTCCTAAGTTAGGGTTTAGGAAATTTCTGAAATTGAAGAGGAATTGAGATGGAGAAGATGAAGAGAATACTTACCAAAGCTTCTCCTTGATTCCTAGCTTGAAGTTGATAATTCCTAGGAGAAGTAGGGCTTAGGAATTCCTAATTTCTTTTCTCTTCCTCCATTTTTACTAAAGCTTGAGTATTAGGAAATATTATGAAGGAATGAAGACGAGTGGAATGGAGTTGGGTTCATATGTTGGGTTAATGGGCTGAAACCCATACCCATAGCTCTAAATGAAAAGATCAAAATTTTAATCAACTCCAAACATATCGGTGTTTATACTCAAAAAGGTCATAAACGCCATTTTGAACTCAATGAAAGTGGTCTCGAGTCCAAATTCGAATGTTTGAAAAAAGCTGCATTTCGGAGTTAAATCCAACTAACGATGCTATATTTAAATATACAATCGTAAAATATGCGGGTTGATACAGACTCTCCTCCTTAAAAAAAATTGCGTCCTCGCAATATTTAAGAAGAAAAATATAGAGTAAAACCATAAAAGCATATCAACACAAAAGAAAATTCGAAATAAGAAGTTCACTTCAAAGAGCATGGGAGAGTAAGTCCGGATGTGTTCGCTTGATGAATTCTCTAGATTCCCAAGAGCAATCCTTAGGATTTGAGGACCATTGAACTTTAAACGGAACATCTTTATTTCGAAGGTGTTTAACCTTCGATGCAATAATATGAATTGGATGTTGCTCATAAGTCAAATTAGGCGAAACTTTAATTTCTTCAATGACACTGGGCTCAAGAATAGAATCGGAATCCCTAAGACATTTTCATAATTAAGAGACGTTGAAAACGTCATGAATAGCAGAAAATTGAGCCAGTAATAATTAGGCGATAAGCCACGGTTCAGTGATGGGAAATGGACCAATATATCGAGGTGCTAATTTTTCTGATCGACTGAAACGCACAACACCCATCATAGGTGAAACACGAATAAATACCAAATCTCCCACAGAAAATTCTAATTTCGTTCTTCGATTATCGGCATAGGATTTTTGTCTACTTTGAGCTTCTTTCATCCTATGACGAATAAGGTCAATCTTTTTTGTGGAGTCACGAATAAAATCTGGACCTAAAACCGGCTTCTCACCGGCTTCAAGCCAACCGGAAGGAGATCGGCATGGCCTTCCGTAGAGTGCCTCAAAAGGTGCCATACCAATACTAGATTGGAAGCTATCATTATAGGAAAACTCATCAAGAGAAATATAATCTTTCCAACTTCCACCAAAATCAAGAACACATGCACGAAGAAGATCTTCAAGAGTTTGATTCACACACTCGGTTTGTCCATCGGACAGAAGAGGATAAGCGGTGCTAAAATTAAGCTTCGTTCCCAAATCTTTTTGAAGACTCTTCCAAAATCCACTAGCAAACAGTGGACACGATCGCTAACAATAGAAGTAGAAACCCCATGCAATTTAACAATTTCTCTAATATAGAGTTTGGCCAAGAGAGGGACGGTCCGATTAGACCGAACAGGAATAAAATGGACGGATTTTGTAAGTCTATCCACAACCACCCATAAATTGTCATGGCCCGAACGAGAACGGGAAAGTCCGTCAATAAAGTCCACGGAGACTTGATCCCACTTCCAAATTGGAATGTCCAAAGGTTGCAATAACCTACCAGGTCTTCGATGCTCGGCCTTAACAAGTTGGAAAGTCAAGCAACGCTTAACAAAGTTAGCAATATCAGATTTCATTCCATCCCAATAATAAAGTCGCTTCATATCCGCGTACATTTTACTACTACCGGGATGAATGGTAACTTTAGAATGATGAGAATCTTCTAAAATGTCTTTACGAAGATTACCAATATTTGGCATAATAAGTCTACCAAATTTTCGAATGCCGTCATGAGCATCGATTTCAAAGTCTTTCAAATCATCACTATTTCTATCTCGACAACTTTGGCTATGAAGAACCAATTCATTATCATGCTTTTGAGCTTCAAGAATGCGGTCTAAAAGTGATGAATGAGCCTCAAGGCTACATATAATAAGAGATGGACATAAATCGGATTCATGATCTCGAATCTCACAAGTGGATAAAGTCTCGAGATCATTCCATTCGGATATCATCATACAAACAACCGTTTGTTGCTTACGACTAAAGGCATCGACAACACGATTTTCCTTTCCAGGACTATAAAGAATATCAAGATCATAAGATGCAAGGAACTCGAGCCAACATTGTTACTTAATTAAGAAATAAACTAAGATAACGATTTATCTTTGATAAATTAAGGTTAATTAATTTATGTAAGTAATTAAGGTGTAATTACTTATTTGAAATTAATTAAGGATAATTAATCAATTAAGATTAATTAATGTAAGTAATTAAAGGTAATTAATTACTTAAAGATAATTAATTAATTAAAAGTAATTAATTAATGATTAAAGGTTGATAAATCAAGTGTTTAAACAATAATTAATTGAAGGATAATTAATTAATGTGATTAATTAATTAAGGTAATTAATTTGAGGATAATTAATTAAAGGTTAATTAACTAATTAAAGTAATTAAGGATAATCACTTATTGTAATTAATTAAGGATAATTAATTAAATGGAAATCGATTAAGGATTAATTAATTAATATAATTGATTAATAATAATTAATTAAATAATAATTAATTAAATAATAATTAATTAAATAATAATTAATTAAATAATAATTAATTAAATAATAATTAATTAAATAATAATTAAAGGTTAATTATCCAATGATTAAAGGTTGATTAATTAATGATTAAAGGTTAATTAATTTATTATTAAAGGTAAATTAATAAAAAAATTAAGGGATAATTAATTAAATGGCTTGTAATTAATTAATATTAATTAACCGGGATTAGTATTTTATTCATAAGTAATTAATCTGATTTAAAATAATCAGATAATTAATCGATCTTACTTAAGGATGTTTGGATTGTATTGAATGCTTTGAATTTTTTGATATCCATCATGTATGATGTTCTGTGATATGATTGGGCTATGAACTGTGAATTATTTATCTGTGATGCATTTACATATTTCTCTGTGAATCTGTGAATGAAGATAAGCGTTACAGGATTATATCGCTTATCGATATTGCTGTGTTTGGATTTGTGATGATTGATGAAATTGTATTTTTATGTGTAAAACCCCTGGACTACACCACACACACACAAATATGGATTCCACGAGGAAATTAGTTAAGTCACAGATATTTGAATTTAATATTATGAAATGGTTTTAAAGATTGAATTTTGAATCCAAAATGATTTTGGAAATGGAATTGGATGAAAAGCTTTTGAAAAGGAAATTTGAAATCGAATTAAGTTTGAATAGAATATATCTTGTTTAAGTTTTGAAATTATTTCGGAAACTATGGTTTAAAAGGGTATACAAGTTCTACAATAATATATACGGATTTTAAACCATTTTTAAAAGTATTATTTTAGGAATTTAAATTTAACCTAAGTTTATACTTTAAAGGCTATAACTTGTGCATATTTAATTGGATTTTTCTAAAACGAAAAGTATTTATTTTCAAATGATAATGGCTTTCACATAACGAAAGAACTTCCAGTTTTTGTTGAAAAGATTTCAAGTTTGAAATGAAAATTATTTTGAAAGCTATGAATGGATCTTTGTAAATGATTGGTGAACTTTGTTTTAAATTGAAGAGGATCTTAAAAAGGTGAATCTTTTGTTTTAAAAGATTAAAGTGGAAATTTGTTTAAACCATTTGAAGAAAAGGTTTTGGGCTAAAAGTGTGACTTAACTAAGATCCTAATATCCATATGTTTTTAAAATTAGCGCTCATTATTAGGTTTAGCCGGGAGAGGACTTTATGTCACATAACCCATTTCGAATAATGATACGACGACATGGATAGCAATTGAAGACCGGTGGTGAACACCAGGTATTTTCGAGAACAAAAGGATTACCAGTCGAATGACTCTGCACTGAGTAGCTACGGTATAGAGATCTCCATATGTGATGGGGAGTCCGATCGGGATTGTAAGTACCCAGATTGCAAGGGCTTCTTTGAAGTGCCTTCGTTTCTATTCAAACCCGGAACAGACTGGTATGGATGTATGTCTGACGTTACACTTTGAGGTGTAGAGCTGGTTTCTATCAAATACATTTCTATTTGGTGGCGGAGAAATTATTCTCTTAGCTTAACACCCTTCTCTGAGACGTACGAGCTCAGACGTTATGTATTTGATAGTTGCTAGTGATACATTTCCAATTTGGTAATGTGGCATGCTAAGTGTTGCTGATCATTTGTTGATCAAAGCATGGCTTTTTTGTAAAGCGCAATTTTGTGGACGAGACCTCATCGGGACCTCACAACCTGGTAATGGTCGAAATAGGAAGGATGCGGCAAGGTTATCGAGGGTAGTGCCCTTTAGGGTATGTCCATTTCATTCTGGATAAAAGGTGGTATCATGGTATGGAGCCTAGATATTTAACTTGTGTGGTTGTTCCTATTTGTTGGTGAATCCCGAGATAAAGGTCGGTAACTACCAGGGGATGGCATACTCGTGTCAGTAGTTACCCAGTTACAGAGGTAACCCGGTCTTGTGTTAGCAGAGATCCGGTTAGGTTCTCAGGGGCGTCCCTCCAGAGGCGTACCTATGTGGCATAGGAACTTCCTTAGCCTGACCATTTGTTGGAAATCCAAAGAAACAATACGCACCGTGTACGGTTTTAGTTGTATAACATGTCATTTACTTATGGTGGTGAACCGTCGTTTAAGTGGTAGCTATAGTAGGCATACTACGAAATATGTATGCTGGTTAAGATTAATATTATACTTTCGAAAGGTTTTCTGCACTATGCACTAATAATAATATCAAAATGTTTTCGCATATCAAGCATGTTTGACTATCATAAGGAGAAATCTCCTCCAATTGTGCGCTTGCATTGTGTGTGTGGCGAGAGGCCTTATGCTAGTTTCATTTTTCAAAAAGCATTACGGATTCCTTTTAATTTCTTTTAATTTCTTTTGTTAAGATAAACTGTTTTGTCTACTCACACCAGTCCTATGACTGACCTGGAGTTTATTATTCCCTTTCTAAACTTTGGGTGCCTACAATTTTCCACACGGGCAGCCTAGAGTCGGATTTTCAGATAATCAAATAGTAGAGGTAGCTTTTGGCAATCTTCAAAGTCTTTGGATTTTGGCGATTACATTGTGGACCAAGTTTGCTACATTACAACTTGATGGTGGTTCAAGCTTATTGAAGTGGAGTTCTTTGGAGCATTGGATTGGAATGCAGTTTTGAATTCTATCTTTCTTTCTATCCTTTGGAAGACCATATTGGTGATATTGTTCTGCTGCTGGTGTTATCTTTCCGCTGTTGTATCTTAGCTCTAATATAGATATTCATTTACATCATTGTTGTATAAAACTGTTGTGTATCAATGATATATGGTTTTTCTTCCGCTTTGTTGCTGTACCTAATGTGTTATAAGCTCCGGCGAACCAGATTCGACATTTGAATCTGCGGTATTCGAATACGAGTGAAGTATGTATGTCGATTTTCGAACGCTGAAATTAGGATCGTCACATAAATTCAATCAAGTTGGTGTTGGAAAATGGATAAAGATGGTCAATGACGAAGATTGGGACTAGCGGCAGTGTCAACAAGATGAAAATTCAAAAATTGTAGGAGCAAAAAATTCAAATTCATGAAAATATAGGTAGCAAGGTAAAAGTGAAAATGAAAAGGTAATTGGGTGTTACTTAAGTATAATACTTAAAAGGAACCGATACTGATCCATAAGGATCGGTACCGAGTCAAGAAGTTTAAAAAATAAAATAAAATAATGAAAGAAAAGAAAGAAAGGAAAAGAGAAAAGGATGGCAACATAAATGAAAAATGAACAATGAAGGAAGACGAAATCCTACCTAATAGAATAAAAGAAGAAGCTATCAGAATTTCCAGGATCATGTGAAAATTTAAGTACGATGTTCCTGTTCTTATGCCATCCAAAGGATATGGAACCACAACTATTTAGAGCGGTATATTGGTCCTGAAAGGGTGCATCGCTTTATGAAGATATTTCAGAGGATAAAAGCATCTTTTCCGATCAGAATGCGAAGTCGATGGTGTGGCTTGATCCAAAGCATTCCTTTTTAACACAAGGCATACTTTGAGAGGAGAGTATTATCCTTCTTTTGAATCAAGCGACATCTCAATGAATCAAAACTGTTGAATGCTAGAGATATGAACTAGAAGTCAAGAATATAAGTCTGATGCCAAATTTCAAGGGAAATCACAAGAGTGGGTAATAGTCCTTATTTGCTATGAGAAAGTACTTGGTCGCTTTCCAAACAAGCTAAGTAATGAGAAGCAAATAATGGAGTTATTAGTTCATTCAATGACTCGGTACTGATCCTCCACAATATAAGTGAGTTGACATGGCCTTGTACAGAAATGGAAGATAAATCCAGATTAAGACATAAGAAAAAAGTCATATAACTCAGTATCGAATTATGGACAAATCAGTACCGATCAATCACTATTAGAAATTTGGCCACGATCTCTTGCCTGAAGCTTCACGTCGGAAGTGAAGAATGTGGGTGAGCTTATTTCAGCTATTTTTGTGACGACTTTCATCTATAAATAGAGGAGGAGGTGCAAATGAAAAATGATCTTCTCCTTTAATTCTTTGTAATCTGATTATATGTCCAAACTCTATCAAATCCTAATCTGAATTATAAGATATTGAGTTGTAATATCATGGTTGTAAAAGCAAGATATTATTAGTAACAAAGTTGACAGTGGACTTAGACTATTAATTTTAGCCGAACCACTCTAAATCTAATGGTACTACCTTTCTTTAACTTCTTTAGCCTTCTAATTTTTGTTTGTTAACTAATTAGGTGTTTCTTCCCACTTTTGCTGCAAATAATAAGTCATGGCCAAAAGCGAAGGCTATATATATAATATATAATTTTAAACAACATTGGTAATTATACTTCAATCGTTGAAATTAAATAGGAGATAAAATAGGAGACAGCTAATGCATGTATAAAATCATTAAAAATATTATCTACTGCATGAATTATAAAATTATAAACAACTTGTTGTATCTTAATGATGCTACCTTTGAATACACGTTGACTAATGTGTTCTCCTAGATTCTCCTTGAATCGATGTTCAGACACTGTAAAGGCTTGGAGTACCATGATTTGTATTCTTGATGTGACTTTGAGCTAAAAGCATTTTCGGCCATAGGGGACATGATACATATGTCTATGAAGAGGCAAGGCGTTCAAGAAAAAAAAAATGAAGGGGGGTATGATTGTTTGAATAGAGAAAGGAAGGAGAAAAATTCTCCTCATTATACTAAATCTTTATTTACTAATTCCAAATTCAAATCCATAATTTAAAACCAAAACATCCCCTTCTTTTTACACTGTATGGTCGGCCATATTATGGATGACTTGGGCCATCAAATCACTCAAAATCTATTAAGTAATTAATGCTATTTAAATCAAATTTAAATATGCATTGATGTCGTATATCAATGCGTACGTATATAATTTTTATGCACATACTCAATTAATTACTAATGGCACCCTAAAATTTCTAACAGCGCCCAATATTAGATAAATAAATCATATTTCATAAATATTGATTAATTTTAATAAATTATAAATTAATTAAATCATTTGGTATTTTGGAGAATTCGCCAATATGGTTATATGGCCCATAATTATAAATTCAGTCGGTAATTAATATCGAATAATTCGAATATTAATGTTCATTCGTCACTTTAGCTAGTGAAGTGATAGCACAACCGAATTTATCGCCTAAAAATCTTTATCTCTAAAATGTAGTTTTACAATTTTAAGTGGTCCCTGATAGTGATGATTATTTACACAATTCTCTTCGTTGAAACAATATTATGTTAGGAATTATGGAATTTGGTTTCGCTCAAAATTCCAACATACTTTAAGGATATTGGAATTATTATCGCATAAAATATCATTTAAGGATTTTCTATTTTAATATACTTTAAATTTAATTAATTAATCATATCACAATATAATAAAGTATGTAATAGAAATATAACATGTTTATTATGAAAAAGGTTTGTTATAATGTTAGATATATGTAATAAATTACATAATTGCTCCCTAAGACATACCCCAAGCTCTCTTAATATTTTCAAATATTATATAGCACTTCAAAAGGGATTGTGGCAATAAATAACCCAAAGAATATGTAAATCAAAGTAGAACAAATAGTAATGGATACGAAATACATTTATCAAACACAATCCCTCGTTGCCATGGAACAGAAATTCCATCAAACAAATATAAGAGTGAAATGGTGATTTGTGATATATTGCCTTTCAGAAACTTACTATGAATTGGATATCATATGCATAATTATGTCTTCTAAAAATATCTTTACATATTCTCTTGAAGAGATAATTTATATGTCATATCATACTTTTCAAAAAGCTATAAATATAGTCTTGAATAAATCTGTATATGTAAGTAATATAATTGTGTTTCTGTAACATTTCAAGTATTCAGGAGATAAATTTATTTTCGTGTAAATATAACTCTTTTATTAAACTCTCTAGAAGAGATGTCTACATATAATTCAAACTATGTATTATTCTTTGAATAAATAATCACAACAAAATGTTCAAAAGAGATATTTGAAATATAAAGAAAGAATAAACCATAACAATTTGAAATTGTATATAAAATTTAGTTAAACCAGAAGTTCAACAAGGTTTGGATTGAAAACCTTTAAGGTATATTTGAATTAGTAGTTTGAAGGAAGTTGTTCTTAAGCATATTTAAACAAAATATGTAGAGTTTTTTTAATTTATTACATATACATGTAGATTCATATACTTAAGTGGCAAAATCGAACATAAATTTCAAAATATCCAAAATCATATTCAAGTTTGATACTAGAAATAAATAAGAAGTTTATAGTTTAAAGCCCATAAAGAAACAACTAGGGATTTTGAATGATTAAAAAGTGGAACTTGAAGTTATATGAACTATTACAAATTTTATGAATTATCAAAATAGAAGCTATGATAATTATTATTGAGAAAAGGTTGCTTCAATATTAAACTATCAAGTTTTGACAAAATGTAAGGCTAAAACTTTGAAGTTTTCTAATATTACTAAGTCAAAACTAACTATAAGTTATAAAATATCCAATAACTTGAAGTTATTATCGATATAAAAACCAAATGTTCGAACATTATCGTGTAGTATTTGAGGATTCATATAGGCATCAACTGATAATGAAAAAAATACTAGTTTGGATCCTTGTTATGGTTTATTCCTAAAACCTCCAAATTAATCGAGAAAGAAGATGCAAATCTACATTATATATAATACATGGATGCATGTATATACAAATATATGTAGGTATTTAACAAACACTTGAAGATTGTTTGACTCAATAGATATCAACTTGTCTAATAGATTTTGTATAGAAATCATTTAGTGATTTAAAAATCAATCAACATAAATGTTGAATGACCTGAAGTCATGTGTGTATTCAGATGACATATGTAATCATTAGATTCCTCCAATTGGTTAGATCGATTAGTGAGAAAAAACATTAAAATTAAGCAATATTACTTAAACGCATCTTATCAACTAATAAAAGAAAAATCCTCCTATAATTGATTGTATATATAATCTTAATGTATATGATGTATTTCTAGTAGACATATTATAATGGATCATACTAAGAATCCAAAGAAGATTATTATTTAGTGTGACAATGTTCTTCAACATTTAGAGGGAGAATAAAAGGGATACAAATTTATTCGATTATGGAGAGTAAATATTTATTAACAAAGCAAGAAATATTACTTGAATGCAAAACATTAAGTAACATGAATAATTTATTAATAATATCCCTAGTAAGCTTGCTCCAATATAGATTAAAATCCCTAAAGGATCAAAATGGTATAGACCACATCCGAAGTGTGGTAGAGAAATCAGTTTGACATATTTTAGAGGTAAGAAAGATGTCAAATTAAGAAAGCGAGTGTTTTGGAAGAAACACTAAAGGATGCTTTGGAATGGATCCATAACATAACTATCAAGTAACCTTGGAAGTAGTTTCGGCACCTAAAACATGATAAATAAAGATATTTTAATAAATTATGTATATAACTAACAAGAAACAACCATCAATGATAAATTTGTAAATAAAACAATGCTTATATTTATATGTAACAACCCGCACCTTAATAGGCATGATTTTTGGCTAAATTGAAAACCCAAGCCTGTAAGGGTAATGATGGTTAGTGTTGGTAGCCTATCATAAACATAAGTATATTAGAGAACTATTTATATGAACTCACTTTGAAATAGTAAAATATAATAAAACTTATATACTGACTAAGGCTACTGCCTTGAACTAATATTATTCCTTGGATATCTAATTGCCTTGTCAGTGCGAGGATGAATGAGAAGACCCATCCACCATCATTCTTATCTTGTATAAGTATCACATCCCTCTAAATATATCATGTGGGTTGTAATGAAGATGGGATCAGAACAACATTCTGGTGATTGGTAACTTACATATTTATCCATAACACTAGTTTATGTCGATTGATTTCCTTTTAAGTTTTATGTCAACTATACATGGATTATTCATATAATTTGTAACGATCTCGAATTTTATTAAGTTTAAATTGATATTTAAATACGAATTTTGAATAAAAAAATTGTGAAATAATTGGTAACTAATATAAAATGTTAGTTAAATTTTGGATTTTTGGAAAAAATATATTTAAATTACATATGAATTGGGATTTACAAAATAATAAAAATAAATACATAAGTAAATTTAGTATGTGATAATTTAGGTTAAAATCATGAAAGAGAAATAGAAATAAGCATATACTAAATTCTAAGTTAAGATTTTATAACATAAAACTACTTTATATCTGTATTGATGAAGTACATAAACAAATAAGTAAAGGAATCTTGTATGTAGTCTGTAAACAAAACATATGAATGACTTACAAATGAAGAAAACAAATGTATATGAAAGCCTACAAAACAAGACAACAAACAAATACAAAATATAAGAATGAAGACATAAGTATCTTGGCATTAAATGCCATCTATTCAAAATTTCTTTCAGCCAACAAAGAAAAATATTGTATGTGAATAGCTTGCAAAAGAAGATACTGATATGCATAAACAAACAAAATATATGCAAAGATATGTATTAGTTATAAAACAAAACCAAAGTAAAACACAAAGTGAATACATAAGACAAAATACAAGTATTCAAACAAATAAATACAATGTAAATAAAATAAGTAACAAAAGTATTTAGGCTAGAAACAATTGAAGTATAAGCATCTCAGCCTAAATAAAGTAAAAATAAAGAAAAGTATATATTTAATGGCTTGCAAAAGAAGGAACAATAAAAAAAAATCTAGGTACAAAACAAAGAAAAATCTTTGGCCATAACATTTCATATCAGCCGAAATGTTATTTCAGCCTCCAAACTTAGAAAATATCTCTGATTAATATTTGTATAAGACAAATATATGTCTCCCTGATGTACAAACCAAATTATAGCACCCTGTACCCTTCTTTGCTTTATATTCCTGTCTTCCCACATTGTGTTCGTCCATCCAAGTTAAGGTCTGTAGTGAGAAGCTTCATTAAAACTTAAATAAATCCAAACTTCACTTAAACAACAAACAAGTCTCAGCTTAAACAAGCTTCAACCCGGCTCAGCTATAACCAGAGGATTAAAGATCAAGAGATTCCAGTTTGCAAATTTCAAAGTTGTGTCAACATGAGGAAGTGCTCTATTCATCTAGACAACACAGTGAGTAACAATTTTATTTGAAACTTAAGTAGGATTTTGTTGCATGATCTATATCTGGAAATATATATTGTGTGAATATATATAAGTATCTTTGTCTGTGTATATACAAGTGAATGCATGTATATCAGTGATATCCTATTATGGTTGTCAAGCTCAAAATTTTGGTTCAAAAAATCATACTCTCTAAAACCAATTGCTGTTAGAACTTGGATTTAAAACAAAAGTTGTTTGAACCTAAATCATGGCTTAGGATTTATTTTAAGCTTGATATTGAAGTATGGGTTCTGTAAATCAAGTTTTACAGGAAAAAAATATGAACACATGAAAATTTCGAATGTTGTAAATTTTGGATTTGTTTATATAACTTGTATAAACATACAAAGTTATGATTTTTAAAATCAATACGATGATTTTTAATCAAGTATCTTATGTGTTGTTCATAATTGAATAGAATATGCTTATGAATCGATTATACCAATTGAACAAATGTTGGGTGTTGAAATTTTGCTCGAAGCAAACTTGGCCATCGATGAAGTTGCGAAAATTATCACATGATTTTTCTATTGCGTGAGATATTAGAACAAGACGCAACTAGGGTTTGGGTTCCATTTTTTTTGTGTTCTGTAAAAATTTGATTTCGCCACCGTGACATGATCGAGTGCAGCGAGCTTCAGGGGAATGGAAGGAGGTGAGATGATGAAGGCTTGGCCGGAATCTCAACGCCTCTGATGGCCAGAGGAGGGAGCGCGAGTCGTTTTTTTCTAGTGACGTGCTGCTGGGTAGTTGGGTCGAGATGCTCAAATTTTCGTTTC
This sequence comes from Allium cepa, assembly GCA_030765085.1. NCBI lineage: Eukaryota > Viridiplantae > Streptophyta > Magnoliopsida > Asparagales > Amaryllidaceae > Allium > Allium cepa. The sequence goes on along the minus strand of CM060932.1, from coordinate 311,991,919 downwards.
GAATTTTTTTTCCAAATTCTGGGTACTAGTGATGTTTTGGGGGATGGACGTCGATCTGTTGGTGGCCGTAGCACCGACCATCGGCGGCGTTTCCAACTGTGCACATGCACGAGGAGGTGGTGGTGTCAGTTGCAACAGGTTGGGGAAGAAGGCAGATAACCCGAAGTACTGCTCGGGAAATTGGGGTAGAAACTCGAAGTCGTGCACGGTGCCATGGGTTGTTTTTCCTGATGAAGACTGGTTTGGGTAGAAAGGTATACTCGAGTTTCTCGAGTGGCTCCAATGTTTTGCTTGAAGTCTTGGGGGGTTGGACTCGAAGGAGATATGGGGTAGCTTGGGTATAACCTGATTTCCAGGTTTAAACAGAACCCTGTTATGTTTCCTTTCAAACTTAAACTGATTGCTTTATTTAAAGTTTAAGTATAAATTTAAGGTAGGTTAGATCTTAGATTGGAAACAAAAGTTTTAAATTTCAAAATTGTTTCAATAACTAGAAAAAAAATGGTGAAGCAATTAAAAGTATATTTTAACAAATTGAATTAAAAAAAAGGGATTTTAAATCATGAAGGAATGATTCAAACAGAGACTAAATCAAAGTTTAAAAATCTGAATTTAAATCTAAATTTAAATTCAAGATTTTGAAGAAGAAAAAAAAATTAAAGTTGATAAATTCAAAAGTTTAAATGAAAAGAATTATACATTTAAATATGTGAAGTTAGAAGAAAAATTGATTTTTTTTTTTACTCTTCTAATTTCTTTATAATAAAAGGATTTCTTAACATGAGATTTAAAAGGTGTTGGAATTGTTTAAACTTTATTAAAGATAAATTTGTATTTATTCTAAAAGCTTGAAATTTAATTTGAAATCAATGTTTCTAAACATATTGTAAGTAATAATTTAAACATAAATGTAAATAAGTTTTACTTTAAGTAATGATGATTTAGTGACTTATAATTCATTAAAATGATTAAGGTGATTAAGGTGGATAATTAATTAATTTAATTAGATTATGATTTGGTATTAATTAATCACATACTTAAGACTGAAATTAGGATTACTCAATGAGATATAAATGGGTAATTAATTTATAATTAATGTTGATTGATCTAAAGTTAATTACTTTAGAAAGTAATTTAAAGAATAGTTAACAAAAGTTATTAACTAAAAATTATTAAAGAATTAATTAATTAAGAAAATCAATTATAAATTGGCAATGACTTAATTAAAGTAATTAAGGAATTGATTGCTTATTGTAATTAATTGATTTTTAATTTACCATAACCGGCAAATTTATTCATAGGAATTAATCTGATTTAAACCAATCAGATAATTAAATTTATCCTATTTATGGATGTTTAGATTGTATTGGATGTTGAATTGTTTGATATCCCTGATATGTGATGCGTTGTTTTGATTTGAGCTGTGTGACTTATTTATCTGTGATATATATATCTGTGATCTGTAAATAAAAGATAAGCGTTATAGTTTATACCGCTTATCAACTAAATTTCTATATTTTGATCTGTGATGATTGAATGTTGTTGCACTATTGTGTTAGACCCTTGGACCACACTCATACACACACAAATATGGATTTCACGAGGAAACCGATTAAGTCACAGATTTTGAAATAGTTTTGATTTTGAAATTTAAATTCAAATATTTTGGAAATGGATTGGATTTAAAATGAAAAGCTTTTGAAACGGAATTTCAAAGATGAAATTTAATTTGAATAACTTGATTAAGATTTGGGGAATTTAAATAATTTGATTTAAATTTGAATTCAATATTTGAAATTGAATTCTATGATTTGGGAACTAGTGTTTAAAAAGGGTATTCAACTTATAAATGAGTTTATACGGGTTAAACTATTTTAAAGTATTGATTTGGAAATTTGAATTTAAATTCAAAAGGCTTTAAATCGTGTAAATAAAATTGGATCTTTCTAAAACGAAAGTTGTTCGTTTTCAAATAATAAAAGCTTTCATATAAGAAGTGAAATTCCTAATTGTATTGAAAGGGATTTCGAGTTAAAAATGAAAATGATTTTCTAAGTTATGGGAACGGTTTGAAAGCTATAAGTTAAATCTTTAAATTAAAGATTTTAAACGAGTTAATCCAATTGAAATGGGAATTGATTTGAAATCTGTAAATGGATCTTTGTGAAAATGGGTAAATTTAGAGAAATAAATCTTTTGTTTAAAGGATTTGAAAATGGTAACTTGTTTAAACAATTTGAAAGAAAGTTTTGAATTATTAAGTTGTGACTTAATTGAAATCCCATATCCATATGTTTTAAATGTTGCGCTCACTATTCGGTTTAGCCGGGAGAGGACCCTTGTGTCGTATAACCCATTCCGAACATGTGATTCGACGTGATGGATAGCATTTGAAGATCGGTGTTGAAGACCGGGTATTTGCGAGAACGATAGGATGACCTATCGATTGTCTCTGCACTGAGTTGCTCCGGTATAGAGATTCCCTAAGTGATGGGAAGTCCGATTGGGTGTGTGAATACCCGGATTGCAAGGACTTATTCGGAAGTGCCTTCGGTTCTGTTCGAACCCGGAACAGACTTGTATGGTTACATGTCTGACACTACACTTTGAGACATAAAGCAGATTTCTTTCAAATACATTTCTGTTGGTGGCGAAGAATTTATTCTCTTAGCTTAACACCCTTCTTTGAGACGTACGAGCTCAGAGGTTATGTAGTTGAAGGTTATCAGCGATATACTCCCAATTTGGTAGTGCGTCATGCTGAGTGCTGCTGTGTGTTGATGATCATTTGTTGATCATTTGTGATCAGAGCATGGCTTTTGTATAAAGCGTAGCTTTGTGGACGAGACTGCATCAGGACCTCACACCCCGGAAATGGTCGAAACAGGAAAGATGCGGCAAGGTTATGAGGGTCGCGCCCTTTAGGGTGTGTCATTCCCTTCTGGTAAAGGGTGATATTACGTATGGAGCCCTGATATTTAACCTATGTGGTTGCTCCAATCTCATTTACTGTGTGGTTGTTGCTTAGAGGCGCCTCGGATGAAGGTCCCAAAGGACCGGGGAGTGGCATTGTGACGCCCCACCTCTATACCCACGCTAGCCAAGAACACTCCGGAGAAGTGCTGTCAACTAGCACGGAGAATAAGGCTGTTGAGGAGCGACCATCCATGTAATAGCTTATCACACGGTGGCTATAAATAATCTTCGGAAACAAACATAGAAATAATCATATCACAAATCAGTCACAGGTATCCATATCACAAAGGCGGAAGAAGATATGAATATATAACTAACACATGAAAGTGTACATCAGAGTAGTGGTCAATAAGATCCACGATAATACAAAAGAATAGCAACACGTGCTATACAAAAGAATACAACTATGAGTCTATATCTCAAGTGTATACAGCAAAAACTGCTAATCTAAACAGTTAGCCAAAAGTCAGAGTGATGAATCCCTGGGAAGAAGTCAAGCAGAAGCACCTGTAACATCTCGGTCTGATCCGAGTATTATATAAGAAAATAATAAACGGATCAGTCTAGCTATAAATATCAGATGACATGATATAACATAAAAGATATGGCATAAACATAAACATCCATAACGACATACCGCTATAAGTATGTAAATAATGATCAACAGAAGATCAATCAATAAGAGATAATCAATATCACAAGAATCTTCTCAAAGATTCGAAGGGGGCATCATACCCTAAACTTGTACTCATAACAAGTCAATGACACAAATTCCAGAAATCAACACGAGAAATCCAGAAATCATAAAAAGGGAAAGAGGCCTATCACATGACGGTCCGAAGACCATGGGGAGCTACCCCACATGTGTGAGTGGAATCACACAGAATGAGGTCAAGACTAACCAAAAAGCAGAAAGGTATGTGTGAATGGAATCACACAAGTGGTGTCTAGTCTAACCTTGCAATGAAAGAGACATCGCGCAATTGCTAGTCTAATTCATAAAGCGATCATCAAGATCAACGAGAAGTGTCAATTACACTAAGCTAGTAAATATAGAAGTTTAGCTTCATGTCCCATAACCACTTGCTTAACTTAAATATTTACGAACAAACTGTAAATCTTCACTAATAAAATTGTCACAAGGGGTTCAATCGAACAAGTCCAAGAATTAACCGACGAAGTGAACGCAAGCGTTTCATACCACTTGTTTTACTAAGTCGTTTAATTAGATTTCTCATCCGAGTGAGGTAAAGGCTTGTATATACTAATAGATTGGAAAACGGTTTAAGAAAATATTTACTACTAGTATTGAAACCTTCATATTTTAAAGTGACAAATCACAGAAGCGATTGTAGAAACAATCAATCACAAAGATCACATTCGAAGATGTGATAAAAATCCAAGGAAATTAGCTCAGGAAGGTCGCGGGGGTCCAGGGGGCAGCGCCCCGTCACGGTACGACCTAAGTGAAGACAAGCGGCTTACGACCTAAAGCAAAATGAGGTCTAACGACCTAAAGAGTTCGCGGCCTAAGGGATACGACCTAAGTGGCGCGACCTAGTGGATGACAGGTCATACGACCTAAGGGTAAGGTCGGAGGCGACCTACGACTTAGTGGGGTCGAACGACTTAAGGACAGCCGACTTAACAAACAGGTCATACGACCTAAGGGTAAGGTCGGAGGCGACCTACGACTTAGTGGGGTCGAACGACTTAAGGACAGCCGACTTAACAATTCGCGACTTAGAGAGGCTTAGGTCGGATACGACCTACGACCTAGTGGGGTCGAACGACTTAAGGACAGCCGACTTAACAATTCGCGACTTAGAGAGGCTTAGGTCGGATACGACCTACGACCTAGTGGAGCATAGGTCGGAGACGACTTACGAGATAACACGCGAACGACTTACTGGAGCTTAGGTCGGAGACGACTTACGAGATAACACACGAATGACTTAACTCTTAACTCGCAGCCGACTTAGCACTCTAACTCGTGAACGACTCAACACAGGCGAACAGAAATACAAAGGCGGTGACTTTTCAACGCGCGCGACTTACGACTTAGGCTTAACTCGTGGACGACTTAGCGATGGCCAGAAACGACTTAAGGCCAGAACGACCTAACTCCGAGGCAGTGCGACCTAACTGCAGTTTTTTGTCAAAAACGCTAAAAATTGGAGTTTTTCGCCAATCCAATCCAAACCAAATGCAAATGCACATGCTAAAGTGATGGGGAATCATTCCCAACAGTCCCATATAGTTATAGGCTAGAATTGTGAGATAAAAATCTCACCTTTGCACTAAAATTTATGAAGATGAAGCTTGAAAGCAAGGAGAAGCAATCCAAAGCTTGAATCCAATATCTTCTACTTGAATTTGGAGTTGAATGATGGAGTTGCAATTGAATTTGAGCTTGGAGTTTTAATTTCCCATTCTCTTCACCATTAATGCTAAAGCTTGAGTTAGTTAGGAAATTTATGAAGAGTGAGGAGAAGAGGGTTGGAACTTGGGCTTAATAGGCTAAACTAACCCAAAGTCCAAAGCGGGAAAAGTTAGTGAAATTTCACTAACTCCAAACCTATCGATGTTTATACTTAAAAAGTTGTAAACGACATTTCGAACTCAATGGGAGTGGTCTCGAGTCCTAATTTGACCGTTTGCAAAAAGTAGTTTTTCGGACCAAAATCCGATTAACGATTTAATATTTAAATAAAAATATTTAAATGTAAACTCGATAAATATGCGGGTTGTTACAGGCATGCTCGAGTAGTAGTTACCTAGTTACAGAGGTAACCTGGCCTTGTGTTGGCAGAGATCCTGTTAGGTTCTCGGGACGTCCCGCCAGAGGCGATCCCATGTGGCAGTAGGAAGTTCCTTAGCCTGACCATTTGTTGGAAAATTCAAAGAAACAATACGAGCCTTGTACGGTTTTAGTTGTAATACCTGCCATGGAATGTGGTGTTAACATGCTATTAAACATGGTAGCTATAGTAGGCATAAGTGCGGAATGCCTATGCTGGCTAAGATTTATATTATACTTTCGAAATGTTTTCTGCACTGTGCAATTATAATAATAATATCAAAAGATTTCACGTATCAAGCATGTTTGACTATCATAAGAAGAAATCTCCTCCAATTCTGTGTTTGCATTGTGTGTGTGGCGGGAGGTCTTATGGTAGTTTCATTTCAAAAGAAAAAGCATTGCGAATTTACTTTAAAATTCTCTTGTTGTTTGTTTTTAAAGATAAACTGTTTTTGTTACTCACACCAGTCGCATGACTGATCCAGAGTTTATTGTTCCTTTCCTAAACTCTGGGTGCTCACTATTTTCCACACGAGCAGTCTAGAGTTGGGTTTTTTCGGATAGTTAGGTTCAGTGGATTATCTGGAGCTAGTTCAGTCTTTGGAGATGACTGACCTTGCTTAGCTTGGTGCATTGTTATTGGGAGTTCGTGCTATTTCTGGTTTGGTTCTTGGAGATGGAGTTGCAGTTTTGGAGTTCTTCCTTGAAGACTATCTTAGTGTTATCTTTTTTTTTCCGCTGCTATTTTATTGTATCATATCTCTGATGTATATCGATATCTTTTGTATCATCTGTTGTATCAGGATGTTGTATCAGATGTTGTATATTGATATTCATTATTTCTTCCGCTGTGTTGTTATTTACTTAATTGTGTTATAAGCTCTGGCGACTCGGATTTGAACGGTCGAATCTGCGGCATTCGAGTGCGATGTAAAGTATGGATGTCGATTTTCGAACGCGAAAAATCCGCTTCGTTACATTCGGTATCAGAGCTAAGGTTGAACTTTAGCTCAAGAATATAACACATTAAGTAACTCATTAGAGATAGGGTGAAGTATCCCTAGAATGAGTATATCCCTAAGATATCCGTTCTATGCCTCAGTAAATACTCTTTCTATCCACTGATACTGAGTATGAGTGCAAGAAGAGAACGAGATAGGGGACAGGGAAGTACCACTATAATTGGTCAATGCTCTGCAACAGCTGAAACAATCTTTTTCTATCAATTTCTTTTAATTCGTCTTTCCAAATTCTTTTGATTTCTTCATGACAGCTTCAGAAGAAGTTTCAGTGCGATGATGGCCCTACGAATCATTGTAGGAAATCTTTACTTCGTATCTTCATCAGTTTCTTATCAGATTTGATTTAACCTTAATGAATATGAATTGGAAATTGGAAATTGGAAATTGGGAATTTTAAATTGAGTGAACTTGATTAATAGAATATGAAGCTAAATTTGAATTGAATCGATAAAACGATTTCGTTTAAAACCAAATTCGAAATTCTATTGTAATTTCTTGGGTCGATCGAAGTCCGAAGAGGGACAAATTATATATATACTTTGGATATTCCGACTATCCATATCTAGTATTTGGAAGTTGTGGAAAATAAAAAAAATCCACATATTTATTGTTTGGGTCTCGATATATTTTATGGACGGTTAGTTATCCCTTCGAACTAACCAGTGCTTTGCATATTTCGTAGAATTTATGACCCGAGTATCCTGTGTAGTATTGCATGAGTTTGTTCTCATATTGTTGATATTCTGATTTGGTAAGCCAAATGCAGAATAAATATATCCAGTTTGATCTGAAAAGATACTTCTCTATCTTTTATCTATCTCTGTGTTGTTTTCGTGCCTGTAAATTTCGGGGACGAAATTCTTTTTAAGGGGGGAAGTCTGTAACGATCTCGAATTTTATTAAGTTTAAATTGATATTTAAATACGAATTTTGAATATAAAAAATTATGAAATAATTGGTAATTAATATAAAATGTTAATTAAATTTTGGATTTCAAGAAAAAAATATTTAAATTACATATGAATTGGGATTTACAAAATAATAAAAATAAATACATAAGTAAATTTAGTATGTGATAATTTAGGTTAAAATCATGAAAGAGAAATAGAAATAAGCATATACTAAATTCATAAGTTAAGATTTTATAACATAAAACTACTTTATATCTGTATTCATGAAGTACATAAACAAACTAAGTAAAGGAATCTTGTATGTAGTCTGTAAACAAAACATATGAATGACTTACAAATGAAGAAAACAAATGTATATGAAAGCCTACAAAACAAGACAACAAACAAATACAAAATATAAGAATGAAGACATAAGTATCTTGGCATTAAATGCCATCTATTCAAAATTCCTTTCAGCCAACAAAGAAAAATATTGTATGTGAATAGCTTGCAAAAGAAGACACTGATATGCATAAACAAACAAAATATATGCAAAGATATGTATTAGTTATAAAACAAAACCAAAGTAAAACACAAAGTGAATACATAAGACAAAATACAAGTATTCAAACAAATAAATACAATGTAAATAAAATAAGAAACAAAAGTATGTAGGCTAGAAACAAATGAAGTATAAGCATCTCAGCCTAAACAAAGTAAAAATAAAGAAAAGTATATATTTAATGGCTTGCAAAAGAAGGAACAATAAAAAAAAATCTAGGTACAAAACAAAGAAAAATCTTTGGCCACATCATTTCATATCAGCCGAAATGTTATTTCAGCCTCCAAACTTAGAAAATATCTCTGATTAATATTTGTATAAAACAAATATATGTCTCCCTGATGTACAAACCAAATTATAGCACCCTGTACCCTTCTTTGCTTTATATTCCTGTCTTCCCACATTGTGTTCGTCCATCCAAGTTAAGGTCTGTAGTGAGAAGCTTCATTAAAACTTAAATAAATCCAAACTTCACTTAAACAACAAACAAGTCTCAACTTAACAAGCTACAACCCAGCTCAGCTATAACCAGAGGATTAAAGATCAAAAGATTGCAGTTTGCAAATTTCAAAGTTGTGTCAACATGAGGAAGTGCTCTGTTCATCTAGACAACACAGTGAGTAACAATTTTATTTGAAACTTAAGTAGGATTTTGTTGCATGATCTATATCTGGAAATATATATTGTGTGAATATATATAAGTATCTTTGTCTGTGTATATACAAGTGAATGCATGTATCAGTGATATCCTATTATGGTTGTCAAGCTCAAAATTTTGGTTCAAAAAATCATACTCTCTAAAACCAATTGCTGTTAGAACTTGGATTTAAAACAAAAGTTGTTTGAACCTAAATCATGGCTTAGGATTTATTTTAATCTTGATATTGAAGTATGGGTTCTGTAAATCAAGTTTTACAGGAAAAAAATATGAACACATGAAAATTTCGAATGTTGTAAATTTTGGATTTGTTTATATAACTTGTATAAACATACAAAGTTATGATTTTTAAAATCAATACGATGATTTTTAATCAAGTATCTTATGTGTTGTTCATAATTGAATAGAATATGCTTTTGAATCGATTACTACCAATTGAACAAATGTTGGGTGTTGAAATTTTGCTCGAAGCAAACTTGGCCATCGATGAAGTTGTGAAAATTATCACATGATTTTTCTATTGCGTGAGATATTAGAACGAGGCGCAACTAGGGTTTGGGTTCTATTTTTTTGTGTTCTGTAAAAATTTATTTCGCCACCGCGACGTGTTCGAGTGCAGCAAGCTTCAGGGGAATGGAAGGAGGTGAGATGACGAAGGCTTGGCCGGAATCTCAACGCCTCTGATGGCCAGAGGAGGGAGCGCGAGTCGTTTTTTTCTGGTGACGTGCTGCTGGGTAGTTGGGTCGAGATGCTCAAATTTTCATTTCGATTTTTTTTCCAAATTCTGGGTACTAGTGATGTTTTGGGGGATGGACGTCGATCTGTTGGTGGCCGTAGCACCGACCATCGGCGGCGTTTCCAACTGTGCACATGCACGAGGAGGTGGTGGTGTTAGTTGCAACAGGTTGGGGAAGAAGGCAGATAACCCGAAGTACTGCTTGGGAAATTAGGGTAGAAACTCGAAGTCGTGCACGGTGCCATGGGTTGTTTTTCCTGGTGAAGACTGGTTTGGGTAGAAAGGTATACTCGAGTTTCTCGAGTGGCTCCAATGTTTTGCTTGAAGTCTTGGGGGGTTGGACTCGAAGGAGATATGGGGTAGCTTGGGTATAACCTGATTTCCAGGTTTAAACAGAACCCTGTTCTGTTTCCTTTCAAACTTAAACTGATTGCTTTATTTAAAGTTTAAGTATAAATTTAAGGTAGGTTAGATCTTAGATTGGAAACAAAAGTTTTAAATTTCAAAATTGTTTCAATAACTAGAAAAAAAATGGTGAAGCAATTAAAAGTATATTTTAACAAATTGAATTAAAAAAAGGGGATTTAAAATCATGAAGGAATGATTCAAACAGAGACTAAATCAAAGTTTAAAAATCTGAATTTAAATCTAAATTTAAATTCAAGATTTTGAAGAAGAAAAAAAAATTAGAGTTGATAAATTCAAAAGTTTAAATGAAAAGAATTATACATTTAAATATGTGAAGTTAGATGAAAATTTGATTTTTTTTTTTTTTACTCTTCTAATTTCTTTATAATAAAAGTATTTCTCAACATGAGATTTAAAAGGTGTTGGAATTGTTTAAACTTTATTAAAGATAAATTTGTATTTATTCTAAAAGCTTGAAATTTAATTTGAAATCTATGTTTCTAAACATATTGTAAGTAATAATTTAAACATAAATGTAAATAAGTTTTACTTTAAGTAATGAAGATTTAATGACTTATAATTCATTAAAATGATTAAGGTGATTAAGGTGGATAATTAATTAATTTAATTAGATTACGATTTGGAATTAATTAATCACATAATTAAGACTGAAATTAGGATTACTCAATGAGATATAAATGGGTAATTAATTTATAATTAATGTTGATTGATCTAAAGTTAATTACTTTAGAAAGTAATTTAAAGAATAGTTAACAAAAGTTATTAACTAAAAATTATTAAAGAATTAATTAATTAAGAAAATCAATTATAAATTGGTAATGACTTAATTAAAGTAATTAAGGAATTGACTACTTATTGTAATTAATTGATTTTTAATTTACCATAACCGGCAAATTTATTCATCGGAATTAATCTAAATTAAACCAATCAGATAATTAAATTTATCCTATTTATGGATGTTTAGATTGTATTGGATGTTGAATTGTTTGATATCCCTGATATGTGATGCATTGTTTTGATTTGAGTTGTGTGACTTATTTATCTGTGATATATATATCTGTGATCTGTGAATAAAAGATAAGCGTTATAGTTTATACCGTTATCAACTATATTTCTATATTTTGATCTGTGATGATTGAATGTTGTTGCACTATTGTGTTAGACCCTTGGACCACACTCATACACACACAAATATGGATTTCACGAGGAAACCGATTAAGTCACAGATTTTGAAATAGTTTTGATTTTGAAATTTAAATTCAAATATTTTGGAAATGGATTGGATTTAAAATGAAAAGCTTTTGAAACGGAATTTCAAAGATGAAATTTAATTTGAATAACTTGATTAAGATTTGGGGAATTTAAATAATTTGATTTAAATTTGAATTCAATATTTGAAATTGAATTCTATGATTTGGGAACTAGTGTTTAAAAAGGGTATTCAACTTATAAATGAGTTTATACGGGTTAAACTATTTTAAAGTATTGATTTGGAAATTTGAATTTAAATTCAAAAGGCTTTAAATCGTGTAAATAAAATTGGATCTTTCTAAAACGAAAGTTGTTCGTTTTCAAATAATAAAAGCTTTCATATAAGAAGTGAAATTCCTAATTGTATTGAAAGGGATTTCGAGTTAAAAATGAAAATGATTTTCTAAGTTATGGGAACGGTTTGAAAGCTATAAGTTAAATCTTTAAATTAAAGATTTTAAACGAGTTAATCCAATTGGAATGGGAATTGATTTGAAATCTGTAAATGGATCTTTGTAAAAATGGGTAAACTTAGAGAAATAAATCTTTTGTTTAAAGGATTTGAAAATGGTAATTTGTTTAAACCATTTGAAAGAAAGTTTTGAATTATTAAGTTGTGACTTAATTGAAATCCCATATCCATATGTTTTAAATGTTGCGCTCACTATTCGGTTTAGCCGGGAGAGGACCCTTGTGTCGTATAACCCATTCTGAATATGTGATTCGACGTGATGGATAGCATTTGAAGACCGGTGTTGAAGACCGGGTATTTGCGAGAACGATAGGATGACCTATCGATTGTCTCTGCACTGAGTTGCTCCGGTATAGAGATTCCCTAAGTGATGGGAAGTCCGATTGGGACTGTGAATACCCGGATTGCAAGGACTTCTTCGGAAGTGCCTTCGGTTCTGTTCGAACCTGGAACAGACTTGTATGGTTACATGTCTGACACTACACTTTGAGACATAAAGCAGATTTCTTTCAAATACATTTCTGTTGGTGGCGGAGAATTTATTCTCTTGGCTTAACACCCTTCTCTGAGACGTACGAGCTCAGAGGTTATGTAGTTGAAGGTTATCAGCGATATACTCCCAATTTGGTAGTGTGGCATGCTGAGTGTTGCTGTGTGTTGATGATCATTTGTGATCAGAGCATGGCTTTTGTATAAAGCGTAGATTTGTGGACGAGACTGCATCAGGACCTCACACCTCGGAAATGGTCGAAACAGGAAAGATGCGGCAAGGTTATGAGGGTCGCGCCCTTTAGGGTGTGTCATTCCCTTCTGGTAAAGGGTGATATTAGGTATGGAGCCCTGATATTTAACCTATGTGGTTGCTCCAATCTCATTTACTGTGTGGTTGTTGCTTAGAGGCGCCTCGGATAAAGGTCCCAAAGCACCGGGGAGTGGCATGCTCGAGTAGTAGTTACCTAGTTACAGAGGTAACCCGGCCTTGTGTTGGCAGAGATTCGATTAGGTTCTCGGGACGTCCCGCCAGAGGCGATCCCATGTGGCAGTAGGAAGTTCCTTAGCCTGACCATTTGTTGGAAAATTCAAAGAAACAATACGAGCCTTGTACGGTTTTAGTTGTAATACCTGCCATGGAATGTGGTGGTAACCTGCTATTGAACATGGTAGCTATAGTAGGCATAAGTGCGGAGTGCCTATGCTGGCTAAGATTTATATTATACTTTCGAAATGTTTTCTGCACTGTGCACTTATAATAATAATATCAAAAGGTTTCACGTATCAAGCATGTTTGACTATCATTAGAAGAAATCTCCTCCAATTCTGCATTTGCATTGTGTGTGTGGCGGGAGGTCTTATGGTAGTTTCATTTCAAAAGAAAAAGCATTGCGAATTTACTTTAAAATTCTCTTGTTGTTTGTTTTTAAAGATAAACTGTTTTTGTTACTCACACCGGTCCCATGACTGATCCGGAGTTTATTGTTCCTTTCCTAAACTCTGGGTGCTCACTATTTTCCACACGAGCAGTCTAGAGTTGGGTTTTTTCGGATAGTTAGGTTCAGTGGATTATCTGGAGCTAGTTCAGTCTTTGGAGATGACTGACCTTACTTAGCTTGGTGCATTGTTATTGGGAGTTCGTGCTATTTCTGGTTTGGTTCTTGGAGATGGAGTTGCAGTTTTGGAGTTCTTCCTTGAAGACTATCTTAGTGTTATCTATTTTTTTTCCGCTGCTATTTTATTGTATCATATCTCTGATGTATATCGATATCTTTTGTATCATCTGTTGTATCAGGATGTTGTATCAGATGTTGTATATTGATATTCATTATTTCTTCCGCTGTGTTGTTATTTACTTAGTTGTGTTATAAGCTCCGGCGACTCGGATTTGAACGGTCGAATCTGCGGCATTCGAGTGCGTTGTAAAGTATGGATGTCGATTTTCGAACGCGAAAAATCCGCTTCGTTACATTCCATATGCGCATACGATATATTCAACCTACTTTGAGGTATAAGTGCCTATGCATGTGTGTATATAAATAAGCATCATTATGCTCCCTAAAAGGAAACCCTAATCACATATTTAAATAGGGAAGAGGCAGACCCAACTGCATTTAATACCACAATCAAAAAGCAGGTCCCCCCTCGTAATGGCCATTTAATACTTCTTAAATAGGGAGGAGGAAAATCGAAGGCTATATTGAATACCTAGACCTTGAAAAAATCCCCTCTTAACGTAATTCAAGGTCAACCGGCCCAAACTACGAAGGCCAATGATTCCTAGATACGACTTTACAATTTAATGAGCCATATTACTAACGCATCTGAAAGACTTATCTAAGAGTTAACTAGCCCACCTCCAACCAAACAAAAAAGCAACCAAAATTTGAGGTCTATACGTATCTCATACAGACTCTACACTAGTAGGAAGTGTAATCTGCTGTGACATAACCCAAGCCTTTGATAACGACTGCTCAGGACCGTTGGTGGTTAGACCATTGCCTGGCCCTTCTCCACAAATATCAGTATACCAACAATGCTAACATAACATCGACCTCTGAACTAAATCCTGTTTAGACTTGCCTAATACAAAGCAAGGAAAATGCCTACTCTCCCAGTTACTTAATACCCCTGGTTTAAAATTGAAGCAGACCCCACTTTCCTAATCAGGCACTGTCATGGGTTATTTAAGACTTCTTAAATAGGGAAGAAGCAAACCCAACGGCTATTTGATACCTCAACCCAAAATTAAATCCTTTGCCCACCCCTAAAAGTACTTATCCATTTAATACTTCAACTCGGAGGTGAACCCTGGTATATTTTCCATCGAACCTATAGGTCAATGTATATCCCCAAGGGTCCTATAGCTAGAGATATCAACATCAGTAGTATGTACACAAAACTGTTAATAGCCTCTTGCAAAGGGTAGACTTCCATTGTATAACTTTATTAACCTTGCATTCCAACACATACTAAACCAAGTCATTTATAATTAACCTAAATATTTGGCTCGGCCCACTAATTCACGTCCGTTGCAAATGTTATAGAGGCCATATAATTTTGTGGAAATTATTACACCTCCTAAGTTCATTTATTACTATTCATTTATTTATTTTCTATGAACTTTTTATTTTATATGTTTGTTAGCTTTAAGTTCTATCCTCACTAGTGTTATCAAATGCCATATTCTACTTCTTTTACCACTAATGAATGTCCCTCATTAATGATCCTTCGTATTCAGAATGGACAATTATTTAAAACATTTATTTATCCATTTCAGAATTAATTTATCATGCCTATTTAATTTCCTTCATAAATGTCATAGTTAGTTATACAATTAAATCCATTAAACGAATTTACATCCATATTTTCATATTGTAACTTCCCATTAACTATGTAATCGATGCCTATTAACATTTTGACCCTAAAACTCCTTGATTTATTACATTATTCATCTTTAACGTTCTATATGCAATTGATATAATAACTGATGTTTATTAATTTATTTTGTAAACTTATACTTTACTCTTTATGTGTATATATGTGTGTGTGTAATTAAAGTTATTGTTGATAGAGTTAGGGGTATGCTCCAGGGCAATTATGTAATTTATTACACATATCTAACTCGAGAACCAATCTTATTTGAAATAAAAGGTGTTTCCTTCCAGTTATATACTTGATATAATATATTATATTAATTAATTAATTAAACTAAGAGTATATTTAATAGAAAATCCATAAATGGTACCAAGGTTTCAGGCTATAGAATTGAATGCATTATTGAACTTAATTAAGATGTATTGAGACCGGATATCGATACATCCGTTGAGACTAGAGTATGTAATGCTCTCCAAATGTTGGGCAATGTATTAATTAAGGTTGTTAGGGCACCAAGGTGTTATGTGCTGATAGTTATTGGATAACTATGGAATGATCCACTCGATAGTTTTATGTTGGTTAATATAATTAAGGTCAAATCAAAAATATTGATGTGATAAAATTATATAGTTCTCTTGACTTGAAAATACTATTAATCTTTAATATGGAAGCTTCACTTTGATTATAGTTAAATCATGACATGGTGTCCATCGAACGACTATAGTTTGGTTGAGTGAAAGCATTGGATGTGAAACACTGTTCAGGAGAGGATTCATCTCCTTGGTAATATGAGGTTAGTATCAAGGTCAATTAAAGTCAACTCAAAGTCAAAGTCTTTGGCCAAAGCAGTTTAGTTAATAATTATTATTATTACTATTGAACCAAATATTTTATGTTTGGATTACGCAGTCGAATATGGACAATATTGGAATTCTGACCATTACGTTCCATAAGTCCAAAGTGATATGGTTTTGACGAACAGAATTGGTGTAAATAAATTATCACTACCAAGTAATGCTTAATAAAGTAAAATTGTATTTTACCGAAACCAAGTAAGTGATAAATTTTATCGTAATATAACACCACCTACAAAGTGATGTGTGAATATTAATATTTGAAATGTTCAATATTAATCGCTGATCAAATTTACATCTAAGACTCATGCAACCATAGCGTTGGATATTACTCTTACCACTTGATTCAATTAATTTATAAATTGTTATAAATTAATTAAATTTTTTGAAATTTTGATTATAAACTTTTATTTGATGTACACAAAATAATATTAAACAGTGTGTTTATAATAGTTATAAATATACTGATCAATATATGATATCAATACGCGTTTAAATTGGCAGAGTTAGGTGTACGCCCTAGGAACAACTATGTAATTTGTTACATATATCTAACTTGATAACCAATCTTGTTTGAAATAAAAGGTATTTCCTTTCTATGATATACTTATATAATGTGTTATGTTAATTTATCGATTTAACTAAAAGTAAACTAATAGGAAAATCCATAAATTGTATGTTTTGTGATAAAAGTTACAATTTGTTGTAACCATGAGTGATTTATCTCGATAAAATGAACATACCATTTTAAATATTCCTAATCAAGTTGTACCAAGACTGAATATCGATATATCCATTGAGATTAGAGTCTATAACGCTCTCTAAACGTTGGACATTGTATTACTCATGGCTACCAGGGACACTAAGGGATTATGTACTAATAGTTGTTAGATAACTATGAAATGACTCACTCAATAGTTTTCTGTTAGTTAATATAAATAAGGACAAATAGAAAATATCGATGTGATAAATTACATAGTTCTCTTGACTTCAGAATACTGTTGGTCTTCAATATGGAAGCACTATTATTGTTAAATCAAGGCATGGCGTCCATCGAACGACTGTAGTTGGGTCGAGTGGAAGCATTGGAAGTGAAACATTATTCAAGAGAGGATTTGTCCCCTTGGTTATACAAAGTTAGTATGATGATCAACTGAAGTCAACTTAATGTTAAAGTCTTTGGCTAAGGCAGTACAGGTAATAATTACTATTATTGAACCAAGGACTTTGTGTTTGGAATATAGAGTTGGATATGGACAATATTGAAATTCTGATCATTAACAAATTCCATTAGTCCAAAGTGATAGCGTTTTGACGAAAAGTATTGGTGTAAGTAATTATCAATATCGGATAACGCTTAATAAAGTAAATTGGATTTTATCGAAACCAAGAGAGCGATAAATTTGGCTAAAATGTCACCCTACCTACTAAGTGATGTGTGAACATTAATATTCGAATTGTTTTATACTAATCACTGACTAAATTTACAACTAAGAGTCACACAACCGAAACGCTGAATACTCTTTTGAGTACGAGATTTAATGGATTTATAATTTTATAATTAATTGAATTATATTTATGAAACATTAATTATAAAAAAAATATTTGATATGTTGGACAATGTTGAAAAGTTTAAAATAGTTATAAATATATTAATCGACATACGATATCGATATATGTTTAAATTGAATTTAAATGAAACTAACATTATTCGAGCTCGAAATGGATTTGATGCCCATATGGGGCTTGAGATATTCAACCATGATTAGATCATGGAATGGATGGCCATATGATCGTAATAGATTAGGGTTTTGATGTGTTAAAAGGTAGAGAATGAGTAAGAGAAAAATAAGGATCTAGATCCTACATTTTCTCCCGAGTCTCTCCTCTATATAAGGATCATAACCCTCAATCAAAAATTAGTTTTTAGAGCCTTTGTTCTTACCTTTTGCTGGCCGAAACCATGCCCATTCTTCCTTCAAAATTTCAAGCATCAAATCAAATAAAATCAAAGCTATATAATAGTCGGTAGCCAGCAATTCGAAGCTAGCACCTTCTAGATTGTGGTAAGATTCACGGAGATCATTCCAACATTTCAACATTTGAATCCTAGGTTTTGGTAAAAGGTTTTCACTTTGTCTACTGATTCATTTAATATTATAATCAATTATTGTATTATATTGTAGGTTGTTATATTATATTACGAATCTAGTATATTTATGTTCCAATCGCATATTAGATGGTTGAATATGTTGGTGCATCTATTTAAATATATAGATCTGTGTGTGTGACAAAAATAAATTTACATAATTGTTGTTATTAAACTCACAGCCAAAAGGAATAATTTTTTTGTAGTTAAGTAATACTATATATTATTTTACTAATTATAAATTATATCCAAAAGATTAAAATCGTATCATTAAATTTTAATGTTTATAAAATTTTATTTTTGCACAACAATAATTCGGCAGCAAAGGTTACTTTATTTTAATATATATTTAGCTATATTATATATTTCAATATTAATATAACTACTTATTAAGCTAAAAATTGATTATGTATATAAATAAATACATATATTAAATAAAATTGGAATTAAGTATTCAATTGTATCTAATAAAATTAAAAAAAATTAGATTCTGAAAATGGTTTTTTTGAATAACTTAGATAATTAATTTTGAATGTTTTTAAATTATTTAACAATTGTTTATTTAAAATAAATTTATAAATCCACAAAAAAAAAATTAGTATGAGCTCAAAGTCGGTTTGCATCAATTTTATAATATATGTATATATCTATGTATGTATGTGCACTTGTGTTTACATATTTATAAATATTTATAACTATACAAAATAATAATTTTATTCTCGGGTTTGTAGCAATAACCAAAAATATATTATTTTATGTTAATTATTAAATGCTTTTTTCATTTAATATAAATGAACATTTGAATGAATACCCCTTAAGTATTTTATATAATTATTACAGTTATAATTCCCCTCCCCCCCCACACACACACACAAACACATATATATATATATATATATATATATATATATATATATATGATTGTATTTTACATATGTATAGCTATATATATAGATATATATATGTTCATTTAGAAAACCTATAAAATATTAGGATGACAAACGTGTCCATTATTGTGTAAATTCCAACACCTATACATGGGCATGTCAAACCATTTATACTTTATTATGTTGCACGTGCATGTACACACTTATGCGTATATGATACACATATTCAAATATAATACAAAATAATATAAAGTAAAACTTTATTTATAATAAAATAAAAAATTTATTTAAAAGAAATTTAGAAAATTTCTAAACGAAATTAGACTTCGTAGGCCCAATAAAGATAAAAAATGGTAAAGAAAATTGAAATTCATTCATTTCTTCCATTGCGGGTTGGTCTAGGTACAATAACGACATCAAAGCCAATAGCTTATGTGGCCTAAATTAGTCATGTTAAGGCTATCTAATTAAGCCTACAACTCAATTAGTAGGGTGTTTGAGAATAGTGGTGTCCAAGCTGGATTGTTGGGTAATCAAGTAGCCTATCCTATATGGCTAGCAACCGAGTCGGAAAAGTTATGTGAACCCAAAAGTTTCCCTTAATTGAAAAGACCCAATTAGAATTGGGCCTTGGGCTAATTTTAAAATAGTTTTTAAATTGAAATAAAAGCTTTAAATTTAAAATAAGGAAAATGTTATAATATAGATTTTCAAATTGTTTTAAAAATTAAAATAAAAGTTTTAAATTTAGAAGTTAAATTTGAAATAAAATACATATTATAAAGTTATAATATAATTTTTCAAAATATTGGAAAATGTTATAATATTAATTTCGAAAATAATATTTATTAATAAAATAAATGAATTAATTAAATATATATACATGTATAATATATATAATGATATGTAATGTTGTATTGAATTGTTTAAGAAAATATGTATATATGTGTGTATAAAAGAATTTTTGAAATTAATTAAATTTAATTAAATTTTTTTAATTAGATATATTAATTAAAATTTAATTAAGAAATTAAAATATATATATATATATATAAGATACATGTGTTATATTATAAAGGCTATTGTACATATATATATATATATATTCAATATAATGTGTTATGATTGAATTATATAATAATTAATTACTTATTTATTGATTAAATTTATTATATAATATTAAGTTAATATAATATTATAGATAAAATATTATATAAGTCTAATAAAGTATAAAAGTTGTACAATAATAAATCTTATATAATATAAATGTATAAACTAAAGGTGAAAGGGTGAAGAAACCCTACGGGATAAATACATACGTAATAGTACGAATACCGTGACTTTTGATGTGTCCGATAATTGAATCACAAGGATATTTCATAATAAATACATATTCCATAAGTTGATATCACTCAATTAAATATATCGAAGATTATGAATCTTTAATATAAGTGTTGTCCACTACCATTTTCATATTAGTAAATTACTTGCACACTCTGTGGTTATTGAGTAAACTTAAGCTAAAGATGTTATGTATAGTTTTATTAATATATTGACTAGACAAGGTAAGATAACTATATGTATTTGGTGAGCAAACTCAAGGTATATATATTATACTTAGATCGCCGCGAAATAGTAAGTACGAGTGAATAATTTCGATTTGTTGGGAAAAATCAAGGTTGAAATAAGATTAGGAAAACAAACCATGGGTTAGGAGTTGTATATGATAAAATAGATAAGGAGTTATCCATCATTCGTACGGCTATGACTTGTTGAGAAAATGCAAGACTAGAATCCTAATATAGACGAGTCCTAACACCCACTAGTGAAGTCAAAAGACTTCTATCTTTCATTTTAGAGTTTGGATAAACATAAAAGGTTGGTGTGAGCCTTATTAAAAAATAAAATGGTAACATTTAACATTTCTAATACTGTAATAAACATCTTCTGTATAACAGTATAATAATCTACATTAATAAATTTGTGCAATTAATATAATTGATAAAGTGTTTATGAACTAAATTAATATTGATAAATAGAAATATGAAATATGCTTACCAATAAACATTTGCATGCTGACCTATGCAAGCGCCTAATTATACAATCACTAAATTCGTAAATAACTTGGTCACTTATGGGTTTACTTGCCTGAGACTATATATGGCCATCATTGAGTTTTGAACTCAAAAGGCAATACAAGAATATGGATATTTGATCCATATACAATCACATATAAATGTCATAGGTGAATGTTCACAATTCATATTGTATGAAACTTTGATGAATAGTTCATTGAAATAAGCTAGTAAAATGTAGTATAAGATATTCAATATGATTGATATAATAATCTTGTTGTGTTAAATGTAACATTGGACCAAAGACTACAAGATTGATCAAAGAATTCAATCATTGCAATGTCAGTTTGAATAGTTTACGTAAAGTGCAATATATTTGATGTCCTTAACGTTAAGGACAATCGATTACACCTTTTTAAAAAGTTCGTTATGATATTGT
Source organism: Allium cepa (assembly GCA_030765085.1). Taxonomy (NCBI): domain Eukaryota; kingdom Viridiplantae; phylum Streptophyta; class Magnoliopsida; order Asparagales; family Amaryllidaceae; genus Allium; species Allium cepa. The sequence continues at coordinate 311,970,347 of CM060932.1, read as the reverse complement.
AGTAAGGATTTCCTTTGAATGGTTTAACAATTTGGAAAGGAAGTCAAATGTACAAGTGTAGATGTAACCTAAGGCACAGTTGGGATGAAGAGAGTGAATTGTCACTTCTACTTCATAAAGGAACTCGGAAAAGAGAATTATAAAGTAATAATAGATAATTTACATTAGAGTGAGAATATGATTTCTTTTCCAAAATGTATTTTCACGTAGAAAATTGTTTTATATGAGGTTTATTTTTGTGACTTTAAGATGTTTGATCTTAAATTCTTAACTGTAAACTGGTTACAGTGAACGAAATAAATAACCAATATTAAATAGTCGAATGAAGGTTCGTATTTCATACGCGTAATGGCAGAAATAGTATAAGCATGTCATATAACACTTATTAGTCGCATCAAGTTACGAAAATTATTTTTGTAAAATGTACCAAACATTATTTATGAAATAATAATTATTTTTTAGAATTGACTGAAAATAAACATAGTTTTATTTCAATATGAATATTATGTGTATTCGTTATAAAATAAAACTATAGTACTGGTACCTGTGATGCATTGAAAATGCAGAAGTATCTAAATTTATTTGCAATTATATTAGAACTATGGACTAAGCCACAATTTTGAAAAATAATTTTTTATTGTAGGATTATGAATATGGTACTAATAGATTATATCTCAAACAATTAAGGGCAAAGCACTCACTCAGTGGGAGCATCATAAGAGTTGATGAACTCTTCCGATTGATAGGTATAGATGTATGCAATCGAAGGTCTATTAATACCAAAAATTTCCACGTACTTCGTCATATTCACTGATAAGTTATCACCACATGAATATGCGTATTTGATTCACATGTGGTATGTCTATAGTAAGCTCATGGAGTACAAAACGAAAGTAAATAAATAATGTTCCATTGAAAATAAAATTGATTTGAACAGATCGAACAGGTGAGTATATTGGAAAGAGTTCCGAACGTACCTAAAAATGAATAAAGATTCAATCTGAAAAGTCACTCCTCCCTATGATACATAATGATGGATCGATAAGAGGTGATCAAACTTTGTTAAACAAAGTATGATTAACTGTGAATGAATTTGATTTAACTTCTTTCAACAAGGTCATGTACTTAAGAGCAATACAAAAGGTTAAAATTATTTTCATCTAAATAACTGTTTACAAAACCATACAAGATATGGGTTTATAAGAAACCCCAACGTATCATAGGCTAAGGAGTTAGCATGTTGTGTGAGTCAAAAGACTGTACGTAATAATTGTTCTTAAGGGATCTTTTTTAAATCTCTCTAAAAAGGAATTTGGCAATGATCGTCATTAGATGGCTAACTTACGTATTGAGCATAAGTATCATAAACTAAAACCAAATTAGTTTTATATATAAGGAAATTCATAAAGCATTTATGAATACATATTCTGCTGCACTGAGAAACAATTGTTTTCAAGAAATACCAACCTTATAATGAAGGAATTTCTTTCAGAAATTATTGGTAGTAAAATAGATTCGGATATGATCCAAGGAAAAAAACTGACTATAATGGATGAAATGAAATTAACCAAGCCTAAATAAACATAAAACATTAGAATTTCTAATAAATATTCTTGCATATTTAAGAGAAACTATAAGTTTCTTATCAAATTAAGAAAGATAATACTTAGTTGTCAATTAAACCATTAAGAGTATTGAGTCCACGACATTGTATGATATACAAATTCAAACTAAATTCCAAGTACGTTATCAAAATACGATTTTAGTAGTTGTACCCGAAGGGATATGATCCATTGGCTGTAATTTTATCTTCGTAGAAAGACTGATGCAATTGGAATTTAATTGATTTGTCATTCAGCTTTCTTAAGTTAATTCAGATATAGTCACAAAATTATCATTGGTATGACTTTGTATTTTGATACATACGCATTGAAATGGAAAATTTTGAATAATGATTTGGACTAGACTATTTGCACATAACAACCACAGTGTCATGGAGTTAGTGGGAGCAATATAGAGGTTGCTTTCAGATATGATCCAAGAAATGGTATGAAAATACCATTATGTAAGCATCATAAATCAATGAGTAATTTGATAGAAATATCGAACAATTTTATTTTCAGTCAAAATGCAGAGGAAACGTGTGTCTATAAGAAAGAACCATTAAGAGGTACATACATATTTCTCGACTATAAGTAAACAATATACTACTGATTGCCAACAATGTACTTATGTTAAAATCGATAATAATTTTGCTATTTTATACTCGATATTGGATTTGTAAATTATGTTTTTATATTAAGTATAAAATATGTTGGTAATGTCCCAAATAATATGCAAAAACATCTTATTAAAATGTTTAAATATGGAACATGTAAGATGGATTCCTTATGTATTGCCAATAGGAATTATCATACAAGTCATGTTATCTATAATATCATATTTTTCTTATTTATTTTGTAAAGCTATGTCTTTTCGACCCTCAAAAGTCGGCACTTTATACATCCATGGTATTCAAATGTCGAATATCCAAGTTCTAGAAAGGCATATTATTAAGGTAAAATAAAGCAAAAAATAATAGGAAAAATAGAATCTCACAATGGAAATATGCATATAATATAAAAAAGAGAGTAAAAGTTGTCACTCTAAGATACATGGTATGTCAGAGTTAAAACAAACCTCATCAGTCTAGACAGTTATTCACTGATCTTACAATTCTTGATGGGTATACATAATAATATAGCAGAAAATATAAATACTACGGTAGGTAAACATCTAGCTCCTCTTCATGAACTCCATGTCCCACCAATGACAATCCTAGAAAAGTATTTGTATCTGACCTAAGCATTATAATAAGATGACATCTGGGTCAGTCTAGAAAACTAGCGTGAGAAAACTCAAGAAATATAAGGTAACAAATAATAACTTATGAGACCACACCACAAAACATGGAACAAGTTTTTATTTTGCAAGAACAACATCCGTGCTTAACGGAATGGACACAAATCAGAAAAAAAATCCAAACTTAAAAGAAGGTACACAAATAGTTAAACATCGTGAAGAGCACAAGACACTTCTTGATGCAATTAAAAATGAATTAACTCAAAGATTCAAATCGAAACGAGGAGAAATAATTTACTTTTCCAACATGACGAGGAGGTTGCTCCCATTTTCTGAAAGTGTACATCTAGATAAAATATACTTGAAAGGGTTATATAGTCTGTGACTCTCTCAAACACGTCCAAGCTGGACCCCGCCAACCTTACCAAGAATCTGAATGTATCCACATCATCACATGCAAACAACCGAAACCTCTCTAGATTAGATGTGAATAAACCCTAATGGGAGCAATGCCATATAGCTTGGCTTTCACTTGCTCATTGGTTTTAGTCATTTTCGATAAAGTATATCAATGCTCAAACGAGCTACCAATCGTCCTAAATTGACGAAACAAGAAGAACAATTTAACGTGGTTTTTGGTCAAACCATAGTTTGAAGAAATTACACAATCCCGTAACTTCAAACCAAAGCGAATGTTCCAATTAACTCAACTCCAGGTTTTTTTAGAAATAAGTGAATGGTATATACATACATATATACATTCTCAAATGTACGAACATTTCGTTATGCACTCTTTACAGAGGATCCCAGACCATACAAATTCGTTCTAGCTCTTTATTTACTTCCTTAGTAGATACCAAGATCAATAGTTAACAAACCAACTATTAGACATAAACGAAATGATCGTATATGGAAATTAAATCTCTTACACGAATCATCACTTGTCGATCCTAAACCAACCACTATCCCAGAGTTAACAATGAGCCAGATAGGTTGGGGCATTATTGGTTCGATGTACGTTCTTAAATTTAAAGACAGCAAGGGTTCCCTCAACGTTTAGTGCTAAGTGTAAGACTAAATATTTTATATAAACAAATCAAACTTTTGAAAACATTTGACTCACGCTTGTACATGATTTTCATCATAAATATTTGTAGAACACTTTGAAAAATACTCTTTAATATATTCCTTTAAAGAGCTAATTATATTTCTAAGTGTATTAAAAGGAAGGGTTGAAAGCAAATGTCATTAAAATATGTTTGCTACAAACCCAACACCAATTACTCTTAGCTTTATCTTTAAAACATTCCTTGTAAGATCATTTCATTTATAAAATATTATTTATAAATCACCTTCACATTGAAAAATCAAATAGGTATATAGAAATCACAAGTCTTACACTTATTAAGTCAAAGACCAAGGTATCTTAATAACTGTATAAAATTATTTATTATAACAAAGGTGTTATAATCCATGAATTCTTTTCTATTTTCTGAAATTATTTATGATAACATAAAAGTTATCATCCATGACTTCTTTCTCAATTCTCCAAAATCATTTATTACAACAATGACGTTGTAATCCATACTTACTTTACTTTCAATAAGCTCAAAAATACTTCAAATATAGTTTAAGACATCAATATTACTTTAAAAAATCTCAAGGTTAAGATATATTAAAACTCAAAACCATTTCTTTTCCTTATTTTCAAACTAAAACCTTCTTCTTTGATAATTTATATTAAATCCTTCAAAGCGTTTATATGAATTCCAAACCACTTTCAAAACACTTGAACATATCAATATAAGTTAGAAAGATAATCCAAAAAGTTTAAAGAAGAAAAATCAAATTTAAAACCATTTTTATAAAAGTTGGAAAGAGTGTCATAAAAGTACCTCTACAAAGAGTATGGAAAATTTCTTTAAATTGGTTCTTTTCAAATGAAATATTCTCTATATTTTCAAAGCGCATGAATACTTTAAATTAGTTTTATAACAAAATTCTATGAGTCTAGCATGCATTCACAAAAATTTAGAGAATTTTGAATTCATAAAACCCATTTGAAAGTTGTTTTAAAACTTGACTTCGAACTGCAAAAACGCGACCAAATCCTTTCTAACTTTTAAATTTTTGGAGTTAGGTGTTATAACCTTTTCCGAGCCATCAAAACTTTGTTCAAACAAAATTTTAAAAGCGAAAAAGCCCAACCAAATATCTAATGATGTAAACACAAGCACAAGAGCAACAAACAAAAGATTGAAAGAGGAAATTTTATAAGTGTAGGTATAATGACAATCGCTATAATGACACTTTCATGACAACCAATAAATCACACATATACTTCAATCAGACTTAAATATGTGTAACATAAGCATAAAAGCAAATCAACATGGTGATAAACCCCTTAAGGACTCTCTACAAAAGTACCTTACAAATCTCATATGTGTAAGTTCTTTGAAGTGTTCTGTGGCGACTTATGCACTACAAAGACACTTCGACCTCCTCTTGCTTTTGTCCCCTGCAAAACAATGGTTATTTATGTCATCCACATTCAAGAAGGAGTCAAATCCAAATAAGCAATATACACAAGTATAAACAATATAAACAACAATTTATATTATACAACATTTTGTCAACTTTAAAACCATTTTAAAGTGAGCTTAACTCACTTTTAAACAAAGATGAAGCTAAAACTCCCTACCATAACTAAGCAAAAACGCAACACTTTATACCCTCAGCCCAAAGCAAACTCCAACTCCTCCCTACACCTCAAATTCACACACGTCCATACTAGGGAGGATAAGAAAATCCACGGCTATAGGTCCAATTTGAGGGTTTTGCTTCAAACTTTACAACTTTGAGAAGATAGAGATGTTTGCAATATTATTTCAAACTTACAGCAAATTTTAGAGGAGAAAAGAGGGAGTTTTGGTATGGATTTTCTTAGGAAATATCTTGTGAAAAATTGAAAAGAAGAAGAAGGCATGAAAGCTAAAATAAAAAAATGTAAGGAAATGTAAAGGCAATGAATGCATATCGGTGCTCTTTTATAGAAGTGGAAAATTTTGCAAATTACCACACATAATTGTTTGCCAAAGTACCCTTATACCCCCACACCCACGTGCTACTCTATGTGCCATTGTATTTCCAGAACATCACATGAAAAGGAGCAAAAGGATTTGCAAAAGTCCTCTTTTAATGGTACCTCATTAACCACTTAATTGTTAATTAGTGTTAACTTATTTTCGTTTATTATATGTGTGTACAAAAATTTTAAGTGTGTGTCAAACAAAATTTCAACAACTTTTGTTCGGTGAAAAGTCAAAATACAAAAAATGACTTTCGTTCACATTTTTATTTTTCTTCGAATTACTTAATTTTGTAAACAAATTTCGATAATAAGTTTACCGTCATTATTTATTAATTAAAATAAGTTTAATAAGGCTATTAAATCCATTCAATTAATATTAAGTTCACAATTCACAATTTAAATAATTCGTATATTTAAATATAAAGCGTTCATATTTTCGGGATGTTACATCCTCCCCTCTCAAAAGAACTTCATCACCGAAATTATCACGAAGCAGAAAATGTAACACCTGTAACATCCTATAGTTTTATAATTTTGATTTTGGATATTTAATTAATTCTAATTATTTAAATAATTAGTTTTTCGGGTTAATAACTTAAATTCAAATTTAAGGATTATTTAAATATTTGAATTATGAATTAAATATTTGAATTTTGAATTAAATATTAATTGAATGGATTTAATAGCATAATTTACCTCCTTTTAATTAATGGATAAAAATGGTGAATTCAATTGTAATTTATTTACAATAATAAATGGTTCGAATAAATAATAAGAAAATCAGTTGTTAATAAAACGACTTGATTTTTATCATAGTATTTTTAATTAAATTTGTAGAATTTTTCCATAATTTTTAATTTGAAAAATAATTATATTTTCGTTTGATGTATTTTACAGCAAACTATGGTATTTTGGAAATTTCACAGAAGAAAATAATTTCTGTATTTTATTGTTAATTTATGATCGTGTCGCATTGGGGTGCACGATCGTATTTTTATTTCATGTTTTCGCAGTTAGTAGAGGATAGGACATTGGGAGCGAAGTATTAAAAAACTCTATTTTTAAACATGTATATAATAATTTAAAATTTTGATATTACATTTATGATAGTTTGATTGATATGAGGATGGTTTGAATTAAAGGTTAACTTGGTTTCTTTGGCTAGCTTATGATTGAAGGAATGAATATTAATTTAGTTATGAAATGAAACTAAGGTCAAACACTCGGCCAAAATTCACTTTTCTCTTATCGTTTACATTCTCGTCCTCTTGAAACAAAGAAATAATAAAAGACCGATGATTTGAAAATCAAGATATAGAAATTTTCTCAATGAAAAATTAAATCTTTTTTTCGTTTAGTTCGTAAGCTCTAAATCTTTGATTTGGCATGAAGTTTGGCGTGTGCGATGTGGTTTGGAGGAGATCGAATCTCTTGATCGATCAAGGGTTGAGTCATAGTGGAGTTTGGGGGCGGAATCTGTAACAACCCGCATATTTAACGATTTTATATTTAAATATTTTATTTAAATATAGCGTCGTTAGTCGGATTTTGGTCTGAAAAGCTACTTTTTGCAAACGGTCGAATTGGAGCTCGAAACTACCTCCATTGGTTCCAAAATGGCGTTTGCGATCTTTTTGAGTATAATCTTTGATATGTTTGGAGTTTGTGAAATTTTGGCTACTTTTTCTATTGGGTTTTGGGTTTGGGTTCAGCCCACTAGCTTAACTAATACTCTAGCTTAGCCACTTCTCTTCATTCATCTTCATTTCATTCTCTTTTCTTAAGCTAAAACTGAAATGGTGGAAGGGAAAGAGAAATAGAAACTCCAAGCCCTAGTTCCATTTGCAAACTCCAAATTCTTGCTCCAAAATCAAAGAGAAGCCATAGGTAAGCTCTTCTTCATCTTCTCCAACTCTTTCTTCTTCAATTTCAGAAAATTTCCTAAACCCAAATTGGGAAATATGTGTTTTATTCTTAGATTGAAGCTTGTTGGGTTGAAGTAGTGTTTGGTTGGTCTTCTCCTTGTTATTGAGCTTCTTCTTCATCTTCTTTGTTTGGGATAAAGGTGAGTTTTGAACTCACATCTACTTCTCTTGATTTCATTGATGTTGGGTATGAATTCCTAACACCTTTTTCATATGCACTTGCTTTTGGTTTGGATTGAATTGGTGAATATCCAAATTTTTAGTGTTTGGGTTCAATTCTTTAAAGATCCTAACTTTGATATTGGAACATGTTTTTGGTAGCGAATCAGAGAGCTAATGGAGCTGGGGTATCTATTGGCTAAGGCTCCTTAGGTCCATTGCTCGAACGATCGCGTTTTGGAAGAATTGGCATTTCATTAGAAAAAGGGCACAAACTGCAGAAATATGCAGTTCGGCCGACCGAGCCCTATAGCCGGTCGACCGACCTGCTCATGTCGAGTTTTTTTTATTTCCTGCATCTGACCAGCCGACCGAGCCCTGCAACCGGTCGACCGACCTGCTCATGTTTTGCCTGTTTTGCTTATTTTTGCATATTTTGATTGGTTTTCCAAATTTTATCGATTCAAGTTGCTTTTTAGTAGTTCTTATTGCATCTTTGACTTTGATAACTTATTCTTGACTTCATTCACGGTTTCTATAAATAATTCCTCTAAATCGTATTAAAAGCTCCCTTCTCCAAATTATAAATTCTATTTATGGTGCACACACACAATTTCGCACTTCGAGCGAAGTGGAAGGAAGATTAAATGGTTAGGTAAAACACGGACCATGAATCTGTGCGTTTGTCTTCCCGATTAGTCCCTGACCTATTCGATTGATCGTTTTAACCTTCGGGTTTGGTTTATCGATGATATGAGGTAAACTTTGTACTGCTTTGAGTGTGAAAGTGGCTGACGGATAGTAAATCGTTTAGTGCGAACGAGTGGTTATGGGACATACGTTAACACTTTTCGGATTCCTTTTCGAGAGTTGTGACACATTCCGCCAGTTAGTGGTGTCCAGTACTGGGTCTCTGACCTTCACCACTACGGTTTGTTGCCTTCGGGTATGTGCCTTCGGGTTTGTTGCCCTTTAGTATCGCTTCCGATGTTGGTCGTTATGAGCCGCATGGGTGATATTGGGTTGCCCTTTAGTATTGCTTCCGATGTTGGTCGTTATGAGCCGCATGGGTGATATTGGGTTTGGAGTCTTCGGGATCATGGATCCTTGTTTGTACAGTACTGAGCTCGAGCAAAATCTTCTGATGTTTCATTCATATGTATATTCCCTTGGCATCGCCCTTCGGTGTTGGTCATTATGAGCCGCATGATGCTTAGCGTTTACCTTGTGGAACTTGTATACCTTATTGGTATTTGTTATTGCCTTTTTGGCTTGATTTGGGATATTCTTATCCTTTGTTTCTATTTGTTGCCGATGATATGAGGCTTGTTCTATATGATTCATCTTTTGTTAGATGATTGTGTTATCTCCTTTAGAGATATTTGTTATACTTTGTAACCTTGCAGGTTTATTGTTGTTCAGTTTATCTATCTGATTTGTTTAGCTAGACTGACCCTTGTATTTTATACTCGGGTCAGACCGAGATGTTTCAGGTTAGGTGCATTTGGACTTAGCATATTTTGCTTCCGCATGGACTATTCCGCTAGCTTCTTTTTGTCATAGCTTTTTGTGTAGTCCCATTTTGTAGTAACTCTGATATATTCTATTGACTCGTTTGTATATTGTGGTCTGCTATACCACTTGACATGTATTGTTTTGTAAATTCTGTTATGTATTCAGTATATGTGTATATGATGATCTACTGTTCTGTGATGTATATTTCATTTGAGTTATTATATTCTATTCTGATAGATCCAACCACCTATGGTTTTGTTTTAAGTATTCATTGGGTATGTCGACCTGCTTGGTACGTCTATTGTCGATGTATTCAATAGATAATTGGAGCAAGGCTATAGATGGTCGCTCCCAACTAGCCTTATTCTCTGTGTTAGCAGACGGTATTATCTATTAATACTCTTTGCTAGCGTGGGTATAGAGGTGGGGCGTCACAGCGTGGTATCAGAGCCAGGTTCAGGACAAAATATGATAAACACAGAATAGCGCACATATTACGGTACATCAAAGTGTACAAGTGATACAAACCTTTGAATCATTGTGTTTCTTTATTCCATCAAGGTTAGATAGAATTTGAGGGATATGTCTAGGAATGTATTTTTATTCCGTAGTATCCCATGTTGTAATATCTACCTTGTGAATAATCTTGTTCTTATCTTACTCTCAGCGTATGGCTGGAAGAGGCAGGGGACGACGTTCGGATGCTGGGCAATCCAGTGGCACACATCCAGATGGCGTTTATATGTCTGCTGATCAGTTTTTGGAATTGTTTAGGAGCACTCAGCCTCCAGTTCCTCCTCGAGTGTCTCCACCTCGCAAGTCTGCCTTTGCACGTCAGTGCAGTGATTTTGCTCATCTTGGAGGAAAGCCGTTTAAAGGCTCTGAATCCGTTCTTGAAGTCCAAGCTTGGTTTCGAACATGCGAGCGTATCTTCTCTCGTATGGATCTTTCTGACCATGATAGAGTTCTTGTAACTTCTAGCTTATTACAAGAGCGTGCTCTTGATTGGTATGAGCTTCTTATAGCCGAAATTGATGAGTCTACTCTTTCTTGGACTCAGTTTCGGGAGCGATTTGAACTCAAGTTCGTTCCTGAATCTGAAAAAGTTTTATTGACCCGTCGCTTCCTTGAGTTGAAGCAAGGGAAATCTTCTGTTTCTGAGTATGTTGCATCATTCGTGGCTTTATCTAAGTATGGTCTTGAATTCATCAGTACTTCTTATAAGAAGAATTTGAAGTTTGTTTCTGGTCTTAAGAAATATCTTAAGAAGTCCTTGTTGCTCCAACTTAAGCTTTCTTTTGAGGAGTTGGTTGATTCGGCACTTCACCTCGAGACCGTCGAGAAGGAGTGTGATAGTGATGTTGATGTTGAGGTTTCCAAGAACCCCAACAAGAGGTCGTTTCCAATTCAGAAGTCCAGGCCTTTTCCTTCTAAGAAGAAGAAGACTGGTGGTCCTAGCTCTCAGCCTCAGTCTTCCGGAACACCTTTCGTTCGAAAGTGTTTCAATTGTGGTTCTCCGGATCATGTTATTCGAGCTTGTCCTAAGCCTCTCTTCTGCCGTTATTGCAAGAAGGAAGGTCATCATGTTTCAGCTTGTCCTACTGTTCCGGCTGGTACCAAGTCTAGCAATCTTTATGCTACCAAGGCTTCAAAAGGTCCTTCTCAACCCAAAGGTATATCTCCATCTATTTTGGAAGGTTCTATTTTATTTCGTGATCATAGTATACGAGTTCTTTTCGTTACGGGAGCTTCGCATTCTTTCGTATCGAAGAAGCTCGTTGATGATTTATCTTTGGATGTTTCTTGTATGGTTACTTCTTTAAGGATTGCGAATCCTATTGGGGGATCCGCGACCCTTAGTTTGCTTTGTGATGATGTTGAGATTGTTTTATGTGGTTTTTCTTTTCGTGCGAATCTGCACGTTATTTCTTGTTTGGAATTTGATATGATTTTGGGTATGGACTGGCTAGTGAGATATGATGCCAGAATTATTTGTTCGGAGAGAATTATATATCTTCGACATCTGGATTCACCTACTCAGCTATCTCTTGTTCTTCGGGATGTGGATAATTCCGAGATGGCTTTATATCCTCTTGATTCGCGAGATGATGATGATATATCTCGTATTCCTATTGCTTTTGACTTTTCTGACGTTTTTGAGCCTGTATCGGGTTTGCCACCCAAGCGGGCAATTGAGTTCCGCATTGATCTCATTCCAGGCGCGCAGCCAATTAGTCGTCCTCCCACGAGGATGTCTACAAAGGAAAATGAGGAACTCAAGAAGCAACTTTTAGAGCTTGAGTCCAAGCAGTTGATTCAGTCCAGTTTTTCCCCGTGGGGATCCGCGGTTGTCTTTTTGAAGAAGTCCGATGGAACTCTTAGGCTTTGCATTGACTATCGCAAGCTTAACGAGTTGACCATTAGGAATAGGTATTCATTGCCTAGGATCGATGATATGTTCGATCTATTGAGTGGTGCTAAGGTCTTTTCTCAGCTTGACCTTGCAACAGGTTTTCATCAATTACGAGTCGCGGAGGATAGCATACCTCTTACAGCTTTCCGCACTCGATATGGTTCTTTTGAGTGGCTCGTTATGCCGTTCGGTTTGACGAACGCTCCTGCTTTCTTTGTCGATCTCATGAATCGAGTATTCCGGGAATATCTCGATAAGTTCGTCCTTGTCTTCATTGATGATATCCTTATTTATTCTAAGTCTGAAGCCGAGCATGCTAATCACTTGAGAATTGTCTTGAGTACCCTCCGTCATCATCAGCTTAGAGCCAAATTCTCCAAGTGCCACTTTTGGGAGAATAAGGTTAAGTTCTTAGGCCATGTTGTATCTTCCGATGGCATTTCTGTCGATCCCTCAAAGATCGAAGCCATCCAGAATTGGAAGAGGCCTGAGAATGTTCATGAGATCCGTAGTTTCCTTAGATTGGCGGGTTATTACCGTCGATTCATTAAGGATTTTTCCCATGTTGTGCTTCCTTTCACTTGCCTTACTCGGAAAGGCATTCAATTTGTTTGGTCCGACAAGTGTGAAGCTTCCTTTCTGACATTGAAGGAACTTCTCACTAATGCTTCTATCCTTGTGGTTCCCGAAGGGAATCATGACCTTGTTGTCTACACCGATGCTTGTGGTAGTGGTCTCGGTGCTGTTCTTATGCAGAAGGATCGGGTAGTTGCTTATGCTTCTAGGCAACTGCTTCCGAATGAAGTCCGCTATGCCACTCATGATCTTGAGTTAGCCGCCATTGTCTTTGCCTTGAAGATTTGGCGACATTATTTGTTGGGCGAGCGCTTCATTCTCTGTACTGATCATAAATCTTTGAAGTATTTGTTCACTCAGAAGGAACTCAATATGAGACAACAACGTTGGCTCGAGTTTCTTGCTTCCTATGATTTTGATATCCAGTATACCCCTGGTAAGGGTAATCGTGTTGCTGATGCGCTTAGTCGCAAACATTCGGCTGTTATTTCTATGATGCTTGCCGAATGGGATGTTCTTGAGACTCTATCTTTTTGTGAAATTCGTGATCGAGGTTCATCTTCTGATTCTCCTATTCTATTATTTAATTTGGGAGCTCGACCTATTTTATTGGATCGTATAGCCGATGCCCAGCGGTGTGATCCTGATTTGTTGCATCTTATTCAGCTTTGTGAGTCTGGATCTTGTGATGAGGCGCTACAAGATTTTAGCATTGATTCTCAAGGGTGTCTTCGTAAGAAGAACCGTCTTTTTATGCCTTCTGATCTTGCACTTAGGCATGACATTCTTGATGAATGTCACCGTTCTAAGTATACTATTCATCCCGGTAGTAGCAAGATGCATGCCGATATGCATCGTCTTTATTATTGGGAAGGCACGAAGCGCGATGTGGCGAGTTATGTGAGTAATTGCATAACTTGTCAGCGTTTTAAGGCCGAGCATCAGCATCCTTCGGGTCTTCTTCAGCCTCTTGAGATTCCATTGTGGAAATGGGATCAGATTTCTATGGATTTCATTGACGGCCTACCTCGCTCGAGATCAGGCCATTCTAGCATTTGGGTTATTGTTGATCGCCTCACTAAGTCTGCTCATTTTGTTCCTATTAAGTCTAATAGAACTGCTTCGCATTTGGCTAAGTTGTATGTCAAGGAAATCGTGAGACTTCACGGTGTTCCTAGTTCTATTGTGAGTGATCGTGATCCTTTATTCACGAGTCATTTTTGGAAGAGTCTTCAGCAAGCTTTGGGAACAAAGCTCAATTTTTCTACAGCTTATCATCCGCAGTCTGACGGACAGACTGAACGGGTGAATCGTATTTTGGAAGATCTTCTCCGTATTTGTATTTTTGATTTCGGTGGTAGTTGGGAAGATCACCTACCTCTTGTAGAGTTCTCCTACAACAATAGTTTTCAATCTAGTATCGGTATGGCTCCTTTCGAAGCCTTATACGGAAGGCCATGTCGATCACCTTCTTGTTGGTTGGAATCTGGAGAGAAGCTTATTCTTGGTCCAGATTTTGTTCGTGATTCTTCCGAGAAGATTGATCTTACCCGGTTGAGAATGAAAGAGGCACAGAGTCGCCAGAAATCCTACGCGGATAGCCGTAGAAAGCCTCTCGAATTCTCAGTTGGTGATCTTGTTTTTATTCGTGTTTCTCCTTTGAAGGGGGTTATGCACTTCAGTACGACTGGGAAATTGGCTCCTCGCTTTATAGGACCGTTTTCTATTATTGAACGTATTGGCCCTGTGGCTTATAGAATTTCACTTCCAGCTCATTTATCTGGCATTCATAACGTGTTTCACGTCTCGCAACTTCGGAAGTGTCTTCGGGAGTCGGATTCTGTTATTACTTCTCCTGATTTGCAAGAGCTTGAGATCTCACTGGACTTATCTATTGTACAGCAACCTATTCGCGTACTTGACACGGAGGTGCGACACCTTCGAAACAAGGACGTGCCGCTCGTTAAAGTTCAATGGTCCGCTAATCCCAATGACTGTACTTGGGAAACCAGAGAGTTTATTGAGCGATCTTATCCGGGTTTTCTTTCTTAGCTTGAGAACAGTGAGTATGTCTTTTCATCTCAAGCTTAATTTCTTTTCTTTTGATTGATTGTATGTATGTAGTTGTTACAAATATCGTCTCTAGGAATTGCGGGGACGCAATTTTGTAAGGAGGGGAGATCTGTAACAACCCGCATATTTAACGATTTTATATTTAAATATTTTATTTAAATATAGCGTCGTTAGTCGGATTTTGGTCCGAAAAGCTACTTTTTGCAAACGGCCGAATTGGAGCTCGAAACTACCTCCATTGGTTCCAAAATGGCGTTTGCGATCTTTTTGAGTATAATCTTTGACATGTTGGAGTTTGCGAAATTTTGGCTACTTTTTCTATTGGGTTTTGGGTTTGGGTTCAGCCCACTAGCTTAACTAATACTCTAGCTTAGCCACTTCTCTTCATTCATCTTCATTTCATTCTCCTTTCTTAAGCTAAAACTGAAATGGTGGAAGGGAAAGAGAAATAGAAACTCCAAGCCCTAGTTCCATTTGCAAACTCCAAATTCTTGCTCCAAAATCAAAGAGAAGCCATAGGTAAGCTCTTCTTCATCTTCTCCAACTCTTTCTTCTTCAATTTCAGAAAATTTCCTAAACCTAAATTGGGAAATATGTCTTTTATTCTTAGATTGAAGCTTGTTGGGTTGAAGTAGTGTTTGGTTGGTCTTCTCCTTGTTATTGAGCTTCTTCTTCATCTTCTTTGTTTGGGATAAAGGTGAGTTTTGAACTCACATCTACTTCTCTTGATTTCATTGATGTTGGGTATGAATTCCTAACACCTTGTTCATATGCACTTGCTTTTGGTTTGGATTGAATTGGTGAATATCCAAATTTTTAGTGTTTGGGTTCAATTCTTTAAAGATCCTAACTTTGATATTGGAACATGTTTTTGGTAGCGAATCGGAGAGCTAATGGAGCTAGGGTATCTATTGGCTAAGGCTCCTTAGGTCCATTGCTCGAACGATCGCGTTTTGAAAGAATTGGCATTTCATTAGAAAAAGGGCAGAAACTGCAGAAATATGCAGTTCGGCCGACCGAGCCCTGTAGCCGGTCGACCGACCTGCTCATGTTTTGCCTGTTTTGCTTATTTTTGCATATTTTGATTGGTTTTCCAAATTTTATCGATTCAAGTTGCTTTTTAGTAGTTCTTATTGCATCTTTGACTTTGATAACTTATTCTTGACTTCATTCACGGTTTCTATAAATAATTCCTCTAAATCGTATTAAAAACTCCCTTCTCCAAATTATAAATTCTATTTATGGTGCACACACACAATTTCGCACTTCGAGCGAAGTGGAAGGAAGATTAAATGGTTAGGTAAAACATGGACCATGAATCTGTGCGTTTGTCTTCCCGATTAGTCCCTGACCTATTCGATTGATCGTTTTAACCTTCGGGTTTGGTTTATCGATGATATGAGGTAAACTTTGTACTGCTTTGAGTGTGAAAGTGGCTGACGGATAGTAAATCGTTTAGTGCGAACGAGTGGTTATGGGACATACGTTAACACTTTTCGGATTCCTTTTCGAGAGTTGTGACACATTCCGCCAGTTAGTGGTGTCCAGTACTGGGTCTCTGACCTTCACCACTACGGTTTGTTGCCTTCGGGTATGTGCCTTCAGGTTTGTGCCTTCGGGTTTGTTGCCCTTTAGTATCGCTTCCGATGTTGGTCGTTATGAGCAGCATGGGTGATATTGGGTTGCCCTTTAGTATTGCTTCCGATGTTGGTCGTTATGAGCCGCATGGGTGATATTGGGTTTGGAGTCTTCGGGCTCATGGATCCTTGTTTGTACAGTACTGAGCTCGAGCAAAATCTTCTGATGTTTCATTCATATGTATATTCCCTTGGCATCGCCCTTCGGTGTTGGTCATTATGAGTCGCATGATGCGTAGCGTTTACCTTGTGGAACTTGTATACCTTATTGGTATTTGTTATTGCCTTTTTGGCTTGATTTGGGATATTCTTATCCTTTGTTTCTATTTGTTGCCGATGATATGAGGCTTGTTCTATATGATTCATCTATTGTTAGATGATTGTGTTATCTCCTTTAGAGATATTTGTTATACTTTGTAACCTTGCAGGTTTATTGTTGTTCAGTTTATCTAACTGATTTGTTTAGCTAGACTGACCCGTGTATTTTATACTTGGGTCAGACCGAGATGTTTCATGTTAGGTGCATTTGGACTTAGCCTATTTTGCTTCCGCATGGACTACTCCGCTAGCTTCTTTTTGTCATAGCTTTTTGTGTAGTCCCATTTTGTAGTAACTCTGATATATTCTATCGACTCGTCTGTATATTGTGGTCTGCTATACCACTTGACATGTATTGTTTTGTAAACTCTGTTATGTATTCAGTATATGTGTATATGATGATCTACTGTTCTGTGATGTATATTTCATTTGAGTTATTATATTCTGTTCTGATAGATCCAACCACCTATGGTTTTGTTTTAAGTATTCATTGGGTATGTCGACCTTCTTGGTACGTCTATTGTCGATGTATTCAATAGATAATTAGAGCAAGGATATAGATGGTCGCTCCCAACCAGCCTTATTCTCCGTGTTAGCAGACGGTATTATCTATTAATACTCTTTGCTAGCGTGGGTATAGAGGTGGGGCGTCACAGAATCAGACGGAACAGAGTTTGGCATCAGTCTTCCCGCGTGAAGAGGCATCTATGGTGAAGAGATTGGGTGGTTCGATCCACCATAGGTGGTTTGTGTGCGTTCCTGTAGCTGCTATGTGGAAGGGTCATGTTTTGATATAGATCGCCAATCTTGTCATGGATTGGATGGTTGCGAAGAGCAGGCGAAGGGGGATGCGTAGGAATCGATGGGAGTTGGTTTTGTAGTGAATCAAGGGAGAACGGATTAGTGGAAGGAGCAAATCGTTTAGGTGTCTCTGTGTAAATTCCTGCATGGCCTTGTATGTGAAGATAGGGAAGAAGATGTTTATTATGGGTAATTAACATTGTAATTAAGGGATTAAGTTAATTTAATTATTTGATCTAATCTTAAACTTCTAAATTGAAAAACTATTCCATACGAAGTCGGATTTAGGCGCGGTCAGTTGTGCTGCACTAGTAGAAACGTCAGCTATGCATTGAAACCGGTTTCGTTGGTTATAGGTCTAGGTTAATTTTGAGCTAAAATTGGACGTTGTTCGATTTTATACCCAACGGGAACATGAAAGCAGCAATTGGAATTTCAGTGAGTTTACTCAGCTTTAAATAAACTATTTGATTCCTGTGTTGTTATTGATTTGTTGTTGAATTGCCTGGATGATAGTTGATAATTTTAATGAAGTATAAATTAGCGATAAAGGTATAATGAATGTATTTTACTATTCTTAACGTAGTTGAATTGGTTAAACTTTTTAGCAGAATAAAACCTCATTGTGCTATAATAAAATTGAATAGATTATGTGGGCATTTATCGAGCAGAATAAATCACCATTGTGAGCTTGCAAAGTAAAAAGATTATTATCATTTGATAGTTTGTTTGGTTTTGAATTTCTGCAAAAAAGAGGATGATATAAATAACCATTTTGTTGAAGGAGATGAAATGGAGAAGCTGGATTGTTTTTATAGCAAATAGACCGCCACCGAACACTTCGGAAAAGACATACACGTATGCGTGTTTTACATGGCACTTTCATAGAAGGGTTTATTGCCATTATTTAATTACCATTATCTGCATCTTAAATATATCCTTTTATTTCTTACAATAATGTTGGTTGAAATATTTGTGTCATACGGTTTGATTTGTGTTAGTGTCGTTATAGTGATTTGTGCTATATCACCGCTTACAAAATATCATCCCCGTAAACCTTTGCATGGTCCGAATTTGTGCTTGTATTTTTACTAAATAAATGTTTGGTTGTGTTTTAAGCACTTTAAAAATTGTTTAAACTATATTTTCATATATTTTGAGAATTTTGAAAATAAGGTTAAGTTGTGGTTAAAAATTTATAAAAGAAGTTACAAATTTGATTTATTATTTTCTAGGATAATTAATATTATTATTATATTTATAAATGATTATAAATTGATTAATTACCCTTCAGGATAATTTAATGTTGTTTTAAAATTTATAAAAGATTAAAATTGGTTAATTATTTTTTGGATAATTAAGGTTGTTTAAAGTATATAAAAAGATTATAATTTGATTTGTGGTCTTTTAGGATAGTTAATGTAGTTTTAAATTTTATAAAATAATTATAACAATTACCTTTCAAGATGATTAACAATGTTTTATATTAGTAAAAGTATTTAGTTTATTTATTACTTCCCAAAATAATAAATGTTGTTTTAAAAGTTATAAATGATAGTTCATGAATGAGAAAATCCTTTGAAAATGAACGTTTAAAAATAATACTAAATGTAAAGTGTTTTGCTTTAAGAGTAACCTATGTTTTAATGATAATTTCTTTTAGCCAACTTTTTTATACACTTAAAAATATAAGTTTCCCCTTTAAAAGAATATTTTCAAAGAGTTTTTTTAAGGTGTTTTATAAATATTTATGATCTGAAAATCAAGCACAAGTAAGAATCAAATGACTCAAATCTTGATTCGTTTATTGGTGATAAGAGTATGCGATATAATTTCCATATACAATCATTCGTTTACTTTTGATAGATGATTTCTTAACTATTGCTTTTGATGTCATTCTTTTTGTCAATCTAAGACGATTTATTACTCATTGTGAGCATTGGCATCCACCATCATGGAAAACTAAAACAAAAGAGCGAGAGGGAGCCAAGCTATGTGGGTCACACGCATTAAGATATA
Organism: Allium cepa; assembly: GCA_030765085.1. Taxonomy (NCBI): domain Eukaryota; kingdom Viridiplantae; phylum Streptophyta; class Magnoliopsida; order Asparagales; family Amaryllidaceae; genus Allium; species Allium cepa. The sequence goes on along the minus strand of CM060932.1, from coordinate 311,950,979 downwards.
TTCATATTTATCTAGAAAGTCGTTGGTAGCATGCATGCATTGATGTGAGTATATTCGGATGCTCATGGATTTAACAGGTCCGGCTTGGAAGTTTCAAGAAGTGTTGCATGTTTGGTGTGGACTACCAAGTGTATTTTATCTAGACATATACTTTCGGTAAAGGGGGCTAACCCTCCTTGTTATATTGAATAAATTCATTTTCCTTGTTTCTATTCGAGCCTTGAAATTAATCCTTTTATTTTGTGTTTCGTCAATTTAAGACGATTTGTTGCTCATTTAAGCATTAATATCCTTTGTCGGAAATGACCGAAACCAGAAAGCGAGTGGGGGCCAAGTTATGTGGGATTATTCCTATTAGGGTGTCCTCACATCTACTCTGGATTAGATTCAGTTTTATTCTTGTGGAGATGTTGTAACAACCCGGAATTTTCGATCCCGAAAATTCCCGACAGTTAGAGAAGAGAAGAAAAGAGATAGAAGAAGAGGAACAGAAATACCAAAGCACAATATCACATTTGCAGCGGATAGAATATAATATCAATAATAACAGTTTACAAAACAAAACTGTATCAGTCAATTACATTTTAATACATCAGAGATACATTATTTATACAGTCTCTGGACAGTTAAAATAACTTGTCCCTGATAAATAACAATATAGCACAGCTGTTAACACTCCATACGTTCCTTCCATCTAGCTCACCTCCTGAGCTCTAGAACGTCCTTACCTGAAAATCTGTAATACTCGGTGTGACCCGAGCATTACATCAAAGTAACACCTGGGTCAGCTTGGAAATCAGCGTGAGTAAACCCATCTAACATGGAATACAAAAGCATACAACTTATATAAACCCGGGGTAACTTATATCAATTTACAACTTATTTCACACATCAATTTCTAAGTGCCAAAACTTAGATTAAATGATCCAATTCACTTAAATCATTCCATTTCAGCCTATTGATTTCACATATCAATTTACAAAGAATCGAAGTGGTTTCGGGTATTTTCTAATACCCGACTCCGGTCTCTTCGAATTCAATACCATCTTAACCCGAGTTATTCAAGTAAAATACAATTCAACTTCAAATAAAAAATGTCACTTTTTACACATCAATTTATCATCAATAGATAACCACATTATCATTGTTCACCCAAAACATATCATATCACAAAACATTTCATATCAGAGATGTCAATCAATTCAAGTCATTTAATCATCATTCAATCATTCATAAGCAAGATGGATCATTTCCAAAATTTATTTAATTTATCTCTAATTAAATTAATTACAAATCTTCAATCACTTAGATTACCTTTACTTAAACAATTAATTAATTACAAATCAATTAACTAATCATTTTTTAATTATCCATCTTAATTAATCATCCTTGATTAGTTATCCATAATTACGTAAAGTAATTATCGTTTAATTAATTACACAGATTAATTATCTTCAAACAATTTCAGTAATTAACCTTTAATTACTTCATTAATTACATTAATTAATTACGTTAATTAATGCTCCTTAATTAATGACTTCAATTAATCAGCCTTAATTAATCATAAACAGTAATTAACCATTCGGTAATTACTTACCTTGATTAATTAACTCTTTAATTAATTATATTAATCCTTTAACTAATTACACCAAGTAATTAATCCTTAATTACTTCTCCTAAGTAATTAACCTTTAATTACTTCCCATTAAGTAATTTCCTTTATATTAATTACATTTAGTAATTTATCCATCAATTACTTCACTAAGTAATTACACTTATCAATCTCATTAAGTAATTTTACTTAATCAATTACCAAGTGACTATCTTTAATAATTAACAAATCAATTAATCACATTCAACTCATTAATTGCAATTGGGTAATTCATCCCTTAATTACCTTATAAACCAATTAATAAATCTTTAATTATAGATTAATTATTCTTTAATCATTAATTAATTAACCTTAATTATCAATTAATCTCCTTTAATACAAAGTAATCAATCCTTAATTACTCTTATAATCAATTAATTTACCTTTAATTAATTGATTAATTATTCATTAACTATTTGATTAATAACCTTAATTTATTAATTAAACCATTTAATTACTCTAAATTAATTACTTAATTAATCCATTATAATTAATTAATCAAAATAATTAATTATACTTAATTCCCACAATTAACTTAGTAAATCTCAATTCATTAGAAACTTTAATCAACCTTAAGATAAAACATTTTCCCATTAATGCCTTAATTATTAATAACATTTTATCTTCATGATTAATTTTTACTTAATTAAACCATTAATTAAGTTTTAGAATAAATAATCATTTATCTTGATAAAATTGAAGTTTAACAAAACATAATTCCCTTTTAAACATTATCAAGTAGAAGTTTTGAAACTACTTTCAATTTCTTTCTTAAAACTTGCTTTTATAAAAATCATAAACTTCCATTTTAAATTAAGGTTTAAAATCACTTTAAATTTTTTAAAATTTATGCTAAACAAATTTTTCGAAACTTATTAATCAAAAGTTAAAGAAACAATAATAAAAAGAGTAAGTTTAAATAAGAAGTATAAACTTGTTTTAATTTAAATTCCAAAAAAAACTGATTTTAAAATATTTTCAATAAACTGCTTATTACTATGCTTCGGGTCCAACCCGAAGACAACTCAGGTTAAATCCCGAGTAAACTACCTCCTTCCCATTTTTTTTTAAAAACTTAATCTAAATTTTTAAGTTTTAAACTTTACAGGCCTAAACCCGCAAATTACTCGAGTTCAAACTCTAGTTATCTTCCCAAAACTCGATTCCGTCTTCGAGCCAGATCCCAATCGAAACACCAGACACCCAAAGTAACACCGTGCACCTACACAGTTGATTTCGACGACGGTGATCACCACCCTAAGCTCCGACACAACGTCCATCCTTTAGTTATTCGATCCAAACCTTCGAATCGCATGAAAAAGCTTCCAATCGAAATCGAGCAAGAAGAATGAAAACTGGAACCCACAACCCCACCAGATAATGGCTCGATCACTTCCTCTGACCACCAGAATCATTGTCACTCTAGCCTCGCAATCTCCTTACATCCTCGAAGCTATTCCCCTTGGCCTGGTGAATCTCGATCCACCATAGAAGACACACTGCCCCAAATTACAAACTCGACCAAAACTAGGGTTAGAAACCTATTTTTCTTTGTCGCCGACACGATGATGATCAGACAATCCTCCAGCCATCTTTCCCAAACCTGCCACACAACTCTCCACCTCCAGATGAAACCCCGAGGCCTCATCTTCCCGCAACCACCAGAAATTGCTCGAAAACCCAAATTCCGATCCCATGCAATATCACACAATTTACAATCTTAAAATTCATGATTTAGATCTTAAAAATCAAGTTTTTGAGTGACGATTCAAATTGTAAACTCAAATCCACCAAATTAAAATGTTTGGTTTTTACATATTTAAAGAAAATCCACTGTATTTTCTTGTTTTCAGAAGATTCCCAAATTTATTAAGCTCGAATCTATTTTTACATCATAATTTATGTATAGACGAACATTTTTGGTTTGAAAACCAAGGCCTAACAATAATTAGCTAAGGTGATTTTGAATTTTAAGATTAAATCTAACCTTGTATTTGAAAACAGAGTTGAATAAGCACATTAAAGACATGCACACCTTAATATATGTATATAAACAAGAACTTATATACACAAGCATAATTTATACCATTCTTTTAAGATCTTCACATGCAAAACAACATATCAGATTAAAATTTCATTTCTAAAAGAAGATTTACTCACCTTATTTTGAGCAGAGAACAATTCTTGAGATTTTGAAACTGGAGATTACTTAAGATCTTGAACTTGGGAACAACACTTGTTTAAAAACTGGAAAACATTTTGACTTAAACTGATCTTCTGCTTTTGTTTGGATTTAAACCTTACTTGCTTAGCTTGAAACTGAAACTGAAAATTTTTATTGATATTGAAACAGCAGGCTTAATTCACTCGATTTGGTTGAACTAAAACTTGAATATGCTCTTAAATTTTATTTTGCTTTGCTTTGTTTCAGAGAAAATTTAAAACTGTTATTGTTAAATTTTTCTTTGATTTTGGGTTTTGTAAAAATGAAAGGAAGGAGGGAGTTGAGAATAGGTATATTATAAAAGAAAGTATTGTCTTTAGTTTTTTTCTAATTTTTATTTAACATTTCCTTTTCAAAAGAAGCAAATTCCACTGGTAAAATTGCATGGCATATATATTACAAATGTCTAATGCATAACTTATATGTCTACTAATGTTTAAACCTTATTATTATTATCTCATAAATGTTATAAGCATATATTTATTATTTACATTTTTAAATTCACATGAATTTATATTATTATATGTTTTCATATTATTGTTTAATACTTATATACATTTAAAGAAAGTATCATCCTTTACTAAATCTTATTTTAAACTTAAGCTATTATATATTTAAATTATTAAATATTATCTTTAATGTTTTTTGATAGGATTTAACTTTTAAATGTCTTATGAGAATTATTTTATTAAATACAAAGCAATGCTTCTTGACCACAATATATATTTTAATTAGAACATACTTATTTGCTTGAAAATAATAATCTTGCAATTTTTTTAAAAATAACTATATCAAGAGATTATCAAATAAGTATTTATCCCGATATTAAATTTATTATCAGATTAATTTGTTCAACTTATAAATTAGTGTTTAACAAATTTAATCCCATTAACTTCCAATTAACAGATGTCCAAAAATCCGGGTTATCACAGATGTGAATACTCGGATTCTCAATAAGGTTGGCGAGGTCTGGCTTGAAGTTCCCAAGAGGAGTCATAGGAGAGAATGACCCTCTCAATTATATTGACTAAAGGATACTTTTGATAAGGGGGCGCAACCTCCTAGTCATTTGATGGAAAATTTCCCTTTCCTTGTTTGATTCAAATCTTGAATTGCTTTCTTAATTGCATCGAGAAGTGTTTGGAGCTCTCCTCGATGTTTAAGTATTTGTTTTTGTTTTTCTAAGTTTGGATTTTGATCTTGTCTGTGTTCATTCTTTCTTATTTGGATTATACTATGATGTGTTTCATAATTCTTTATCTATGGATGTTGTTCTTTTGAGGTATAAACTTGTTCCGCATTTAGCTGTGTGGTCTCACAAAATTATTATTGTTCACCATATAACTTGAGTTTTCTCACATTGGTTTTCCAGAGTGATCCAAATGTAATTTTATATAATGCTCGGGTCAGACCGACTATATTTCCAAGTGTCATTGTGGGACATGGAGCTCATGGAGTATAGCTGGATGTTCACATGCCGTAATATTTTTATTTTTTGATGTACTATATATACTTATCCGCAATTGTAAGATCAAATTTTTTTAACTATCCAGTTGAGGGGATCTTTTTTAACTTTGATGTACTTTGTATCTTGAAGTGACAGTTTGTACTGTCTTTATCATATTTCCGTTGTGAGATTATGTTTTCCATTTTCTTTTCTGTGTTGTTCCTTTTATTTTAACAATTTGCCTTTCTGACAATTGAATGTTCGACATTTGAATACCGTGGATGTATTTGGTGTCGACTTTCGATGATCGAAAAGGTGAGCCGTTATATTTGGTTTCAGTGATGATGGTTAAGCGAGAACCTTGGCTTTGGTAGTGTATGGCCATCAGAGATAGGGTAAGTGACACCTTAAAATGAGTTTGAGAGTATTACATATACGAGAGCTTATTTGTTATTGTTATAAAAGCGTATTGTTTTAATTGGTCTATTGTATTATTTAAGAATTTTGGTCGAGAGGTGGGACACTACGGTATCAATAGGGATTACTAAGCACTTAAACAAGATCAGTGGACATGATATTGATATTTGAAAATTTGGTAAATGAAATTTTTTTACCTAGAATTATATATTTTATGTGTATATATATATATATATATAAAGGGATAATTTTTAAACTTATATAGTTATTTATAGTGATTCATTGGTATCGGTAATGTTTGTTTATTATCATTGTTGTTTGATTTGCCATGCTCATATAGTTTAGAAGCATTGACTATTGTTTATTGATTGTAAAATTATGCTCAGCATATTTAGGAGCATTTATCACTTTGATTTAAAAATGAATCCCTTGTAAATTAAGTTACATAATTTGACTATAAGGTTTGGAAAAAATATTAAGTTCAAATCCATTTTTAATAATGTATAGTTAAAGGTAAAACTTTTAACAAAAGTTCTTTAAATTAATCTAAATGGGAAGATAAGACATTTAGGGGATAAATTTTTGAGAAAATTTTATTACAATAAAGGAGAATTATTATAATGTGAGATAGGTTTATATAAAGGAAACTTTATGTAAATTTTGTTAATAAAAATGTGTTTTAAAAAAGGATTTTTGAATTGAAATCCTAGAGTTGTTTGAAATAATTTCAAAAGGATATTTGCGAAAATTAATGGCAATATCACTGGGAAGTATTTATGACAATAAATATTTCAAAGTGAAACTATATAAGTATAATCTATAAATAGAGTTTAGAAATAAAAAGTGATTTAAGCAAAGAATTTGGGAACATTATTCCTGGTGTTTTCAAAAATTGTTTTCAAAATTTTAAAGGAAATAGTAATGGTATTATTTAAATGTATTTGTGTATAGAAATATATTTAAAAGGATTTCAAAAGAGATAAGAAAGCAATGAACTCACCTTTGTCGCTGGAAAATAATTCCAATGATGACAGCAGTAGCATTGGTATTCATTTTCGTGTTTCTAAGAGGGGAGTGCTACCATAGAAATTTTCTATAGGGTTTTGTTGGTAAAACAAATTTTTTTTTCAAACTCCAAAAGTATTATTTGACATAGGAAACAAAGATATGTATATTATTATTTCAAAATGATTTGAATTAAAAAACAAGTATTTAATACTTAAGTTTCCTTAAAGGAAATTAAGTTAAACTAAAAAGGTATTTTGAGAAAACAATAATTTGATAAACAGAAAAAAAATTAACTCTTGAATAGAAAAGGGATAATTTAACTTTAGTTTCAAACGGGTTAAATTAGATAGGTAGGTTTTAATAAGCATCATTTTATTCAAACCATAACTTTTGTTTAAACATCTAAGTCTCATAAATTATTTGGTGATATTGGCCAAACTATAAACATTTTTTCTTATTACACTCTAAGGTAAAAAGGTTGAAGGGTTGACTCAGTTTTGAAGACCCACATTTTGTTTGGGCATCCATCTAAATTTTGAAAAGTAAAATTAAATTGGTATTTTGAATGTACTCTTAGGGAATAGAAGAGTATTATACAAGTAAATAATAATAGAAAAAGTTTTTAATTTAATGTTTTATAAAGTGGTGTTCTTATAAAATATTTATAAACTTAAGTGAAAAATTTTATAGAGAAATTCATAAATAATTTATATCGAATGAAATGCTGAATGAAAGTGATTCAGAAAGAGATTGGTGCAATTAAGAAACTATTCGAATTAAGTACGTAAGTTAAACGGAAATTATTTTATTCGCATGGTTCTTGATCTAGGGTTCAAATACATAACTTTGAGGTGATTCACATCAGTTCGAAAAAGGATTTCTCACTTGATTCTTGTCAACGAACATTTGATGCGGATTCTTGATATGATATTGAGACTTTCTATCACAGTATATGGCTATGTAAGAAGAATGAAGGTTTCTAATCGAGGAATCTAATTGGAGTCCATACTAGGGAAGTCAAGTGAGAAATACTAGTTCGGAAGTGAAGTCTATGTATCCGAACAAGTGGCCGGATTAGATATTGCATACAGATGTTTTATGTACATCATACATGTTTAAGTATGTTAATATATTTGTTGAGTGACTTTAGAAAGTTGTGAACCTAAGCAAAAAAATTAAATATTGTTTGCTAGTCATTTGACACTTTAACTAATGTTAAATGTTAGTTTATTCCTTCGTATAATTTGGTTTGTTTGATAGTGTGATTTTATAGACTACGGTTTAAATGTTATTGTTCGTTAGGACTTAAATCTCGGTGCTTTTGTAAAAGTTAATGTCAAAAGAATTTGTGAAAATAATATTTTTATTATTTTAAAAGTATTGGTGAAGTGTTAGTATTTCAGAATATTTGAAAAAGAGTTTTTGTGAAGTGATTTTTCAAATATATTTTTTTATGGCTAAAGTTGAGCAATTGGGAGTTTTTCGATTTGGAACACTTGCCAGGTATATTTGTTTATTCTAGTTGTTGTATTTGGAGGAACCTGAATACCACTGGATACTCTGTGTTGTTTCTATTCTAGAGTTTATCATGCGTCGGTAGGAGGAGCCCCCTCCTTGTCATAATTAATTTTGATTTTGATATCTTTCTCTTTAGAGGAACTTGAAATACATTTTCGAAAAAACTGGGGCATTTAGTTCTAGACTTACCTTTTGAAAAGATTGGATGCTTATTATTTATTATAGAGTATTCCCTATACTTTGGTTGCAAATGGTGGTTATATTGGTTATGTTGCTATTGCTTATGATAGAAATAGCTTGCGTATGGTTTTTGTTTCTATTGGTTGGTTTGGGCCAGTGCTAGTGAGTTGTAGTTTTACGATTTTAGCCGCGCAAAGGTGGAGCTGTAAAAATTTTCTGTAATATAAGGAACTTTAAGAGTTTAATAACTCATTTTAATAAATAGTTTTTAAATTTAAGGGTTTGGAGTCTACCATTGAGAATTTCGGGGACGAAATTCATTTAAGGGGAGAATGTAAGATCTCATAATTTAGCCGTTTTTTATTTTGGATATTAATTAATTTTAAATATTTAAATAAATTATTTTTAAGGTTTAATAACTTGAATTCAAATTTAGGGATTATTCAAATATTTGAATTGTGAATTAAATATCTGAATTAAATATTAATTGAATGGATTTAATAGCCCGATTTCCTCCTTTTAGTTAATGAATAAAAATGGTGAATTCATTTTGTAAATTTATTTACAATAATAAAAGGTTCAAATAAATAATAATAAAATCAATTATTAATAAAGCCAATTGATTTTATTATAGTATTTTTAACTAAATTTATAGAATTTTTTCATAATTTTTAATTTGGAAAATAATTATATTTTCGTTTGACGTATTTTACGGCAAATTATGGTATTTTGGAAATTTCACAAAATAAAATAATTTGTGTATTTTATTGTTCATTTGTGATCGTGTCATATTGGGGTGCGCGGTCGTATTTTTATTTCAGTCGTTCGCGGATAATACCATGATGGGATATTAGGTAGCGGCGATCGCAAAACTCTAGTTTTAAACACATTAAAACAAATCAAAATTTGAAATTACATTTATGATGGTTTGATTGATGTGAGGTTGGTTTGATTGATATGAGGTTGATTTGAGAATATAGGTAACTTGATTTCTTTGGCTAGCTTATGGTTGAAGGAAAGTATATTAATTTACTTATAAAATGAAAATAAGGTCAAACACTCAGCCAAAATTCACTTTCCTCTTACTATTTCCATGCTCGTCCTTTTGAAACCAAGAAACAAAAAAAGGGCCGATTCTTTGAAAATCAAGATATAGAAATTTACTCAATGAAAAATTAATTCATTTTTTTCGTTGAGTTCGTAAGCTCGAAATTTTCGATTTGGCAGCAACTTTGACATGTTGGACGGGGTTTGGAGGAGATCGACTCCCTTGACCAATCTAGGGTTAACTCGTAGTGGAGTTTGGGGGCGGAACAGAGTTTGGCATCGTTCTTCTCATGTGAAGAGGCATCAATGAGAGGATATGAGGTGGTCCGATCCATCATAGGAGGTTGTGTGCATTCCTATAGCAGCTGTGTGGGATGGGTGGCGTTTTGATACAGATTGTCGTTCTTGTCGTGGGTTGGATGGTTGCGAAGAGCAGGCCAAGGGGGATGCGTAGGAATTAATGGGAGTTAGTTTTGTGGTGAATCAAGGGAGAATGGGTTGGTGGAAGGAGCAAATTGTTTGGGCATCTCTGTGTAAATTCGTGTACAGCCTTGTATGTGAAGATAGCGAAGAAGATGTTTATTAGGGTAATTAACATTGTAATTAAGGGATTTAGTTAATTTAATTATTTAACTTAATCTCAAACTTATAAATTGAATAATTATTGCAAACAAGGTCGGATTTGGACGTGCTCATTTGCGTTGGACCCGTAGGAATGTTATCTACATGTTGGAACTAGTTTCATTGGTTTTGGAGTTAACTGAATTTTAGGCTAAAATCGAACATTGATCCAACCGGAACACAAAAGCGTCAACTGAAATTTGAGTGAGTTTGCTCACCTTTAAATAAACTATTTGATTCCTGTGTTGTTAATGATTTGTTGCTGAATTTCCTATATGATAATTGATAATTTAATAATGTATAAATTAGCAATAAATGTATAGTGAATGTATTTAATTATGCTTAACGTAGTTCGATTAGTTAAACTTCATTTTGGACAACTTTTTAGCGGAATAAACCCACGTTTTTCTATAATAAAATTGAATAGATTATGTGGACATCTATCAAGCAGAATAAATCACCGTTCTGCGCTTGAATAGTAAACAGATTATTATCATTTGACTGTTTATTTGATTTTGAATTCCTGCTTGATGGTGAATGAAATGAATAACCATTTTGTTGCGGGGGACAAAAAGGAGAAGTCGGAGTGTTTTCATAGCGAACAGGTCGCTACGGAACACTTTGAAAAATACACATACATATATGTGTTTAAAATGGGACTTTTGTAGAGAGACTCCAAAGGGTTTCTTGTCATTATCTACTTACCATTATCTGCTTCTTAATTATGTTCTTATATTTCTTATAATAATGTTGGTTGAAATATTTGTGTCATACGATTTGGTTTGTGTTAGTGTTCGTATAGCGATTTCCGTTGTATCGCCCCTTACAAAATATCATCTTCGTAAACCCTTGTATATGTCGAACTTGTGCTTGCATTTTTTCTAAATAAATGTTTGGTTGCGTTTTAAGCACTTTGAAATTGTTTAAAGTCTATTTTCAAATATTTTGAGAATTTTAAAACTAAAGGTTAAGTTATCGTTAAAAAATTATAAAAGAAGTTACAAATTTGACTTATTATCTTCCAGGACAATTAATATTGTTTTTATTTATAAATGATTATAAATTGATTAATTACCCTTTGGGATAATTTTATTTCGTTTTAAAATTTATAAAAGATTATAAATTGTTTTATTATCCTTCGGGATAATTAAGGTTGTTTAAAATATATAAAAAGATTATAACTTGATTTATGGTTTTAAAACTAATAAAAGTATTTTAATTTATTTATTACTTCTCGGGTTAATAAATGTTGTTTTAAAAGTTATAAATGATAATTCATAATGAGAAAATCATTTAAAAATGAATGTTTAAAAATAATGCTAGATGTAGTGTTTTGGGTTCTAGAGTAAACGGTGTTTTAATGACAGTTGCTTTTGGCCATCTTTTTAATACACCTAAAAATATAAGTTGTCCCTTTAAAAAAATATTTTTAAAGAGTGTTTTACAAACATTTGTGATGTGAAAATCAAGCACAAGTAAGAATCAAATGTTTCAAATCTTGATTTTTTATTGGTGACAAGTGTATGCGATCTAATTTCCTTATATAATTTTTCGTTTACTTTCGATGTTTAATTTCTTAACTACTGATTTTGATATCGTTCTTTGTACTTTGTTAATCGATGATGATTTATCGCACGTTGCGAGCACTGACATCCAACACCATGGAAAACTAAAACAAAAGAGCAAGAGGGAGCCAAACCATGTGGGTCACACCCATTAGGATATATTCACATTTATCTAGAAAGTTGTTGGTAGCATGCATGTTGATGTAATTATATTCAGATGCCCATGGATTTAACGGGGTCCAACTTGGAAGTTCCTAGGAGTGTTGTGTGTTTGGCATGGACTTCTAAGTATATTTTATCTAGAGATATGCTTTCAGTAAAGGGGGTGGTGCACCCTCCTAGTTATGTTGGATAAATTCATTTTCCTTGTTTCTCTTCGAACCATAGAATTAATCTTTTTCTCTTTTATGTTTCGTCAATTTAAGATGATTCGTTGCTCATTTGAGCATTGATATCCTTTTTCAAAAATGAATAAAACCAGAAAATGGGTGGGCCAAGTTATGTAGGATTATTCCTATTAGGGTCTCTTTACATCTACTCTAGATTGGATTCGGTTGTATGCTAGCGGAGATGCAAAATACTCGGATTCTTGATAAGGTTGGCGGGGTTTGGCTTGGAGTTTCTAAGAGGAGTCACAGGAGAGAATGACCAACTCAAGTACATTGACTAGAGGTGTACTTTTGAAAGGGGGCACGCCCTTCTGGTCATTTATTGGAAAATATCTCTTTCCTTATTTGATTCAAATCTTGAATTGCCTTCTTAATTGCATCGATAAGTGTCTGCAGCTCTCCTTGATGTTCAATTATTTATGTCCATTCTTTAAGCTTGGATTTTGATCTTATCTATATTCATTCTTTCTTATTTGGATTGTTATTCTGATGTATTTCACATTTCTTCATCTATGGATGTTGTTCTTGTGAGGTAAAAACCTGTTCAGCGTTTAGCGACTTGATCTCACAGGATTATTATTGTTCCCCATATTACTTGAGTTTTCTCACGCTGGTTTTTCAGACTGATCCGAGTTTTATTTTGTTATGGTGCATGGGTCAAACCGAGTATAATTCTAGGTTGTTGTTGATGGGACATGGAGCTCATGGAATAGAGTTGAATATTCACATACAGTAATATTTCTATTTTCCGCCGTATTATATATATTTATCAGTAATTGTTAGGTCAGAAATTTATAACTGTCCAGTTGAGCGGATCTTTTTTAACTTTGGTGCACTCTACATCTTGGAGTGATAGTTTGTACTATCTTTGTTACTCAAAAAATTCACCTTCTGCTTTAAGCCATGAGGACTTAAATAGAGAAAGAAAGGAAAAGAGCAGGATCAGACCTTCTGAAGAGATCGAAGAGATGCGGTCAATAATATGAAGCGGCTCAAGACCTTTCATGGAAGAAGTAAAGCGTCATTCTACAATGATCAAGAGGCACTTACCTTCTGGAAGAAGCAAACAAGAGGAAACAAAGACATGGCCTCACGCCAACCCTTTCGAAAACGCAATGAGCTTTTCAGACCAGATAATACACCTGCAAGGCACCTTCCGATGTTATCGGAAGATTAAATAAAAATAGCATTCATAAGTCAACGGAAAACAACATTCCTCCACCACCCAGGGAAGATACAACTTTCGGCAGTAGTCAAGCAGGAAAAAGCGACCTTCCGCTAAGGCCAAAAGGTTCGCAAAGGCTATAAACCTTCCGGTGGGATCGAAAGGTTCGCGTTTTATGCAAATAACATACCTTCCGATAAGGGCAACGGCTTTTTGAAATCAAGTGAAGGAAAAACCTTTCAGCAGCATTCGGCAGACTATGATGATACAAAATCAACGAACCTTCCGACAATAATGAAAGGCCTACAACTGTGTACAAGAAACTATCTTCAGGCAAGACCAGAAGGTTTACAACCGCATGCCAAAAGCAACCTTCCATACCAGATGAAGGCATAAGGCTAATGGGATGCCACCTGCATCTATAAATAGGACCCAATGGGTCCAGTTGGGGGGGGTTCTCCTTATTCAAAAAACTTGTAACTTCTTGGTCACGATTCTGTAACCCAAATTGGGGATTTGATTTAGGGAAATTCAATAAAAGTAAAGTCTTATTATGGATGGGAAGGAAAGCCTTTTGATTTCGTGAATCGTTTTATCAATTGCTTATCTCTTTGCTGTTATAACATTGATTTACAGGATCAGTTCCTCCGAAGGGTTCATGCCAATAAGTTTGAAGGGTCAACAATTGATCTTGTTCGATACAAGTAATACCTTCCGGGGTTATTTAATTCTGATTGGAATTCTTCAACCAAAATTAGTAGATACTTATGCCCAAGCAGTAACCTAACCTTCCGTGGACATTAGTCCACCACTCAAACCCTTTGGAACAATCTAAGTATAGGATAATAAGGTCCAATATAACAGTTAGTATTCTAACACCTTTCAGCCAGGTTAAGTTCAACGTCCTAAGAGTGATTAATCTTTACAATAAGACCAAAGGTTCTCACACACTACCAAGGATTTCTTTATTTACATTATTTTCATAGAGACTAATCATTCAAACCAGTCAGGAGTTTTGGAGAACAACTTTAAAAGAGTGTATCTAGTTAAATTTCGTTCATGTTAAAAAGAAATGCTTCATGAAGATTCTAAATTGGATTATCTCTAATAGTTAACCTTCCGCTTGAAAGGCTAAACCTTCTAGCCACATTATGATTCTTAAGATTTGCATTCGGTATTTATTGGAGCAAAGAACAGAGAAAATAACTAGGGCTAATGTCCCGTTCTACTTAACTAACCTCCTCTTTCCTGTTGGAAGCATTATTTGGGGATGTTGACCAAAAATTTGTTTAACAATCTTTATTATATGTTGTCGTTTCCACTGTGAGATTCTGTTTTCCCTGTTCTTTCCTGTGTTGTTTTTACTATTTTACCCTAACAATCTACCTTTTCGACGATTGGATGTTCGACATTTGAATAACGTGAATGTATTTGGTGTCGACTTTCGATGGTCAAAAAGGCGGGTCATTACAATACCCCTGCCTAAAATTAAATTACTTACTTGACTTTTAGTAATCTGATTATTTATATTTTTCTTTACTGAAAACCATATTAGTGATTGCTTCATAAGTGCAGAGAATACTTTGAAATAAAATACTATGCATCCAATCTTCCAAGAGACAAAATTTAGAACTAAATTTTCGGGTTTCTTTATTTAAAATATATTTTCCAAACTCTTTTCAAAATGGAAAATCTCAATAACAAGAATCAATATGACAAGGAAGGGGCTGCTCCTACCGAAGCATGGTATAACTCTAGAACCAAAACAATATGGAGCATCCAATGGTATTTCAATTCCTCCCTAAACAATAACAAGAGTAAACAAATATACCTGATGAGTCTTTGTAGCGACGGGGATTTTCGACTCTCGAAAATCGACATTGTATTACATGCCGAGAAATCGAATGCCGGAAAAACCGATTGTTAGTGAAAAAGAAAGAAGGAAGAGGATAATAAAAAACAACTAAACAACATAGAATCTCATAGCGGAATGGATAATCTATAATATACATCAATCTTTACACAAACAAAATTTAATGTATGTATATTTTAGAGCATACTAATCTATTTTGGCCTGGACAGTTATAACAGCATGTCATTACAATTACTGATAAATACAAAAACGGATACAGCGGGAAAATAACCATCTACGTGAATACGTCTCTGGGCCTCCAACTCGTCTTCTGAAGCTCCAAAGCATCCAAACTAATCCGTAATATGCTCGGTCTGACCCAAGCTTTACAATAAAATAATACCCAAGTCAGTCTGGAAAACCAGCATGAGAAAACAAACCCCACTGGATTTTAAAGTTATAGAAAATCTTTGAAAATCAAGAATATCTCATAAGACCACATTGCACATATACACGGACGGGTTTTTACCTTATGATAACCAAAACATTTTCTATAGAAAATCCATTTATATTATAATAATGTCTAGGGTCAAAGTAAAATATGAACATAGCTGAAATGCTTGTATCTCACGTTTCAGCATAGTTGGGCACAACTAAGTCCGTATGGCACTTATTGGAGAATGAATTCCATGCAATGACTGAGCTATCTGGGTACCGCCCGTCACTGTGCATCTCTAGATAAAATTACAACGAGGTTGAACTTATCGACCCCTGCCAACACAGAACTAGCCTACCCCTTACTGTATAATACTGAATATGATCACTCTTCCATTAATGGGCCCCAAAGCATACAAATGAGAGATAATAGTGACTCTAGATAGGGATGATCGTACCCTAATTGGGAGCGACCAACTTAGCCCTGCTGCATCTTCCCTATTTTAGTCATTTCCGATTGATGGGGCTTGAGGCTACGTTTTACCTTTTATATAGCACTTTCCACTTGGAATGCTAAAACCAGGCAACAATGTATACTAGCATATATCCATATAAGTTCGTTCCAGGACTGGAAAAAACACTTGACAGCTCCGTCTCTAATTTCCATCATCTTCAAGATGTCTTCACTTTGCAATGCTTTAGTAAAATCGAAGTGGTTTTTGGATAACATACCTAATCCCAGTCTCTTCGAAACAACATTCGATAATTCCCGGTAAACTCAACCCTGTTTCTTTAGGAAATAAACAGTCGAGATAAGATCGGAGATTATCTTCTAACCGTTAGTGGATGAATTTCCTTATCATTGTCCTAAAAGAACGATGCGAAATTTATATGCACGGTACAACATCATCAGAGATGACTATGCCATATAACTCACGTGTTTCTCCTGGATATTTCTAAAGTTACGTTTGGATCCAATTTCGATAGTCAGTTATTTAACCATTGATAACAAACATTCAATCATGAGTTTTATTCCATAGGAAAAACAACAGTGGTTGAGCACACAAGCAACCACCGGCCTTGTAACGACCCATAAAATTTTAGCAATTTTTAATTGGTATTTAACGTATTGAATTGGATTTTGAGAAATTATTAATAATAAAATTTTGAAAAAAAAGAAAATATGTTATGTATATTAAAGATTTGTAGTACGAGCTGTGTACATATATTTTAAAATTTGGTTGTGGTTATACCTATAAGATCTAGTACAAAAACTTTATAAACTATTGTTTATACTATAATATAAGTTAAGTTTGATGTAAATTGGATAGCATAGTTCATTTCTGTTGGGTATAAATATCAATAGCGTGGGTAATAAATTTATGGTCTCCTTTTGCTTTTCAGCAAGGTGTGTAAATTTTAAGTATGTTGAGTACGTTCCATATATATTTATTTTGGAAAACCACTGTATATGTATGATGGTCTATTTGAAGTGTATATATAGTAAAGCGTATTTATACCGAGTTTTATTTAATTTATATGTGTTATAATTGCTATATATATATATATATGTTAGTCTTGATACTAGTATATAGTTTTACTGAAGTTTGATTTCTAGTCATGTTAAATATATATATATTTGATTTTGGGTTTTTGTGTCACCATTTCCAGTTTATTTTAGTGCATATTTAGTATATCTATACATATGTCGTCAGCTATAAATACGATAGTTAAGGGTTTCATATATCATATGAACCAAAGAAGAAGAGAAGTATATACTATATTTAACTACATATATGAAGTATATGTTTTAAGGGTTGATTTAAGGTCTGCATTAAAATTGGTAGTCTGCATGTTTGTTATGTACAAAGATAAGCATATATGAATTCATTCATACGTAGCCTTTACATTTTTAAAGAATATACATAATATTAAATGAATATTGATTTTTTATTCATTTTATATATAAGGTTACCTTCATCTTCATTTGTCTCATTTTCATTTATTTGTTTATGTTTTCGTTTTAATTATTGTACACATCATGGTTTCTTTTATAAATTCATCGTCCATAAATAGTTTATTTTTTTAAACGTTAAGTGAATAAAAAAGATATAAACAAATCATATTTTAATTAAGTAATAAATTTTAAGTTAATAACGTAAATAAGCTATTTAAGATACACGTTTTAATTTGTACAATTTAGTTGGCATACAAATTGTATGAATTTGATGGAATATTATAACCTATATTTACTACATAAGAAAAACGTACAAATTTAAAGCGTTTCTTTGTTATAAATTGGGCGTATATTTTTACGTCAGTTTTACGCATGTCTCATTTTCTTACCTTGGATAGTAATTAAATTTATCCGTAGGCGTATTTTTTTAAGTGGGAAAGAAATAAATTCCCTAACCATTCAATTAGTTTAAAATGTTTGCCTTGGATTCATGCGGAAATTTTTCTACTCTTTCCAATTGCCTCTCGTTTAAAATTGGTATAAAATCTTTAAAATCCAATCCGGTTCAATATCAACTTTCCTCCTGCCTTTTCCTTTCAGCATTATCAACGCGTGTTTGATTATAAAACATGATTCATTTCATACTTCTCTATCATTCCTAAAGCAATTTATTTCATATCGTTTCCTCTACTCAATCAACGCAAATTACTCCCTTTAAATATAAAATGTGCCTCACCATTTACATGCAAATTATATTCACTTTCATTTTGCCTTCTGATTTAATGGGAACGTGATCCACAAATTACTAACCCTTCCAAAATCTTTAAATTTCTTTCCATTTTTCCCTTGATGCACGCAAGCTTTTATTTAAATGCTAAACACGTTTTCTTCCTTGCTTTAAAATTTTCATGCCTTGATTTTTGCTTTCCCACTTTAACAATTGGGTTGTCACAAATAAATACAAACCACGTATCAAACTTCATTTGCATCTCATTTTGGGTTCCTCTCCTTCTTCCTTGCGTGTGAGCAAAGCATCAGGTAATGACCGAATTATTTTTCCTCCTTTTTTTTATCTCTTTTCTTCATTGTTCTGTTTAAATTTTTGGCTCTACTATTTCACCACATGACACCTACCCTCCTCAACAAGCAAGAGCACCCTCCACGGTATAGATAGATTCTTGCTTATATCATTTATAAACACGTTGGAAAAGGATGTAGGTGGCATCGCTGTTTTACTTCAGGTTTTAAATCAGTAAAAATATTCTCCTCAGCTTTGTTCGTTCAAGGTCTTAACGTTAATAAGTATTTTTGTTTTGAGAAAAAATGCATTGGGCTAAGGCCTTGAAAAAAAAAATCATTTGCTCCACTTGTACTCTAAAATAGAGTAAATATGTTTGCACCACTTTTATAAAAATAGAAAATAAATGTCATCACACGTTAGACCATGCGTGTTTTGTTAGTCACCTATGCTCTAGGAGAATGAGAAAATATTATTCAGGCACCACTTTTCTTTTATATATAAAAAAAGTAATAATAATAAGAATAAATAAATTAGATATATATAATATGTATAAGGAAGCATATATTTTTTGTGTGGGTTAAAAACATTCGTATAATGTATATTTTAAAAGTTATTTTATAATGATAAAGTTTTTAAAAATGTTTTAAAAGTTATTTTAACTGTTCAGTGTATAAAATATATATATAATGATAAAGTTTTAAAAGTTATTTATACTTGTTGTTTCATATAAAAATGCATGACCGCTTATATATATAACTCGTTGTTGAGTATATTAAGTGCATAAGAAAGTATAAAAAGGTATTATATATTCTCAACCATATATACGTTTGCAGTATAGTTATGTTATTAGCTTTTGAATATAAATATATAGCAAGAGTTTTTATATAACTGAATATTAATAAATATATAAGGTTGTTCTCTGTGTTTATATTAAAACTGAAATTTTACAGTCACATATTTTGTTATAAGTGTATTGTTAAATATTATATTTATAGTCCTAACGTGTATTGTAATAAGTGTATTGTATACTATATTACATTACTATACATAGTATAATTTAAATATAGTCTAGTTTAAATGCATAATGGATATATGTTGATTATACAGAACGTATGGTCAATAGTTGTTTCTAAACTATTTATACTTTTGGAAAACGTATGTATATAATTTTAATGAGTCTCAAAGTTATTATTAGTTAAGCAAATAATATTTTGGGAATTTATAAATTTTGTTTCGGACTACATCAACCAGTTTCTAAACTATTTTCATCGATCTCTATTTAGCAGCTCTGTTCGTCCTATTCGTGCCGATCTTTCTTCGCTTTGATTCGTAACTCAAGTCGATTTCGTCGTCAAATCCTCTCTAGCCTCGAAAGGTGAGCAATCACTCACGATTAACATTCTTTTATTCATTAAATTTGATTTTCAATTGAAATATGCTGCTGTAGTTATTTAAATTTGTTATATATGCTATTCTCTGTAACTGTTCACCTGCGGGATATGACACCATATCCTGTTATTTATATTATATTGTTATTGATGATATATGCCTGTTGTTTTATTGTATTATCTGTTATCACTCTGCAAGTTCCCTGTAGTTTTGAAATCACTATGGGTTGAAAAGATACATACCCGAACGGACTTTAGAATAGGAGAGAGTCATTATGGGTTGAAATGATAAACCCAAGCGATTTTCATTTAATTAAATTGGGATTACGGGTTGAAATGATATCTACCCGTATATATCTAGTGTACGGATTGAAATGATAAATATCCGTAGCACTAGACTATATGATAGGAAATATATACAGACACCGTTGGTCCATATAAATATTTTGAAAATAATTTCTATAGTTTTTGAAAGAAATATATGGTTTAATAAATTTGATTCTTAAGATATTATATAAATGAAAATTGTATATATAGATTTAGTAGTAATATTTGATTTAAATTAGATTGATTTAATACATATAATATGGTTAAGTATTTATGTAAATCTTTATTTCAAATAGATTCTCTTGTAATCAATTGAATAATTAAGATTGGAAGATAAAATTTGGTTTATTAAAAATGGTATTTAAATAAGGATTGATTTAATTAAATCGATTTGAAACTTTGAATGGGAAATTTAAAGGTATGATTTTGTAACTGGTTTTGATGAATATTTCACGTTTAAATAAATTAAAGAAAATATTGAGTAAATTTGAAATTTAAGGTTACTTAAATCATATTGAATTAAAATGAAAATTTAGGTTGAACTAAATTTGAATTTATTATTTAGAAACTAGATTGAATAAAAATTTAGCTGAAACGTTGAACACTTGAAGTTTTGAAATATATTGTAATATAAAGGGTATTTTTGTGATTACAAATCCGAATTTGAGATCGATAAATTGAAGTGTTTATTTTAGCAATAGAGTTTAATAAATTATTTAATAAATATAAATACTATTTTGGGAAATATATAGATATTTGAAGTGAAAATGATATTTGATTTTGAAGTATAAATTAAGCTGAAATGACCACGGTGTTATAGTGTATATTTCTACCGTGTAGATAGTTCCTTGGACCCTTAGAGGATGGTTATCCCAAACATCCTTTAAGTTATTTGTATTTCAGTTAATATTTCACTTGAGTTGGATTTATTGATAAAAGAATGTTAGTCCTGACTCGAGTGTTTTGTGTTTTGCTTTACGCTCGGGTCAGACTGAGTGATACAGCATTAGAGACTCACCTTTGGAGTTCGAAGCTTCAATTGGAGATCCAACTATCGATTCAGATTCGAGCCTTTCCAGTTGTTTGGTTCAGAGAAGTCATCTGTTGCATTGGAGACTTCACTGCATTTGAACTATTCGGTTGTATTTTATTTCTAACTCTGATGTATATAGTAGCTTCATGAACTACTATTCTTTATCTATTCCGCTGCATTATATTACTCTGTGATCTGTGATTGATTTATTTATTTTATATGTTAAGTTTGCCAAATTTTAATTAACAATTCGGTATTTTGAATTATTCAAGTCGGACATGTATGGTTTTATTGTCGATTTGAATGGTCCAAAATAGCGGGTCGTTACAGTTAGTATCAGAGCTTTGGCTCTAGGCAAAACTTAGCATATATGGTAAATTATTTACAGAATCACTTTCGCTCGAGTTGAATCTCTTCCTTTTGACTCGATTTCTTTTGAATTTTGGAATGTCCCTCGGTTCCGAAATTCATTCTGTCTCTCCCTATTTATATTCGTTTGATTCTGGAGTATCTCATAACTCCACTGAATGATTTGTAAAAGGGGTGAAAACTCCTTTTCAATTGGCATTGACTCACCGAAGATTTCTGTATCCTCGGTTTACGATGCTGCTAAATATTGTTAGGCCGAATTCTATATCTCTTGCGATCGAATGTCGTATTGCCTCAGAATTCTACACCGATCTAATTTTGGAATCACGGTTGACCGGTAAAGGTCGCCCGCGATATATAGAAGTATATCCATCTTCTATTTTGTAATTTAACTATCGCATCTTCGATCGAGTCTATCTTCGAATCAGAATTCTAGTGATTTGAGTTCCTCTAATTCAAATCTCTATCTTTGTTTAAAATCCATTCTTAAAATTATCCTCTAAAAATCGGGTTTTGTTTGTATTTGTGAAATTGTTTATACCGAAATTTTATTTTGATAACTATGATTTTTTTTATATATAAAAGTGAAATTGTTTTCGATAAGGATTATATACCTATATATATAAAGCAAATAAGAAATGTTATTCTATATAAAAAGGTTTTGAAAGGATTTGAAATTTTGAAAAATTATAAGAAATTGATTTATATAAAAATGATTTATAACTGTAGAGTTAAATTTAAAATTCGAGAATTGAATGCCGGTATTTTGAAATTGGTTTCAAGATTTTGGAAAATATATAAAAATAATATGATTTAAAAGTATTTTTCCGAATAAGAAATGTTTCAAATGAGTTCAAATGAATTCCAATAATTTTGAAGAAATTACAAAGAAGTTTTCAAGAAAATAGAAGTCCAGAACTCACTTATGTCGCTGGAAAATAATTTCGGTGATGAGTGCACGCATCATCGACATTGATTTTCGAGTTTCAGAGTGGGGGAGAGGCCACTTTAATAGCTTCGCTATGCAAGTGATTTTGTAAAACCGTTTTGATTTCAAATTCCGAAGTATAATTTGATATTTTAGAAAGATATAAGTATATATTTGAAACAATTTAAAATGAGACCGGTGTTCAGTCCTCGAGTTTCGGATTTAATAATTGATTTATTGTTGATTTTCAACTCTTGAATTTAAAATTTGATTTCCCTAACTATTTTGAATGTTCGAACACTTCCAAATCGAGATTAAATTTTCAAATCTAAGAAATTTCGAAGAGTATAAAATGTTTGATAAAGAATATAAATTTAGTTTTGAAATGTTTTGAAAAAAATAGTTGAATAATGGTTTTCAGAAAGATAAACTGGATATTTCACATAGAAATAGATAGTTTAAAAGTTGTAAAAAAAAAGGGATAATTATAAATTTGGAAACCATTTTTGAGTATAATTGATTTTGGGAAAATATTTGGTTTTGAAATTAAGTTGGAATTAAAAACCAGTACTTATATGGTTATTTTGGAAATGAATTTGTTTGACTTGAATTAGTTACTTTAAATTTGGAAAATGGATAATTTTCTAAACCTATTATTTTCGGAACTTTGAAATTTAGATATTTAATTTGGAAGAAAATTTGGTGAAATCATATATGATTTTGAAACTGAATTGATATTGAAATGATTTGAAATTGAGAACCTTGTATTGTTAAGCACTTGATTTGGGAGTGGTCGAACTTATATAAAAAGGATTTTATAATTATGAAGTTGATTTGAAATCTATTGATTTGAAAGGTACTCAATTTGGAAAGAGTACGTAATCGAAGTCTACATAAGTATGATTTGATCTACTATTGATTTGGAAAGTATTCGATTTGGAAAAAATGGAATCCTATATATATGGACTTTATATAAGTACGATATTTGAAAATGATTTGAAAAGGTACTATATGATATATATTTTCGAAGTAAAGATATGGAAAGTGCCTTCTGCTTGATATCCGCTTTGTGGCCACATCGTGGATTCATTCTATCGATATTATTCTCTCTGATTTTGGTTTTCCGGATGTAATACTCGAGTGTTCCCACCGTGGCGTAACCCATGGTTTTTTTTGCTCCCTCGTGAATGCATAGCGCAATTGCCTGGCTGAGTCTTGCCTAGGGGTACGGATTGTTTTCTGGGGGATCCAGGCGTAACCATTGTGTATCCTGCAATCTGTGTAGGTCGCGAATAGTAGCGCAAGTGCCTGGCTGAGTCTTTCCTAGGGGTACAGATTGTTTCCTGGGGGATCCAGGCGTAACCATTGTGTATCCTGCACTCTACTAGTCATCATGGCGTAACTCGCATGGCTGAGAAAGCTTACGGATATGGATTATTTCCTGGGGGACCCAGGCGTAACCATTGTGTATCTGCGAACCATGGTCGGACAAAGGTTTTGGTTTGGTTGTTTGTTTGCATTGTACTTTCCATATCTGTTTTTAAAGTTTTTTCCAAGTATTTTCACTGGTTGTTGAAACAGGTCTACTAAATACTTGAAGAATTCTAGCTTTGCGCCTGATCAACGCATGGCCAGAGTCTGCAAGAACGAGGATAAACTTGTTGAAACATCGAGTTATAAAAAATATTTTTGAAAGAAAAGATTTATTTCGATATAAAAGGTATTTATTATAAAAGTATTTCCAACAAAGAAATTTTGTGTTAATATTTGAAATTGAAACTCTCATGGTTTGAAATGTACGATTCTTGCCCGATTCTATTCTTTTGAATCTACCTTATCTTCCCTGCTTTATTTATTCACCTATATTCTCTTTTCCGAATCTATTTTCTTTCCTTCTTTCCTTCTTTCGAATATATCCTTTAAAACATTGTTTATTTATATTCTACCTGGTTCAATAAGAGAGAAAAATTAGTGTTTTATAAATAATTGATCTCATAATTAATTGAATGGATTTAATAAAATGAGTAATCTATTAAATATTAATCAATTTAAATAATAACAAAAAAAAACTATATGGTTTTAAATAAATTGTTTAATTTGTTTTTCAAAGTCTAAATTTTTCATCTGGTTGTTTCTATTCTCCTACTTTATTCCTTTTCGGGGACGAAAAGTTTTGAGTGGGGGAGAGTGTAACGACCCATAAAATTTTAGCAATTTTTAATTGGTATTTAGCGTATTGAATTGGATTTTGAGAATTATTAATAATAAAATTTTGAAAAAAAAGAAAATATGTTATGTATATTAATGATTTTGTAGTACGAGCTGTGTACATATATTTTAAAGTTTGGTTGTGGTTATACCTATAAGATCTAGTACAAAAACTTTATAAACTATTATTTATACTATAATATAAGTTAAGTTTGATGTAAATTGGATAGCATAGTTCATTTCTGTTGGGTATAAATATCAATAGCGTGGGTAATAAATTTACGGTCTCCTTTTGCTTTACAGCAAGGTGTGTAAATTTTAAGTATGTTGAGTACGTTCCATATATATTTATTTTGGAAAACCACTGTATATGTATGATGGTCTATTTGAAGTGTATATATAGTAAAGCGTATTTATACCGAGTTTTATTTAATTTATATGTGTTATAATAGCTATATATATATATGTGTTAGTCTTGATACTAGTATATAGTTTTACTGAAGTTTGATTTCTAGTCATGTTAAATATATATATATATATATATATATATATATATATATATATATATATATATATTTGATTTTGGGTTTTTGTGTCACCATTTCCAGTTTATTTTAGTGCATATTTAGTATATCTATACATATGTCGTCAGCTATAAATACGATGGTTAAGGGTTTCATATATCATATGAACCAAAGAAGAAGAGAAGTATATACTATATTTAACTACATATATGAAGTATATGTTTTAAGGGTTGATTTAAGGTCTACATTAAAACTGGTAGTCAGCATGTTTGTTATGTACAAAGATAAGCATATATGAATTCATTCATACGTAGCCTTTACATTTTTAAAGAATATACATAATATTAAATGAATATTGATTTTTTATTTATTTTATATATAAGGTTACCTTCATCTTCATTTGTCTCATCTTCATTTATTTGTTTACGTTTTCGTTTTAATTATTGTACACATCATGGTTTCTTTTATAAATTCATCGCCCATAAATAGTTTATTTTTTTAAACGTTAAGTGAATAAAAAAGATATAAACAAATCATATTTTAATTAAGTAATAAATTTTAAGTTAATAATGTAAATAAGTTATTTAAGATACACGTTTTAATTTGTACAATTTAGTTGGCATACAAATTGTATGAATTTGATGGAATATTATAACCTATATTTACTACATAAGAAAAACGTACAAATTTAAAGCGTTTCTTTGTTATAAATTGGGCGTATATTTTTACGTCAGTTTTACGCATGTCTCATTTTCTTACCTTGGATAGTAATTAAATTTATCCGTAGGCGTATTTTTTTAAGTGGGAAAGAAATAAATTCTCTAATCATTCAATTAGTTTAAAATGTTTGCCTTGGATTCATGCGGAAAATTTTCTACTCTTTCCAATTGCCTCTCGTTTAAAATTGGTATAAAATCTTTAAAATCCAATCCGGTTCAATATCAACTTTCCTCCTGCCTTTTCCTTTCAGCATTATCAACGCGTGTTTGATTATAAAACATGATTCATTTCATACTTCTCTATCATTCCTAAAGCAATTTATTTCATACTGTTTCCTCTACTCAATCAACGCAAATTACTCCCTTTAAATATAAAATGTGCCTCACCATTTACATGCAAATTATATTCACTTTCCTTTTGCCTTCTGATTTAATAGGAACGTGATCCACAAATTACTAACCGTTCCAAAATCTTTAAATTTCTTTCCATTTTTCCCTTGATGCACGCAAGCTTTTATTTAAATGCTAAACACGTTTTCTTCCTTGCTTTAAAATTTGCATGCCTTGATTTTTGCTTTCCCACTTTAACAATTGGGTTGTCACAAATAAATACAAACCACATATCAAACTTCATTTGCATCTCATTTTGGATTCCTCTCCTTCTTCCTTGCGTGTGAGCAAAGCATCAGGTAATGACCGAATTATTTTTCCTCCTTTTTTTTTCTCTTTTCTTCATTGTTCTGTTCAAATTTTTGGCTCTACTATTTCACCACATGACACCTACCCTCCTCAACAATCAAGAGCACCCTCCACGGTATAGATAGATTCTTGCTTATATCATTTATAAACACGTTGGAAAAGGATGTAGGTGGCATCGCTGTTTTACTTCAGGTTTTAAATCAGTAAAAATATTCTCCTCAGCTTTGTTCGTTCAAGATCTTAACGTTAATAAGTATTTTTGTTTTGAGAAAAAATGCATTGGGCTAAGGCCTTGAAAATAAAATCATTTGCTCCACTTGTACTCTAAAATAGAGTAAATATGTTTGCACCACTTTTATAAAAATAGAAAATAAATGTCATCACACGTTAGACCATGCGTGTTTTGTTAGTCACCTATGCTCTAGGAGAATGAGAAAATATTATTCAGGCACCACTTTTCTTTTATATATAAAAAAAGTAATAATAATAAGAATAAATAAATTAGATATATATAATATGTATAAGGAAGCATATATTTTTTGTGTGGGTTAAAAACATTCGTATAATGTATATTTTAAAAGTTATTTTATAATGATAAAGTTTTTAAAAATGTTTTAAAAGTTATTTTAACTGTTCAGTGTATAAAATATATATATAATGATAAAGTTTTAAAAGTTATTTATACTTGTTGTTTCATATAAAAATGCATGACCGCTTACATATATAACTCGTTGTTGAGTATATTAAGTGCATAAGAAAGTATAAAAAGGTATTATATATTCTCAACCATATATACGTTTGCAGTATAGTTATGTTATTAGCTTTTGAATATAAATATATAGCAAGAGTTTTTATATAACTGAATATTAATAAATATATAAGGTTGTTCTCTGTGTTTATATTAAAACTGAAATTTTACAGTCACATATTTTGTTATAAGTGTATTGTTAAATATTGTATTTATAGTCCTAGCGTGTATTGTAATAAGTGTACTGTATACTATATTACATTACTATACATAGTATAATTTAAATATAGTCTAGTTTAAATGCATAATGGATATATGTTGATTATACAGAACGTATGGTCAATAGTTGTTTCTAAACTATTTATACTTTTGGAAAACGTATGTATATAATTTTAATGAGTCTCAAAGTTATTATTAGTTAAGCAAATAATATTTTGGGAATTTATAAATTTTGTTTCGGTCTACATCAACCAGTTTCTAATCTATTTTCATCGATCTCTATTTATCAGCTCTGTCCGTCCTATTCGTGCCGATCTTTCTTCGCTTTGATTCGTAACTCAAGTCGATTTCATCGTCAAATCCTCTCTAGCCTCGAAAGGTAAGCAATCACTCACGATTAACATTCTTTTATTCATTAAATTTGATTTTCAATTGAAATATGCTGCTGTAGTTATTTAAATTTGTTATATATGCTATTCTCTGTAACTGTTCACCTGCGGGATATGACACCATATCCTGTTATTTATATTATATTGTTATTGATGATATATGCCTGTTGTTTTATTGTATTATCTGTTATCACTCTGCAAGTTCCCTGTAGTTTTGAAATCACTATGGGTTGAAAAGATACATACCCGAACGGACTTTAGAATAGGAGAGAGTCATTATGGGTTGAAATGATAAACCCAAGCGATTTTCATTTAATTGAATTGGGATTACGGGTTGAAATGATATCTACCCGTATATATCTAGTGTACGGATTGAAATGATAAATATCCGTAGCACTAGACTATATGATAGGAAATATATACAGACACCGTTGGTCCATATAAATATTTTGAAAATAATTGCTATAATTTTTGAAAGAAATATATGGTTTAATAAATTTGATTCTTAAGATATTATATAAATGAAAATTGTATATATAGATTTAGTAGTAATATTTGATTTAAATTAGATTGATTGAATACATATAATGTGGTTAAGTATTTATGTAAATCTTTATTTCAAATAGATTCTCTTGTAATCAATTGAATAATTAAGATTGGAAGATAAAATTTGGTTTATTAAAAATGGTATTTAAATAAGGATTGATTTAATTAAATCGATTTGAAACTTTGAATGGGAAATTTAAAGGTATGATTTTGTAACTGGTTTTGATGAATATTTCACGTTTAAATAAATTAAAGAAAATATTGAGTAAATTTGAAATTTAAGGTTACTTAAATCATATTGAATTAAAATGAAAATTTAGGTTGAACTAAATTTGAATTTATTATTTAGAAACTAGATTGAATAAAAATTTAGTTGAAACGTTGAACACTTAAAGTTTTGAAATATATTGTAATATAAAGGGTATTTTTGTGATTACAAATCCGAATTTGAGATCGATAAATTGAAGTGTTTATTTTAGCAATAGAGTTTGATAAATTATTTAATAAATATAAATACTATTTTGGGAAATATAGAGATATTTGAAGTGAAAATGATATTTGATTTTGAAGTATAAATTAAGCTGAAATGACCACGGTGTTATAGTGTATATTTCTACCGTGTAGATAGTTCCTTGGACCCTTAGAGGATGGTTATCCCAAACATCGTTTAAGTTATTTGTATTTCAGTTAATATTTCACTTGAGTTGGATTTATTGATAAAAGAATGTTAATCCTGACTCGAGCGTTTTGTGTTTTGCTTTACGCTCGGGTCAGACTGAGTGATACAGCATTAGAGACTCACCTTTAGAGTTCGAAGCTTCAATTGGAGATCCAACTATCGATTCAGATTCGAGCCTTTCCAGTTGTTTGGTTCAAAGAAGTCATCTGTTGCATTGGAGACTTCACTGCATTTGAACTATTCGGTTGTATTTTATTTCTAACTCTGATGTATATAGTAGCTTCATGAACTACTATTCTTTATCTATTCCGCTGCATTATATTACTCTGTGATCTGTGATTGATTTATTTATTTTATATGTTAAGTTTGCCAAATTTTAATTAACAATTCGATATTTTGAATTATTCAAGTCGGACATGTATGGTTTTATTGTCGATTTGAATGGTCCAAAATAGCGGGTCGTTACAGGCATCCTTTTAATAAATTTTTCATTTCATTTAAAATCACTTTGTAAATTACTTGTATAAAAATACTTTTACAGAGGTATATCCGCAATCCCTATATTTTCGATGCTTAGAAAATATCCATATATTTAACTCAATAGTATAAGTATATGCACAAAATTGAGAAAGATTTTCTTTATATTAAATTTTCAAATCATTTATAAGTTCCTTACAATTCTCCAAAACAATTTATAAACCATTTAATAAACCTCTGAAAACCATTTATAATCCCTTTATAAAAATTTAATCACTTATAAGCTTTTTGTACATTTCACAAATCATTTATAAACTCTTTATAAATCCATAAACCATTTATAAAACTCATTTTATAAATCGATAAAATCCATTTTTAAAATTCGTTTATAAATATCTAACCATTTATAAACACTTTTACCATTTAAATAATCTTTACTTAAGTTTTCAAACCATTTTATAAATTCCTTTACAAAATCCAAATCTTTCAATTATATTCATGGATCTCCAAAAAAATTATAATAATAAAAAATCTTTCACTTCAAAACCTTACTAATAATCCTTATTATTAATTTCAAATCATAATCATCCTTGAAATAATTAACCTTTCAAAATAATGACATTTGGTAAATTCTTTAAAATAATATAAATTATAAACAAATAACTTCAAAACAATACTGATATAATTAAATAAATTTTAAACAATATTAAATATAATTAAATAACCTTAAAATAATATTACTATAATTAAATAACCTTAAAACAAAAACTAGTATAGTTAAATAATTTTAAAAACAATATTAAATATAACTAAATCAATAATCTTTAATATAAAATATTTTCGAAATCCAAATTCAGATTTAAAAATCGTTTCCTGCACCAAAAACCAATTCCAACTCAAACGACGGTTTATAGTATCTTTAAAATACTAATTTGAGGCCAATGGCCACCCAATGCTCAATAAATATCGATATTGATTTTCTATTACTACTGCGTTTTAGTTTTCAAATATAATAATGTCATAACCACTATGTCCATAATCAGGTTCATTTTTCAATAATCCATATAACAGAAATATTATGGAACAATTCAACAATATCGAGGAATCTCGTTGGATCCCTCCAACCTGTCCCCCTACAACACGGCTCACATATATTAGCACATATATGTAATTTAAAATCAACTGTTGTGAGGAATCCTGTTGGATCTTGTGACTACCCGAACTCGATGCCCGACAATCGACATCGAAATCCGTATCGCCTGAGCTTATAACAACATTAGATGATAAACAACACAGCGGAAACAAAGGATGATTACATTGATATACAACATAGATACAATGCCAGTTACATCATGATACAACATATCCATAAATATCAGAGACCATAAACAACAGCGGAAAAGATAACAACGGAAGAGATAACTCCAATACGATCTTCGATAGAGAGTGAATCCATAATCTTCAATTCCAAACTAAAACACCAAAGCCAAAGCTCTAAACTTCAAGCTCGAACCACCATCAAGCTGAACTTGTAGCAAATGCGATCCCAAACGCGATTGCCAAATCAAAAACTTCAAAGACCCAAAGACTGAAGAAGATTTCCAAATGCTACCAAACCATTGACTTCGAAGGCTATCGGATCTATACCTACTATTTGATTATCTGAAAACCCAACTCTAGATTGCCCGTGTGGAAAATTATGGGCACCCATAGTTTAGAAAGGGAACAATAAACTCCGGGTCAGTCATGAGACTGGTATGAGCAAACAAAAATAGTTTTGAATAAAAACAAACAACAAAAGAATTTAAGATTGAAATCTGCAATGCTTTTTGGAAAATGAAACTACCATAAGGCCTCTCGGCACAAACACCATGCAATCGCATACTTGGGGGAGATTTCTCCTTATGATAGTCAAACATGCTTACTACGCAAAATCCATTTTGATATTATTATTAGTGCATAGTGGAAAACATTTGCAAGTATAATATTAATCTTAGCCAGCATGCGTACCATTATAGTATGCCTACTATAACTAACATATTAGATGACAGGTTCTACAACTAAAACCGTACAGGGCGCGTATTGGTGATTGGATTTCCAAACAAATGGCTAGGCTAAGGAAATTCCTACTGCCACATGGGTACGCCTCTGAAGGGACGCCCCGAGAACCTAACCGAATCTTTGCCAACACAAGGCCGGGTTACCCCTGCCCGGAAGAAACACCTACAAGTATGCCATCCCCGGTCGTTAGCGACCTTTATCCGAGGATCCTCAACCACAAAGTAATAAATTTGCAGTGTCCACATGAGTTATGTATTTGGGCTCCATACCTTGATACCACCTTTTTCCAAAAGAAATGGACATGCTCTAGGGACGCAACCCCTAATAACTTTGCTGCATCTTTCCTGTTTCGACCATTTCCGGGTTTTGAGGTCCTGATGCAGTCTCATCCACAAAGTTACGTTTTACACAAAAGTCATGCTTCGATCAAAAAATGATCAGCAGCACTTCGTATGCCACGTTACCAAATTGGGAATGTATCACTAGTAACCATTAACTACATAACATCTGAGCTCGTACGTCTCAGAGAAGGGTGTTAAGCTAAGAGAATAAATTCTCCGCCACCAAATAGAAATGTATTTGATAGAAACGAGCTTTACATCTCAAAGTGTAACGTCAGACACACATCCATACAAGTATGTTTCGGGTTCGAACAGAGAACCCAAGGCACTTCACAAAGAAGCCCTTGCAATCCGGGTATTCACAATCCCGATCGGACTCTCCATCACATATGGAGATCTCTATACCGTAGCTACTCAATGCAGAGTCATTCGATGGGTAATCCTTTCGTTTTCGAAAATACTCGCTCTTCACCACAGGTCTTCAAATGCAATCCATAACGTCGTATCATTATTCGAAATAGGTTATATGACACAAGGTCCTCTCCCGGCTAAAGCGAATAATGAGCGCAATATTTAAAAACATATGGATATATAGATCTCAGCTAAGTCACAACTTATTATCCAAAACCTTTCTTTAAAATGGTTTAAATCAATTACCATTTTCAAATCTTTAAACAAAAAGATTTACTTCACAAAGTTCACCAATCTTTCATAAAGATTCATTCATAGGTTTCATAACAATTTCCATTTCAAATCTTTTATAGAAAAGATACACTCTTAAGATCCCTTTCAAATTCGAAAACAAAGTATACCAATCTTTAACAAAGATTCATTCATATCATTTCAAAACAATTTGGAAATCCTTTCTTTATATGAAAGCTATTATTATTTGAAAACAAATAGTTTTTCATTTCGAAAAAATCCGATTACATTTTGCACGAGTTAAAGCCCTTCAAGTATTAAAATTGGGTTAAATTCAAATTCCCAAAACAATACTTTTAAAATGGTTTAAAACCCATATAAACACATCTGTAACTTGTATAACCTTTTTAAACCAAAATTCTCAGCATAGAATTCAATTTCAAATCTTGAATTTAAATTCAAATCAAACTATTTAAATTTCAAAACCTTATCAAGTTATTCAAAATAACTTTTACTTCAAAACTCCTTTTCAAAAGCTTTTCATATTTAACCCAAATCCATTCCCAAACTATTTGAATTCAAAATTCAACTTTAAAACCATTTCAAAAATATGTGACTTAACCAATTTCCTCGTGCAATCCATATTTGTGTGTGCATAGTGTAGTCCAGGGGTTTTACACAATAGTAGTGCAATATCAGCAACCATCACAGAATTCAAGCATAGAAATATTAATTAGAGGTACAATATTATAACGCTTATCTTCATTCACGGATTCACAGATAAATAATATAAATTTATCACAGATAAATTAATTACATCCATCACAGATAAACAAATCACAACTCAAATCAAAACACTTTATATCACAAAGCATCACACATCAGGGATATCAAACAATACAAGGCATTCAATACAATCCAAACATCCATGATTAAATTAGTCACCTGATTAATTTTAAATCAGATTAATCACTAATCCTAGTTGATTAACATTAATTAATTATAATTTATTTTAAATTAATCATCTCTCAATTATTTATTAATTAACCTTAATAAATTAATCAAACTTTAATCATTAAATAATTAATCTTAATTATTTAATTATTCTTTAATTAATTACCTTTAATTAATTAATTAATTAACCCTTAATTAATTAGCATTTAATTAATTACTCTAAATTACGTGCAATAAGTGATTATCCTAATCACTTATATAGATAAATCATAAATTAATCACATTAGGTAATTATCTTATAACCACTTAGTAAAACAACTTTAATTATTAATTAATTACTTAATTAAGTAATTATCTTTAAGTAATTAATTATCTTTAATTACTTATCATTAATGATCTTAATTGATTAATTATACTTAATTAATTTCATTAAATAAATTAACCTTAAGTTAATTACATAATTAATTGTCCCTTAATTACATAAGTAATTACAAATTAGTTAACTTTTAACCATCAATTAATCAACCTTTAATTATTAAGTAATTAACCTTTAATAATTAATTAATTTATTTCATTAAGTAATTACCCCTTAATTTAATTACATCATTAAATTACATATGAAAATCACTTAGAGATTTAATTAATAATTAACCTAAATAATTCACAGTAATTTATCATTCTTTAATTTATCAAAACCTTATTTAATTTTTAAAGATAACCCTTTATCTTAGTTAATCTATTAATTACAACATTAAATCTTACTTTAATGAACCTTTAAAATAAATTTATTTATTATCTCATAAACTCACAAAAAAAAATTATTTAGGAAACAATTCAAACTTGATTGATTTAAACATTAAGACTTATTTATTTTAAAATTTCAAAACTATTCTATACAAAAAAAATTCCCAGACTCGAACACCACGACCTTCCCGAGACTAACTCCGGGCACACTCCTTCTTCTCCCTTTTCTTTTTAAAACGTATTTAAAAATCCTGTTAACTTATTAAACAACTCGAGCACAGATCAAATTTTCCAGAGTTCATTCTTGCATTTACACGAGCGCGAACCCGAGATAAACATCTTCTTCCCCGATCTCTCATCACACAACAACCATTTGACACCAGAGAGCATGCATGCACGTGCATAACCGCCTCGGTCACCTCTGGCCAACTCCCCGACCATCAACACGTCACCGTTGGTCAACACAAACCCCCAGACCAACCAAACCTTCGAGATGAACACGATATCAAATTCGAGCATATCGACTATTATCTGGAACAAACCCAACACCCAAGAACCCCTCGTCCATCCACCTCCAGTCATCAGAAAAATCTGATACTCCAACCAAACCTTCGCCGTTCAACTACGCTACGAATTCCCCCGTGTCGATCTATTCTGATGCATTGATGATGACGCAATAGGCTGAATTCCAACATCGACCAAGTCCTGGTTTTAAACCCTAGTTCACTGATGCCAGACCACCACGGTCGCCTGAAAACCCAGCCACTATTTTTCCGACGACCTACATCCTCCAGTCTACCTTCGACATTAACCAAGGTGAACCTAGACTCGTTAATCACCAGAATTTGGCCATAAATCAATTTCCATTCATCTCGTCTTTTCTCATGAATTAATGAACTAAAAATATTGAAATTTGCATTAAAATTCATCATTTTCGATTACAAAACAGATTATATAATTGAAACAATAAATCATTTAAGTCGAATATTTTCATACTTGTAAGTTTTACTGTGTTTTCCTTCCTTCCAGTAAATCCATCTATATTTTATACTTAACAGTATTTTTAAAATTTACATCCTGATATTTAAATTCTATTTCTGTTTAAACATCAAACTCTAACAGAGATTGAGGAGCGAGATTTGAGTTTTGA
Source organism: Allium cepa (assembly GCA_030765085.1). Taxonomy (NCBI): domain Eukaryota; kingdom Viridiplantae; phylum Streptophyta; class Magnoliopsida; order Asparagales; family Amaryllidaceae; genus Allium; species Allium cepa. The sequence goes on along the minus strand of CM060932.1, from coordinate 311,915,337 downwards.
AATTAACTTATGCATGTAACCTCTAAACAGAGGTATATACAGACATGCACACACCCATTTCTACATTCATACATGCATATTTGCATACACACAAACATATTTACAACTTCACTTCAACATTTATCACAACATCAAATCAAAGATCATAACAAAGGTAAGTTTGCTCACCTGGATGGCTTGAAAGCAAAGAACTGGAACTGGAAATGATTTTTTTTCTTTTACTTGAATCTGGAAGTGTTGTTAAGTATGATCTGTAAGCTTGAATTTCTTTGTTATGGATATTGAACCAGGTTTTAGTTTTTGATTTCCCAGGCTTGATCTTTGCTTTGCTAGATCCCTGGCTTAGTTGCGTTGAAACAGCAACCAGTTTTGAACTAAAACTTGAATGCTTTTTGATTTTTTTTGTTATGAGTTGCAGTTTGTTTCAGGCTTTTGATTTGGATTTGTAACCTGATTTGCTTCAGGTTTTGATCTGTAGTTTTGTTTCAAATTTGTATTTGTTTGATCCCTGAGGTGATCTTGCTTTTGAACTGTAATACCTTAATCTTTCCAAGTTTTGAACTTTTTTTGTTTTGATATTAAGATGATTTTTTTTCTTTCTTTTTTTATGATTTCAGGTTTGATGTTGAAGATCTGAGAAAATGAATGTAATTTGGTTTTATTCTTCAATATATAAAATTTTAATCCATTTTAAAAAAAGATTAATGCCACTTGTTCATTAACCCATACACTTGTTAATTCCTATAATCTCCACCTTACAAATGTTCATTTGTGAGAAATTTGTGTTTAAACCTTGTCTTGAATTTATTCACAAATTATATTTTTAGACCTTACTTTATTCCAATTTATGAAACATATTTCATTTAATTTATACAATTTGCTTCAAAACCCTTTATGCTATTATAACCTCTGTAATATATTTTAAACACTACGAATAATATTTTAAACATAACTTTATATCATATTTCCTATTTAAATAAATACATTTTCTTTATTAATCATCTATATAATCTTTTAAAGAAAAATGGTTTTAAAATTTAATTACACATGAATAAATATATTAGAATTTTATTCTTAATTAGCCTTTGAAAAATTTATTATATTGAATTTAAAATATCATTTTCAAATCAAAATGTATATTTAATATAATTAGAAACAAAATCTTATTAATTTAAAAAATAAAACTTTAAATCCAATTTATTTCCAATATATTTATTATTGAGTTTCCAAGTTTAAATTTCAATTAAAAATCAATATATATATATAAACAACTAATATTTTATTTATTTTGGAAAAACTAAATTTAATTCACAATTTAATTTTCAAAAAATTAAATTAATTATCAATTTAAATTTGATTTAAAAATCGGGATCGTTACAGATCCTTCCGACCTGTTCTCCCTGCATCATCAACGTTATCTAACCATAAAATATAAATCAACCGCTTCGAGGCGGGATTCACATACAATGTAGGATTGATTTCATCCTAGAGAGGGGGTGAATAGGGTGTACTAATAATTATGAAAATTAAACGCGGAAATATATAAAATAATTGCAGCACAGACAAAAGCAGAATAATAAGAACAACGTAGATTTACCCAGCTTCGGCAAATCCCTACCTACGTGTTGCCCCAAGGTTTCTACTAGAAATTAAGTAGACAGACGCTTACAAACGTAAACTCGCGACTCCCGATATCGACTAACCTAATTCTATGCTCAAAATTCTGCCACAACTCAGCCACTGAGTTGCGAATTCTCGAACTACACCACCGTAGTTCGTTACTAGTCACCTGACTAGAAAGTTACACAATTTAAAAAGAAAATTACAAAATAAAAAAAAGTAAAATAAATAAAACCCTATGTATAAATTAAGTCCGATACAAAAAGAAGAACCAACCCACTTTAAAATATAATTCAACAAAAAAAGATATGCGTTCTCCCTTTTTTTATTTGCTTCCGCCTCTTTTCTTCGAACAGAAATTAGGGCTTTATCGAATCCCTTGAAGCTGCAACTTGAAGTCCAAATTTGTTATCTTTCGTTCTTCTATTCGCTTTGCTTTCTTTTGGCTACTTCAAGGTCGAGTTCGAGCCTGTGAAATTGGTATGTAATTTTTTCTGTTTTAATTCCTCTAATGATTACTTTGGTTCGAACTTGATTCGAATTGTTGATTTTGGATTTAAATTGAAACTTAGCTCTATGATTTTTATTAAACTCGAATACACTTAAATGTCGATGATGACTTGGGTTTTTATAGGGATCGGTTCTCTTAATTATCGTTTATATAATATTGTCTGAATGCTTCAGTGAATTTGCTCTGCCATAGATTTTCGATTTAATGCTGGTGGTTACTTTGACTTATTCATTATTGACTTGCTTGAATACAATTTAGTCGGTTCCGTTTATTTCATTTGTAACTTCGCTCATTTGGAAATTGTGAAAATCTTGGACTTTTTCAATTCGTATATTTCCCTGTTATGCTTGCTTGGTCACCACGGCTTGCATTTGCTTTGGATTTGGTTCCGTTCTTTCTGGTTTGACTTCTGCAACTTTAAATTTGTGATAATATTTTTTTAGATGAGAACTTGACTATGACTTGTTCAATTTTACTTTGGTCTTGACTTCGGCTTTCTAATTCAATCGGTGATATCGCCTGGCTTTGACTTGATTTGAAACTGCTACCTTGAAAATTGTTCGACCTTGTGTGGTGCACTTGTATCATCACTGCTTGATTTTGATCTGATTCATCTTGAATTCTACATGTGAGTATTGCTTCGAGCTGAACTGCTTGCAGGCTTCAATATGCATTGTTCTGATCTTATGTAGATTTGAGCCTTCATGTTTTCACTGTATTGTTTTGTCCATACGACCATATACATTGCCATATTAACTGACCATATGCATATGTTTTGTTGCACCGATGCACTTGATATCCTCACTTGTATACTTGATTTCCTCCATGCCTTTACTTGTTCCTCTTGGAGTCCTCACTTGATTGTTGTATACCTTTTGTTGTTTGCTGGTCTTCATATATATTTGAATCTTGTTGTGGCCCTTTGTACATGTTGCACTGCCCTGGTGCCATTGACATTTGAGTTCATTTGAGTCTTCGTTGTAGAGGCTACACTTGTGCATGGTTGTTTATTAACTTGTTGTTGCCTTTGATACAAGTTAAATTTGTTGTTTCTTTGTTTTCCTTGATCACCATATATACTTGTTTTCATGTTGCTTCTGGTTTGATTGCCTTTGAGCTTCTGATTATTCATGTTGGTGTTTTGTTTTCTTTGAACTCATATGTATATACATATATATGTACATATATGTATATATGTTTTTGTGGTCTTTGTGTACATCTGATTCATTTTGTTTTGTTGCTCTTGCCTTGAGTTTAAATGATTGAGGCTTGAACTGTATGTATGTTGAATGCATATGTACTGGTTGTCACATGTATGCATTCATGTGTACAATCATCATTGAGTTCCTGTGTACATTGCTTTGTGATCTGGTGTAGCGTTGATGTGCATTTGTACTTGAAGTCTTGTCTCATTTGAACAAGAGCATGTCTGATTTTCTTGGACTTGATTTGGTCTGGGTTCACTTTGTTATTGTAGTCAAGTCAAGTATACATTTGTTTGCATGTAAAGTGGTCGAGTTCAATGATGGTCTCCATTCATCTGCTATGTCCTTGTTGCAGCCCTTGTGTGGTCTTGTTCTTTTGAAACTGCGTGCATATCATTGAACTGGTTTATTTGCACCACTTCGTATGTGCACTTGATTTAGTCTGAATTCAAATGAACCTTTGAGCTTTGTACATGTTGAAAGGAGATTTTGTCAAGTTGCATCCCTTATGTTCTTCATCCGTTTTTGTCCTCTTCACTTTCATATATTTGTCACTTTGGTTTGTGCACTTGGTTGCACTATCAACTTTGCTGCATATGTTTGGTTCTTGATGTCTTCATATGTACTCGAGTCTATCCTTACTGTACCGATATGGTGAGAATGTCTTCTCTGACTCATGTGCACTAACTTGATGTACATATTGAAACTCGTGTGTGGTCGCATTGGAGTCTTTGTACATTTGAGCTGTCGTGTGTTTCTGATCTGGTTGCACTTGTCGTTGGTCTTTGTGAAACTGACCATTGCATTACTCGTGCACATTTTGATTTCATTTTTGAATCCGATTCATGTGTACAAGTTAAAGTACAGCTTTTACTCATGTATGTACATGTGCACGAGTTCTATTTATCATTGCTGCTTAGCATCCACCTAACATGTCGAGGTTTATTGTTGTATTTATGTCTTTGATTTGTGACCCTAGGCATGTGTGCTTGTTATTGTAGCCACCTCAGTTGTGAATTGTCCCAGCCATACTTGTTTGCTCTCATTTCTATATTTGAGGTGTTGTATGTTGTATTGCGTGCACCTGAGTTGAATCCAGCCTCGGCTCGGGTTCGACATTGTGCTCACCTATCCTTGCAATTTTATCAAGTGTACATCGTGTGCACGGCCTTGTGGCATGTACAGTGATACACTGTGCATGTCACAAGTTGTTCGTGTACGATGAATTCAAAATAAATATGATGACAAACAACCCAAATAACTGAGGCAAATAATATTTTCAAAAACACACATTTTATTTTACACTGCGAAAATATTTCTTTTTCAATTTTACTGCGTCCATGTTTATTTCGGAGATAGCTCAGATGCTGGATACAAATTGGAATACAGTTGAAGATCAAACACGAGTGAACGGGATATATATAGTGAGGTGCAAATGTATGTAACAAGTGTATAGTGAAAAATCATGTTGTAATTTGAAATTGTATTGTAATTGAAATTTGTGTATATATATAGTATGAGCTCAACTTTTGTACTATTTAAAATTGTAATAAAATATTTGTTTGAATTTATATTATGTGTTATTATTTTATTCAGCAAATATTTTATTAATTATGCGAAAAATAAAATAGTACAATAACAAATACATTTAAACGAATATATATATGTGTGTGTGTGTGTGTTTATTATCATCAAACAAAAATCATATACTAGCATATTCAATAATCTCCCCCTTTTGATGATAACAAACATATATTTAAGATTTTGAGTTTATTAAATGTATTTGGTCATTGATGAACTCTATTTGCTCCCCATATTTGAATGCTTTCTCTCTACAAAAAAGTTCCCCCTTCATATATGCATGAAAATAAATAAAAATATGCAAATGAACCAAGATGGCAATATGCAAATATAAAATAAAATATTTGTTATCTGCCAAAATCTTAACTTTTCTCTCCCCTTTTTGTTATCAGCAAAAAAATAATAGCGTTAGAAAAATAGAGATAAAGTGATAGACATTAATACAACATTACACCCAATCGAGTATAAATATTAAATTTCAATGAAAAATCAAACAAAAATCATAAATACTCTGTTAGGCACATATTCCACTTTAGAATGATAAGGGTGATGTCAGCATATAACACCATATAGTTGTGTCTATTTTGGTATATTTATATCAGGAATTTGAATATCTACTAACCATGCACAACCGTTAGGACTTTTAAATGAGATTAGTAGATTCCCAATTTTTATATAAAAAAATGAATTTCCAACATCTCTAACCATGCATAATCATGAGGACTTTTAAATGGGATTGGAACCAACTTGTCTATTTAATAATAAATTTTGATATGTGTTCTATACATGCATAACCGTGCGGACTTTTAAATGAGTATGAAAGCACATATACAAATATTCCAAGTAATTCATCCATGCATAAGCTTGGGGACTTTCAAAATGAGAGTGAATATTTTGGATGTTTTTGTTAAAAAATATATAAAATAAAAAAAGAATAATTTTCCATTTAAAATACCACATATTGACATACTATATTGGATTTTGGTGAGTGATGGTCGTTAGAAATATGATGGAAATAGAGATGGTCATGGAATTTTTACCCATCAAAAGTTATCATAAATCTTGTTTAAATTTTTAAAGAATTTTATTAAATATACCGTCTCAAGTCATAATATATGATTAATATCAACACTCATCACTCTTTCACTCACTATTTGTTTTTTCGATGATCGGTAGGGAGTCAGATTAGTTAATGTAGTCATTTAAGATCAAATCCAGAAACAATTATAAAATTAAATTTTCTAAAATGACTAATCTAAAACAAGGTCAACGAAAACTATTTTCTAAAAGGGGTTTTATAAAAGAAATTGTCTTCTAACTGAAATTATACAAAAAGAAAAATATGCAGATGTTTTATTTGAAAATGATACAACTAATAAATGACTCTTCATAAAACACGTTCCACTAGTAATTTTTCTACCAGCTAGATTACCAATGTAATCTGCATCTGAATTTCCCTTTAACTTAAGATTATCATTAGTTGGATGTTATAAACCAGAGCGTGAAGTTGCAACAAATACCTTAAAATCTTTTTACAACTTTTAAATGAAATTCTTTTGGATTTGAGTTTAAAACCGTGCATATAAACAACTAGTGAACTTAGTGTCAGATCCAGAAGTAGTAAAATAAACAAATATATCCACGTGCCTCATGAGTAATCATCAACCAAAAACACACCATCATTAGTCTAAACAAATATATATGAAATAGTTCAAAGACTCTACAGATACTTATAGTGTTCTTGACATAAAAAGGTAATTGGCCAACAATTTTGCATGAATCAAAATCATAATCAACATTCATTATCACTTAACTGGCTGATTAGAATCAGATTATGGTGCAGATTTTTACATTTAATAAATCGTTCACGATAATTATACTGTTACATATTTTACCTTCATGATAATTTTTCGTTTTTACTCATTGTGATTCTGCCACCTTTGTACTAGGCTAAGGAACTTTGATTTGGGTGTCTGAAACAACCAGAATCAAGGTAACATTATTATTGTTCCTTAGTCTGCCGCCACACCTACACGAGAAAAGATTTTTGTGACCTATTTGTTTTTATTGGTCCATGGTTGTTAATGGCAAAAGATTTGAAAATATATGTGTGTATAGGCCCTAGACTATTTATATTTGTTCCTTTTGGCATCCAGATTTGTTTGACTTTAAGGGGTTTGTGCCTTTTGAAACCCAAATTGATATGGTTTTTGCGTGTTTGGGTCTATACCAACATTTATTATGATTGTGTCCAGTTTTTTCAAAAATTGTGCACATGGAATTTACTTGATTAATTTCACTTCTAACACGTTTAGATTGATTATACCCAAGTTCTTGTCTAACAGTATTAACAGTTTGTTTCCCTAATAGCATATTTAGCGATCTTTCTCCTTTGAAAAATTTACCTAAAGTTGTAAACAATTGTTAGACTTGTGTTTTTTGAGATTCATTTTCATTACAATAATTGTGTGCACTTTTTAATATAATTTTCTCTCCTAGTATTTTCACTTTCTTTTAAAATCAGAATTACATTTCCGCATGATTTAATTTTAATTTCTGATTTTTTTGATCTCTTCTTCAAATGATGGACACTTATCACACTTAGGGCACTTGTTTCGATAGTTTTTAACAAATTGATCGAGCTGTTTATTTAATTCTATTAAACTATCTCTTTGTGATTCAATTTTAGCGTATTTCTCCCTAAGTATTTCGAAACAACCATTTACTTCGTGAAAATATATAAGTAATTCTGAGTGAGTAAGTTTTGATACCTCGTTTGGTTCGTCATCATCACTATCAGTTGTTTCTCCTTGAAGGCACAGATTTCCTTTTTCACTCACACTGCCAGTGCTTTTATCATCTTCGTCAGTTTCATCCCAGGTGGCTACAAAACTTCACTTCTCCTTTTCTATTTCTTTCCATGGCTGAGTCGATTCTGAGGACAATTGGGCTTGATATGACCGGGTGTATTGCACTTGTGACAAATGGTCTCCTGTTCTTCTGGGTTGTCTAAAACTTTGACTATTCTACTTTTTAGTTGTTGATTTAGAGCTGGATTTCCGTATTTACGGTTCCACTTTTTGAATCTCTTTATTAGTAGCGCCAATTCAGCTGCTCGATCATCATCATCACCACTTTTCATTGTTCCTTTGAAAGTTATTGATTTCTTTCAAATATCACCTCCTTCGCGTTCTTTCTTGAATTTAATTTCTAGCTCGTAAGTGGTGAGATTTCCGATAAGTTCTTCAACTTTGATTTGTTTTAGATCTTTTGATTCTTGAATGGTTGTAGCTTTCGCCTCAAAATTTCGTGGAAGGACTCTAAGGATTTTTTGGACTATTTCCAATTCTATGTATGGTTTTCCAAGAGCTTTTGATTTGTATACGAGATTGGAAAGTCGTCCATACATCTCTTTGACATTTTCATCCTTGGCCATTGTGAAGTTCTCGTATTCGCTACTAAGCATGGCAAGGCGAGATTCTTTGACTTGAGATATTCCTTCGTGGGTCATTTCAAGTGTGTGCCAGATTTCCTACGCAGTTAGACAATAAGAGACACGATAAAATTCAATTTGATCTAATGAACAAATAATAGAATTCATGGCTTTAACATTAGCAGTCTGTAGTTTATTTTTACGATATGTCCATTGATCCATCGGTTTTTCAATTTTTTGATTTTCTACCACTATAGTTGGTGTCCTATATCCTGTCTCAACAATATTCCAAGCACCAATGGTTTTCCGAAAAATTTTCATTCTATTTTTCCAGTAAGCATATTCTCCATTGAACATTAGTGGCCTAACTATGGACTGACCCTCAGCAAAAGCATTATTAAAAGAGACCATTTAAAAAATAAAATTTTAAAACAGTAATTCTTTTTAAAAAAACAATATTTCAAAACAAAAATTGACTTTTGCTCCTAGCTCTGACACCACTTGTAGGATTAATTTCACCCTAGAGGGGGGAATAGGGTGATATTAATAATTATGAAAATTAAATGCGGAAATATATAAAATAATTACAGCACAAGTAAAAGTAGAATAATAAAAGCAGAAATAGAACAACACAGATTTACCCAACTTCGGCAAAACCCTGCCTGTGTGCTGCTCCCGAGGTTTCTACTAGAAATTAAGTAGTCAGACACTTACACACATAAACTTGCGACACCTGCTATCGACTAACCTAACTCTATGCTTAAAATCCAGTCATAACTCGCCATTAAGTTGCGAATTCTCGAACTACACCATCGTAGTTCATCCCTAGTCACACAACTAGAAAGTTACACAATTTAAAAGAAAATTACAAAATAAAAACTAGTAAAATAAATAAAACCTTATATATAAATTAGGCCCAATACAAAAAGAGGAACCAGCCCACTTTAAAATATAACTCAACAAAAAAAGATATGCGTTCTCCCTTTTTATATTTGCTTCCGCCTCTTTTCTTCGATCGAAAATTAGGGCTTTATTGAATCCCTTGAAGTTGCAACTTGAAGTCCAAATTTTTTATCTTTCATTCTTCAATTCGCTTTGCTTGCTTCTTGCTTCTTCAAGGTCGAGTTCGAGCCTGTGAAATTGGTATGTGATTTTTTCTGTTTAATTCTTCTGATGATTGCTTTGGTTCAAATTTAATTCGAGTTGTTGATTTTGGATTTAAATTGAAACTTGGCTCGGTGATTTTTCTTAAACTTGAATACACTTAAATTCCGATGATGGCTTGGGTTTTTATAGGGATCGGTTCCCTTAATTATCGTTATTATAGTATTGTTTGAATTCTTCAGTGAATTTGCTCGGCCATAGATTTTTCGATTTAATGCTGGTGATTACTTTGACTTGTTCATTATTGACATGCTCGAATATAATTTAGTCGTTACATTTATTTCACCTATAACTTCGGTCATTTGGAAACTGCGATAATCTTGGACTTTTTCAATTTGTATATTTCCCTGTTATGCTTGCTTGGTCACCACGGCTTGCATTTGCTTTGGATTTGGTTCCATTCTTTTCTGGTTTGACTTCTGCTACTTTGAATTTGTGATAATATTTTTTTATGAGAACTTGACTATGACTTGTTTAATTTTACTTTGGTCTTGACTTTCGCTTTTTAATTCAATCAGTGTTATCACCTGGCTTTGACTTGATTTGAAACTGCTACCTTGAAAATTGTTCGACCTGGTGTGGTGCACTTGTGTCATCACTGCTTGATTTTGATCTGGTTCATCTTGAAGTCTACATGTGAGCATTGCTTCGAGTTGAACTGCTTGCAGGCTTCAATATGCATTGTTCTGGTCTTATGTAGATTTGAGCCTTCATGTTTTCATTGTTGCACATATGTATGGTGCATCAATATTGCTCTGTCCATATGACCATATACATTGCCATATTCACTGACCATATGCATGTGTTTTGTTATACTGGTGCACTTGATATCTTCACTTGTATACTTGATTTCCTCCATGCCTTCACTTGTTCCTCTTGGAGTCTTCACTTGGTTGGTGTATACCTTTTGTTGTTTGTCGGTTTTCATGTATACTTGAATCTTGTTGTAGCCCTTTGTACATGTTGCACTGCCCTGGTGTCATTGACATTTGAGTTCATTTGAGTCTTCATTGTTGAGGCTACACTTGTACATGGTTGTCTATTAACTTGTTGCCTTTGATACAAGTTAAATTTTTTGTTTCTTTGTTTTTCCTTGACCACCGTATATACTTGTTTTCATGTTGCTTCTGGTTTTCTTGCCTTTGAGCTTCTGATTATTCATGCTGGTGCTTTTGTATTCTTTGAACTCATATATGTGTATACATATATATGTGCATATATGTATATATGTTTATGTGGTCTTTTTATACATCGAGTTCATTTTGTTTTGTTGTTGTTGCCTTGAGTTTAAATGATTGAGGCTTGAATTGTAATATGTTGAATGCATATATACTGGTTGTCATATGAATGCATTCATGTATATAGTCATTGTTGAGTTCTTGTGTACATTGTTTTGCGATCTAGTGTAGTGTTGATGTGCATTTGTACTTGAAGTCTTGTCTCATTTGAACCAGATCATGTCTGATTTGCTTGGACTTGATTTTGGTCTGGGTTCACTTTCGTTATTGTAGTCAAGTCAAGTATACATTTGTTTGCATGTAAAGTGGTCGAGTTCAATGATGGTCTCCATGCATCTTCTATGTCCTTATTGCAGCCCTTGTGTGGTCTTATTCTTTTGAAACTGCCTGCATATCATTAAACGGGTTTATTTTCTCCACTTCATATGTGCACTTGATTTTAGTCTGGATTCAAATGAACCTTTGAGTTTTGTAAATGTTGAAAGTAGATTCTATCAAGTTGCATCCCTTATGTTCATCATCCGGTTTTGTCCTATTCACTTTCATATATTTGTCACTTTGGTTTGTGCACTTGGTTGCACTGTCAACTTTGCTGCATATGTTTGGTTCTTGATGTCTTCATGCGTACTCGAGTCTATCCTTGCTGTACTGATATGGTGAGATTGTCTTCTCTGAATCATGTGCACTGTCTTGATGTACATATTGAAACTCATGTGTGGTCTCATTGGAGTCTTTGTACATTTGAGTTGTTGTGTGTTTCTGATCTGGTTGCACTTGTTGTTGGTCTTTGTGAAATTGACCATTGCATTACTCGTGCACATTTTAATTTCATATTCGAATCTGATTCATGTGTATATTGTCTCGAGTTAAACTACAGCTTTTACTCTTGTATGTACGTATGCACTGGTTCTACTTGTCATTGTTGCTTAGCATCCACTTAAAATGTCGAGGCTTATTGTTGTGTTTATGTCTTTGATTTGTGACCCTAGGAATGTGTGCTTGTTACTGTAGCCACCTCAGTTTTGTATTGTTCGAGCCATACTTGTTTGCTCTCATTTGTATATTTGAGGTATTGTATGTTGTATTTCTTGCACCTGAGTTGAATCCAGCCTCGGCTCGGGATTGACCTTGTGCTCACATGTCCCTGCAATTTTATCAAGTGTACATCGTGTGCACGGCCTTGTGGCATGTACAGTGGTACACTGTGCATGTCACAAGTTGTTCGTGTATGATGAATTCAAAATAAATATGATGACGAACAACCCAAATAACTGATGCAAATAATATTTTCAAAAACACACATTTTATTTTACACTTTAAAAATATTTCTTTTTCAATTTTACTATGTCGATGTTTATTTTGTAGATAGCTCAGATGTTGGATACAAACTGGAATACAGTTGAAGATCAAACACGAGTGAACGGGTGATATGTAGTGAGATGCAAATGTATGTAACAATTGTATAGTGAAAAATCGTATTGTAATTTGAAATTGTATTGTAATTGAAATTTTGTATATATATATAGTGAGAGCTCAAATTTTGCACTATTCAAAATTGTAATAAAATGTTTGTTTGAATAAAATATCTATTTGAATTTAAATTCTATGTTATTTATTTTATTCAGCAAATATTTATTTAATTATGTGAAAAATAAAATAGTACAATAACAAATACATTGCGTGTGTTTATTATCATCAAACAAAAATCATATACTAGCATATTCAACATACAAAGGGACATCCTCTTACACAGGAACGCAGTAGGGTCTCATCGCTCCAATAGGCGAAAAAATATCCAAACCAACTAATAAATATAGTAAAACATTCAAACAATCATTCAACAATTTTTATCAACTACATATCATACTAGTTATCTAAAAAGGTGAGTTGAACACACCGAAATTTTTCTGTAGTCGCCGAGGCGTTCCGGTTTGGAACTACGATTTTAGCCCAATTCAGCTGTCTCCAAACTCGTCCAAACCAATTTCATTATGAAGCTTTCATCGATACAAGCACAATGCAAAAAGTTTCGTCTCGATCGGACCTTGTATAAAGGAGTTATGAAAATTTTAAGTTAATTGGATTTAAATAAAATTTAGTTTCACTAATCTCTTTAATTATCAACCAATTACAATTATTACCCTTAACTTCTTCTTCCCCTTCCTCTAATCCGCTGCCTATACATGCACCATGCACACCCAAACGTGCACACCATCAATCAGACGTTTCTCCCTTCATTCTTGACGAAACCACCCACGGCCTTCATCGACGAACTCGTCTTAAAAATCTCCATCCCCCGGACCTAATACCTTCGAGCCCACACGCCTCCCTCCACATCCGACATAACAGCAGCTCCCTCCTCCTCAAAATGTCGCACCACGCTTTCCACCACCTCACATCACCAATTTCGACCCATGCACTCACCTTGCATCCCTGAAGCCAACGCAACTCCACCTCCACGGGCCATAAACCGAAACCCTAGTTTTCGATCATCGTTGGTGACCATCGCCAAACCTTGTCGAATCTTCACCAAAAATAGCATTCCTCCATACGAACTCAACGGCGCCGACGATGCCGAGTAATTCTTTCGGATTGGGAAATTTTAATTCTCGAAGTTTGTTAACAAATTTTCCTTCTTGCTATTTAATGACAATAACTCGAACATTTCTCAATGAAATCTCGATCCGTCAATTTTTAAAAATACTATGGACTGATATGAACAACTTTCATTCACATCATTTCGAATAATTCTTGATAGTTTGGGAGGGATTGGTTTTTAAAGTTGTTTATGGTAATGATTTTTAAATTTTGAAAGTTTGATGTGAATGGTTACAGGCATATTTATAAGGAAAAGAGGTAAGGTTGAGACTTGGGAGGGGTATAGGCTTGAAGATGTGGGGGTATGGCAAGAACAAGCAGAGGTATGGCAGATATACGCTTGGATATGGTTCTAAACAAATATATCTATATTATTTTTAATTAAAAATTATTCTACAAAACATGCCCGAAAATCTCGAACACCAAATGAGGCGTGTCGTCTAACGTTCTATATGTTGTATCTCTGTTCCGAACACAATGGAAGTAGTTCCATTGCCTAATTCGATCGTATGCAGAAGATAGGTTTTTGAACCCAATTATTATATTAAATCTTCGATATTGATTTCAACGCGTTTCGATCTCGTATGGCCAAACGATACGTCTGATCGCTACGAACTTTGACAGCCTAATATAATTCACTATTACGGATCCAATGACATTGGTTTCGTCAAAATCCGAGACTGTGCCCCGGAAGGCTATTTTAATAAGTTAATTAAAATGAGTTATTTTCAAAATCATTAAATCACTTTCAAATCCAATTTAAAAGTTTTATTATTTTCATTCGTATTAAATAGAATTTAAATAAGCTTTGAAATCATTTTTATCCGACTTAAAACTCAAGATTAATTATTTAAACAATTTAAATTATTAAATTCAACAATTAAATTATCCAATAAATCGCTATATTTGAAATTCAAGTTATTTAACCTAAAAATCAACTTTTCAATATTTAAAATCCATTAAATATTCCAAATCAAATTACTGAAATTTTGGATCATTACAGTCTTTAATCGGAAAACCTCCAATCGCCAACTTTAATCATAATAAAATATTTTGAAAAATCATTTCACAAGAACTATGTCAAAATGTCCTGAAATAATAAACTTCACCAAAATTTTCAAAATAACGTTATTATTATTTCTTCCACAAATTCTTTCGAAATCACTTTTTCTAAAGCACTGGGATTTAAGTCCTAATAAACAACAACTTTAAAATCCTTTGCTTATAAAGTCATACTTTATAAACCATGGTATATAAAATTACACTATCAATTAAATAAAATTCCATAAAGAACTGACTAACACCTAACATTATCTAAAATGTTAAATGACTAACAAACAAGATTTAGAATTCTACTTAGGTTCACAACTTTCTCGCTCATCCAAGGATATAGATAATTTCTTAAGTGTATCATTACGTTTATCGGCCTTTGTTATTGCTTAAATGATTATCTAAGCTACTTCCGAACAAAATTAAAAGTTACTCCCTAAACTTTCCTAAGCCACAAACATAGTATATGAATATAATTATTGGTTTCTTAACTGCACCAATTTCTTTGTAAATCACTTTCATTTTCATATATAGCATTTCATTCAATACTAAAAAATTAATGAACCATTTCACAAATTTCCACTTAAGTTTATAAATATTTTATAAAGACACGTCTTTATAAAATATTAAAGTAAAAGGTTACTCCACTCTTATTTACTTGTATAATCCTCTTCTACATCCTAGGATTATATACAAAATGTTAATTTCATTTTACTTTTCAATATTCAAATGGAGGCCCAAACATAATACGGGTCTTAAAACCGAGTCGACTACTTCGACCTCTTTACCTATTCGGTATGCTAAGTAGCTAAGAAGAGTAGGAAGCGGGTATCCAAACTCAATCCTAGAGCCTACTTTTCCTTAAGACATCCTTAAGGTAAAGATGTTTATTAGTCAGTCTAATAACATTAAATAGTTTATATGACTTAGATATTTAAACAAGATACGGTTTTAATAAAACATAGTTTTTTAAGACCTTCTTATTCGATTAAACCAATTAAAATTTTTTGTTAAATTATCGCTTTTTTATCCAAGAGTTAAACAATTCATTTTCAAAACAATTTTTATCAAAATACATTTTATTTTAAATCAGTGTCCTTAAGGAAACATAAGAACTAAATACCCAGTTTTTATTTCAAAACCCATTTTAAAATCATACTACATATATTTCTATATAAAAAAAACTTTAACAATTCATTTACTAACACCCGCTTTGGGTTCGCTTGGATTCGAACTCATTTCAACTACACAATGATAAAATTAATAATTTACTAAATGCACATCAACGTTCGTCTAGGAAAACATTTGATCGCCACTTAGAAAATTATGTAGATTACCACAGAACTAATCGAATGTTTCTTGAACTATCTAAAGAAAATGTAACCTTCTTAAAAAAATTCCTTGAAATATTTATACTTATAAATACTTCCAAGTACTGCTACCATTATTTTTCTCAAAATCTTTTTGAAATCTTTTCAAGCAATATCGAGGTTAAAATTCCAAAAAATACATTTTTACTTATAGAACACCCTTTATAAATCATATAAATCATTTATATACCATACTCATATAAATTTACCTTTAAAATCATCTTATATTATAATAACTTCCCTTTATTATAATAAACTCTTCACAAACTTTTATCATCTAAATGTCTCATCTTCCTATTTAGATTGGATTGAATAACTTTATTAAAAGATGACTTTTAACTTAACATTTTCACCGAACACCTTATAGTCAAAGTGTGAAACTTAATTCACAAGGGATTCGCTTTAATGCACTCACAATTATCAAAACAATAAATGCTCACAAACTAGTCAAGTCAACAAACAACAGTTAATGCTCCTAAACTACCTGAGCATGACAAATCAAACGACAATGATTGCTGACTTGACAATAGATGTTACAAAAGTTTGCTGATTTGACAATGTTGTGTTCTATCAAGATGGATTTTGACTTCTGTTACAAACTTCCTATACTTTCCTTTGATGATCCAATGATGCGTGTAATGTCATCAAGATAATTGAAGGAGAGTTTCGAGTGAATGAGTAATAAAAGCCTTTTTGGATGCAATAGTCAAAGAAGTTTAAAAAGCAAGAGAATAAGTTCGATACTAAATTTATTGTTTTAGGCTTATTTATAGTAACCAATAATCATTCTGAAAAGTTGTTCAATTCTAGAAAGTCACACCCCTTAGAAGAAGAGTAATTGAAGTGTTATATCTTTTCAATATTTTGTTTTACAAAATCAGTTATTACCTGTTCACTCGGTTGATTGGGAGCGTTGACAAGTGAACTGCCTATTTGTAAAAATCATTCCAGAGAAGAAGACCAAAAACAAAATGATAAAAGACCGGAGAAATTGACTTGCTCAATCGATGGGAAGAGCACTCAGTCGACACCCTCAGTCCAATCCTGAGCATTGTCAGTCGACTCCTTCTTTATGTTTTTGTTTTTTATTTAAAGCTTTGTAAAAATTTAATTGAAATTACTTTTTCCCTTTGTTTTGAAAATCTTGTGTATCGGTGATATGTGTATATGCATATGAATCGTCTAGGAGATTTTACGAATTATTCCTAAAGACAAAAGACATACTTTTTGATTTGTAGACCACTATTTCTCTTTCTTATGCTTCTTGTCTTTTCGAATCATCGATGTCTTCAAAGTCCTGTATAAAAGATGCTACAAGAGATATTTATATATATAGTTGTCATCATTAAAACAATTATATAATCAAGGTTCTAACAAACATTATCTATAATGGTTATCAGTTCGAATATTTTTGTCCCGTTAGTTTTGCAAATTGTCACACTCAAACTTGCACATTAAAGCCCCTTGGTTAATGTCTTAATGAGTAGCTTCTTAAGTAGCTTTTTTAAGCAACGTTAAAAGTTTTGAGTAGAAATTTGTTAAACATCAATCAGTTTTATTTTTATAATTTGTAAAATTCTAAATAAGTTTTGATTAAATATTATGACAAATCTTGGATTGAATGCTTGTTGGAGGAAAAAGGGTTAGCCTTTTTAGTGGATTTGTTTTGAATCGATTCGATTTAAATTTGTTTGTGAAAGATTGTTAAAATAAATCATGGAAACAATTTCAAAATTCAAAAAGGGAAGGATTACGTTTGATGAACTTAGTCTTACTATCGATACAAGATTTACGTCTCCCATTAAATGTCAAATTTATGTCTAGTGCACTTAGGCACCATTCGCAGACAGTTTTCATCCGTTAATATTAGCTTTCGCGTCGAATGCACGAACGGAGATGGGCCCACATTCATATGTTGAAAAGAACGAGGCAATGTTGGTGCGTTCACGTTGAACGGAGTAGTCAACAGAGTTGTTTAATTAATTAATAATGTGAAATAATTTAAATTTAATTTTTTATAAACTTCTAAGATTAATAACTTATGTAAATGAAGTCAGTTTGAAACGCGGTTTTTTGCATTGTGATCGTATAAAATATTTTACATTATGGAGATGGCTTAATCTGAACTCAAGCAATTTACAATTTAATTAATTAAGTAAAAAAAAATTGCAAATTATTGATATGTATTTTCATTAAAAAAACAAATAATTAATTAAATATAATCAATTTTATTTTAAAATATATACATTATAAATAATTCGTTCAGATTCTCTGCTCACAGCATACAAACACACTCTCCGTTCATCCAACATTCTAACCTTAAATGTCTCGCTCAATTGCTCTACTCAGGTTCTTCGCTCGCTTCTTAAAGAAAGGGTCCAACCTCCTGCTAACGTAAAGTACCTATACGATAAGCTTTCTAAGAGCATTCCCAACAAAGTACATCCATGCTAAAATGGAGACGATCGCCGCTCCCATACTTCCCAGCAGTGTAAACTCGAGCGTGGGAAGGAAGCCCTTTTTTTTAAAGTGGCGATCGCAAAACGGTTTTCTGAATCCTTAAGCTCTAAATGATTTTCAAAAAACAGTTTAAGGCTTAAAAGGTTTTTAGAAAACCGTTTAATATTTTTATTTTTTTTCTCATGTCCTAAACGGTTTTTAGAAAAATGGTGCACACACATATAACGACATTTCTTTTAATTAAAAAAAGATGGCTCTTCACTCGCTGCTGACCGAGTGGGAGTTTTCACCATTTTAATTAAAACAACCACCGTGTAGAATTTCCATCTTCTAGTGGGGATGCTCTAAAATGAATATAGGAAGCGCTATGACTTACCACAGACGTAAATCAACTTCTACTATTGAATGCCTACACTAAAATCATTGATTTTGTAAATAGACAAAGTTTTAAAACTTTACCTCTTATGAACTTTGAGTCTTATGCACTTCATATTCCACATTTTCAGTGCATTTTAAAGTTTCGATGTAGTATAATTATCTCTACAAAGTTGCTAGCACGCTCCTCCGAGACTGTTGTTCTCCTTTCTCTTTCCATTAATGCTGATTTCAGTCGCAGTGGGATCCACCATTCAGCTGTTTAAAACATAAAAATTAATTGTTTTTGCTTAGCTAAGCTATTTACTCTATTTGTTAGCAAAGTAAATTTATCTTACAGATAGATGATAAACCGTCGGTTTGTCAGCGGCAGTGCTCATCATTTGAACTGATGTCAAATTATACGAATACCTATTTAATTTTCAAATTCTATTCTATTAAAATGCATGCAAGGTTAATATGTGCATGCCATGCACTAGTATGCACAAATAAGGGTAGGCACTTACCAAAGAGAATAGAAAAAGGAGCGATCTAGGAAAAGAATCATGCAAAACCAAAACTAGATCTTAAAAAGGCATGAATCCTTATGCACAAAGTCATATTCATTCATACGAATCACCTTATCCCATCGCAATATTCACTTTTTACCATCTGCATCTGTGAGTAGGTTATTTGCTGTAACTTGTAGTCTGAACCTGTAACAATTATCTTCCAAACCGTATCATTGTTCCCAGCAACTAGTAGCTAGATACGAGCAGCATAAATTGAAAACTTAAGGATCCGTTTGGTTTGTAATTTTTTATTTTGAATATTCGTATAATAAAATACATTGGATTTTCAAAGAAATGATCAATCCAAAAAACGGTTTTAACATGTAAAATTGAAAATGTTTTTTTTTATTTTTCGCCGTTTCCCTTCCTCTTCTTTTTTCCCCTCTTCACGTCCTTCCACGCCCTTCACGCATTCCTACGCCGTTTTAGTATTCTTACACCTTTTTTAATACAGATTGAAAACGCAAAACTCAAAATTCTTTTTTTAAACTAAACTAATCCTAAGAAGTTATATCATTCAAGCTTGTACAAGATGTCCAACATTCATAGGAAAAACATCATTCAGATCACCATCCAGCAATCTCTTTGCAATTATCACGTTTGCAGCATCAGAAGGATGACATGGATCCCAAACCACATACTTTGACTGATCATCACAAAATCTAGACTTCTGCCCACATGGTAACAAACCTCCATAACGTTATATGTGTGTGAAACTTTTAAGCATAGCTAGTGTTTATATATAGAACATTTATGGACTTCTACTCATACTATGTATATATCTATGTGTGTGTGACTTTAAGCATAGCTTAGTGTTTATATGTAGAACATTTCATGGACATCTACTCATACCGTAGCTATTATAGTTTTAGATGATGCCCGAAACAATGGGGAAAACAATTGCATACACAATAATAGATCCTTCGAGATCTGATCTCAGCTCTTCGAGATGTACTTTCAACTTTGTATCGAAATTTTGAGCTACTTCATTTGGGAACTCTGCACAATTCTTGCCCAATAATTGGCTAATTTCCCTCATATGGGGTATGCAACCTATTGGACCAACACCTGCTACTACTATCTTTCTTGCATCCAAGTTTTGCAGTCCCTACAACACATTCATATACTAGTCAAAGCATACATTTAAACATTAACATGTCAACTAAGAGAGTTGCAAGGTTTGAATTCTAACAATGGCATAAAAGGTGTATTGATTCTCCAAATCATCGTATAAAATAAAATTCACTGAGATATCAATAGATGCAGGTATCCGATTTCAACGACACATATCCCTTTATATAACATAAAGTATGTGGCATGTACATCAATACGTACTCAATTATCTATTATAAGAATATACAACATCCAATATACTCACATAATCGTTGATTTTAAATGTAATTATGAATCAGTTGGAAGTTTAGAAATCATACAAAAATTTGTCATAAAACTGGAGGAGGAATTTGAATGGATAAATAAAAGGAATGTGATCCTTGGTTACATTAATACACACGCACGTAAAGAGGGGAGGAAGGAGTTTTTTTTAGGTTGGGGGGGGGGGGGGGGTGGGGGGGTGGGTGGGTCGTTGATCATGTAAGGTTTGCTAAAACAGCTCAATAAAATAAACATGCCTGTTCCACTATTCATCCATATTTGAAATGTGTATGTAAAACGTCTTGTGCTGGCGTACTGCGTTTCTACAATTGTTTTTTTTTTAAGGACAACATATTTAAAGAATTAATTTTATGTAATAAAAGATATTCATAATGGCCTGGATTGATAAGACATCAATAAATGAATAAAGTGTGATATTTATTACAATGTCTTTCTTAGTTGGTAAAACATATGTTTATAAAACAGAAGTATTAATAACATAATACAGTTTTGAATTAAACTACAAAAGCAACTAATAAGATATGAACTCATAATAAAAATAAATAACTAGGTATAATAATTACATTCAAAAAAGAAAAGGAGAAAAATATACCGAAAACACAATAAAGTTTTTCTACATATATAATAGTCAGAAATTATAGTACAAAAATTACTAGTAAATATGAATTCAACATAAAAATGAACAGACTGGAGTATAGAACAATTCCATTTATATAAAAATAAAACGATTACTTTTTTTAACCAAAATTATTATATAAGTTTCAACATATTTTTTGTTTTGGTGGTAAAATATTCTGATTTAATGTTATTATGTAACAAATGACAATATGCCATAAAGAAAAAAAAAAAAAAAAATTTAAAATTATATTTTAAAATAAAATTTTAGTTTTTTAATGGAAAATTCAACCTTCGTTATATTTTCTATGTGGTGGTCGATACTTCTAAATGATTTTATTTTTCCCACATTAACTGACAAAAAATATTGTACAAAGTTATTAATAATGTATGAATTATATAATATAAAAACATTAATAAAAATTTAAATAAAATATGATTTATTTATTTTTACTACCATCGTTTGGATGTGTTGAACTTCAAAACAAAAACTTAAACTCATGGCCTACAATGTCAATATCTACTAGTATACTTCTACCAGCTAATCCACGGCTATTTTTTGTCATAATTTCTTTCTTAGACATTCCATAAATGTGCAAAAACAAATTCAAATAAACACATGCACATTCCATAAACGTGCATGTGTATTTTTAATCTCAAAACGAGACCTATATTTTCAATGAGTTCTAAAACAAGCGTTCTATGGGAATTAGTAATTTTAGAAAGATTATATGAATTTCTTTCTGTCTACACATATTTGTATGTACATATGTATTAACCAGAAGAGTGAGGAATTACCATTAGTCAAACTCTATTTGGCTGTCACTTGTTCTATAAACACATCAGGTGAAGTTGCCATTCTCTAAGGAGCCAATAGAATCGGCACAAAGTAGTTATTAAGGAAGTCATTGGCGCCAATGACAACAAAGAAAATAGATGTCTGTAGTAGTCTAGAAGCCGCAGACATGCCAAAATTTGAGATAATGTCATTTCTAGTGTTAGCATAGTTATCAATCTGTGCATCCAAGTTGATCCTTCTAACCTTAAAAGAAGCATACGGGTTTCAATAACAGTATGCATGCCTTGTGCATGTCAAAAAAAAAAGTTCAAGGATGAATTTCTTGCCATGAGTTCACCAGAGGCATTAAGGATGCCTCCTCCCCCTGATGCATAATTGACTCCATACAGTACTATGGATCCAGCAGTAGTTGGATCCAAATATGGAGGTACGAAATTCTGAAGACCCAGTTCTTGTTCTGTAAAATTTAAAAGAAGAGAGGAAAAGAACATATATACGTTAATTTGTTTTATTAAAGCTGTGTAATATATATATATATATATGTGTGTGTGAGAGAGATATGTGTGCGCGCGCGCGCGTTTGTGTATGTATATATATGTATGATCGGTCAATGCCTACTATGACGGCAACTGTTCTTCCATTTGTGAAGCGGCCAGTAGCTAGCTGACTAGGCAAGAAATCTATTCCGTTCGGAAAAGTATTGGCAAGAGAAACTATGTAGTTGCTCCCAGAATCAACTAATGAATCCCCAAAGATAAAGGAAGCATTTAAATTGTACCCAACACATTTCAGAAAGCAACTGACAAGCATTAACAGAATCTAAGAAAACAAGCCATTGCATAGCACAAAGAATAAAAATGATAATATCTGGTATTTATAGGAGCAAAGAGAACCATATCAGCAAATTGCTTATGAAAACTATATTGCAAGAGTTATACTAACATTCTTATTGGTACAATTGTCCGACCGTTATGGTTAAAATTGAAAGCCAACCGCCAACAACAGCCAACACATGCACGCACGCGCGTTCGCACACACACAGGGAGATGGGGTGGGTTCATTTAGCAGCATTAGTCGCATCTTTTGCATACAATTAAATTGATTAAAAAATGTTGCTGTTTCTTGGTGAAAGCAAAAGGCAGATACAACCGTAGAAGACGGTTATGAAACCAGCAATGCAGAGTAAGTAGTACAATCAAATTGCGACCTTTTGCATACATCGTATCTAAGAACACTGTTTCCTTGAGCAAAAAAAAGTAACAAAATAATATCACAAAAGCGCCTGCTATGGTACTGTGTAAACTTTCAATGCTTTGGAAGTGTCACATATAACGAGGTTGTCTGAATCATTTGGAGTGGTACATAACCAGTTGATCTGCACAATCAGGAGAAGTATATAATTCTATCCTAAATTTATAAATTAAGTATACTAAACATGATAATGTTATGTATATATATACCAACCTTTCTCTTCACATTTATATCAAGAATTCTTTCTTTAATTTTGTTGGCTTCGGCATTATCAAAGTATTTTGACCAATCCCACATTTTTACAGAAGCATCATTTCCACCTGAAATTAGATACTTTCCCTTTTCGCCAAACTTTGAAAATGACCTGTGCAATGAAGAGCATCAGTCATGTCCTTGTTATAAAAGCAAGGATAGGTGACCCCGATTAAAAAAAAAGTGCTTCAATTTATTTTATTTTTTGTGTGAAATTTGTGGTAATAACATATTAGGTTTATCCTTTTAATAAAAATAATGATATTTAGTAAATTATCAACTGATTAGCATGCAAAAAAAAATTAGTTAATCTAAAGCTGTGCAGTTAAAGCGCTTAGCAGTTTCATTGCGGTGGATATGCAAAAAGTTATAGCAGAGGTGCAAAAAGGTTTATTATATATAAACCAAATATATAAAGTTAATTTATTCTCATTCTCACATCATTTGGATAGAAAAAAGAAATATTGTTTAATCTTATACAACAAAAATGAAGAATATTAAGATTTATACTGGATTTGGTGATCATAATAGATTTCTAACTTATATTGACTACTTGTGCCTTAAAACGAGGATTTTATCCTAACTTTATTGATTTGGTTTAAATGAGAACTAGTCAAATCAACCTTTTTTATATTAATGTTGCTAAAGCGGAGCTAAAAAGCCTTGATTTAGCGGGTGTGACAAAAAATAGCGGAGCTTAAAGCGGACCTACTGTTTAATAGCGATAAATTGAAATAGCGTAGCGGTTTAATAACGCTAAATTGAAATAGCATAGTGGTCGAAGAGCGCTATGCGCTATAGCGGGGATTTTACGGGGTTTTAGCAGGGATTTGACCGCACAGGTCTAAAGATATACTCATATTAACTTAAAATTAGTAATTTGCTGTTATGGGAGATGAATATTTTAAATTTTCAAACCTACAAAATCAATGTAGTAAAGTTTAAAAATTACATAGACTGCATGAAGAAAGAATATTATGTGGAATGCCATCCACAAACTCCTTTGAGGAGAAAGTACAAATACTCTTCGCTCATTCACTGGTGAAGAGTATATATTCCACTTTTGGAATCAAACGATATTAATTAGTAAATATATTACCTCCACTTATGAATGAGAGACTGTTGTCACAATTTTTATCAATAGATAGAATGACAACATTCCTCTTATACATTATGCTGCAGCAAGATTTACAAAATTACAAAATGTAAAAGTTCTATTTAGACCAATTTTCATAAATATTAGCAAAGATAGAATAGAAAAGTTACAAAGTAAGAAAACTCAACACTGGTGTAACTAAGAATTCCATCAATGTGTTCTTCATAGAGGAGCAATTCAATCGATAATTGCGCCAATACGTGCCTTTGTGGGGTGTGGGTGTTGTGGGGGGGGGGGGGGGAGACAATCAAATGATTGTTACAAAGTAAGAAAACTCAACACTGGTGTAACTAAGAATTCCATCAATGTGTTCTTTATAGAGGAGCAATTCAATCGATAATTGTGCCAATATGTGCCTTTGTGTGTTGGGGGGGGGGGGGGGGGGGGGGTTGGGGTAAAAAGACAATCAAATGATTGTCTTATCAGAAACTAGCCTGCATCTACAAATAATTTGAAACATGATTTATTGCTAGCAGTAATCAAAATTGGTCTAAATAAAAAATTTGCTCAGTTTACCGTTATACTAAGCACATATTGTTGTTATAAACATGTATGTGTTCTAAACATGCACATTCCAAAAACCCCTTCAATCTAAACAAATTCAAATTAACACATGCACATTCCACAAGCCCCTTCAATCTAAACAAATTCAAATTAACACATGCACATTTTTAGCGGGTGTAGCGAAAAATAGCGGAGCTTAAAGCAGACCTACTGTTTAATAGCGATAAATTGAAATAGCGTAGCGGTTTAATAATGCTAAATTGAAATAGCATAGTGGTCAAAGAGCGCTATGCGCTATAGCGGAGATTTTGCAGGGCTTTAGCAGGGATTTGACTGCACAGGTCTAAAGATATACTCATATTAACTCAAAATTAGTTATTTGCTGTTATGGGAGATGAATATTTTAAATTTTCAAACCTACAAAGTCAATGTAGTAAAGTTTAAAAATTACATAGACTGCATGAAGAATGAATATTATGTGGAATGCCATCCACAAACTCCATTGAGGAGAAAGTACAAATACTCTTCGCTCATTCACTGGTGAAGAGTATATATTCCACTTTTGGAATCAAACGATATTAAGTAGTAATATATTACCTCCACTTATGAATGAGACTGTTGTCACAATTTTTATCAACAGGTAGAATGACAACATTCCTCTTATACATTATGCTGCAGCAAGATTTACAAAATTACAAAAAGTGTAAGTTCTATTTAGACCAATTTTCATAAATATTAGCAAAGATAGAATAGAAAAGCTACAAAGTAAGAACACTCGACGCTGGTGTAACTAAGAATTCCATCAATGTGTCCTTATCGAGGAGCAATTCAATCGATAATTGCGCCAATGCGTGCTTTTTTTGTGTTTTGAAAGGGGGGGGGGGTGGATGTTAAAAAGACAACCAAATGATTGTTTTATCACAAACTAGCCTGCATCTACAAATCATTTGAAACATGATTTATATTTGCTAGCAGTTATCAAAATTGGTCTAAATAAAAAAATTGCTCAGTTTACCGTTATACCTGAGCACATATTGTTGTTATAAACATGTATGTGTTCTAAACATGCACATTCCAAAAGCCCCTTCGATCTAAACAAATTCAAATTAACACATGCACATTCCACAAGCCCCTTCAATCTAAACAAATTCAAATTAACACATGCACATTCCACAAGCCCCTTCAATCTAAACAAATTCAAATTAACACATGCACATTCCACAACCCCCTTCAATCTATACTGATTATATACCGTACTTTTTTCATTCAGAAACACATTGTTGTTATAAACATGTATGTGTTCCAAAAATCAAAAAAGCACAGTTCTAGGCAAGCTGCACACTTTTGATTCCACATAAAGTGAGAAAGAAAAACGAAAAACAGAACCAAAAAGGAAACGCAAAATTTGGAGATTGTGATGGTTTCATCATTATGCCATATGACCGAATAAGTTTACTGCAATTCAACTATTTCTTAGGTTACTTACACGCAAGATACAGCAGCAGTATGTCCACCAAGAGTATAATCCAGTTGTATTTTCTTACCATCTTCAATTGTAGTTGAGGATTTCTTCTGATGGTTCGATTTCATTAAAGGTTTGGATTCCAATTCAATTACATCAACAACGGCATCACCCTTTGCAACAGCACACACTTTTCTTAGCATACTTCGTGAATCCATATCGGGAATTGCAACTGAATGAATAAAAGCAGGATTGAACCACTGCCCAACTGGATTTGATGAGCCCTCGCTATTCACTTGAGATGTTCCTACAAGAGAGTAGAAAGAAAACAAAATTAAGAAAAGGTTGGTTCTATATCCAAGAACGATACGGCAAAAATAAACTAACACACTTTTGAGTTTATTAAACATTTTTAATTGTTTTGTTGGTATACGACATGGCATTAAAAAAAGAAAATTTAACTTGAAGTAATAGGGTACATTCAATAACACTTAAGAAGCCCTACCATCGGAACACCGAGGTTTGATGATGCCATCAGCGGTAAAGGAGAGATTTTTTTAAACTTCTCGTTCATTCTAATTATTTCTAAACCTCTATTTAATTCACTCGCAATTTGATTTTTCTACCAAATTTTTTCCCTGCATTAATATTCTCTTTTACTAATTACTTTTTCATAAAAGAGCAATTCTCTTCACATTAAGTCGGAAAATAGGATCAATATTTATTTAAATTTCACTGCTTTTAAATTATGAATTTACATAATTCATATTTTAAATTAATGGGTTAACAATGAAAATAAATCTGTATTTCCTCTTTCATCTCTTATTTTAATATAGATGTTTGATTACTTTGAGAGAGAAATATCACGTACTAAATTTATTGAAGTATTAGAAATAATGATTTACAATTAATTATTACAATTAATTATTATTATTATTTTAATATTACAATAGCTATATAATTTCTCATATTCCAAGACAAATTTTCAACTTTAATTTAATTTATAATTAGATATTCTGTTACTAAATTTGATAAAATCGTGTGCTTGTTTATATGGGCATTTTTAGATTTGTTGCAATACCATTAAATGCATAAAAATATATCAATTCATTGTTACATCACTTAAAGTTTCAAATATGCTTATCATTCAGTCAGTAAATATCTAAAATTCAATCTATACATCATTTACCTTATCAAATATATTAAGCATTAAATAACAAATCCAAAATTCATCAAAATAAATATTTATCTAAAAAAGCTAACAAACCTAAAATTTTAAATTGATCAAATCTATATAATTAATTAATATTTATTTTAGGAAATATTAAATCCTACAAAAAATAATAAATTCATCATATACCTCATTTGAATAAGTGACAAAAAAATATTTTGTTTAAATATAAAAATGCATAAATCAGATAACAAAAATTATACATTTCGACAAAAAAGGAAGTTCAATTAAAAACTCATTTATATTAGCAAATTCAATATAAACGGCATAACAAATTTTTTATGTCACATACATGGTCAGAGGGAGTGATTTTCATCTACGCAAGGATATTCAGGCACAATCATGATAGCTTGAACGAATTTTATCAAAAGCTCAATCTATTGAGTTAGAGTGGAAATTAATGCATACTGAAGATTATGTGTTTTGACAATTTTATCAACTGACGGAGCAATGTGATTTGAAGAAAAATCTGCAATTAAGACATTGCAATCTACAAACAATTGATAAGATTAAACTGTTGTAATCCAACCAACTTCCCCACACACACCACGATTTGGCTACACCTCTGACCCCCTGATTTCCACCACACATTCCAAATTAAATAATTCTATTTTCTCTCTCTTCCCGCTAACTATATTACTTAATTCGGAACTGTGGTGGAAATCAAAGGGGATTAAAAGTGTACCCAAATCGAGGTGCATGCATGCCAACTCACATACACGCACGCACACCACACATGGTGTATGGTGTGAGTGCACGTGTGTGTATGTAAGTAGGCACGGGCAGATGCATAAAAGAAGGATCCACGGAACCCCTTTTTGTAGCACACCTTTAGCACCATTATCATATTTTGATTTGCATGATTCCAAATGCTATAAAATCGTATCATTTGAATAATCTTAACACAATGTTACTGATTTTCAAAACATCAATTTTAAATTGATGTTTTGACTGACATTTAAAAATATTCTCGTTTTTTGTATAGATGATATTAATAATATTGGGTTAGATATTCTCAAAATTATGCAATCAAAATATGAAAGGGGTGCAAAAAAAGGAGTGACATGGATCCTTCCTCATTTATGTTTACATACAGCGCAGCGCATATATGTGTGTGTGTTTATTCATATATATAGGCATGCACATCTATAGATATGTATGTGTGCATGCATCTTTCTTTATCTACTTGATATATAATTAACTAATCAAATCATTGCCAACATCCACATCGTCTTTGAAAATTCAAACATAAAATACCCAAACTACTTTAGATTGTGAAAGAAAGTAGGATGATAAGAAATTTGCATCGGTTGCTATAAATAAAATAAGTTTGCAACTCAATTTATAGTTCCTATCACAGTAGATGCTATTTGTGAGCGTTTTGACTTCAGTTTGAAGATGTATAAATACATGATCCATGTATCAACTTATATATTTGAAAATTCAAACAAAGATGGGTTAGGGAGAACTCTAGATTAAAGACTGAACAAGTAAAATAAATCAGATTTTAACTGATGAAATGGATAACAACAAATAAAAGGTCCACCATACTTACCATAGTCTACAACCTTCTGAGCTCGCCCTTTTGAGAAATCCCACATTGCAAGCTTGCAGTCAAGCCCACCAGTAATGGCTGTGATTTTAGTAACAGTGATTTTATATAAAAATGGAACAAAATACAGTGTCCAGAAACCAAATCATTAACCAATGGATATTTAACTCGGCAGCAAGTTATTACTAGACATAGTGCACGAGCTAAGCAATTTACATGTACGCAAAAGAAATATAAAATTGTTACTGGCCAGACTTTGAAATAGAAGTCACAACCAAACATGTCTGTGAGAGTTTTTACCCTAAATTAAGACGTAAAAAAATGAATTTAACTGTTAAATGCACAGTATAGTCTGTATCAAATTGAGTAAGTTTCAATAACTGAATTTATGTTCAATAGCATATCAAAGGTAATATAGTTGTATGAAATTAAACGGGAGGATTTTCTTGGAACATGTTTTTGAATTTATTGGAGATTTGAGCAAAGCTCAAATTGGAGAGAAGTATTGTCTTGGGTTCTCTTAAATGGAACCATGTTCTCGTATATATTTTTTTATAAATGGTCCGGAGCTCTTTTACCTTGGAAAATTATATCCCATGGAGAGTTGCGCCCTCGTGAATGATACAAATACTACTATTGTTTTAGCTTTACCATACTAAAGGCGTATTTTTATGTACGTCTTACCGATAAAATGATTGGCGTGAACTTTTAAAAGGAGATAAAATAGGATTTATTATATTGTCCTGTGATTTCTTGGTATTTGAAATATATGATTAACAACGAAAGTAGATGAGTAGAGAAAAAGATGATTAAATCAATAATTATTTTCTAAGGCCGATGATTTCTATTAAAATACAATATTAAGTTATATCATGTTCCACTAAACCACTTACTATACTGTTAAGTTTTGGCGGTCAGACCAGACTTCCGCATCTTCTGCGTGTGGTGTATGCATATGGGTTGGCACACTCTAGTGTAACAAAATGAACCTACGATGTTACGTGTCTATCAATTCACATTTACATGCTACATTTTAGCGATGTGGAATTATTTCATTTCCAAACTGTCATTCCATTCCCATCATGCGAGATAATTCTAATAACAATGTTTTCAAAATGGAATTAAGATCATAAATCTCGAAATTGGATTTATATTGTAGATCGTAGATCCTAGTGTGTCATATTTAAGGTTTGTACACTTTGAAATTGATTTTGATATCAAAACTTTTACATCTATACTTAAAACTCAATTTTCTCGCTTGTTCTATATTTTAACTTGTTTAGAAACATTACAATTGGAACTTGAAATCCAAATTAGTATAGTAAACATATAAATATGGATTGAATGATTTGTCTAAATTGTGGTTTTACCTAAGTTTGAATCGGAATCTAAATCGAATCGTAAAAAAAGAGATATGATCTAAAATGGGATATAAATCATAAGATTATTTATAACAATGCCTAACAATCTTCTCTTTGACTCGCATTCCCTTTTGAGTACTTTGAGAGCAATGTTTCCTTATCCGCATTGCGCAGTTGACAAACTTCAACCTTGATACCATGTTTTGTTGGAGATTTGTATTGAAATACTTTTGATAGAATCTCAATGAGGTAGAGAACAAGGGGAGGAAATATAAATATTTTGTTAACTCAAAGTTCTTACAACCACAAAGCATAGATGACATATTTATATAACTCTAGAAAGTCTTTTCCAATAGTCATACCTTTTCATTTAGACACTCTTTTTCTTTTACAGAAAATGACTCTTTATAAAATAATTTTATCTAATGGATGTGACCTGTATCATAAAGACTTCTTATTAATAGAGATGACGCTCTACCCTTTCTCAATAGATATAATTTTTCACTTAAAGAATTAACTTATTAAAATATATAAATTAATAATTAAATTGGGTTTAACATATAATACAAATACACAACTTAATTATCAACCAACATAAAATTGAGTTTATAGCAAAAGAATTCCGATACAAATTTCAAATAAAATATGATATCGGAGCATAGTTATTAATGGCGCGGCGTAAAAAGACGCAAAGCCTCTCTAGAGCCTTCGTGCAAGGCGCGGCAAATGGCGTGCACTTTTTTAATTTACTACGCATGTTTAGGATTATTTCTTTAAATTTAATATATCTAACAATTAGTTTAAAAGGGATAATATAATTTATATTTTTTTACTAAACAAATATAGTAAAGATTTTTTTAGACATTTTGCAGAAAAGCATCACAAATATAATATCATAAGCATATAATTCAAGCATAATAGTAAACAGTCTTCAAAAGCCAAAAATCCAAGATGCTAATACATATTATTGATAAACTAGAAATCTAAATTTGATTCAGCAATCATATTTTCTAAATCGGTATTTGCATCATCGAATTCATAAGCTTCGACATCGTTCTCATCTGTCTCATATCGATTGACATTTGTTCGGTGCGACCGTAACAGGAACAAGTAGTTCGAGGTTCGTTGGAGATCAATTAATCTTTGGAGGAAAAAACATCCATTCGAGATTATTTTTTCGATGCTTAAATAGTTGAAGTTCGTTCAAGATTAATTTGGAGAATGCGACTGTTTGAGATTGTCTTTTCGGTGCAAGGGTGATAATTAGGCCCGTCGGGCCAGGTCAGGACCCGATTCTAGTCGGTTGTCTTTTGTCGAGTCTACCCGAGATTCAATTCAGATCTGATAGATAATAACACTATAATGCGTATATTTTCCACTTTTTTTAATCTTGCAGGTCGGATTGATTCTTCATGTTATTTTTCATCAACTGACCCGACCCAAGATCCATCGGGTTCGAGTCAGTTTCGGATCGGTTTGGTTTGGATTTATAGATTTAGGTTATAATTGCTCATCGTAGTTCGGTGCGGCAATAATATAAATAATTAGTTTGAAGTATGTTGGAGATTAGTTTGAAGTGTAATCGTGTCATTGTATAAAAAATATATAATATATTCATCCATTGTTGGAGATTAGTTTGGATTGCGAAAAAACGAAAAATAAATAAAAACAATAAAATAATGAAAAGGCAAGTCGTTTTCGCGCCATTCGTTCCGTCTTTCTAGATGTGTCGTGTCATACGGAAGAAAAGAGCAAATGCCGCGCCGTGCCTTGCGCCATAGCGTGCACCGTAGCGCATCTTTCATAACTATTTATCTGATCGAGGTGAAAAAGAAAAATAAAGATTTTTTTTGTTTACAACATCCTTTGTTCTTACCAAAGGTAATTATGAAGAGTGGAGCAACAAAAGGAAAGAGGAATTGATATTGAAAGGATTATAGGAGATCGTTAAGAACAGATGTAAATGACAAAAAAATTTGCAAAATATGGCAGAAATGAAAACGAAGCATTAAAAAATTTGTGATGGAAAGATCATTATGTGCATGTCATAATGAATGATGGCGTCGATGAAGTAGCGTTTGATTATGTTGTTGTCGTAGAATCATTGAAAAATGCATGTAATCTATTGAAGCAAATATATGTGCGAATAATGATACTGTAAAAATAGAAGACAATGTAGTTGATGACAAGAATAAAAAGAGAGTTGTAGAAGAACTGCCAAAAGTTGAAAAAGTAGAGGATGGAGTTGATGAGGCGAAGAAAGAAAATCTTGTGAAAACAAAAGGAGTGAAAGAGAAGGAATTGAAGAAGTATAAACTGAAGAGGTAGAGGTTAGAACGGATGAAGTAAAGTTGAAGATAAAGCGAAAATTGAGAAAGTTAAAAAGGCGAAGTGAGGAAAAGAAAGCAATTCTGAAAGAAGACGACGCCGAACTACTTTAGAAAACTCCTAGTGTTGTGCCGTGGAAGAACCGGAGTTTTAAATCTTATTCATCTCATCCGAGATCCCACCTGAGAACATCATTATGCGCTTGGACGAGATGAAACTTTTAAAATGGTTTTTAATTGTTTAACACTCAACTTGTCCGAGATTTCAAGATTTAAACCCGAAAAATAGACCGAGATGTCAATCCGAGACTTGGAAGCTTGGGAAGAATCCAATATTGAAACTAAATAAAATGTGTTCACATGGGAATAACACTATTTTGAGATATTAAATGTGATACCATGATGCGTAAATTCTTACGTGGATTTGATTTCAAAGCCGATGATCATATGACATTGATTGAGAATGTAATGATATGGAGGAAACAATTTAGGATTGAGAAATAGGTCGAAGAAATATCAAGATTTCAGAATTGGAAAATGTTGTGTTTCAAGGGTCAACAAAGAAAGGGTAATCATCGATTTTAATTTTGGAAGAGGAATGCCTGATGTTTATAATCCTGATATATCCAATAATATTTTTGAAATCGTTACTTTCAATATGAATGTTTTATATAATCATACTTCTACCAAAACATGTACGTTACAAAATGATTTAAATTAATATGCTAATTCGAAAATGTGGTTTAATAAAAGAGTTGAGGCTTAGCATGATGACTCTATCTAGAATTGGATTGAAGGGAAGATGATATATGTTAAACTCAAATTTAGTTGCTAATACATATGTACTATAATAAGCCAATTATTCAAATGAAAAGTATGTCCGCTGATTGAGAAAGAGTTAAGTCATTGTGTTTAGGGATAACAATGAGATGGATCTAGAATCTAAATCTGATAGACCCACCCTTATTTTGACCCGCCTCATTGGATCATCGGAGCGGTTAGACCCATGATCCGTTTTTAAGAGCTTCGGGTCTAGGGTCTGATCGGAGTTTGGCTGACCCGTCTCAATCTGACCTGCACTATTGAGATCTCATAAAATCGTTTTATTACTATAATAATGATTTGTTGATCCTTTAATACATAAGCATTTATAACATGGATATTCTAATGTTCCATTCAATAAGTTATATGATTTTTATAAGATTAAGTTGCTTCATTAATAATTATATAACAACTTACGCATGTTTTTTTTGAACCGTTGTCACACCTAATTTTTATTACATTACTTATCATTGTAAACACATTAATATTGTATCATTTAGTAATAATTTCTCTTACAAAATAAATAAATATATATGTACATTAATACATAATGAATATGTAAAGCCTCACCGGGTCTTGAGGCGTGGCGGGTCTACCCTGACCCGTATAAGTTTCTGGTACGGGGCAGAATTCCAGACCAGCACTGGGTCTACGGAGCGGGTCTAGGGCAAAGTTTAAAAAACCCACGTCATTGTCATCCCTATCTGTGTTCAAGTCTAATAGATAAAATTGTTTAGTAAAGAGTAATTTTCTTTAATAGAAAATAAGTGTTAAATGAAGGGACATGAATATTGGAAATATTGTCTAAAGTATTATAAATATGTATACCTTTATGCTTTGTGATAGCATGAAATTTGAGTCGATAAAATATTTGTGTTTTCTTCTCTTGCTCTCGATATCCTATTGAGTTTATATCAAAATAACATATACAACATATCGTAGAAGTAGGAAAACATTTATATTGAAAAGGACGAGGTTCACAAATACATGCTCAAATACTCCTCACTTCTTGGATATTATCTTATAAAGGTCGCTTATCATAGCTGTTCATAATTCACAACCCATTCCGCCCAACAAGTATAATTTCTTTGAATGTGTTCTTGAATTTAGAATAAACTTGAGAGCAAACCTCGGATTGGAGAATAACATGGGTTCTTTAAGGTTTCCAGTTCCCGATTATCTTGACTGATATCAAGAAAAGAATTTTGGTAAAACAGGCTATTTTTGTAAGAGTGTTTTTGATAACGTTTTAAAGCGAGTCCAATATATAAAGCTAACTGCCAAATTATGCCAGTGGAGCTAGAGATAAAGGTCTATAGATGCAATCCACAGCAGTCAATTAGGTAATTAGCCTGAAAGTGGATCACAGATTCACATACCTTACACTGGAACCTCATTCAGATCTTCATTATAGCACGCGATTAAAACAATTATCAAAGGCAGATATTTCAAAATTTACAGAAGATACAAATAAAGGTAAGCATGCAGAGAAATGCAATTGATGGAAGCGTGAAATCGAAAAAAATCGAAAGAAGGTACCTGACCATGGCTTCCAAGGAATAAACTGCACAGTACTACAAATCTGGAGTATTTCCATTAAGGATGAAATAATTTTTAATCTATAAGCCACAAAATAAACCAAGCACCTAATTCAAAAAAGAATGGTGTTGTTTGTAAAATACATCGTGCTAATACCCTATCGAGTCGAAGGTTTAGTATAATGTAGGAAAAACAAATATGATATAATGCTGTGTTAATTGAAAGGAGAGACGGTTGGCATCTCCCCAAACAGGGATGGGATCAGACTTCGGGTTTTATTTTCTCGAAACAATATATGATATAATAATTATTACCCAAGAAAGGAGGAACCATGTTCACACCATTTACAATGCCATTGTTATATAATTTCCTTGGAAAGATAACCTTACTCAAAATAACTGCATTAAAAAAGTACCTACAACCCAAACCTGCTATTGACTAGCAGAAACATATCAGGTTGCCTTACCATGATACCAAACTCTCCCCTACTGCATTGATTTAGGATTCGGACCAAACCAGATTGAGTTGGAAGCCACAAAAAGTCCACATGTTTCCAATTTACATTCAGGTCTTATTTATTCTCGCTTTACATGTTAAAAATAAGTCATTGAGAAAATTCAACCTATCAACAGTGGAAATGCTATAATAGAAAAAGTGCAAAAGGATACACTTGTATGAACTGCCCTCAATGTTTTGTACAAACAATTTTGGCGGGTATCAATAATCTGCCATAAAACGACAAGCATTGTCAAAGAATAGCATTAAATTAAAAACAACTTCACAGTATTAATAAAAGCTACGATTTGATACGAAACTACAGAACTAAGTAATATTGCTTTTAACATTAAATTACAGTACGGTGCTGCAGCTACTACTATTTTGCTAAATGACGCATAGCTTACCAGTGACCATAAGCAGAATATGCTAACAGTGCAAATATCCAAAATAAATAAATGGTCATATATGAAGAACATAACTAATAAAATTGTCATAATAATACAAAATCACTCAAAGTCAAAGAACTAATATCAACTTAATAACACCTTAGAATCGCAATAAATACTGCAAATATATAGCTATCATATACCTTAACCTCGCCACTATCATCAGCAGCAGCAAGAAAATATGAGTTTGGGCTGAAAGATATCTGTGTTACAACAAAATAACATGGTATTAGTTAACGGAAAAATTGATTCCCACTACAATAAAATGTGTATAGCTGCAGAATTAACTGGCCCGTTATTAAACCTAGAAAATGATTAGCTGTTCACCACTTGATAAGAAAAATACAAATTTATGTTTTTTGGCCAATTATAAAAAATGTGCTACTAAATTCTAAATTTAGAAGTTGCTGTAACTGTTAAACCTGACCGGCAAAGAATCTCTTTTGCCAGGTGGTAGTATTAGTCCTGGCAATGATCAGTTTTTCATATAGTGCTAGCAAAGGTAAAGAACAAAAATACCTAATTAAGAGAGTATAACAAAAAGGAAAA
This sequence comes from Allium cepa, assembly GCA_030765085.1. NCBI lineage: Eukaryota > Viridiplantae > Streptophyta > Magnoliopsida > Asparagales > Amaryllidaceae > Allium > Allium cepa. The sequence continues at coordinate 311,878,422 of CM060932.1, read as the reverse complement.
GGTTCAAATACAATGTTTGCTAATATAGGAAAGAAAGAGATCAAAGCGACTAAAGATATTAGTGTGTGCATGCGTGTGCGTATAGTAAATATCATTGTATTCTAATATTGACCGAAAGAACATTAGTGAATGGTAGTTTCGCATCATGGTTATATGTATAATAAACATTATTACTTGGATGGAAAATTAGAAACCTTCATCCTTTGTTTTTTACATAAATGAAATGTAAGGGTCCATACTTCGACATTAGAAATGCTCATTTCTGAGCGTCTATAGTTTCTTTCGTCCGACGTAGCGTAAGCTTCAAATTAACATTTTTTTGAAAGAGCTTCCAGACATTGTAGAGTTTAGGAGAGTTTGTCCCCTTGCATCCGACTTAAGGGTTCTTAAGTTGGATGTAAGAAGTTGGATTTTTTTTATTTTTTTTGGTAAAAGAAATGTTTTTAAACTGTAATTGTTTTTTTGAATCATGTTTTTTTAATTATTATGCTGAAAAATTGTTTTCTAATTGTACAGTTAATTAAATTTTGTTATATTATAGAAATTTGTCTTCTAGTTGTAAAATTAATTAAAATTTATTATGCTGCATATTTAAATTTAAATATATCAAAATATCTAAATATTATCAATTATATGATTGTAAAATATTTTAAAACTGTAAATTGGTTTTTAAATTTTTCAGTTAAAAATTTGTTTTCTAATTGTAAAGTAACTAAAATTTATTTTAAATTTAAATACATAAAGATATTAAAATATTACTAAATAAAATCTATTAATTATTAATTAGTAATAAATTTTACTAATAATTAACAATTATCAATTCGTAACAAATTTACTAATAATTAACAATTACTGATTATAACTAAATAAATTAAAAATATACAGTTGCCGTACATTCAAACTCAACTCTACCCTAACTTTAACCAAACTCTTGTTGAAGAACACAATTTAACCAAATCTAGAGTTTAACCTCTAGATTTCAAATTTCAATGTTCACCGAACTTTCGTTTGAGAATGCATCTTTAAAGTTCAATCAACCACAGATTTGGAGTGAACTCCAACTAAATTCTTAATTTGTTGTTTCATCTGTTTGAATATTTTCCATATACTTCCATGCAACATGGTATAGTGAAAATTGAGTTGCTAAATTTGATGTTTGCATACTTTACAAAGAGTTACTAATCTACTTTCTTCCATACATCATTGATGATTGATACAATAGTTTTTCATGTTGAACCATTAAACATTTTTGTAAAATTGACATAAACAAGAGGTATATACTTTAGTTCATGAAACCACACTACTAGAAATAATAAATTAAAGATGGTGTATATTAATGTCATTGTCTTAAAAACATATCCAGCTATATTCATATTTCAAACGCCTAATAACAAGTATATCATCGTCATCATTGTAGCCTCAAACCCAAATAACTGGATCGGTCACATGAATTCTTATTTTTCATAAGTTTCCATCTTAAGTAGTATCATTAGTTAAGTTTAATCTTTTAGATCATTTTTAATATTTCTTCTCATGTAATTTAGACCTACATTTCACTTAATAAAAAAGAATTAGACCTACATTATTGACCTTTTACTTCTATTTAGAGACTAGCCAAGATTATCCCCTCATCCCACCGATTTGACTCGATGTCTTTGGTGTATGCTTATATACTATTTTCCCTGATTCTCATTTACATGTTACACTGTTTTTTCTCTCAAATTTTCATTTATAATTTTATATTTGCTAGTGACTTCAATGATCAACCTTGGCAATTTTCATTTCTTCTAAGTCTAGTCTATTTTCCTGTATTATTAAGCCCAACAATCCATCCTGTACAATATTCTCGGTTGAATCATTGTTCCATGAATTTCTCCTTTAAATTTGTAGTCTTTTTGTAACATAAACATCACTAGCTTGTCTCTACTGCTACTACCGCTACCCCTACCACCATGACCACAACCACCACCACTACCAATACTACTATGCTGCTACTAGTATTGTTGTTGTTGTTGTTGTTGTTGTTGTTATTCGTCATCTTGTATTAATATCCCTTGAATTCATGCCCTTTTGATTCTAGCATTTCTCAATATTTTTATTTTGTAATAACAAGTACTGATTAAATTCATAAAACATAATTATAAATTATGTATCACCTGGCTAATCTCATCTGTATTGAAATTATAAGTTTCCAATGGCTTCCAAGTAGAAGATGCCTGCGAAAACAGAAACAGTCAAATGAATTAAAACTACAACCTCATAGTTGTAACTTGTCAAATTCCTAAACAATCGTATCAGAAAATACCATACAAACGTCGAAGCTGAAAATTCGATTGCAAGAAGCAGCAAAAATAACATTTTCGTTTCCAGATTTAAAGCAAAGTGAAGAAATGGGTGCTTCGTTATTTGAAACGTTAGTGGCTATAACAGCATCATCTTTGCATCTCAGATCGAAGAAACAGATGCAACCATCTTCTGATGCAGAAGCAATTATTCCTGGGTTCGAATTAGACGAAACACAGCACGTCACCGCCGCCTTGTGCCCTTTCAGTCGTCGCGCTCTCATTTTAAATTTATTATACTACCAACCCTCTCTTTAGGCTTTGGGTAGGCCTGTCGCCGGATATCCAAAATATTCAAAATAACCGCATCACAATGGATAAATATCTGAAATTGGAGAAGACGAAAGTGGATATCTTAAAGCAACAAGGATTATCCGTATTTAAAAATTATTTATTTGGTTTTCATCAAAATTATAATTAATATTTTGTACAATTTAGTACAACCATAGATATGAGTTTTTTATTTATTAAGCTAATAGTTTGTATTATATGAATTTAATGCATATTAATTGCTTAAAACTATTTATTAGCATTTCATTTGTTTATTTTTCGTTATTTTATAATCAATGATACTGAAAAAAGTTTACGCTAAACCAAAATATTTCTTTATAATTCTTTATTTATCGATCGTTGGCGAATAGAATAATTATCCGATATATGTCTGTATCAACGGATACGGATATCCGATATACGAAAATGATTTTGGATGAGGATGCGGATATTCCTTTATTCGTATACGAGATTATTTGTTTCCCGGCCTAGTTCCTTTCACCTCGTCTTTTTCCAAAAAAAAAACACATATGGCTCATTCCTTTTGACACCCCTGCTTAATCCTCATAATACGGTTTTTTCCCCTTTCTTTCTTTTCTTCTTTTTTTCCCTTGTCTTTTTTCTTTCTTTCTTTTCTGCTTTCTTTTTTTCTTTCTTTAGGTAGTGTGATGCTAAGAGCTTTTAAAAAAAATACTTTTAAATATCATTGCTAAAAATATAAAGTAATTTTTTCCCTCTTCTTTTCCTAGCACCATATCAATCAAAGGGGCTACCGACCACACTTTCTAACTCTAAATCGAGTCTCTCTGGTTTTTAAAAATATACGTGAGTCGCCTTTATACATCGACTCAAACTAGTAAATTATTAGAGATGGAAATCCGGTCTATGCTCTTAGAAAGGCCAGTCGAAGCTCTATGCGGCTTCAATCTCAATCACAGAGTAAGTTAATTTTCGCTAATTTTGTATTTTGTTGAATTGTAGTTGATAGCTTTGGGTTTAACAATGGGTTGGTTCAGCTAGCAATTATGAAGAGATTGTAGGCATTGAGTTATAGCTCAGCAGTCGATGGAAGTTTAACAATGGGTTGGTTTGGCTATTTACAAACGTCAAATAATGTATTGATTCGGTGGTTGATGGCTGTGTAGATGGTTGGGCGATTAATGGCCATGTAAAAAAAAGTTAGTTCGGTGGTTAATGGATGTGTAGAAATAATTTTATTTGGTGGTTGATGACCGTGTAAAAAATGTTTGGTTCGTGATTTATGTTGTTTATAATTAATTTGATATGAGAATTAATTGTCGGGCAATTTTCTAGGTTGAAACTGATAAATCTTGGTATTGTGTTTGAAATTGTTGTGCATTTATATTGCTTCATGGATAAATCTTATTTTTTTAATATTGTTATTATGAAACTTTGTGTAGTATTATTGTATTCGAAATTGTGTCTTTATACCATCGAATTATTATATTAGTCACATATATCTCAATAAAAAGAAAATGGTTTATGGAACTATGTATGATTTATCTATGATGTATATTGAAACCGTGTATGATTTATTATTTCTTAGATAAATTTCAAATATTTTCAGGATCGTGTATGATTTATCTATGAAATTGTTTAATTGTCGTGTAGAACAATTTTATTAATATTACATATGTATGTTGATAAAATATAAATTGTGTACAAGAAGGATAAACAACCAATGACTACATCCTTACGATGCAAACGAGACAAGGAACTTGAAAATATAAGGAAAATGATCATTGTCAAAGAATCGGAAAAAGAACATGAAAGTAGCAACAAAGATGAATCAAATGATAATGGATCAAATGGCGAGGGTTCGATTGATGGTGTACCAAATGATGATAAGCCGAATAGTTATGATTCTAGTGAGAAGGATGAGTCGAATGACACAGAACTAAAAGTACCTATTACCAGTCCTACTGCTTTCAAAGCTAGTTCTTTCCTTACCATTAATGAATCTCTCCTTAAAAATTTAGCACATACACTGCATATGGAATCTGGAATAAGCGTGAGGTTTGTGTATTTCGTTTAAACACTCTATTTCATTTATATAATTTATTGTGGCAAATTGCGGTTTGTTATGTTACAAGAGAGAGGTGTAACGACCCTAATTTTTAGTAACATTATTGCCTATTTAATTGGCTAAATAAAATAAAATAATGTAATGATAGGGAATTAAGATTTGTGATTAGTAAGGGTAGTTATGCCATGTTAACAAATGAACTAACATGAGTTATGATAAAATAATCCAGGGAAGTTAGATGAGGGGCAAAATAGAAAAAGTATATCCTTACTAAACCCTTACACTCATTCATTTCATACATTCATTTACAAAAAAGTAAAGCTAATACACCGACTACCATTAAGCAAGAACAAGAGGAAGATAAGCTAAAGGAAGAAGCTAAATCAACAATAATCCATTCTCAAATCTCAAATCTTTAATCCTAAAGCTAATGACTACATCTCATATTTTTCTTGTTTTCGGTTTTATGATGAAATCCGAATTATTTTGCAAAGTTATTTGCCATGCTTTTGATTGTAGAAATAGAGATATATGCTTGTTGATGATTTATGATAATTCATGTAGATTTTATGACATATTTTAATGTGAAAACCCTATTAAATGATATCTAAATATCTTGCAATTTTAGATTTAGATCAAAAATGATATTTTAGAGATATGTTTCGATTTTCATAATTTTATGAATTAACGTGGATTTTATATTAATTTTCTAACGAGGAAAATGGATATTTGGGTTTAAAATAATTTACGGCTAAATTATATATGTTTTGGGTTTGAAATTTATATATGTTAGAAAACATATTAAAAATGATTTATAGGAAATTTTTTAGATTTTTCCTAAGTGTTATAATAGATATATAAAATTATTTAACGTATGGGACTTAAATATTTTATATATTTATAAAAGGAGAAGGGGTATTTTGTAAATAAATTAAATTGTTTATTTTTGAAATTTGGTAGAACTTTTAGAAAAGAAATTAGTAACCATTTATGTTTTGACAAACAAGACAGATTAGTTGAAAAGTATCACTTAAAAAGGTTAAAAATCAGTTTAAACATGTTTTTTTACACGTGTCACCACTTTCGGCAATTAGCTTTCGATTCAATACTTCCGCCTCCTTCTCAGTCGAAACCAATGCGCCTGGTATCAATACTTGGTACGTAACGAATCGGACTAAGGCGGAAGGTATGAGGTCGAAGTATGGGGTTTCGATGGGGTCGAAGCGCTATTTTTCTTTTAAATGAAATGCGCCTACTTTGCTTTCATAAGGAATGCTTTCGACTTGGTTGGGTTTTGAGTAGGTCATGGTTTCTAAGAGGTTGTGCTTTTTGTTTAAGTAAATGCTTTCGTCGAGATCGAAACCCCTTTGCTGCCGCTTTCTATCTTTCGAAGCGATGCCTTCGAAAGGGCTAATTTGTTTTATAAAACTCAAGCCGCTTCTCCAATGCATTCTAAAGGCTGGTTTTGACACCATTACTTCTTTACTTGGGAAATGTTTGTAACGACCCACCATTTTGGACAGTTTAAATCGATAATAAATCACACATGTCTAATTCAAACCGTTCAAACGGAGGATTATTAATGGGGTAAACAAGAAAATAAAAGAAAATGAAGGAAAACAAAACACGGAATCTCGCAGTAGAATGACAAAATATAATAATCAGATAAACAGTTCATGAAGCTATTTTACACATAATATTTGATTACACTTTTACAACTCAAATCAAGGTTATACATACATCAGAAATAAACAAACAATGCAGTAGAACAAGAATGTAGTGGAATAATAATAATGAATAGCAATAATATATTGAATCTTCGTCCTTGTTCTCCAGAAAATAGTTTTCAATGCACTGAAAAGCTCAGACTGACTCGAGCGTAATGAAAAGACAAAACACTCGAGTCGGAACTAAAAGATCTTATGTAAGTCATCAAAATAAATAAAATATATCAGTGAAATGGTTTTAGAGATGTTACGGGATTTCCATCCCCTGTTAAGTGTACAACGTGAATATAATTATTTAAAGATTTCAATTAACTCGAAATATCATTCTTAATCATTTAATTAAATAAATCCGAAGTTTTAAATAAACTTATACCTTTCAAATAATTCAATTCCAATAAATAATCCAAATTCAAGAAATAATATGGGCATATCATTTCAACCAGTTTTTAAAATCAAAATTTTCCAAATCAATGAAAACCGTTCGAGTTTATCATTTCAACCCATAACGATTTTCCCTAATTTATAACATCGTTCGGGTGTGTATCATTTCAACCCACATGGATAACAGAGATATAGGAATCAATAACATCCAATCATCCAAAATGTCAACCAATATCATCCATCATAAATTCAACATCCAAATATCAACAATTGAACATACAGCGCAATCATCATTTAAATCAATTAATAGCTAACAACAATTGACTGGTTATCATTAACAGGTATTTAACTAGCAATTTAAATTTCAATATTAATTAAATGTCATTTCAATTCAATATAAATTCAACTTTAACGTAAATGACAATTTAAATTACCAAATAGCAACTAATTAATTTCTAATCACATCACAAATTAAATTTAACTAATATAAGATAAATTAGTATTCGTGAGTGGGTTAAAACATCCACCTTTGATTTTCAGTCGATTTAAAACCCAAATAATGACCCAAAATTCAACAGTCTCAGAATTGGTCCAAAATAGTTCCATGATGTCCGAAATTTTGATACAATCCCAGCAGAACAAACCGCGCGTAAATCCGAGCATGTATATATAAGTTATTAAGGTTAGAACATTTTAATTGAAATTTCAAAAAAAATAAATAAAAAGGGAATTACCACTCAGAACTTGCTACGTCAACAGGCGTTATCTCCCAGAACCTACTCATGCTACAGGTTCGTGAAAAACAAGAAGCCGCCACCATCTCCATCATCATGTTGACGCCTAGCAAGTCGCGGCCACCCTCGATACGCCGCCGACCTCCCAAGCCTTCTCGACCAACCCACGACCAACCTATCACCTCGATCGCGTGCAAAAAGGAGCAGACGTTGTTTTGGGTTCGAAACCCTAATGAATTTTTCGAGGAGATTTGGCTGATGGTTTGATGAATGACTTACTCCGATGAACTCCACGCGTCCTCTCCACACATCCATACCCTTGAATCGACGATACATCGTCGTTGATCATCCTTCAAATGAATGACCGAAAATTCTCCATCAAATTCAGGACACACGGAGACTCAAATCAAAAAAAAAACCGTAGATCTAGATTGCGCTCTTTGAGAGCTTTCCAATGATATATAAGATGATAGGGTTTTGAGGAGTTCGATTTTGAAATTGGTTTTGAAATTGGGTTTAGGGTTTGTAATTTGAAATTGGTTTCTACCATTGAAAAGAGGAGATAGGAAAAGACAGACATATTTATACGTACTGTAATAAGAAATAGAAAGGCGACTAGAGCTAGAAAATCTATTTATATGGACAATGCCCAATAAGAAGGAATGAACATATCGAATTGGTTCGAACAATAATAACGATGCGTAAAGCTCGTTTTGCCTCCGAAACGGAAATGGGTCATCCCATATATCAAAATATATGTTTTCGATATTTTTAAACTCAATGGAATAGGTTTTAAGTCCTAATTTCATGGCATGAAGAAGTCAGCTTTTAAAATCATCTTATTTCAAATTGAATTTATTAAATTGATTTCTACGCGTTTCGAGCCCGCACGATCAAACGACAAGTCTGATCACTATGAAACTTGAAATCCTATAATAATTCACTGTTATGAATCCGATGAAACTGGCTTCGTTAAAATCCGAGATAGTGGTCAAAATGGCTATTTTCATGTTAATCAAAAAAATTATTATTAAATTAATTAAATCGCTTTTTGAATTCAGGTTTAGTAGTTAACAATTTTCATCATTGCTTTATAATCTTTTAAATAAACTTTCCATGTTAAGTTCAATATCTACATTGCATAAATTTCAACGTTCAACTGCAATTGGAATAAATTTTCAGCTAATTATAATTTAAATTCCAATAAATTCATTTTGATTTCACTCTTATTATCGAATCAACTATCATCTTATGAATACAATTAACATTGGTTTACATTTTATTGCATCAATATTATATAGTTATCATCTTTTAACATATTAATTGCAATATTTCAATTATAATTTCTTTTATCGATTTCCAAATTAATTTAAACGGATTAAATAACAAACAATAATTAAAGCAATTATTATCCACTAATAAAGTATACACATTTCCAAGTCTATTATTTACAAACAAAATCCAACAATTTATGTACTAATAAATTGATTTCCTAATTCATAATAAACCTATTTCAATTAACAACATATAATTCCAACATTAAATCCAACACTTAATTGCCTAAATTCCGTTAATTACCTATTAAATATTCAAAAGGATAAATTAATGAGAAAATAATTAAAACAATCATTTATAATAATAGCTCATATCCATTATCCTATTAATTACAACCAAGGGTTATAAATTGCTTACAAAAATGCTCTTATATTCTATATTAACTTATTTCAATCAATTATATACAATTTCATTAATTAATTACATCATTCAGGTTTTTCATTATTTACAATTATGACCAAATTAACCTAAAATTTATTTCAGTTGATTGTATTACATTAAAATAGTTATCAATAGCATTCAAACAACATCGTTGAATTTCATATTCAATATCAGCCAATTCCAATTGATTACATATAATTTCAACATTGAATTCAACATTCAATGTATTTTCTTATTTACAGTTTATAACCAATTATAATTTTACAATCATTTCAATTAATTGGAATTACATTAAAATAGTTAGCAATTACCTTGAATTAACATTACTAAAATTGCATTCTTGTCATTACTCTCATTATAAAATCATATATATTTTTATTACCATATTAATATTTAAAATCTTATTTAATGAATATTTTGATTATCGAAAAAAATACGGGTCGTTACATAGCTTTCGAAAATGTTGCTTTCGACCCTGTTTTTTTATGACCCTTTGAGATTTTTAAAGATAAACCAAAAAGGTTTCGAAAGAGATAGTTTTCAATGCTTTCGAAAGGTTGTTCCACATGTTTTACTTGAACTCAAATGTTTTCGAAAGGTTTGATGTTTATAAAGGATTTTAATGCTTTCGAAGCCTAAACGAAGTTTTCGAAGGGGTGGTTTCCCAATGGTTTTGAAAGGTTTAAAAGGAAGGTTTCCAGTGTTTTCGAAAGGCAATGTTAAGTGTTGTAAAAATAGGATCTCTAAGGTTTTAAAGCTTTCGAAGGTGGTATTTTTAAATGATTTCAAAAGGTTGGTTATGAATGATTTCGGAAGGTATGTTTTGACCTTTCGGCCTAAGGTTTCACTTGTATAAAATGGGGTACTTTTAGTGGGTTAGAAATGGGTATTTTCAAAGGTTAAATGTTTTCATCAACAAAGCTTTGTATGTATAACATGGCAAGGTGATATGAGTGAAGCATAAAGTGTATTTTCCTTGTCTAAAGAATGATTTAAATTGTTAAATCAATTTGAAAGAAATGGTTTTCAAAGAAAATTTATGGGTAGTTAACCTTAAGTAAAATGACACAAGGATTAGAATACCAGATGAGACTGGTATAGGGTCGCGTCCTATACATTAGCTATTAGCCCCTAGCTAATTTAGTCTAAAATTCCAGCATGTAGGGCTTTGTCATAGGTAAGACTAAAATGATGTTACACATAGAAAGGAATATATGTACAGAGATATGTTATTGGTGAGCCTGCAAAGCCATTAGGATCAGTTGACCCTGGACAAGTTAGTTAGGGACAGACTGTTAGGAAGGGGAGTTTCTAACAAAGGTTGGATTATGTTTATTTTGTCTGGTAGGCCCGAGTCAGTCAAAGATTAGTAGTTAGCCAAGCAAAACTATATTGTTCGGACAGGTAGTCCATTAGTTATCTGATTTATATGCTTTCATGATATGATATTATTGTTTTAACCAGTTTTAGTTGTAGGATTAAGATTTGCAAAAGATATTTTTTAAGGATATTAGTGAGGGAAAACCCATTCTGCTAAGTGGCGTGGTCTAGCTTAATATCAAATAAGCAAGATGTATAGTATTATTCACACCAGGTTTCATGTTTGACTCGAAGTTTATGTTTTTCCCTTAAACTCTTGGGTGCTCAAAATTGTTTTGAGTAAGCTGGGTTGAGTAGGTGGATGAATAAAGCTTCTGAAGATGAGCAGGAGGCTGATGTTAGCTATTTAGGAGTTGTTTTGTTTGTTTTATTCCGTTGTGTTGTATTAAGTCAGTTATGACTATTTACTACTCTGGTCATCCAACGGGGCATTTTTCATACGTCGTTCTTGGCATATTTTAAAATAATTATATTTGACCTGAACCTGCGAAACGATTGGGATTATATAACTTGGATATGAAATGTTGTTTTGAAATGTAATCAGAAAAATGTTTTAATCTATGATGATTTTATTTCATATTCAAGTGCTTTTGATATTATGGATACCATTAACATTACCGTATTTGGTCACCTGAAGTTAATAGTATGGATGATTGCAGCGCTTAGCTTCGGGCCTCCAAATAGGGGATGTTATAACTTGGTATTAGAGCATAGGTTTATGAAAAAATTTAAACTAAAATGATTTTTTTTTGAAAACATAATCCTTAGGAATTAGAGAAAAGATCGGGGTATGGGATAACGCTATTGTAATGTGCTTGAATTTTCTATATATAAATATATGCTATATCTCTATTCTTCTATATCTCTTAGGCTATTCTTCTGTATCTCATGAGGCTTAATGCCAGGAGTGAAAGAGTTAACCTTAGAGGGGAAAGCACCACTACAAATGGAAATGCCAGACCAAAAATGTGGAGAAACCAAGGTCAGGCACAAGCTGGAAATGTGGGTGCTAGAGTCCCACAAGTTGACATGGAAGCTATGTATCAGTTCTTTGTCAACATGATGCAAGCGGATGTTGCTACTGGAGTGGTTGGAGGAAATGCTTGAGTTGGGAATTAGGAAGCTCCAGTGGTGACTAACTATGCTATTCTGAGTAGAGACTATGTTCGATTGGGAGGAAAGCCATTCATTGGTACTGAGGATGCAATTGATGTAGAGAAATGGCTGCTTCATTGCGAAAAGATATTTGCTGATTTGGGGCTCAATGATGAGCAAAATAGACTCGCTTCAAGACAGCTACAAGGAGTAGCGTTGTATTCATCGAACAACGTTACGGCTGGAGTTGATGAGGAGTTAATGTCATGGGATGAATTCAAGGGAAGGTTAGGAGAAATGTTCATGTTTGAGATTGCTAAATCCACTTGCTCAGGAAGTTTGCGGAGTTGCAGCAGAGGGATATTACTATTCTTGAGTATGCTAGGAGGTTTGAGGAGTTAGCAAGGTATGGGTATGCTACAGTGGACACTGTGATAAAGAGGAATGAGAAGTTCATAAGAGGTCTAAAGCTTGAGCTTGCTAGGGTTATGTTGATGCATATCAGAGATCCGCGTGATGTGGTTGTAGAGATGGCTTTAAGACATGAGGATATGCTTTCTTTGGAAAAGAATAAGGTCAAGGAGGTTCAGGTAGTGTGGAACCAGACAATAAAGTTTTTCCATAAGAAGGGAGTCCACAAAAGTGGAGCCGTAAAGAAGGGAAAGTCAAAAGTTGTCTGCTACAAGTATGATAAGAAGGAGCACTTTGCTAATGAATGTCTCACAGGAGAGGTAAAGAAGGTGATCGAGAAGATGAACATCAGGTGCTCCAACTGTGAACATATTGGCCACTATAAGAACCAGTGCAAAGAACCTACTAAGGATGTAAGGGGCAAGGTATTTGCATTGGAACCAGCTACCTCGAGGCCAACGGCAGAGGAGAAAGAAAGGTAGTGTTGGAAGGTACGCTTCAGATTCATGGTATGTCAGTTAGCGTACTGTTTGATACCAGTGCATCGCATTCCTTTATATCTCGTTGTTTGGTAGATAAGCTTAACCTAGAACCCTTATATTTAGTTACTTCCTTAAGGGTTGCAAATCCGCTAGGAGGGTATGAGGCACTTGGGATGAAGTGTGGCCATTTAGAGTTTGATTTGTTAGGTCATACCTCTCTGTTTGCAGTTTGCAGTTTGCATGTGTTTGACTTTGTAAGGTATGGAATTATTTTGGGTATTGTGACAACCCGGAATTTTTGAGTATTTAAAATTGGAATATTTAATCGATTTTAAATATTTAAAATCTTATTTTTAACTTGAATTCAAATATCACCATTTATTTGATGATTAAAGTATTAAATTAAATTGAATTCAAATATCACCATTTATTTTTAACTTGAATTCAAATATCACCATTTATTTTTAACTTGAATTCAAATATCACCATTTAACTTGAGTTCAAAGCTTGTTAAAAAAAATTTGAAGGCTTATAAACTTTATATTGATAGTACTGAAGATAGTAAAAGTGTTAAAATTGAATTTGGAAGCGTTGTGTTAAGTTTTGAAATTTATCGTTTAAATTGACATTTAAAAATAGCCTTCCGAGGCACAGTCTCGGAATTCGACGAAACCAGTTCCATTGGATCCGAAATATTGTATTATGATTGGATTTCAAATTTCATAGTGACTAGATTTGTTGTGTGAGCATACGATATATAAACGCATTTGAAATTCATATTGATACGAATTGAATTTAAATAATATATATATAATAATAATCACCCTCAGCCGTAAAATTTTTTCCATTAGCCTGCTACTGTCCTCCATCAAAACTTTCTGTCTTCTCTGTAGCAAGCAATGTCAGGCACGCTCATATTTTCAACGCGCAGAAATCAAATCATGATTTCCTTTCGTCTTCTGAAGCACGACACCCCTCAGCTATAATTAATATACCCTTTCCCTTTCTTTTGCAAAAACCAAAAGAGATTCAAAATTGAAAAAAATGGCTGATTTAAATCACGGTCCTCTCTCCTCTTCAAATTGCTCGAACCCTCCTCGAATCGGCACGAATTATCCTTTCTAGTTTTAGCTTAAACCGATCGAAGTCGCGAGCGACAGTGTCGCGACTACTGGCGACTTCGACACGTTACAGCGACGTGGCTCGGGCCGATCGACTAGGGCTTCTTGTTTGATTGGAGGTAGATCGAAGGGCGCTAGGGCAGGGGAAGTGTAGTCGCGATCGAAGTAGCAATCTCGAGTGGAACTGGCGGCGATCCATCGGCGCAGTTGACTTTAGGTGGTGCGATGATGTCTGGTGGCAGAGACGAAGAGCGCGGGGACGAGCAGAGCATTTGGGTAGGGTTTCACTAGCTCTTGGCTTGGTAAGTAAGGTTTATATATACCAATTTACTCATTTCAAATTAAACCTGATAATACATATATAAATACCCACCTATTTTAATATATTAAGTTAAACAGATTTTTTTTTAGAACTTTGGAATGACATAAGGAATTGTATAAAGATAAGTTTTTTATACTATAGATTATTTCTTATAAGCATATGTAAATGGAATTTGAGAAGGATAGGAATTTTAAAAGGATTGAAAGTTTATAAAAGAACGGATTTTTAAATTAAAATTTATTATGGGAAAGATTAGTTTAAATGGAATAGTTGGTTAATTAAATTTATTAATGATAATTGATCATTCAGTTAGTTCGAATGTTAATAAATTAATAAACCATAAATTGGTTATACAAGGTCAATACAATGAAGGAATCAAGCCGGGTTAGGGTGGAATTGCAAACTAAAATCAAAGGTGAGTTAATCTCACTCAGTTGAATTTAAATTTAAATTTAAATGATTAAATTTAAATAATTATTTGAATGGTTGAATTGATTGATGTGCTATAGTATGGTATATTTTGGAATTGGTATTTTATATCGTGCTAACGTCTGCGGATGCAGGGAAAACAGGTTGGAACGAATCCAACTGAACCCCTCAACATTTATTTAAATTATTTTAATACCCTTTGTTGTAATTATTTGATATTCTATGATGAATTATATTGGAATATTGAATGCCATGGTTCGATTGGATATAATCTGGTATAATGAATTTTCAAAAATATATGAATTGGATTTTTGAAAGAAAATAAAGGAAGTGAATTTGTAAGTAAAATAATTATAGAAATTTGAATAAATTTAAGAATGAATTGGAAAAGAAATAAAGTGACTTTAAAATTCTAATAAATAAATCTTGAGTATAGAAAGGGAAATTTTGAATAATCAGAAGATTAATGAATTTTAAACTTCAGTATTATTATTTTAAAAGAAAAAAACATTTATTTAAAATTTAAGATTCAATTTATTGAAAAGAATAAAAAAGAAATTGGGAAAAAAGCTGAAATTTGTATATTTCAATTAAAAGATTTAAAATCAAACGGAAGATAATAACAATAATAATAAAATCCATAATTAATGAATTTTGAAATGAATTGAGTAAGTGAAGAAATTTATTTCAAATGGAATAAATTGGAAATCAATTTGGAAAATTGATTTAAGTGATTGAGATTGGAAATTCTCCCTGAATAACCAAGTACGTTTTCAAAGTAAAATTTTCAATATATGTTAAAAGTATTAAAGTTGTTTAAAAAGGTATGTTTTGAAAAATTTATTATTTCTAATATATAAATTCTAAAGTAAGTATTTTTCTCAAATCTATTATAGTAGTAATTACTTAAAGAGTGGCTTAGTATTTTGTTTTTAAAAGTGAAAATCTAGTTTTATATTTTATTAAGTAACCTTACTTTCAAATATTCATATAGTATGTATTTTTAATAAATTATTGAAGTAGTTTTTAAAATAAATGTTTTAAAATATATTTCAAAGTCAAGTGTTTTAAATTATTTTAAAAATCTACTTTTGTGCTTGGTGATTTCAGAGGAGATAGAAAATATTTGGAAAGTTTATTATGAAAAAGAAAGATGATTTGAAACTGCTTTCAAAGGGTTGAAAATAGAAATATATCTTGTGAAGATATTTTGAGGTTAATAAATAATTTGGGAAATTATTTAGTGGTTGATGGTTGTTTGTGAAATTGACTATCAATATTGGACAAATGCGTTGATCGTTTCGAAGAGACCGGGATCGGGATTTATTTCTCGAAAACCACTTCGATCCGGTTTGTACGTTTCTTGGGAAACGAGTTTGGATTCGAAGATGGAGCAGTGAAGTGCAAGGGCTAGTCGCTACTAATCCTGAGGATATTTCCGAAATGGATGTAGTAGGAATAGTGCCTTCGGTTCCGTTCGAACCCGGGACGGACTTGTATGGATGAATGCTTTTGGAACATCGTCAGGTGGGTAATGGGCATTCTAAGGGATATGTTCTAAAAAGGTAACGCTTAGCCTCAAGCCTCATCAACCGAGAATGACTGAAAATCAGGGGTTATGCAGCAAGGCTAGGTGGATAGCACCCAAGCAGGGTGAGATCATCCCTGTCTAGATGTCCCTTTTTATTTCGGCTTAGTGGGCGGTTGCTGATCCCAACCGCGGGGTGATCTCACTCGGGATTATCCAGTAAGGGGTAGTCCCGGTCTTGTGTTGCAGGGGAGCGGGCGTACTCCTCGGTACTATGATCTAGGCCGCGTACTGTGACAGGTGGTACCCCAGTGCCTAGTCATTAGTTGGAAATCCATTCTCCCTACGAGCCTTATACGAGTTTTCTTTGTATTACCCACTCTGTGGCTAGTAGATGGAATTTAATGAATGTAACAATTTCGGCTATTTTATAAGTATTTGTATATAGACCCTATTATAATATCAGAGGATTTCTATAAAAATTGATTTAGCTATCGTAAGGTAAAAATCCGACATGTTTATTTGTGGCGTGGTCTTACGAGATACTTTTGTTTTCAAAGGATTTCTGAAACTTTAATAATCAATTGAGTGTGATTTTCTCATGATGGTATTCCAGACCGACTCGGGTATTATTTAACTGTAATGCTCGGGTCAGACCGAGTATTATAGGATATAGGATAAGATGCTGTGGAGCTCAGGAGACGAGCTGGATGACGCTACGTACTTTCGTACTTGTTTTATATATATATATATTCCGCTGTGTTGATTAGCTGTATATCCAAATGTATGTTATTGATGTTGAGCTGTGATTGATGTACTCTGATCATGTTATATAAACTCATTTTATTTGTTTTGGTGTAAAGATATGTTAATATCTATTATATTTTATTCCGCTGTGATGGTTAGATTTTGTTGTTGTTTTCTATTTTCTTCTTCTACCTCTTCTTCTTTAACCCAAATGGTTCGTATTTCTGTACAACTTGAGTTGATTTAGGTAGAATAGTGTTGACTTAAGGGGTGGATTTGCGGGTCGTTACACTTGGTATCAGAGCTTAGGTTGGTGATAACCTTGGCTCTGGTGGGAATTACTCATTTAAATTAGAGTCCGTAGTACTCTAGAATGAGTTTGAGCGTATTAATAGATATGAGTGCGTATTTGTTAGTGAATATAAATTGTTTTAATATTGTGTTGCTTGGTTTATTGAGTGGCATATGAACCTTCGTCGGCACAGTCTGGACAACTGTATCGAAGGGGTTTCTAAACACTTGAATAGAACAATTGACACGGTATTGTTTTAAATGTGGGTGAATGAAACAATTTTACCCAAAAATATATTTTGATATAAAGAGAAGTTTTTGTAAACTATTTTAGCTAATATATGGTTGCTTGAATGTTAGGAAGAATAATATTAGATTATTATCATTGTTGAGCAAAAATTTAACTAGAAATTTAAAACATAACCAAAGGTTAAGGAAATAAATTCATTATAAAATGAAATTTATAAATATGAATTATAAATGTAAATTACAAATTGAAATATAATTAAATGGGAATTTGTTTAAGCATAAACTATACAAATGCATTATAGTTAAAATTTGAATTAAAACATAATTTGAAACTTTAAAAACCCGGAGATTTTGGAAGAATTTTGAAGACAAATAATAGCATTATTGTTTTAAAAAGTATTTTTGAAAGGAAATTGTTCCAAATAAATTTTGCGAAGGGATATAGCATTGAATTCACCTCAGTCGCGGGAAAATAACTTCGGTGATGACTGCAGCATCATCGATGTTCATTTTCGAGTTGTTAAGTGACGGATTGCTGCCAAATTGATTTGTTCAGAAGAACTAGTTTGTTTTGAAATTTCAAAGGAAATTTGTTGGGAATAAAAACCAAGATTGGTTTAAAGTTTGAGAAATGTGATCTTGAGATATTGGTGATTTCAAAATGATTTGAAACCAAAAGCCGGGGAATAAGAAAATCATGAATCCTTATTTGAATTGGAAATCCTAATGAGATAAGTTATAAACTTATAAGTCGAGATGATTTTTAAATCAAGAAGGAAATATGAGCTTTGAATGTTGGAATTTAAATTTAAAATGAGAAGTTAAAAATAAGATTAACTTGGATTGATGAAGAAAATTGAATCAAATTGAATTATATAAATTTGAGTTGAAATAGAATTGAATTGTGATAAAATTCAGTTGAGTTATGGGTAATATTGAATGGAATTAGATCCTTACTTAAATAAATGGAAATAAGTTGGATAAGAATTGGATTGAAATAAATGAATTAGAATAACTTATAAAAGAATTTAAAAAAATCCATGGAACAAAAATATGCTTGAATTATAACTAAGCGTAAAACTCGAGTTAAAAGTAAAGGATGAATATATTCAAGCCTAGAATGAATGGAAATGTGCACAATAATAAATTGTGACTTATAAAATTGAAAAAATAATAGAAAACCCAAAATAAATATTGATTGATGAATTGGAAAATGAAACAAAAAATCCAAACATGAATTATAAAACAGATTAAACTCGAGAAAATTAACTAAAAAGATTTTTGAAGGTAAAAAATCAAATATTGAATTGTAAGACGGGAGTGTACTAATTTGGAATAAATTAGTTAATTGAATATGTCAATGGGATTTAAATTTGGTAATGAAAAAGTTGAAAGCGTAAATGAATAATGGAATTGGATTACAATAGTGATGGTGTGCCTTGTAAATAAATCCAAGTGAGTAGAAATAAAATTGAAATGGTCTTGTTGTTAATAAAATAAGTTGGAAGTGAATAGAAAATGTGGAACAAATTTTAAAATAGATTGAATGAGTACACTAATTGAATTTAATAGAATGGAATCTAATTGAAAATGGAGATGAACTTAAGTTGTTAGCTTAAATAAATTGTTAAATGGTTATTAGTGAGCTTTATGGAATGGTTTTGAACGGAACCTGTTTGAATAATAAAATGGAATGTAAGAAGATGGATAAATTTAAAAATGTAGTGAAAATGAGAATGCATGGATTGTGAATAAATTAGAAATGGGACGAAATTTGTATAAATTGAGTTGGAATCAATTTAAAATGGTCATCGACTTAAGTGGTTATTTATTTGGATAAATATCACCAATTTGCACGAGAAAAATTGGTCGTTAGACGAAAAATAGAAAATAAAATTTTCTAAATCATTGCAAGTAAATAAAATTGATTTTTGAATCAACTGGGATAAATATGAGTTTGTTTTGCTTAGAATGAATTGAATGAAGGGAAGGGAATTGTAAATCACTTGATAATCGAAAAATAATAGTTTAACAATTGGTTTTAAGCAATTGAAAGTAGTATCGAAATTTTATAAATTGCATTCGGTATTGTTTGATGTATACTGCTTTTAGAATGCATGTGTTTAACTATTTCAAATAAGTGAAATGTTGTTAAACTTCATATGTATGACACTTACATGTTTTAGTTGAGTAAGTACAGGTTCAGGGAAGTCGTTGGATGGATTTGATTGTGCAAAATGCAAATTAAATAAGCCGCTTGCTTTAAAATGCTAAATAGAGGTACGCCTACACAACTAAAATAGGAAATATGAACTGTTTTTGTTTTTCCGACCGTGTGGGTCGATGTATATATATTTATATATCTTGTCAAATTGCAAAAGCTCCTACGTACAAAGGAGACTCTGCCAAAATTTTCCGAAAATTTTGGGAGTTAGAAATTTTTTGAAATTTTTTGGGAAATTTTTTTGTTAGCAACAAAACAATTTCAAATTGGAATTAAAATAAGGAATTTTGAAAATGGAAATTGAAACTAATTTAAAATAATGATATGGATCAGTTAAATGGAAGATTGTCAATAAAATTTAATATTCAGAATTAAAGATAAATTGAATTCATATGGAATTGGAAATTCAGTTTAAAAACAAGTGGATATAAAGGCTAAACTGGTAGAGTGATAATATAAAAATATATAAAATGCTTATATTCAACTTAAGAAAAGAATGGGGAAATTCTTATGTAAATTTGGTATTGAGAAAATTATTCCAATTATACAATTGAATGAAAGTTTAACTGGAAGTTGTGAAATGGGATAATTGTGAGTAATTGAATAGAAATCAAAATGACTGTGAATAAAAGCGAATTAATATAGTTGATAATCAATTGAGATAAATACGTAGGATGTACGTATATTATTTTTATTCGCATAGCGATTTGATCCAGATCCGAGCACAGAATTTCGAGATAATTATATCGATCCGAGTTAGGATTTTTCACTCGATATTCGACGGCAAACCCTGGATATGGATTTTGATTGATTCTGGAAATTCTCTATCATAGTTATGACTATGCAAGGAGAATAACAGTTTCTGATCAGGAAACCGGATCTGAGTCCGCACTAGGAAGTCGGGTGGACGATACTAGTTCGGAAGTGAAATTGTGTGATCGAGTAAGCAATCAAATTTGATATTGCGTACGAATGGTATAAGTACATCGTACGGGCTTGAATGAAATAGATATTGAAACTATTGTAAAGAAATGAATAAAATGATTTTGAATCTCGTGATTGGATACTATTGCTAAATAGGATACACAGGTATTATAAAGGAAAAAGGAAAATTGGTTTTGATTTCAGAAGATAAATTTAAATTGCTCGACAAAAAGGTATATGTTTAAATTTCTGTATGAAATTTGATTGGGTTTTTGATTTAGCCACTTGGCTTTTTGTTTCTTTTGGAATCTGGGGGACCGTAGAGGCATTTTGTAGTTGTACCGAGCTAGCCGCGTAAAGAAGACGCTGGCAAAATTTTTGAAAATTTAAGGAGCTAGAAAATTTTTGAGAAATTTTTGAAAATTTAAATTGGGATTAAAATTTAAATTTGAATTGATTGGGTAAATGATATTGGTAGGAACCTAATGGAAGAAGTTTGAAAGATTAGTAAGGTTGGTGGTGTTCTTATTTAAAAGATTGTTTGAAAGGTTGTTAAAAACTGTTGGTTTTGGGAAAAAGGTAAACGGGTATTGGACCATTCTTCCTAACTAGCAATTTCGGAGACGAAATTCTTTTAAGGGGGTGGAATGTGACAACCCGGAATTTTTAAGCATTTAAAATTGGAATATTTAATCGATTTTAAATATTTAAAATCTTATTTTTAACTTGAATTCAAATATCACCATTTATTTGATGATTAAAGTATTAAATTAAATAATTTGAAGTTCGGTAAAATGTTACATCTGGAGTTCAAAGCTTGTTAAAAATAATTTGAAGGCTTATAAAATTTATATTGATAGTACTGAAGACAGTAAAAGTGTTACAATTGAATTTGGAAGCGTTGTGTTAAGTTTTGAAATTTATCGTTTAAATTGACATTTAAAAATAGCCTTCCGAGGCACAGTCTCGGAATTCGACGAAACCAGTTCCATTGGATCCGAAATATTGTATTATAATTGGATTTCATATTTCGTAGTGATTGGAGTTGTTGTGTGAGCATACGATATATAAACGCATTTGAAATTCATATTGATACGAATTGAATTTAAATAATATATATATAATAATAATCACCCTCAGCCTTAAATTTTTTTCCATCGGCCTGCTTCTGTCCTCCATCAAAACTTTCCGTCTTCTCTATAGCAAGCAATGTCAGGCACGCTCATATTTTCAACGCGCAGAAATCAAATCATGATTTCCTTTCGTCTTCTGAAGCACGACACCCCTCAGCTATAATTAATATACCCTTTCCCTTTCTTTTGCAAAAACCAAACGAGATTCAAAATCGAAAAAAATGGATGATTTAAATCACGGTCCTCTCTCCTCTTAAAATTGCTCGAACCCTCCTCGAATTGGCACGAATTCTCCTTTCCAGTTTTAGCTTAGACTGATCAAAGTCGCGAGCGACAGTGTCGCGACTACTGGCGACTTCGACACGTGGCAGCGACGTGGCTCGGGCCGATCGACTAGGGCTTCTTGTTTGATTGGAGGTAGATCGAAGGGCGCTAGGGCAGGGGAAGTGTAGTCGCGATCGAAGTAGCAATCTCGAGTGGAACTGGCGGCGATCCATCGGCGCAGTTGACTTTGGGTGGTGCGATGATGTCTGGTGGCAGAGACGAAGAGCGCGGGGACGAGCAGAGCATTTGGGTAGGGTTTCGCTAGCTCTTGGCTTGGAAATAAGGTATATATATATACACCAATTTACTCATTTCAAATTAAACTTGATAATACATATATAAATACCCACCTATTTTAATATATTAAGTTAAACAGAACTTTTTTTAGAACTTTGGAACGACATAAGGAATAATATAAAGATAAGTTTTTAATACTATAGATTATTTCTTATAAGCATATGTAGATGGAATTTGAGAAGGATAGGAATTTTAGAAGGATTGAAAGTTTATATAAGAACAGATTTTTAAATTAAAATTTATTATGGGAAAGATTAGTTTCAATGGAATAGTTGGTTAATTAAATTTATTAATGGTAATTGATCATTCAGTTAGTTCGAATGTTAATAAATTAATAAACCATAAATTGGTTATACAAGGTCAATACAATGAAGGAATCAAGCCGGGTTAGGGTGGAATTGCAAGCTAAAATCAAAGGTGAGTTAATCTCACTCAGTTGAATTTAAATTTAAATTCAAATGATTAAATTTAAATAATTGTTTGAATGGTCGAATTGATTGATGTGCTATAGTATGGTATATTTTGGAATTGGTATTTTATATCATGCTAACGTCTGTGGATGCAGGGAAAACAGGTTGGAGGGATCCAACTGGACCCCTCAACATTTATTTAAATTATTTTAATACCCTCTGTTGTGATTATTTGATATTCTATGATTAATTATATTGGAATGTTGAATGCTATGGTTCGATTGGATATAATTGGGTATAATGAATTTCCAAAAATATATAAATTGGATTTTTGAAAGAAAATAAAGGAAGTGAATTTGTAAGTAAAATAATTATAGAAATTTGAATAAATTTAAGAATGAATTGGAAAAGAAATAAAGTGACTTTAAAATTCTAATAAATAAATCTTGAGTATAGAAAGGGAAATTTTGAATAATCAGAAGATTAATGAATTTTAAACTTCAGTATTATTATTTTAAAAGAACAAAACATTTATTTAAAATTTAAGATTCAATTTGTTGAAAAGAATAAAAAAGAAATTGGGAAAAAAAGCTGAAATTTGTATATTTCAGTTAAAAGATTTAAAATCAAATGGAAGATAATAACAATAATAATAAAATCCATAATTAATGAATTTTGAAATGAATTGAGTAAGTAAAGAAATTTATTTCAATTGGAATAAATTGGAAATCAATTTGGAAAATTGATTTAAGTGATTGAGATTGGAAATTCTCCCTGAATGACCAAGTACGTTTTCAAAGTAAATTTTTCAATATATGTTAAAAGTATTAAAGTTGTTTAAAAAGGTATGTTTTGAAAAATTTATTATTTCTAATATTTAAATTCTAAAGTAAGTATTTTTCTCAAATCTATTATAGTAGTAATTATTTAAAGAGTGACTTAGTATTTTGTTTATAAAAGTGAAAATCTAGTTTTATATTTTATTAAGTAACCTTACTTTCAAATATTCATATAGTATGTATTTTTAATAAATTATTGAAGCAGTTTTTAAAATAAATGTTTTAAAATATATTTCAAAGCAAAGTGTTTTAAATTATTTTAAAAATCTATTTTTGTGCTTGGTGATTTCAGAGGAGATAGAAAATATTTGGGAAGTTTATTCTGAAAAAGAAAGATGATTCGAAACTGTTTTCAAAGGGTACTGTGATCTAGGCCACGTACTGTGACAGGTGGTACCCCGGTGCCTAGTCATTAGTTGGAAATCCATTCTCCGTACGAGCCTTGTACGAATTTTGTTTATATTACCCACTCTGTGGCTAGTAGCTGGAATTTAATGAATGTAACAATTTCGGCTATTTTATATGTATTTGTATATAGACCCTATTATAATATCAGAGGATTTCTATAAAAATTGATTTAGCTATCGTAAGGTAAAAACCCGACATGTTTATTTGTGGCGTGATCTTACGAGATGCTTTTGTTTTCAAAGGATTTCTGAAACTTTAATAATCAATTGAGTGTGATTTTCTCACGCTAGTATTCCAGTCTGACTCGGGTATTATTTAACTGTAATGCTCGGGTCAGACCGAGTATTATAGGATACATGATAAGATGCTGTGGAGCTCAGGAGACGAGCTGGATGACAATACGTACTTTCGTACTTGTTTTATATATATATTCCGCTGTGTTGATTAGCTGTATATCCAGATGTATGTTATTGATGTTGACCTGTGATTGATGTACTCTGGTGATGTAATATATAAACTCATTTATTTGTTTTGGTGCAAAGATATGTTAATATCTAGTATATTTATTCCGCCGCGATGGTTAGATTCTGTTGTTGTTTTCTATTTTCTTCTTCTACCCCTTCTTCTAAACCCAAATGGTTCGTATTTCTGTACAACTTGAGTTGATTTAGGTACAATAGTGTTGACTTAAGGGGTACGGATTTGCGGGTCGTTACAGGTATGGATTGGTTAAGTAAGTACAATGCTAGGATATTTTTCCACGATAGAAAATACCACTTAGACAGTCTGACTGTAGTGATCGAATTGTATATACCATAGAATGCCCTAGCTGTAAGGTGAACGCTTTGTTGGGTATTGCGGGGATAGAAGACGAGTTGAATCGTGTTTTTGTTGTTAGAGAGTTCGTAGATGTTTTTGAACCTATAGTAGTATTGCCACCAAAATGAGCCATTGAGTTTCAGATAGATTTGGTGCCTAGAGAAGAACCGGTGAGTAGACCGCCAAACAGGACGACACCTATCGAGATGAGGGAGTTAAAGGTGTAGCTGGTGGATTTGGAAAGCAAGAATATTATTTGACCTAGTGGGAGCAGCCGTAGTGTTTGCTAAGAAGCCGAATGGATCGTTAAGGTTTTGTATCAATGATCGTAAGTTGAATGAGAAGACGATAAAGAATCGATATCCGTTGCCTAGAATTGACGATTTGTTCGATCAGTTGAGTGGACCAAAGGTTTTTCTCAATTGGATTTAGCAATAGGTTTCCGTCATCTTAGAGTAGCAGAGAATAGTATTCCTTTAACGGCGTTTAGAACAAGATATAGATCGTACGAATGGTTAGCGATGTCATTCGGACTAACCAATGCACCAACATTGATTTGATGAACTGAATTTTCCGAGAGCACTTAGATAGGTTCATGTTAGTGTTTATGGATGATATTTTGATATACTCTAAGGATGAAAAGAAGCATGAAGTTCATCTTAGAGTGGTGCGTGAGACGTTGAGGTAGCATTAGTTAAATGGAAAGTTTTCGAAGTGTCATTTCTGGAAGAAGGAAGTGAAGTTTCTTGGTCATGTAGTCTCATAGGAAGGGTTGTCTGTAGATCCGACTAAGATTGAAGCAGTGAATAATTGGAAGAGACCCAAGACAGTGACTGAGATAAAGAGTTTTCTTGGATTGGCTGGATATTATAGGATGTTCATTAATAATTTTTGGTGAATAGCAGCACGATGACCAAGTTAACGCGCAAGGATGTGAAGTTTGTTTGGACCGATAAGTATGAGGAAGCATTCCAAAGATTGAAACAATTATTGAGTTAGGCACGTGTACTAGCTGATTCAAAAGGGAATCAGGATTTGGTAGTATATTCGGATGTGTGTGAAACTGGATTAGGAGCTGTGTTAATGTAGAGAGGTAAAGTGATTGCCTATGCTTCTCGACGGCTTAGACCGTATGAGATTAGATACCCAACGCATAATTTGGAATTAGGTGCGGTGATATTTGCATTGAAGGTGTGGAGACATTACCTTTTGGGAGAAAGGTTTGAGCTTTATATGGATCATAAGTCGTTGAAGTATTTATTCTTCCAGAAGGAGATGAATATGAGACAACATAGATGGTTGGAATTTATAGCTGCTTATGACTTTGGTATTGAATACTCATCGGGAAAGGGCAAAAAGTTGCAGATACACTTAGCAGAAAGCATCAGAATGCAGTGTTGGCAATGGTAGCTGAGTTGAAAGATTTGGAAACATTGACAACTTGCATATTGCAGTGGAGATCTGAAGCTAAGTCCATTAAAGAAAGTGCTAGTTGTCATGTTTAGATGTTCGACCAGTTATAATTGAAAAGATTGCTTCTAAGAAAGAGGAGGATCCAATATTAGTCGAACGGAGCAAGAAGCTAAGGGATGGAATAGAGAGCGATGACTTAATGGATTTCAGTCTTGACCAGAATGAGTGGTTGAAAAAGAAAGGAAGGCTGTGTGTTTCGAATGTAAGAGACATAAGGAAAGAAGTTTTAGAGGGATGCCATCGTTCGAAGTTCACTATTCATCCGGGAGGAACTAAGATGTATAGGACATGAAGAGGAGTTTCTTCTGGAAAGGTATGAAGAGATATGTAGGCTTATGTGTAAAACTGTGTCTGAACTGCCAACAGGTAAAGGCCGAACATCAGAAGCCAAGTGGGTTGCTTCAGCCATTACTTATCCCAGTATGGAAGTAAGATTCTATTTCTATGGAATAGACGGGTTGCTAATGTCAAATAGAGGAAATAAAAGTATATGGGTCGTAGTGGACAGGTTGACCAAGAATGCCTATTTCATTCCAGTTAAGTCAATTAGGATGACACCTATCTTAGCTAAGTTATTTATGAAGAATATAGCAAGACTTCATGGAATTCATAGTAGTATCGTGAGCGATAGAGATTCCTTGTTCACCAGCGAGTTTTGAAAGAGTCTACAAGAGATTTTAGGTACCAAACTCAAGATGAGTACTATTTACCATATACAGACTGATGAGAAAACGGAAAGGGTTAACAAAATTTTGGAGGATCTGCTACGAGCTTGTGTGTTAGATTTTGGAGGATCATGGAAAGATCTACACCTAGTAGAGTTTTCATATAACAACGATTATCAGGCTAGTATAGAGATGGCATTGTTTGAAGCTTTATATAAAAGTCCATGCAAATCTCTAGTTTGTTGGTTAGAGACCAAAGATATGATGGTTCTTGGTCTGGATTAAGTTAGAGAAGCCGCAGAAAAGATTGAGTTAATTCGGGTTAGGATGAAGGAAGATCAAAATAGACAGAAGAATTATGCAGATAGCAGATGGAAGGACTTAGAGTTCTCTGTTGGAGATCATGTTTTTATTAAGGTATCACCGATGAAAGGTGTAATCATATTTGGAAGATCGGGGAAATTGGCACCAAGATTTATAGGACCATTTCCTATTGTAGAGAGGAATTGGAAACTCGCATATAGAGTAGAGTTACCGAACAGTTTAGTAGGAATCCACGATGTTTTCCATGTTTCTCATTCAAGGACGTGTGTCAAAGATCCGAAGACTACTATAACACTGACTATATTAAAGGACTTAGTAGTAGATCCGAACTTGACTATAGTTAGAAAACCAGTTCGTATAGTCGCGAGAGATGAGAAAAGCTAAGCAACAAGACAGTCGGATTAGTTAAAGTCCAATGGAGCAATGATGAGAGGGGTTGTACTTAGGAGACCGAGAGCAAGATTAGAGACACTTATCCTGACTTGTTTGATGGTATGTTTTACCTTTTTGATTGTTTGGTTGTGTATCTTATCATAATTTCAAGGATGAAACCCTTTAAGGAGGGGAGTCTGTAACGACCTTAATTTTTAGTAACATTATTTAGGATATTTAATTAGCAAGTTAAATAAAATAACGTAATGATTAGGGGATTGAGATTTGTGATTAGTAAGGGTAGTCGTGTCATGTTAACAAATGAATTAACATGAGTTAAAATAAGTTAGCAAAGTAAGATAAGGGGTAAAATAGGAAGAAGTGGATCCTTATACCCTAAACTCTTACACTCATTCGTTTCATACGTTCATTTACAAAAAAATAAAGCTAATAGACTTGCCACCATTAAGCAAGAACAAGAGGAAGATAAGCTAAAGGAAGAAGCTAAGTCAACACTAATCCTTTCTCAAATCCTTAATCTCAAAGCAAATGCGAATAATGACTACATCTCATATTTTTCTTGTTTTCGGTTTTATAAATCCGAATTATTGCAAAGTTATTTGCCATGTTTTTTATTGTAGAAATGGAGATATATGCTTGTTGGTGATTTATGACAATTCATACAGACTTTATGACATGTTTTAATGTGAAAACTCTATTAAATTACATCCTAATGCCATGTGATTTTAGATTTAGATCAAAAATGATGTTTTAGAGATGGATTTCAATTTTTATAATTTTCTGAATTAACATGGATTTTATATTTAGTTTCTAGTGAGGAAAATGGATATTTGGGTTTAAATTAATTTACGGCTAAATTATATATGTTTTGAGTCTGAAATTTATATGTTAGAAAACATATTATAAATGATTTATAGGAATTTTTATAGATTTTTCCTAAGTGTTTTAATAGATATATAAAATTATTTAAGGTATGAGACTTAAATGTTTTATATATTTATAAAAGGAGAAGAGATATTTTGTAAATAAATTAAATTGTTTATTTTTGAAATTTCAGTAGAACTTTTAGAAAAGAAATTAGCAACCAATTATGCTTTGACAAACAAGGAAAGTTAGTTCGAAAGAATTACTTAAAAAGGTTAAAAATCAGTTTGAACATGTTTTTTTACATGTTTCACCACTTTCGGCACTTAGCTTTCGACCCAGTACTTCCGCCTCCTTCTTAGTCGAACCAATGCGTCTGGTATCAATACTTGATATGTAGCGAATTGGAATAAGGCGGAAGGTATAAAGTCGAAGTATGGGGTTCCGATGGGTATCTAGTATCCTGCAAATAGGCAAAGATAAATATATTAGAACTCAAATATATATCTCACAGCGGAACTGACTAAAATATAATAGTAAATAAATACTCACCAAGGTAATAACACTTTCTAAACAAGTGTCACAAAGCAGGATAATCTCTACCTTTTATCCAACCCGTGGGATGTTATGAGGATGGGGTCAGAACTAAAGTTCTGGTAAGTGGACAAATTATATACTTCTAAGCATAATTCTACATATACAGTTCTATTTCCATTTTCTGTTATATTAGATTTATTAGGTTTATAATACTCTCGCCTCTATGCGTGAATCATACCCATCTACTCTCTAGTAGATTAAGACCTAATAACCAATATATATATATATATATATATATATATATATATATATATATATATAGCTACATGCCTAAAGACCGCATCGGTCCTAGGTACTACCCATAGTACCTTTCGTATCCTCCTCGAAAAGGTCTCCATCATCTCGCTGCTAGAGCATACTGAAACTTCATTTGTAAAGGCAGCTTCATGAGGCTTACAATACAAATGTTCCGTCGTCTACTATGAAAACGTAAAACTGCGTCCACACTAGCTTATACTGGTGCTCGAATATCCAGTGTACCACCCAGTGCGTACCTTGAGGACTGTACGTAATCGTTCTGTCTACTCCCTGAATCCCGCCAACAAGATCTACCTTGTACGGAACTCAGTCGGGGATTTTCTATAACTATAAAGGTCCGCTTCGTTAGGCCAATACAGATATTCTCCTTGGTCTGTCTCTTTTCTCATCGTGGCTATGGCCCCACGCAGCCCCCTAAACTAATTGAAAGACCTATTAAGCTAAGTGGATGTGCCCTACTACAAACAATCTAAACATCCAATTGG
This sequence comes from Allium cepa, assembly GCA_030765085.1. Taxonomy (NCBI): domain Eukaryota; kingdom Viridiplantae; phylum Streptophyta; class Magnoliopsida; order Asparagales; family Amaryllidaceae; genus Allium; species Allium cepa. Next base: position 311,848,713 of record CM060932.1, on the reverse strand, counting down.
TTGCACCCCTCATCCAGTGTTTCGATAGTGAAAGAATCATTGGCTTGTTGGTTTAACTCTTGTCTTTCCCAAACTCGCTCTGATTAATGATGGCTTGATCTCCGTATGTGACTATTCTTTTGGGTCCTGCCAACTAAAACCTACTCGTAACTGGGAGTATGGTGTCATATGAATATCCTACTCTATCATCAACCTTTTGACTTCCTACAAAGGTCCGCTTCGTAAGGCCTGCAATGCAATAGCAATCAAGACATACTCTCTTGATGGAACACCTACATACCTGCCATCGGGGGTGTGCTTCGTTAAGCCTACCTCAGAGGGCCATCCTAGAGTATCCTCACGTCCCGTTAAAGTCTTGTACTTCCTTCTAGCCCAAACTAACTAAGTTGGACGTACTCTTTCTGTACTAAAATCTGCGATGAACTGCTTCGTTAGGCTCTTTTGCGGGCTGCTCCAAAAGCACCTTACCATTTTTTTAGACCGTACGTCTAATCTTTTACCATGCGTTTAGTTTACTTTTCTTATTCTATTGGCTACTTATTTACATTAATCAGCAAGCCCAACCCCACCTATGTGTGAGACCATCAATTCTAGACCTGAAAGGGAATGCTGCCGGTACGGGCCACTTCTGTTATTTTTCTTATTAACTTAATCCAAGATCTAAGTTTGATAAAATAAGCCTTTTCTATTTCTTTCTTTTTAATTATAACCTTCGTGTTACAATTATACTTACAACTGTTACTTTTATGTTCTTTCTTTTATAACCTACATGTTATAAATGTAATTGCAAGTGTCTCTTTTCTATTCTGTCTTCTTTTATTATGATACTAAATTCTCTTTGGTTCTCTTGTATTATATGACAGTCTCAGCTTGGGACTATGTCGAATAGCCACAAATTACTTGTCATAATAACTGCTTTACTTTTTACTCTATTATTTGCACAATAAATGCAGATCTACTCATATTTTCTGTTTATTGTTTCTAGTCTTGTCAAATAATCAACTTGATTACTTCCTCTTCTTTTATTTCTTTAACGCTTCACGTTATTCTCTTTCTATTCTAGAAAATAGTTCTATTCTATTTGGTTGCTTTCAAAAACAGTGCAAAAAAAAATCCATTTTCATATTTTAATTCTAACTAATAACTCGTAACTACAAGATATTTCTTTTATTTTTTCTTTAACTGTTGGGTAATGCAAAATACAATAATATCTAATTCCACTTTCCTTGCTTTAATTCTTGCAATTACATTTATTGTAATTCTAATATTAAACCATGGAAATGTATTCCCTTTTCTAAACCAACCAACTAATCTATCACTAACTTCTAAATCAAGTTATTAAATTTCTCCATTTTTAATTTACGTCATAATTTACTATAAATTTCTCAGTTTTAGGCTTATGCCTTTCTCTACAAATTTTAAGCCTAATATTACTTATATTTAATTGGATTCCTTTCTTTTTCCATATAAATAACATTTAAATATAAGTACACTTCTCTTATAAAATTTAAAGTTTCAACATAACTAATAGTCGACTAATTACTGAAATAAATGCTGAATTAAATATATAACGGGAATCTAATGATAATATATATCATAAACACAAAAGAGATATAATTTAAATCCACTCACCTATCGTCTTTAGCTTTGCTCCATGGCCTTCCCGCATCCCCTCTAAGATGTCTAATATTTCTACTAAAAAGATATTCTCCCTAGAAATTTTTTCTATTTAGGGTTCTGCCTCAAGTAATGAACCTAATTAGAAGAAAATCTGATTGTGAGAAAATAGCTAGGCCTAGGGTTCAATTTATAGGGGAGTTTCGGGATCTCAGACCGTCGGATTTTAGGATTGAATCTGGTGCAACCACGTCACAGGCTTGTTACGCATCGTTGGATTTAGAAAACTACTGTTGAGATTGCATAAAAATTGAATTAAATAAGTTCAACACGTACCTGGATGAATTGTCGTCCAGGACAAAACGCGGGTTGACCTATGTGTTTAAGGGTCGACCCTAGGGTCGACCTGTGTGTTTTGCGGGTCGACCCGTAGGCCTTACTTTCTTTCTTTTTTTCCGATTAATTCTGATTTTTGTTTTATCTCGTAACTTCTTCATACTAACTCGGATTTCGACAAGTTATATATAGAAATTGATCAAAAAATCGCCACGAACACAATGGTATAAGTTTCGAGGCCATATTATGACAATTCCAAACATGCTTATTTTTAATGTCCATCGTATTTGATTATTTAATCATCTAAAAAGACGGGGTGTTACGTTCTCCCACCCTTTACGAAATTTCGTCCTCGAAATTCGACAACGGTAAAACTATGTAATTCCACACATCAATCACATCTATTTTGTGTACATCCAATTTTGCGACTATCTGTGTCCTTGTGCAAAGTGTCATTCAACATAAAATATATGCTAGTACATGAATTTCTAAGTGATATCTCCTATATGAATGCTTTTCTTCTTTAAAAACTTCTTTTTAAAATATGATGCACACATCCTATATATACTTGCAATTTTTATACGAATGCAATATTTTGAAAACTCAAAACTCATCCAAATTTTCCCACACTCTTACTGAATAGGGGCGTAGTTCAACGAATTTTTCATCCAAATCCTACCACACAATTTTTAATATTCGAATTTCAGAAGAATCTAATTTTCCAAATCGATTTCTTATGTCAAAAAGAAGGTAGAAAACGGAAAAGCCTCACATTTCTTTGTTTTACTTTTGCACACCACCTCTTTCTTCATACTTAAAACTTATGCCACTATTCTATAAAAATCTTTATTTGCTTTCCCATGCACAGTTCACATAAGAAAAAATTTCTATTGACGTTCCTGTCACTTTCTTTAGATTTTTACTGTTTTTCTTTTAGTTTCTTTTATCTAGATTTACTTTTCTTTTTAATATAGCGGCTAAATACAGCTATCCTCTAGGGATAGAAGGCCTAGGATCACGTCCACTCCGATATAGAAAGGTCATACTCTAGGAATCTAAGTAATTCATATGCTCCTTCGGCTTCTATTCTCGTTACTAAATTATGTTGTATTACTCATGATGAATAAGATCTATTTATCTCTTCCATTCCATACTCCAAAAGGAATAACCGAGTCTCATTTATTGCAACGAATAAGGGTTTCAATCTATGCAGTCTCTATCTAAAAAGGCAACTATGGTTTGGGGAAAATTTCTTTTTACCTTTATCTTTCATTTTTCTCCATCTAAGATCTATGTAACGACCCGTAATTTTAACACTTTGAAAATAAGATATTTAATTATTTTTAATATTCAAATTGTTGAATTTTCAAACTTAAACAATCATGTTTTATATGATAAATAAGAATGTTATTTTTGATATTGAATAAAGATTTTGGATTTCCATTCTAAAATTGACAAAAGTCGGATTCCAATAAAGTAGGATATGTTTAAAGGATAAATAACTCCTTTCAAATATATATATATATAATCGACATCAAACTCATTTGATAATAATAGTAATTTAACTTATAATGGTTCGATAAATATATAAAACTTGTTTTATAAAGTTGGCAATTTCGTCGCATACCGATAAATCGATGTCGTATTTTTACAAATAGACTTGGGTATTGTTTTATATTATTTTATAAGTCAAATATGCTTGTTTTAATTATTTAAAGATAATAAGAAATTTATTTTGAAGTTTGGTTTACATGAATAAATAGTTTAATAAAAATGCTAAAATGTGACCGTAAAACGTTTTGTCGAAAATCAACGTTTTGTTCAAAATAAGTTGCCGCAATGTTATTGCACCTTTTTAACATGTTTTAACATTATATTACATATTTTAATAACTAAACATCTTTACTTTTACTAAATATAATTAGAAAACTTCTAGAAGTCATTAGTAAAAGTAAGTAAGAATTAACAAAAGTAAGAAAAAGCAAACATCAAATCACATCAAATCAAAGCCAACATAATTATGATATCTTTACTTAATCTTTAAGTGACTAAGACATAAAGTAAGAAGCGAAAGGATGATGTTATATTGAAAAAGTGGAGATTTCTTTAGGTTGAAGTAAGGTTAGTTTTGGTAATTTGGTAAGAGGTTATTTTGGTAAATTTACCACTTCTTTCTTTATCTATAAATACCCACCCCCTTCTTCACTTTAATTCGCATTTTTTCTTCTTCTTTTCTCAAGCTTCTTCGTCTTCTTTCTCTTCTCTTTAATGATTTCCAAGCTAGAAAAAAATTAGAAAGAGATAATGTCAAAATATTTACAAAATATTCAAAAGAAATAAATGTTCAACCCCTTCAAATCAAACTCATTTTTTCTCCATATTTTACCTCTTCTTCTCTCGGCCATAACTTCTTCAAAAATAACCAAAATAAAAAATTCTTTTTTTCAAATCATTTTTTCCCAGTGGCTACAACTTTCATTTTGACGACTCTGTCTCAATCTAAATTTAACTATGTTAAAAATACACTTCTTTCAAGTGCATTTTCTGGCCCAGTTTTTAAGCCAGAGAATATGCCATTTTGTTTTCGTCATAACTTGATCATAACCAATTCAAAATAAGAAATTGTTTTTTTTTTCAAATCATATGAAATTCCAATGGTTACAACTTTTATGTTGACCACTTTTTCTAATTTTGAGGTTTGCTATATCTAAAACTCAATTCTTTGAAGTACATTTTCGGGCTTCATTTTTGTGAATCCAAGAATAGCTCATTTTCTTTTGATCGTATCTTCCTCAATATTAATCAAAATCAAGTCATTATTTTATTCAAATTCTAGAGAAAAGAATTTTAAACAAATTTTCAGTTAACAAGTTTTTCAAAATTTGAGAGTAAAAGAGTCAAAAACAAGAGAGAAGATGACCTATTTTTGGGATCTAATTTTGAGAATTTAAGTTCAAAGTTCTACCACTTCTTCTTAATACTTTCGACCCACCTCCATTTCAAGCCTTGGCCAAGCATTAGGAAGGAGGAATTCAGGTTTATTTTCATTTTGTTCCAAAGCATGGTACGAAGTATGCGTTAGATCTTAAGTTACTTGCCTTAAAGTTTAACGGAGTGGAATCCAAAGTAAGTTATTTCTTATTTTAAGTTCGTTAAAACCATTGCTAAGAAAGAACTTTAAGTGTTAAGTTTTGTTTGAAAACCCTTGTTGAATGTTTATTTACTTTTTTTCTAAAACAATGGTTGATTTCCTTGCTCAATATTATGTTTGGATGGTTAATTAAGTAATTTAAAATTCAGAAGTTAAATACTTAATGGGGCATGCAGAAACGACTGGCACATGTGTTTCGTCTGTGAGATCCAGAAAGACTTGAGCAAGGGACAGAACATGTCAAAGGGAAAGCCCAGATGCTCCAAAATAAATAACACTGTTTTAACCCAAGATAAAATAAAAAGTATTATAAATATTTGATAGAATAAAGCATTGATTTATCATTTATTGTTGTGTTTATTTTGTTAATTGATTGTATGATTGTTTGGATTGCGGTCGGCCAGTTTATGAGCATTGATTATTATGTATCGATTGTTGACTTTGCTTGACCAGTTTATGAGCAATTAATTATTCATATGCATGGGCTGGGTACAAAATAATTATAGGCTAACACCTTTTGATTTATTTCATGATTTGACTGTAAGATGTTTAATGGTAATATTTGGTTCACTTCAATTTAATGAATTGTTGTGAAGATTGATTTTAAAGTTGAAACGCTATGAAATGTTTTCCCTTTAAAAGAAACATAAATGTTTTGTGACGACCCATAATTTTTGAGCATTTAAAAATTGGAATATTTAATTAATTTTAAGTATTCAATAGAGTAATTTTAACTTGAATAACGAATATTACAATTTATTTGATAATTAAATTATTAAATTAAATAAGTGAAGTTGGGTAAATTGTCGAATCTAGAATTTTAAGTCTATCAAAAATAATTTGAAGGCTTGTAAAATTTATATCGATAACATGGAAAATAATAGAAGTTGTAAAATTTTATTTAACAATGATTTGTTCGGTCTGAAATTTTATCAAATAAATGCCATCGGTGCATTCTTAAACACGTTTCTTTTAAAATATTTACAATCGTTCTTAAGGCCATATCATAATCAAACAAGTCTTCCACCAGAAGATTCACTAATAAAAATAAATATATATATATATATAATATGGCTTCGTTCGTAAGCTATCGCTAATACTCTCGTTATAAAAAAAAAAGAAAAAGAAAGAAGGCAGGGTCCGAGCCCTTTTCGTATCAATCTCGTATATATAAAAAAAAGAAGAGGGGAAACGCAAATGGCCGACACCACTCTTCTATTCAAATCAGTAAACGATTCCCCTCTTTCATCAATGGCCGAGCAAATCATGTTTTCCCCTTTTTCTTTTGCTCGAACAAACCCTAGTTCGATTCGAGCCTAAGCGAAATCACTCGAGAGTATGAATTTAGGGTAGCGTTCGTGCCAAAACCCTAGTAGCTTGGATAGCTCGGTTGGGTTGGGGGTCTCGTGAGTCGCGCACGATGTTGTGGCCGAGGGAGGGTAGCGCCGTGGGGCAGTCGTGTTTCTAGTCATGGGTTGTTCGAGGGACGCTGCGGCTCGATGTAGAGCTAGGGTTCGAGTGGGTGGCGCTTGCAGATGGGACGAGGCCGAGGTGAGGTGAAGGCGATGGCAACTTCATGAGCGATGATGGAAGTTGTTCGATGGCAGCGGCCTGTACTGTAGGCAGTAAGGTATACCTTGATCTGCAATTTAATTTTGAATTAACAAATTACTGTTGAGGCTTAAATCGTATACAAAGGGATTTATATACCTACCATAGGATATACATTTATATAAACAATTTGTTTAATCTTATATATATATTTAAATGCTCGGAACAAAGAGATTGAATTATAGATCAATACAGTTTCTTTATAAAGGATCTTCATAGATAACACAAAAAAAAAATATAATAAAAAAAATATATATGGATACGTATATATATGTAGATGGAGTTGAGAAGATTAGGGATTTTAGAAGGCTTGGAAATGTATATAAGAATAGATTTTCAAATCTATATTGACTCTTATATAAGTATATATATATGCAATTTCAAAAGCAGAAATAAATATACGTATTTACATTTTTAATTTACCAAGTTAGTAGTTATAAAGAAAATATTTTGTTTAAATGGGTAACCAATTATTTTAGTTACAAAAAGGTTGTTTAAAAAGAAAAATCAGTTTTATACTTAATTATCTGTTCAAATTAAATCATTAATTAAAATAATTAAATTAAACTAAATTAAAACTATCAAATGGAAATTTATTACTCAAATTGTTCAAATATTAATATATCGTCTAATATTTATACAAGGCTAAGAAATGGTGGGAACAAGCTAAATTGGTAGTGGATTGTCGAACAAAAGCAAAGGTGAGTTAATCTCACTCAGTTTAAATTTAAATTTAAATGATTAAATTTAAATAATTGTTTGAATGGTTGAATTGTTGATGTGCTATTGTATGCTATATTTGAGAATTGATGCAATTTATTGTGCTAACGTCTGTGAATGCAGGGAAAACAGGTTGGAGGGATTCAACTGGACCCCTCACATTTATTTAAATTATTCATTATTCTCTGTTGTGATTATTTGATATCTTATGATGAGTTATATTGGGATATTGAATGTTATGGTTTGATTGGATAATTGGGTATAATGAATTAACAAATTATATGAATTGGATTGTTGAAAGAAATTAAAAAGAATTAAATTTGTAAGCAAAATAATTATAGAAAGTTGAATAAATTAAGAATGAATTGAAAAGAAATAGAAGTACTATGAAATAATATTAAAAAACTTCGAGTATGAAGAGAAATGTAATTTTAAATAAAATGAAATTAATGAATTGTAAACTTAAGTTATATCAATATAAGAAAAAAGAATTATCTTAAAATTTAAAGTTTAAATTTATTTAAAAGAATAAAGAAGTAATTGAGAAATCTAAAAAATTGAAATTTTTAGTTAAAGTATTTTTAAATTGTAATCAAGAAATGAAATCTGAAATTAATAGATTCCAAATAAAAAGGAAATAAATTGGAAATCAATTTGGGAAATTGATTTAAGTGATTGAAGTTGGAATTCTCCCTGGATAACCAAGTACGTTTTCGAAGTAAATTATTAAATATAAGTTAAAAGATTAAAGGTTGTTTAAAAAAACAAGTGTGGAAAATTTCTTATTTCTAATATTTAAGTTCTTAAGTAAGTATTTCTCTTTATCTATTATAGTAGTATTATGTTTTTAAAAGTATAAATCTGGTTTTATATTTATTAAGTAACTTTATTTTCAAAAATTTATATAGTATGTATTTTTAACAAATTATCAAAGTAGTTTTTAACTTAAATGTTTTAAAATATAAATATATATTTCAAAGTAAAGTGTTTTAAATTATTATTTTTAAAAATCTAGTTTGTGCTTGGTAAATTTCAGAGGAGATAGAAAATATTTGGGAAAGTTTATTCTGAAAGGAAGATGGTTTTGAAACTGTTTTCAAAGGATTGGAAATAGAAATATATCTTGTGAAGATATTTTTGGAGATTAATAAATAATTTGAAAAAAAATTTATTTATTGGTTGATGGTTGTTGTGTGAATGTTAATTGATAGTTAAATAACCGACTATCAATATTGGACAATGCGTTGATCGTTTCGAAGAGTCCGGGATCGAGATTTATTCTCGAAAACCACTTCGATCCGGTTTGTACGTTTCGTGAAACGTGTTCGGAGTTGATGCTGGAGCAGTGAAATGCAAGGGCTAGTCGCTACTAATCCTGAGGGTATTTCCAAAATGGATGTAGTAGGAATAGTGCCTTCGGTTCCGTTCGAACCCGGGACGGACTTGTATGGACGAATGCTTGCGAAACATCGTCAGGTGGGCGATGGGCATTCTAAGTGAAACGTTCTAAAAGGTAACGCTTAGCCTCAAGCCTCATCAAATGGGAATGACTGAAAATCAGGGGATATGCAGCAAGGTTAGGTGGGTCATGCCCAAGCAGGACAAGATAATTCCCCTGTCTAGATGTCCCTTATATATCTTTCGGCTTAGTGGGTGGTTGGTCGCGCCAACCACGGGGTTTATCTTGTTCGGGACTGTTCAGTAAGGAATGGTTCCGGCCTTGTGTTGCAGGGGATGAAGGGAGTAGTCCTCGGTACTGTGATCTAGACCACGTACCGTGACAGGTGGTACCCCAGTGCCTAGTCATTGTTGGAAATCCATTCTCCCTACGAGCCTTGTACGAGTTTTGTTTGTATTACCCACTTTTGTGGCTAGTAGCTGGAATTTAATAGATGTAACAATTTCGGCTATTTTATAAGTATTTGTGTATAGACCCTATTATAATATCAGAGGATTTCTATAAAAATTGTTTTAGCTATCGTAAGGTAAAAACCCGACATGTTTATTTGTGGCGTGGTCTTACGAGATGCTTTTGCTTCCAAAGGATTTTTGAAACTTTAATAATCAATTGGGTGTGATTTTCTCACGCTGGTATTCCAGACTGACTCGGGTGTTATTTAACTGTAATGCTCGGGTCAGACCGAGTATTATAGGATACAGGATATGATGCTGTGGAGCTCAGGAGACGAGCTGGATGACGATACGTATTCTCGTACTTGTATATATATATTTCCGTTGTGTTGAGTTGTTGTGTACCCATTGGATGTTATTGATGTGAGCTGTGACTGATGTACTCTGATGATGTAATATATGTAAACTGATATATTTGATTTTGAGTAAAGATTACTTATTCTCTATTATATTTTATTCCGCTGCGATGGTTAGATTCTGATGTTGGTTTTGTTTTCTCTTCTTCTACCTCTTCTTCTTAAACCTTAATGGTTAGTATTTCTGTGCAACTTGAGTTGTTTGTTGTAGAATAGTGTTGACTCAAGGGGTACGGATTTGCGGGTCGTTACAGTTGGTATCAGAGCTTAGGTTGATGATAACCTTGGCTTTGGTGGGAATTACTCATTTAATTTAGAGTCTATAGTACTCTAAAATGAGTTTGAGCGTATTAATAAATATGAGTGCGTATTTGTTAGTGAATATAAATTGTTTTAATATTGTGTTGATTGGTTTATTGAGTGGCATATGAACCTTCGTCGACACAGTCTGCGCAACTGTATCGAAGGGGTTTCTAAACACTAGAATAGAACAATTGACACGGTATTGTTTTAAATGTGGGTAAATGAAATAATTTTACCCAAAATATATTTTGATATAAATAAAAGTTTTGTAAACTATTTAGCTAATATATGGTTGCTTGGATGTTAGAAATTATAATATTAAAGTATTATCATTATTAAATGAAAATTTAATTAGAAATTGGAAATATAACCAAAGCTTGAAGGAATAAATTCATTATAAGATGTAATTTATGAATATGAATTGTAAATGTGCATTGAAAATTAAAATATAAACAAATAAGAATTTGTATGAGCATAAGCTATGCAAATAAATTTTTAGTAAAATTGATTTAAAGCAGGATTTGGAAATTTAAATCACGGAAATTTGGAAGTGTTTGTCAAAGTATTTGAAGATGATTAATAACACAAATTGTTTTGGAGATACTTCCGAAAAGAAATTAGTTTTAAATGGATTTTGAAAATGATATAGCACTGAAATCACTTGGATTATTGGGAAATAATTCTGATGATGACGGTCGCATCATCAGTATTCATTTTTGAATTTCGAAGTGATGGATTGCTGCCAAATTGTATAGTGTTATCCCGCTTTTTTGGCAAAGCCGTGATACCAAAGGATTGGTCAAAAATAGAAGACAGTTCACCTCAGAGATCGGTCGTACTTCACTTTACTATGGATATCGATGAATTTTGTCCGAGTCCGGAACGGGCCACAATTGATAGGACACGACAAGAAAGACCATAGAAGCCAGCGTTTCAAATTTCAAGTCAATCCGAGGTCGTATGCTCAAGTTATGATGGATTCAAGTTAAGAGGGTGCACATTGCTCATGTTCGAACCCATCATGTTTGAACCCATCATACTCGAACCCATCATGTTCGAACCCATCGTATTCGAACCCATCATGTTCGAACCCATCGTATTCGAACCCATCATTTTCGAACCCATAAGAAGAAGAGACTTTCGAACCCGTCAGCCAACATCTTCCTTCGAATTCATCTATCACCTTCGAATCCATCTATCACCTTCGACTCCATCCATCACCTTCGACTCCATCTATCACCTTCGACTCCATCCATCACCTTCGACTCCATCCATCACCTTCGACTCCATCACCTTCGACTCCATCGGCTTCGACTCCATCAAGTAAACCCCCACCTAGCTTCGTATCCATTCAACCGAAGCCTCCCTATATCCTTGCTTCGAATCGATGTCCTTGGTTCGACTCCATCGTGCATGCTCCACTTCGAATCCATCTAAAGTACTCCCTACTTCGACTCCATCGGCCTCGCATCCAGCGGCTTCGAATCCATCCACACAGCACACCACGTCACTACCTTCGCATACAAAAGCATGTATTCGAACCATATGGAGTCGAACCATATGGATTCGAACCCATGGATTCGAACCGCATGGATTCGAACCGTATGGATTCGAACCATATGGATTCGAACCATATGGATTCGAATGAGTCAACAAGTGGAGTCGAAGCAAACAGCATGACGAACGCCCAATTTCGAACCGATCATAACTCCCAATCTACTGATCCAAATCCCATGAAATTTTCACAGAAGTTTGTCTACATGATGAAGAACGTCCACGCCAAGTTTCATCGCAATTGGACAATTTTTTGATCGATTCGAAGTTCACTTCGAATCGATGCCAAACTGGGCACGCAGTCCAAGAACGCGGGCCTGTGGGCCCCCCGTCACGTGCCAAGCAGCCTCTCCAGGTTTTGGGCGGGATTTTGGCCTTCCACGCCTATAAATAGAGCCCCTGGTCATTCAGAAAAGGGGAGGAGATTCAGAAGAGAGAAAGCAAGTCCAGACTCTGCTGAATTCAATCCTATTCGTCACTATTGCTGTTGAGTTCAGAGTTCAAAGCTATAATCCGTTGTAATCAATTAAGTTTATCAAGTTCAAAGCTACAACCCGTTGTAATTGAATAAGATCATCAAGTGAAGCAATAAAGAGAAAACCTTCAAAGTGGACGTAGGCACGAACGCCGAACCACTATAAATCCTGTGTTTGTGATTATTGTCTGTGAATTATTGTGATTAGTTGCTTAGATCTGAATTCTATATTGATTGTTACTGAGAACTGTGTTGATTATTATTAATTTGAGTACGTAAACGGGTGCTTTCGTGGTATTGGGTGTTTGTGACCAATTTTGGCGCAAACATTTTGGTGCTTTCACTGAGAAACTGATTCAGGAAGAAGTTGAATTTGAAAATCCAGGAGTTCAGATCTAGAAATTATGACAAGACAATCGAGTAAAAGGCCAAGGCCTGAGAGAAGTGAACCACAAGGAAGTCAAGAGGCCTCCTCAGGAGGGAATCAAGCATCAATCTACATCACTAGGGACGAAATGGAGACAATGATGAAGAGACAGGAGGAGTTGATTCAGAGCTTATTCCAACAAATTGGACAACTTGGAACACAGAATAGAGAAACTGATGGAGTTCAGAATGGAGCAGGACCATCCGGAATAGCACCTGGATCAGGAGGCGCACACTTGGAGCACGAAGATCCAGTCCCGGAGGGAGAGAGAGGAGTACCCACGCAACCTGGAGGCAACAGAGGAATGAACGCTCAGTCAAGGGGCCAGATTCCGGAATTCCCTCGTGAACTCGGTGGGCAGGTTGAAAGTAATGAACGAAGATTGCATCTCGGTGACAACGACAGATTGGCGGAGATGGTTAGAAGAGCTATGAGAGGCGGTTTGGTAAACAAGGATTTGGAGGATGTTAATAGGAGTCCTTTCACTTCGGCGATTAGACAAGCTAGAAACCCACCGGATTTCAAGTTACCATCGTTGGACACGTATGACGGGAGAACGGACCCCACGGTTCATCTAACAAAGTATATGAGGCATATGGAAGTGCTGGGGGCATCAGAGGAGGTTATGGCCCGGTGCTTTCCATTATACTTGACGGATATTGCAGCATTGTGGTTTAGGCAATTAGAGAATGGATTCATCGGAACGTGGAATGGTTTAATTGAGAGATTTATGAGGCAATTCAGGGTTCACATTACGAGACCCAAGAATGTGATGACTTTGGCAACCCTAAAGCAAAAAGCCGGAGAGACCTTGAGGAGTTATCTAGCACGATTCAATGCAGCAGCGGCGTCAGTGGACCGAGCGGATCCGTCCATGGTGGTAATGGCAGCTGTGTCCGGAGTAGCTGACGGCACAGAATTCAAGAATTCATTGACTAAAGATCCACCCGTGGATCTAGAGGAATTCTACAACGAGGCAGAAAAGTTTTTACGTTTAGAGGATGCGAATACAGAAAGAGAAGAAGGAGAGGGAATAGAAGTTTATATGCTTAAAGACAAAAAGCCTATCGAAAAGGACTCAGACAAGGATAAAGGAAAACGAAGGACTGAGGACTATGATGACAGGTCAAAACGGCAGCGGAGAGAGCCGCGATTCACTACTTACACCGAACTGACTGAGAGTTTGGAACGCATTTATCAGGATACCAAGGAGCAGATTCCGTATCGCAGACCAATGCGGAGGAATCCAACCTCAAGCGAAAGAAAATCAGATAAGTTTTGCGTATTTCATGAATTAAACGGTCATAACACTAATGATTGTAGGCATCTGAAGGACGAGGTGGAAGGACACATCAGGAACGGCATGCTCCTTCAGTATGTGAGGAGGCGAGCTTCAGCGGAGGAGCCAGAGCGGCCACCGTCTACATCAACCAGGGGCAACCCTGAACCAGGACGCCGTTTGGTTATCAATTAGTTAAAATAACGATGAACAAGTCGCAAGCGCCCACTAACGCAATCGAATCATTTACACATGTACGAGATCGCGAACGTTCTCCAGGCATGCTCTGAGTGATCATTGAATGTTTTGTAGTGGGAACTTACACTTTGACATCTTTGCTTTGTTTTTATTTCATGTTGATTTGGACATTTGAACTTGGTTTGTTTGGACATTTCTGTTTTTAAAAACTCATCCGTTGAATAGATATTTGATTCTGATAACTCTGAAATGGCTAGGCTACTAGCACATGTACGGGGTCGCGAACGGTCCTTAGGCATGCTCTGAGATAGTGATATACCTAAACAAATGATCCAGGGACCCACACGAACGTGAACCTGGTATCAACAGTATCAAGCCCCCCCGGGCACACTGATTCGCCTTCAATAGGCACACAAACAATCCATAACTCACCCGAACGTGACCCTGGCATCCAAAACATCAAGCCCTCCCGGGCACGCTTTCTCGCCTCGAACGGCACCCGACCGCGAATGGTCACAAATCGCCTCGAACGGCACCCGACTTCGAACAGTCACAAACTCGCCTCGAACGGCACACGATCGCGAACGGTCACAACTCGCCTCGAACGGCACAACTCACTCTACCTCAAATGACTCGATCGCGAACGGTCGTCGTTTGAGGTCCGCCACCTGATCGCTGACTATTACACCTTACCTCAAATGGCTCGATCGCGAACGGTCGTCATTTGAGGACCACCATTTGACCGCGCACTGTCGCACTTTACCTCGAATGACTCGATCCCGAACGGTCGTCATTTGAAGTTGAGCGCTTGACCTTGAACGGTCGCATTTCACCACAGATTACTCGATCCCAAACGATCGACACATGGATTTAAGCATCTGACCGGGCACTGTCGCACCTTACCTCGAATGACTCGATCGCGAACGGTCGTCATTCGAAATTAGGCGCTTGACCTTGAACGGTCACATTTCACCACAGATGACTCGATCCCGAACGATCGACGCATGGATTTACGCGCTTGACCGCGCAGGGTCGCACTTTCCCTCAAATGACTCGATCACGAACGATCGTCATCTGAAGTTAGGCGCTTGACCATGAACGGCCGCGCTCCATCCCGAATAAACTCGATCACGAACGATCGTCATTTGAGGACATATAAAACTATCAAGTTCTTTACAGGTTGACGACAGGATATGAACATCCAGCTCAAGGCATTGCAAAACACACCTTGCTACCGCAAGGCATGTTTTGGGGGGCAAAATGTTATCCCGCTTTTTTGGCAAAGCCGTGATACCAAAGGATTGGTCAAAAATAGAAGACAGTTCACCTCAGAGATCGGTCGTACTTCACTTTACTATGGATATCGATGAATTTTGTCCGAGTCCGGAACGGGCCACAATTGATAGGACACGACAAGAAAGACCATAGAAGCCAGCGTTTCAAATTTCAAGTCAATCCGAGGTCGTATGCTCAAGTTATGATGGATTCAAGTTAAGAGGGTGCACATTGCTCATGTTCGAACCCATCATGTTTGAACCCATCATACTCGAACCCATCATGTTCGAACCCATCGTATTCGAACCCATCATGTTCGAACCCATCGTATTCGAACCCATCATTTTCGAACCCATACGAAGAAGAGACTTTCGAACCCGTCAGCCAACATCTTCCTTCGAATTCATCTATCACCTTCGAATCCATCTATCACCTTCGACTCCATCCATCACCTTCGACTCCATCTATCACCTTCGACTCCATCCATCACCTTCGACTCCATCCATCACCTTCGACTCCATCACCTTCGACTCCATCGGCTTCGACTCCATCAAGTAAACCCCCACCTAGCTTCGTATCCATTCAACCGAAGCCTCCCTATATCCTTGCTTCGAATCGATGTCCTTGGTTCGACTCCATCGTGCATGCTCCACTTCGAATCCATCTAAAGTACTCCCTACTTCGACTCCATCAGCCTCGCATCCAGTGGCTTCGAATCCATCCACACAGCACACCACGTCACTACCTTCGCATACAAAAGCATGTATTCGAACCATATGGAGTCGAACCATATGGATTCGAACCCATGGATTCGAACCGCATGGATTCGAACCGTATGGATTCGAACCATATGGATTCGAACCATATGGATTCGAATGAGTCAACAAGTGGAGTCGAAGCAAACAGCATGACGAACGCCCAATTTCGAACCGATCATAACTCCCAATCTACTGATCCAAATCCCATGAAATTTTCACAGAAGTTTGTCTACATGATGAAGAACGTCCACGCCAAGTTTCATCGCAATTGGACAATTTTTTGATCGATTCGAAGTTCACTTCGAATCGATGCCAAACTGGGCACGCAGTCCAAGAACGCGGGCCTGTGGGCCCCCCGTCACATGCCAAGCAGCCTCTCCAGGTTTTGGGCGGGATTTTGGCCTTCCACGCCTATAAATAGAGCCCCTGGTCATTCAGAAAAGGGGAGGAGATTCAGAAGAGAGAAAGCTAGTCCAGACTCTGCTGAATTCAATCCTATTCGTCACTATTGCTGTTGAGTTCAGAGTTCAAAGC
The DNA here is from genome assembly GCA_030765085.1 of Allium cepa. Lineage (NCBI taxonomy): Eukaryota > Viridiplantae > Streptophyta > Magnoliopsida > Asparagales > Amaryllidaceae > Allium > Allium cepa. Next base: position 311,832,208 of record CM060932.1, on the reverse strand, counting down.
TATAATCCGTTGTAATCAATTAAGTTTATCAAGTTCAAAGCTACAACCCGTTGTAATTGAATAAGATCATCAAGTGAAGCAATAAAGAGAAAACCTTCAAAGTGGACGTAGGCACGAACGCCGAACCACTATAAATCCTGTGTTTGTGATTATTGTCTGTGAATTATTGTGATTAGTTGCTTAGATCTGAATTCTATATTGATTGTTACTGAGAACTGTGTTGATTATTATTAATTTGAGTACGTAAACGGGTGCTTTCGTGGTATTGGGTGTTTGTGACCAATTTTGGCGCAAACATATAGTTCAGGAAAAGCTGGTTGTTTTGAAAATTTCAAAATGAAATTTGTTGAAAATAAAAGCTAGGATTGGGTTTAATTTTTGAGAAGTATGATTTTGAGATGTTGGAGATTTTAAGATGATTTTTAAATCAGGGAAGTATAAGCTTTGGATGTTGGAATTTAAATTTAAAGAGAAAGGTTGAAAATGAAAATTTACTTGGAGATTGGAAATAAAAATTTGATTGGATTGAAATAAATTGAATAAGATGAAAATAATATCCAGTTATATTCAAATTAAGTTGAAATCGAATTGAGTTGAATAAATCAGAGTTAAAATAGAATTGAATTGGAATAAAAATTCAATTGAATTATTGAATTAATTAATGAAATTAAATTCTTACCTGAATAAATGGAAAATAAGTTGGATAAGGATTGGATTGAAATAAATAAACCAGAATAACTTATAAAAGAATTAAAGATCCATGAAAGTAAAATATGCTTGGGCTATAAATAAATAGAAAGCTTGAGTTAAAAAAATAAAAGATGAATATATTCCAGCTTATGATGAATGGAATTGTGTAAAATAATAAGTTGTGACTTATTAAATTGAAAATGGAATGAAAAGCCCAAAATCAATATTGAGATGAAAAGAAAAAAAAAATGAGAAGAAAATCCAAACTTGAATTATAAAGTATATTGAACTTAAGAAAATTAAATGGAGTGATATTTTGATTAAAATTTCAAGTGTTGGATTATAAATAAGGGAAGAACTAATTGGATAATAAATTAGTTAATGGAATTGAATTGTGAGTTTATGATGGGGTTGAAAATAAAACTCAAGTTATAATTAAATTCGACTTACATTGTCAATGAAGAAAATATATTGTAAAGTGGCCTTGCAATTAATTAATTGATTTGTGAACCAAATTGCAATGTGAGTTAATAAATTGGGTGGCAAATTAAAAGTGAATACTAGAATCAGAACTTGAGTTATTAATTAAAATTTAACTTGAAGTGTTAACAAATTAAATATAATTGGGAATGTACCAAATAAAAATGAAATGGATTAAAATAGTAATGATATGAATTGCAAATAAAATACAAATCAGTGGAAATAAGTTAGAAATGTGATAAATTGAATGAGTTGAATCTGGGAAGTTAAATTCTATAATAACCAATCAAATGAAATTGCAAATTTATAATGAGATTGGATTGAAATAGAATCAAGTTAAATTGAAAAGAGAACTTTGATTGTAAGATGGAAATGAGCTTAAGTATAAAATTTGAATAAATTGAAGTAAATTGACTTAAGCTGAATAAATCGAAGAGAGTTGAATTTAATTCAACTTATACCAAGTTTAATGATGTTGGATTAAATTTGAATCAAGTAAAAATAAATATGGATTGAAATAAAAACTTGGTGGGTGATAATAATATTTAAGAAAAGGGAAAATTCGTAATGAATTGAGTGGATAAGTAAATTATACTGAATAAGTGAATGGATGAGATAAATAAGAACCAAAGGAAGTATGTTTTAAATAAGTTGAGGAATGGTTATTGAATGAAATAGCTTGGATTGTTTTTGAGCTAAATAAAATAGTTGGAATAAATAAATACGGAATGAAATGTAAATAAATGAATTGTAAATTAAATTTAAATGGAATGTGTCGAGCTAAATAAATAATTGTGAATGGATTAAAATAAAAGGGAAGTTTAATTGGTAAATAAGATGAACCTAAATTGTTAATGGTTTTGAATGGAACTTGTTTGAATAATGGAACTAGTTGGGTTAATAAATGAAATACAAGTGAATGTATTCAAATCTGAAATGGAAGCGAAGATAATTGGATTGTGAATAAATTTGAGAATGAAATAGAATTAAGTATAAATTGAGTTAAAATCCATTTAAATTGGTTATAAAACATAAATACTTGTTTATTCACATAGATCTTGTCAAATTTGCATAGAATAAATATCATTGGATGTAAATGGAAGTAATTAAAATTCTATGAGTTGATAGAAGTGAAATAAATTGATTATGAGAGCAATTAAACTAAATATGAGTTCAGTTTGCTTAAAAATAAATTAATGTAAGCAATTGAGTTTTAAACCATTCGAATTGATGAAGTTGTGTACGAATGGATTGAAAACCATTCAAATTGCATATAAATGGTTTATAAATTAATTGAAAGCAGTTGAATCAGCATGGAAACTATATAAATTGCTTACGGAAAAATGTTTGGTGTGAATTGCTTTTAGAATTCATATGTTTTAACTATTGCTAAATAGTGAAATGTGTTAAACTTCTTATATTTGGCACTTACAAGTTTAAACTGAGTAAGTACAGGTACCTGGAAGCCATGTGGCTGGATTTGGGTTGGGCTATTTGCTAAAAATAATTAGCCGCTTGCTTAAAATGCTAAATAAGGTACGCCTACGCAATTAAAAATAGGAAATATGAACTGTTTTTGGTTTTTCCGACCGTGTGGGTCGATGTATATATATTGATCTCTTTTGTCAAATTGCAAAAGCTCCTCCGTACAAAGGGGACTCTGCCAAAATTTTTAGGAAATTTTGGGAGTTAGAAAATTTTTGAAAATTTTGGAAAATTTTGTTAACGAAAAAACTATTTAGAATTTGAAACTAAAATTAGTTAGTAAATGAAATTAACTAAAGTAATGACATGAATTAGTAATAAATGAAAAATAAAATTCAAATGCTTCAAGTTAGAGATAGATTGAATTCATATAAAAATGAAAGAATTAATTTGAATAGAAATGATATAAACTGAAGTGGTAAGGTGATGATGAATATAAAAAGTATATTAAATACTTATACCAAACTTAAGGAAGGAATAGTGAATTCTTAATTGGAAATTGACTATTGCAAATATATTCTAAGTTGATATTTGGACGAATATTGACATTTGGTAAGGAAATCGATAAAATGTTTTTGGGACGTTGTGATTGGATATTAGTGCTGAGCAGGTTATGCAGGTGTTATAAAAGGGAAAAGAGAATTTGTTTTTGATTTCAAGTAGATAAATTTGAAATGCTCGTCAAAAAGGTATGTATTTAAATTTGGTATGAAATTTGATTGGGATTTTGGATTGAGCCACTTGGCTTTTTGTTTTCTTTTTGGATTTGGGAGGCCGTAGAGCCATTTTGTAGTAGTACCGAGCTAGCCGCGCAAAGGAGACGCTGGCGAAATTTTTCGGAAATTTAAGGAGTTGGAATATTTTTGAGAAATTTTTGAAAATTTAAATTAGATTTAAAATTTAAATTTAAATGGATTGGGCAAATGATTCGGTAGGCACCTAATGGAAGATGTTGGAAAGGTTAGGAAGATTGGGGGTGTTCTAGTTAAAAGATGGTTTAGGTATTGTTAAATACTGTTTAGTTTGTGAGTTGTAAAACCCACTAGTTTAGGTAAGTGGAGAAACGGGTATAGTACCATTCTTCATAGCTAGTAATTTCGGGGACGAAATTCTTTTAAGGGGGGAGGAATGTGACGACCCAGAATTTTTGAGCATTTAAAAATTGGAATATTTAATTAATTTTAAGTATTCAATAGAGTAATTTTAACTTGAATAACGAATATTACAATTTATTTGATAATTAAATTATTAAATTAAATAAGTGAAGTTGGGTAAATTGTCGAATCTAGAATTTTAAGTCTATCAAAAATAATTTGAAGGCTTGTAAAATTTATATCGATAACATGGAAAATAATAGAAGTTGTAAAATTTTATTTAACAATGATTTGTTCGGTCTGAAATTTTATCAAATAAATGCCATCGGTGCACTCTTAAACACGTTTCTTTTAAAATATTTACAATCGTTCTTAAGGCCATATCATAATCAAACAAGTCTTCCACTAGAAGATTCACTAATAAAAATAAATATATATATATAATATGGCTTCGTTCGTAAGCTATCGCTAATACTCTCGTTATAAAAAAAAAGAAAAAGAAAGAAGGCAGGGTCCGAGCCCTTTTCGTATCAATCTCGTAAATAAAAAGAAGAAGAGGGGAAACGCAAATGGCCGACACCACTCTTATATTCAAATCAGTAAACGATTCCCCTCTTTCATCAATGGCCGAGCAAATCATGTTTTCCCCTTTTTCTTTTGCTCGAACAAACCCTAGTTCGATTCGAGCCTAAGCGAAATCACTCGAGAGTATGAATTTAGGGTAGCGTTCGTGCCAAAACCCTAGTAGCTTGGATAGCTCGGTTGGGTTGGGGGTCTCGTGAGTCGCGCATGATGTTGTGGCCGAGGGAGGGTAACGCCGTGGGGCAGTCGTGTTTCTAGTCATGGGTTGTTCGAGGGACGCTGCGGCTCGATGTAGAGCTAGGGTTCGAGTGGGTGGCGCTTGCAGATGGGACGAGGCCGAGGTGAGGTGAAGGCGATGGCGACTTCATGAGCGATGATGGAAGTTGTTCGATGGCAGCGGCCTGTACTGTAGGCAGTAAGGTATACCTTGATCTGCAATTTAATTTTGAATTAACAAATTACTGTTGAGGCTTAAATCGTATACAAAGGGATTTATATACCTACAATAGGATATACATTTATATAAACAATTTGTTTAATCTTATATATATATTTAAATGCTCGGAACAAAGAGATTGAATTATAGATCAATACAGTTTCTTTATAAAGGATCTTCATAGATAACACAAAAAAAAAATATAATAAAAAAAAATTATATGGATACGTATATATATGTAGATGGAGTTGAGAAGATTAGGGATTTTAGAAGGCTTGGAAATGTATATAAGAATAGATTTTCAAATCTATATTGACTCTTATATAAGTATATATATATGCAATTTCAAAAGCAGAAATAAATATACGTATTTACATTTTTAATTTACCAAGTTAGTAGTTATAAAGAAAATATTTTGTTTAAATGGGTAACCAATTATTTTAGTTACAAAAAGGTTGTTTAAAAAGAAAAATCAGTTTTATACTTAATTATCTGTTCAAATTAAATCATTAATTAAAATAATTAAATTAAACTAAATTAAAACTATCAAATGGAAATTTATTACTCAAATTGTTCAAATATTAATATATCGTCTAATATTTATACAAGGCCAAGAAATGGTGGGAACAAGCTAAATTGGTAGTGGATTGTCGAACAAAAGCAAAGGTGAGTTAATCTCACTCAGTTTAAATTTAAATTTAAATGATTAAATTTAAATAATTGTTTGAATGGTTGAATTGTTGATGTGCTATTGTATGCTATATTTGAGAATTGATGCAATTTATTGTGCTAACGTCTGTGAATGCAGGGAAAACAGGTTGGAGGGATCCAACTGGACCCCTCACATTTATTTAAATTATTCATTATTCTCTGTTGTGATTATTTGATATCTTATGATGAGTTATATTGGGATATTGAATGTTATGGTTTGATTGGATAATTGGGTATAATGAATTAACAAATTATATGAATTGGATTGTTGAAAGAAATTAAAAAGAATTAAATTTGTAAGCAAAATAATTATAGAAAGTTGAATAAATTAAGAATGAATTGAAAAGAAATAGAAGTACTATGAAATAATATTAAGTAACTTCGAGTATGAAGAGAAATGTAATTTTAAATAAAATGAAATTAATGAATTGTAAACTTAAGTTATATCAATATAAGAAAAAAGAATTATCTTAAAATTTAAAGTTTAAATTTATTTAAAAGAATAAAGAAGTAATTGAGAAATCTAAAAAATTGAAATTTTTAGTTAAAGTATTTTTAAATTGTAATCAAGAAATGAAATCTGAAATTAATAGATTTCGAATAAAAAGGAAATAAATTGGAAATCAATTTGAGAAATTGATTTAAGTGATTGAAGTTGGAATTCTCCCTGGATAACCAAGTACGTTTTCGAAGTAAATTATTAAATATAAGTTAAAAGATTAAAGGTTGTTTAAAAAAACAAGTGTGGAAAATTTCTTATTTCTAATATTTAAGTTCTTAAGTAAGTATTTCTCTTTATCTATTATAGTAGTATTATGTTTTTAAAAGTATAAATCTGGTTTTATATTTATTAAGTAACTTTATTTTCAAAAATTTATATAGTATGTATTTTTAACAAATTATCAAAGTATTTTTTAACTTAAATGTTTTAAAATATAAATATATATTTCAAAGTAAAGTGTTTTAAATTATTATTTTTAAAAATCTAGTTTGTGCTTGGTAAATTTCAGAGGAGATAGAAAATATTTGGGAAAGTTTATTCTGAAAGGAAGATGGTTTTGAAACTGTTTTCAAAGGATTGGAAATAGAAATATATCTTGTGAAGATATTTTTGGAGATTAATAAATAATTTGAAAAAAAATTTATTTATTGGTTGATGGTTGTTGTGTGAATGTTAATTGATAGTTAAATAACCGACTATCAATATTGGACAATGCGTTGATCGTTTCGAAGAGTCCGGGATCGAGATTTATTCTCGAAAACCACTTCGATCCGGTTTGTACGTTTCGTGAAACGTGTTCGGAGTTGATGCTGGAGCAGTGAAATGCAAGGGCTAGTCGCTACTAATCCTGAGGATATTTCCAAAATGGATGTAGTAGGAATAGTGCCTTCGGTTCCGTTCGAACCCGGGACGGACTTGTATGGACGAATGCTTGCGAAACATCGTCAGGTGGGCGATGGGCATTCTAAGTGAAACGTTCTAAAAGGTAACGCTTAGCCTCAAGCCTCATCAAATGGGAATGACTGAAAATCAGGGGATATGCAGCAAGGTTAGGTGGGTCATGCCCAAGCAGGACAAGATAATTCCCCTGTCTAGATGTCCCTTATATATCTTTCGGCTTAGTGGGTGGTTGGTCGCGCCAACCACGGGGTTTATCTTGTTCGGGACTGTTCAGTAAGGAATGGTTCCGGCCTTGTGTTGCAGGGGATGAAGGGAGTAGTCCTCGGTACTGTGATCTAGACCACGTACTGTGACAGGTGATACCCCAGTGCCTAGTCATTGTTGGAAATCCATTCTCCCTACGAGCCTTGTACGAGTTTTGTTTGTATTACCCACTTTTGTGGCTAGTAGCTGGAATTTAATAGATGTAACAATTTCGGCTATTTTATAAGTATTTGTATATAGACCCTATTATAATATCAGAGGAATTCTATAAAAATTGTTTTAGCTATCGTAAGGTAAAAACCCGACATGTTTATTTGTGGCGTGGTCTTACGAGATGCTTTTGCTTCCAAAGGATTTTTGAAACTTTAATAATCAATTGGGTGTGATTTTCTCACGCTGGTATTCCAGACTGACTCGGGTGTTATTTAACTGTAATGCTCGGGTCAGACCGAGTATTATAGGATACAGGATATGATGTTGTGGAGCTCAGGAGACGAGCTGGATGACGATACGTATTCTCGTACTTGTATATATATATTTCCGTTGTGTTGAGTTGTTGTGTACCCATTGGATGTTATTGATGTGAGCTGTGACTGATGTGCTCTGATGATGTAATATATGTAAACTGATATATTTGATTTTGAGTAAAGATTACTTATTCTCTATTATATTTATTCCGCTGCGATGGTTAGATTCTGATGTTGGTTTTGTTTTCTCTTCTTCTACCTCTTCTTCTTAAACCCTAATGGTTCGTATTTCTGTGCAACTTGAGTTGTTTGTTGTAGAATAGTGTTGACTCAAGGGGTACGGATTTGCGGGTCGTTACATGTTTGGTAATGAATATTTTGCAGTTATATCATATAAAAGTGATTTATATAAGAATGGTTTTTATAAAAATGTTTTATAAAACGGAAAGAATTTCAAGGACTAAACCCAATGGTTTAAGATGATTTTTGAATAGAATTGGAAAATGAAAATTATTATAAATTTGAAAGTATTTTTGAATATCAGTATGAGATGATTTGTCGCTTCGGGATATAAAATGATATATTTTGTTACCAATGATTCGGTTAACCCGTAACTAAAAAGTGGACATATGTTTTTGGTATAGTCCGCTCTTGGAATAGAGGGATATACTTATTTATCGATTGTATTAAGGCTGAGACCCAGTTGCCTTGTTATTGGGAGAAACCTCCTGATCTGGTTGCATATGGTTTGATATGTTTTTATTATAGCATTTAGGATTTCCAAATAAACTGTTCAAAAGTGACTTGATTTAAGATCCCGAAGTAAAGTATAATTTGAGTATAAAAGATATATATTTCAAAAGTTTTGAAATAAGAATTTGAGAATAAAGTCCAAAGATTCCGTAAAGGTAATTAGATTTGAAAATCTGAAATTGAAGATTAAGCCTAAATGGGTAGTTTTGGGAATTGCCTATTGTTTGTTGCATCGTAGGCTCCATGAGTCCTATTTGCGGTAGGAGAACTACGTTGGCTTGATCTTGTATCTAATTGGATACCCAATTAGATAGGGCTACGTAGGCAGTCACAAGTGGTAGTGATGCATCCCTTAAAATAATATAACCCTTTCATGCTTATCTGTTTATTGGTTGTTGTTTATCTTGTGTTATTGTACCTTTCCCGCTTACTATTTTACTCCGCATTTACATTGTTTATTGAGTCCGCAGGTATGGATAGTGTTGTCTCTCTCATCAGAGTTGTGTAGTGGTAGATTTATAGTCATTGTATTTGGTATGTATCAAAGCACACTTTTTAGAATTAAAAAATAAATAAATTACTCTGATGAATTGTACAATTGAAATTATATCCTAGACATTTAGTAATATTGAATATTTGTCAAATATGGTGTATTATGTTGGTAGTTTTCATTAGTAATTTTAGAACGGATGGATTTTTTGACAATTTTAACTGGTCCGAAAATCCAGATCATCACACGTGGTATCGGAGCTTAGGTTAGGTGCCTAAGTAATATTCATCTAGGGTTAGTATATCAACCTAGGAATTTTATAAATGAAACTACCTTAATTTGATAAATAAAATGGATAGGATAAAGCACCGAACCTCCGATCAGGGTTATAAGTGATATTACTATTATTAATGTGCTTAACTTTCATTAATTATTTGTTTTTCGTTATATTTTTCCATTATTGTAATTTCGGGGACGAAATTCTTTTAAGTAAGGGAGAATGTAACGACCCGTAATTTTAACACTTTGAAAATGGGATATTTAATTATTTTAAATATTCAAATTTAGAATTTTCAAACTTGAACAATCATGTTTTATATGATAAATAAGAATGACAAACTTATTTTTGATATTGAATAAAGATTTTGGATTTCCATTGCAAAATTGACAAAAGTCAGATTCCAATAAAGTAGGATAAATATTCGGGAAATTTGTTTAAAGGATAAATAATTCCTTTAAAATATATATATATATATATATATATATAAAATCAATATCAAACTCATTTGATAATAATAGTAATTTAATTTATAATGGTTCGTTAAATATATAAAACTTGTTTTATAAAGTTGACAATTTCGCCGCATACCGATAAATCGATGTCGTATTTTTATAAATAGACTTGGGTATTGCTTTATATTATTTTATAAGTCAATATGCTTGTTTTAATTATTTAAATATAATAAGAAATTTATTTTGAAGTTTGGTTTACATGAATAAATAGTTTAACAAAAACGTCAAAATGTGACCATAAAACGTTTTGTCGGAAATCAACGTTTTGTTCAAAATAAGTTATCGCAACATTATTGCACCTTTGTTAACATGTTTTAACGTATATATTATATATTTTAATAACTACATGTGTTTACTTTTACTAAATATAATTAGAAAACTTCTAGAAGTCATTAATAAAAATAAGTAAGAATTAACAAAAGTAAGAAAAAGTAAACATCAAATCACATAAAATCAAAGCCAACATAATTATGATATTCTTTACTTAATCTTTAAGTGACTAAGCCATAAAGTAATAAGTGAAAGGATGATGTTAAGTATTAAAAAGTGGAGATTGCTTTAGGTTGAAGTAAGGTTGGTTTGGTAATTTGGTAAGATGTTATTTTGGTAAATTTAATACTTCTTTCTTTATATATAAATACACACCTCCTTCTTCACTTCATTCACATTTTTTTTTTAAGATTCCTCATCTTTTAGACTAATGGACGATGGGTGGGATTAGACTCATGCAACAAGGCATGCGAAGGCTGTCATGCGTAGGTACCAATCCAAGGTGTAACGACCCGAATTTTTTCATCACTTTAATTAAGAATGTTTAATTTATTTTATATATGCAAATATGGATTTTTTTTCAACAAATAATCAATTTTTGTGAAATGAACGATAATTCATTTTATATAGTTATAAAGTGATAATAAATCATTTGTAATAGTTTTATGAAGATATATACTTGATTTTAAAATATAAGAAAATTCGTATCGCTTTATCGATATAATAGCATTTTTGTTAATATAAATTTTTATTGTTTTATAATTCGAATATGATCATTTCAATTCATCTAAAATGATAAGAATATATTTTTCAAATTTTGTTTACGAATATAGGTACGTAAACTAATAAGTGAAAATATGACTGAAAATCGAAAATAAGATTCATAATGGTTTGACATATACAAGTTGTATAACATTGCTCAAAAAACTTGTTACATGTACATGTATAAAAATATCAGATGCACATATACACATACATGTACAAACATATCACATGCACATACATATAACATTTAAAAATAATATGTATATTATATATATAAATATCGAAGATATTTTTTAAATTCCTTAACACTTAGCAAGCTCTAAGTCAACACTTACACATGCATATAGAGTGCACATGGCCTTGACTATGATGGGGGTCACTTAAGCCGAGCATATGGTGGGAGGTGATTCATGTGAGGGTGATGAAGATGATGATGTATATGTAGATATTTTTCTCCTCTTCTTTGCCTATAAATACCACCCCTTCTCCTTTTCATTTCCATATATTTTCTTCTTCATTTCTAAGCTCTTTTCTCTACTCTTTAATGGTTTCCACCGTAAAATAAATTATGGCAATTTATTGCAAAAAGAAACTAAAATATATAGTGTATATATATAGTTAAAACGCTACAAACTCTTCACCAAACACCTTCTCTTCCTTCTCATTGCCTACAACCACCATCGTTTCCTATCAAAGACGAGCCTTCCTTCCTCCAATCCTAGGACATGAGCTCATTTACCCATTTCAAGGCAAGGCCGAGCCATCAAGGAGCAATAACTCAAGTGATCGTGAGCTAAAAGTTCGAGTTAGCGAAGCTATCGCCACTTTCAGATTAATCATTTGAATCTAAGGTGAGAAACTCTTACTTATATTATATTTTTGGATGATGATATGATGTGTGCAATGAATGCTTACTATGCTTTGATCATCAAGTTTGGTTGTTTAATACTGTTGTTGAATATATATATATATATACAAGTCACGTTTAAATACGCGTCGATAAGCATAAAGGAAATCACTTTCCTTTAATAAATGAAATGGTGTGTATGGGATGTATAAAACTCTTAAAAATAGTTTAATATGGTTTATATTTTTTTATAAGCATTTATAAATGTTTTGGAAAAGTTTAAATAAATATTGAAAATTTAGTCTAAAATAGGCACGTCGTATAATGACAGTTCGCAATTTTGCGTCTTAAAACTAAATCCATTTATAGGATGAATCCTAAGTAGGATATCTTTATTGTAAGAATTTGTGAACCCTTATAATCATGGTTTGCAAATAAAGAAAGAAAATCAAGATTTCATTTAGTAGATTTTGAAATATGTGCAAATCAAGTTTTCAAAATAGTCGCAGTTTGGAAGTTCGGCAACCAAAGTGACAAATTATTTAAAATTGATATTTTTTAAATTATTTAAAAATATGGATAAATTATATAAATCCTTTAAAATGTTTTAAAATAGATTTTAATTATAAAAATGTATTACCAAAGATAGAAAAGCCGTTTTGACCAATATAGCTTTTAAAACACTATTTGCGGCACTTTCCTCAGCACTTTTTACTAACTTTAGAAAATAAGAAATAAAACTTAACATTTCCTTTCCAAATATTTTATAAATGTTTTCAAATAAATAATTAAGTAATTTAAAGATGATTAAGAGGTTTAAAAATGGGTATGTAGAAACAACTAGTACATTTTGTTCCATTTATGAGTGTTATAGAAAATCCGACCAAGAAATGGAACAAATCGAAGGAAAAGCCTAGATGATATAAGATAACTAAAAGTTAATTAAGTATGTCAAAATATTTAGATTCGATCAAATAACTTGACCACCTTATGGGTGACAGAGAGGTAGTCTTTAGGCTTGGGTTTGAGGAAACTAGTTGTCTGCCTTACCTAGCTACTCGGACTGGCCCAACGGAGGAGATAGTAAATTTGATTTTCTCGTATCAAAATTTTCCGAAGTATAAAAATATAATTTTCCAAATATAAATAACTAGGATTGTATGGAGATAATCTTCTTATACTTGTGTTAAATTCCTATGAGGGAACTCGTACTATTCATGGAATTTAAAAAGTGACTTCGCAGTTATTCCGCCCATAATACTTATTGAATATAAAAATTGATATTGAGTAGAATTTGATGATTTATATGGATTCTTCTCATTTAATATTTGTTGGTTTTGGATTAATATCCTAAATAATGTGGTTTCAACTCAATCAAATTTTGATTTGAAGATCTTTGTTAAGGTTTAAATAAATAGTTTTTCAAAGATAAAGAGAGCCTTAGTGATTTTGTATACATCGGAAAGAATTTTTTAAGATATATAGCTCTAGAAGATATTTTTGATAAAAAGAAAGCAATTAATCAAAAGATAAGCAACTATTTACCTAACATCTTTTTGTCGATGATTGATTCGAATGAAATGGGGTTAAATTTGAGTAATTCTTAACTAGAAACCACTTTGAACCAACTTACGTATTCAAAGTGAAGACATGGAAATAATTTGGAAGATGGAATGTAGGGCTGCTTGTCATGGACCCTCGGGGAAAATTTCCTATATCATATTTATGTGGCAGTAGTTCTCCATTTGATCTTCGATGCAAGGACTTCTCGTTACTAATCCTAAGGGTAATCCTTGATAGGACGTGGTAGGAGAGTCCCTTCAGTTTGTCATGTTCCTAGACAACTTGTATAGATGAATGTTTGGCATTGCGTTTCTAATTACATTCATTGGTCTCAATAAACATATCATCTATTTGGTGGGAATATGGTAACTCCTCTTAGCTTAACACCTTTTCCTACGATATACGAGCTTAGAAGTTATACATTTGTAGGAATCAATTATGTGATCAAGGAATGGCAGTGTGGCATTCAAAGAAAAATGCGCTATGCAAAAGGTAATCATTACCTTAGGCCCCATTACCAAAAATTGCTTAAACAGGGCATGTTGTGACGTTAAGTGGGTCGCTCCTATTAGGTATGGTCATCACCTTGCTAGATTACCCATTATATGTCAAGTATGTTATGTATGCTATGGGATCCCGGATAGGTTGGGTACGACCAGGGCGATGTCATATTCGATTCTATCCACCACTAGGCTGGTTTGTGGGTAGGCTGGTCTTGCCAGGTGCAGAGATTTGGAAGACGTTGATCCTTGGTACATCCCTTTAGAGATGTACTGTACGGAAGGTAGTCCCTTGGCTGCCATTGTATGGAATCCATTCTCCAAACGAGCCTTGTAAGAGTTTTGTTTGTAGAGCCTAACGTATTCGAAATTTAATAATGTAACAATTTCGACTGAGATTAATAAGTTTACTTGCAAATGTTTTCAAAATAATGTCATTAAAAATAATATCAAATGATTTTGCGTAGAAAATGTTTTTGGTTATCATAAGGTAAAAACCCGTTCCATGTTTATGTGCGACGTGGTCTTATAAGAAGCCCTTTGTTTTCAAAACATGTATTTTTAATTTCTTACACCGGTCCCATGACTAACCCGGAGTTTATTTTTATTTTCCATTAAACTCTAGGTGCCCTATTTTTTCAAGCAACCAAGTAGTTAACATATTTGGAGCATTTTGAAATGGAGCATAAAGAATGGAACATGGAGCATGAAGAATGGAACATGAAGCATTTTGGATCTTTTTTTTTGAAATTATCTATCACTTTGTACCATGTCTGTATTTTGTATAAGTATCTCCCAGCACCTATATGGATAGGCCGTTATAACTATACTAGTTGGATTAGTACTTTCTATGACTTTGATATCTCATTTTGAGAGTAATTGTATGTACTATCTATATGATTACAAGTTGTTAAATATGATGAGAGATTCTATTATTGTTTTGTCTTCTATTTTTATTTTCTTTCACCCTATGATAATTTGCCTTTCCGGCACTTGGATTTGCAGTACATGAATACTGAGGATGCGTTAGTGTCGATTTCTAGGGATAGAGGAGGTGGGTTGTCACACAAGGGGTAGGGGTGCATATTTAGCGAGCTCGACATCAGTCCCTTGTGGTCAACGAGAAGGACAGGGTTACTCCTAACCAATCTCTTCCGCCTACTAGGATTGTTTTGGTTGAGTTATGCACCACCGCAGTTATTTGTTAGTTTGTTTGATAAGGCAAGGCTAGTTAATCCATATCGGAGATTCCTTAAAAAATACAAATGGGGTGGAGGTGTGTGGGGCTGAAAATCCATGATATATGGAGCAAACAAAGGTGAAAATCCTTGAAGAATATAAGACCTTATGGACTGGCGGTCGTTGGTGCGTACAATAGGATTTCCTCAAGTTATACAACGTTAATGATGCAACAAGATGATGAATCTTTACGAGGTGCTGAGTGATAGATACTAGTGGGGATAATATCTAGGTCCACTAGTGGACGATTTGATATATATACTTATATATATATATATATATATATATATATATATACACACACACAGATCTACATGGTGTAGATGGGAACGGTTCATATGCAGCGATGAAGTCGTAGCGACTAATGATAACATAATAAGAAATGATGAACGATCTGCATAAGCCAGTGTTATGTATAAGATGTATTATTTACCAGTCAGCAGAACGTTATTCTGACCCCCTTCTCATTACAACCCACAAAATTTAGGATGGCAGGTATTGATATTGTTTGGAACGGTGGTCTGATTAAGGCCCTTGACATTTGAGGTCTCAATTCTAGGTCAGTGGTTATTATGATCTATTATATTTACTTATTTCCGCTATGAGTTATTACCATTAATGATCTGATATAACTTCTCTTTTATAGGATACCAAACCAACGATCCATATTTTAGCGGACTTGGTTTTCGATTTGGCGGAAAATCTGGGCCCATGAAGTGTGGGTTGTTATATTTGACATCAGATCTTAGGTTAGTCGATCTTGAAAATTTGGAAACGTTGAGTGAACATATTTGTATTTTTCCTATAAATGTTATATACATTAAATCCTAATAATTCCAACTATAAAATAATTCCATATGGTAATCCCTGAAGTTAGATGGTACATGACTCCTTAATCGGGCCTCAGTAGCCCAATTATTCTAGCTCCCAATTTGATTGTCGATTGATGATGTACAATAGGTCCAGATAAAGGGGAAATATGAATCCATTATTATAGATAGTAGGAGATATGAAAGTTCCTAAAGCAAAGGTGTGAAATAATCAATCCTAATTAATGATTGGATTTTTGGATTTGAAAAGAAGGATGTCCGTAGAAATTATTAGAAGCCTACTTTAAGTCTAACGCAACAATAAGAAATTTTGGAAAATGAGAAAAAGTATAAGTTGTATACTTTAAGAGGACTTTTAATGAAAAATTAATTAATGTTAAAGTTTGGACTATATATATAATAAAGATCTTGTAGGAAAATATATATATTTAGTTAATTTGATTTCAGTAAAGGAAATTCTATAAGAGGTTGTTTTATTTTGAAAAGAAATGATAGAACAATATAGCTCATGAATCTCTTTTATGTAATGAAAGTTTCTAAGGTATGAGACTTATATGTATGGATGGATAATATGAGTGGTATATAAATTGAAATAGAGTGAATGATATAGAAAAGAAGACTTAGGGTCTTAAAAATTAAGCTGTAAGTGGCTACACTATAATAGTTTAAGAAAAAGGATGGTAAATTAAGAGAAAAATAGTTGGAATTAGTGCACTTTAGGCTGAAAAATTGAGTAGTAGGAAGTATAAATGAAAGAGGGGTTTGGCTTATTGTATTAGGTTGGGATTTGACATTTTTAATTCATTGGAATGAAAAGAGGTAATAAAATATGTTTCTATGAATAAATCAAGTTATAAATAAAGATGTTTTGTTTGAAGTAACAAGGAAAGTAAATGGAAAGGAAGAGATGTATAAAATATTGAAAATACCGTATTTTCTACTGTCTATTTTAATAAAGCAGTTGAAATATAATTCTTTATAAATCCACAAAAAACATGAATCCTATTTTAAGCGATTCATAGAGAGTTATAAGGTTAACAATTCCTCTTAGAGGGAAAATTTGTTCAAATGCATTAAAATATAGGATCCTTAAGTTTAATAAAATGTGTTATTAAATTATATTAAAACAATGCTAGTAACCTAATTAGAGAAGTAGAACAAAGGAAAATGGCATTTTCCATTATTATGCGCATTTATTGATAATGTCTGTTAGAAGTTCCTCTTTCATGATGTAGAAACTCTTCCAATATTTTATGGAGGGAGAGTATGAGATGCAAGGAAACTGATAGGATAAGAGTTGTTCTAATCTACTCCGACTTTTATAATTTAAAAAGTATGAAAATTGTTTTAGAAACATGTAAAGTATACTTTTGAAAGAAATGGTTTGGTAGAAATAAATAAAAAATTTGAAAGGAAAACTTAATAAATGGTTGAACTAAAAATCCCAAATGTTTAACAAGAGTTGGAATGGTCTTTAAAAGAAAAGGCTGATTTGATTTTAAACATAGAATTGTTAACGTCCCCTTTTGAAGTTTAGTAAATAAGTTAAATTCAAAAATCTTAAAGTGTAAGTAACTTTTTGAATTTAATAAGAATTCCTAAGCAGCACTTTTAAAGACAAAGGTTTTGGGATTAAGTATTACAAAAATTTTGAATTTTTGAAAACAAAAGATAAAGACAAAACCAGAATTTTAAATGCGGAGTAGACATGAATCAGTGCCTATGTGGGACGGGGAAAAGAATAAGGCTTTGAAGGAGATAACTATGACTACACTCGGAATAGCAACAAGAAATCCCCATAGAGTGTGAGAGACACTAGAAGAGCTGAGGAATGTTATGTTGATATGTGTGTAAACCATAAAGAGGGTATCGAGGTACACCTCTATAAGTATTGGGATATGCTTGTAGGAGGCTTATGGATAGAGGAAATATCAAGGATTGAGGATACTATCAAAAGATTGGGATTAAGAGAATATAGTAATAGATGATAATGAGATAGTAAACACACATGGAGGATATTGATAGCCTCAAGTTGGGGCAGCAAGAGGGGAGTTGGAAGATTATTTCCCTTAGCTTATTTTCCATTTAATATGGAGATTTCATACGTTGTATTTCTTATCCACTCCGTGAAAAGAGGCATAGTTATTCCATAATTGGGTATGGGATAGAAGAGATGAATAGGCTTTATTCATGTAAGTAATAAAAGAAGGATAAGATATGAAGGTTGCTATTGAGCGATGGCCTATTACAAAGGTTTGTTCATCTAGTAGTGGTAGTTATTGGTGTTGTGTTTCCTTCTAGTGTTATTTTTCTTTTTGTGGATTGTAAGCACTAGTTGTTTCCATAGACTGCGTACGTTTAGGGAAATGTTCCTTTTATGTGTTTTTTTTGAGTGGACCGCAATGATTGAGAGAAAGCAATAAAAAGGGAATTTTAGAGAAGGTCACTTAGCTAATGTGAGGGAAAAGAAAATAGTTAAAACCGAAAATAAGTAATAAATTAAGAAAATTTATTTAACTAGCTACTAAATAAAAGAAAATAAAAATAAAAATAAAGGTTCCGAAAAGAATAGGGACTTTTCGAAAGGTAAATTTTGATAGACAGAGGACATAAGTATAGAGAGATAAGCCACGGGTCAATATTCCCGTTCCTCGAAGACTGAAATTGAAAGTTGAACATGTGTGTTGGTTGATATTAATAATAAAGAAAAGTTAAGTTTTTGAGAACTTAAAATTTACCGTGCAATTAAGTGAAGTCCGTCATGGAAGGCGGATGGTTGATTAAACCCTGATATCAAAAATGTAGAAAAGGTTATTTATAAAAAATGTAATTATACACATATATTTGGAAAAAGAAAGATTTTATGAAAAATTTACTTACGAAAAGTTTTCATTATAAATATATATACATATATTTGAATAGATTTTAAAAGCTAAGGATTTTAAGTTTTAGAAATTTTAAAATACCACATGTTGACATTGAGAAATAGTCGGTAAGTTGATTAGCATAGATTTTACTATGCAGCAGTAGTTGTAGTAAAATGGATACGGTGAGCAATAAATAAGCTGTTTTGTTTATGGAAGTTTTTCGAGGAATCTTGTCAATAAGGGAAATTTAAAAAGATGTTTTTTAGAACAACAATATTTTGAACTTTAAAAAAGAAGTTACTTATGCAAACTGTACTTGGGAAGGTAGGAAAAAGGATTTGGGGCAAAGGAGTAGATCCCATGGTACAGTGGAAAAAGGTTACACAAGAGAAGTGTGGAAATATGGAATTTTCCATCTAGACCCTTTCCAAGCATACAAAATAGGTTTAGAATACTGAGTTTTTTTAAATTTGGATGTTAGTCATGGTGTGCTAGGAAATTGAATGGTAAGAATTAGATGAAAAATTGGTTGAACTATGCTTTTACTCTTAGAAGTGTGGGAAAATCTGGATGAAAAAATGTTTTGGTTTTCAAAAATTCACATTCATGTGGAACTACTAGTATATTCAGGATGTCAGTATCATGTTTTTGAAACTAATTTAAAAAGCAATCATTTGTATACGAGGCGCCAATTAGAAACCATTGTTAATACATATCATTTGTATTATGATGCACTATGCACATGTACATGGACTGTTGCAAAATTGGTTGTACACTAATTGATTGTCAGTGTAGAATGGATGTGCGATGGTTTATACGATCGAACACTATGGAATTTCGTGGACGAAATTCTTTTAAAGCGGAGAATGTAACACCCCACGTTTTTATGTTAATTAATTAAAAGAGAAAGTATTTAATTTAATAAATAATAAACAGTGAAAAATGAAATTTTGTTAAATTTGGAATTTGGCTACGGAATTATGCCATTGGATTCGTGGTGATTTTCTGATCAATTATCATATATAAACTTTTCAAATTGAAGCTCAAACGAAAAAGTTATCAATGTTTGAATTTTCATTGTTGGAAATAATTATATATGTAATTAAGGAAATAATTTTAAATCAATTAATGATTGATTAACACCATTAAAGTTAATGGTAGCTTAACGTTTAAGAAAATTAATTAAGGCATAAGACAACGCTGGTTAAACGTTAGTTGGAGAATAAATGGTAACAAATCAACCAACGCTAAAAAATTCACCATTTTGGCCTAGTCAGGTCAACCATGACCAAGGCATGGCCGACCTGGGTCATGGGGTGGTCTACTCACCTTTTTTTGATGGCATTGTAACTTAAGGATGTGTGGCCCAGATCTAATCTATTTCCATCTGATGGTTAGCGCTGATTCGAACCTCTATAAATTAGGACCTAGGTCTTAACTTCCAACTCGTTATTTTTCCAACGAGCGCGAAAGCTTTGTTATTTTCCTTTCTCCTCCAAAATTTTTAAATATAGAAATAGATCTCGATTGCACGGGTACACTTTGGAGAAGAATAGAAAAGAATTGAGGATAGGAAATAGGTTCAAATCAGGTTGCTATATCAAAGGTAAATTTCAGATCTGGTTCTACTTAATAAATCTAAATCTAAATCTCTTTTCCCCGATCTAGTTTCCAATGAGATCTGTACAAATATTTTATGTGGAATTGAATAGAGAGTCTAAAATGGAGAATAAAGATATTCGGGTTAGATCTGGATTTGATCTAGAGATTCGGAAGCGCTAATTAAACATGAGTGGGAATATTATATATTTTTATATAATGTTAGATTATATCATTGCAGATCTACTCCTCTATGTTTGAGAATTGAATTTAAATTGCAATAAATTCACATTAATGAAATGTTAAAGAATGTAAACTTTCCTATACGTTTGTATTAATAATTATAGAAGCGTAATGATTAGATTTAATTCTTTAACTGGGAGATGATTTTAATTATTAAGTTTACCTTGGGTTAGTTAACTGAAACATAATGAATTGGGATTTCACTTTATTTGATATTAGTGGTTGAGGCTGGAAAACAAAGTTAATTGGAATTTTAGGATTTTAGTGATATTTTAATTCATTAGAATGTATATTATTGTATGTGGATTTCCATATACTGTCAAGTATAGATTTAGCAAAAGTGTGATGTTTGAAACTACAAGGAATAACTATATGTCTATAAAAAAAGATATGTACAAAATAAAGGTAGTTGCTGTATTTTGTACTATCTATTTCAATAAATAAAAAGAGAACTTCTCATAATTACAAATATCGCACAAACCTCTTCTTTGTGATAAAATATGCAAATTTACCATGTAACCGTTACTTGTAAAGTTTGGATTCCAATTTATTGAAATGTAGCAAATCCCAAAGATGTAATATTTAAATAAGAATAAAAATAAAAAGTTAATAAAGTGAAAACCAATGAAAAAGGAAGTTTGAGTGATAGATAAGAAAAAGAAGCTGGAAAATGAAACTGATGTCTGGATTAAGTCTGATAATCGAATGAAATGGATTAATTTGCTTAAAACAAGTCAATTGAAAGATGTCTAGATTAAGTCTGATAATTAAATGAAATGGGATAGAAATCAAAGTTGAACTAATGAATGTAGTAATAATGATATTGATGACAGAAAATGAGAAGTGATAAATGAATTTGATAAGTGAAAAGCTAAAGGCATAGTAAAATGAAGACCCAAGGTCGAACATAAAAGATGTAGAGGCGATAAAGAAAATGTAAGAAGAATAAATACATGAATATGATATAAATATATGTATGTATGTATATATGTATGTATGTATATATGTATGTATGTATGTAGCCTCACACATACGTTTATGATGGGTATGAATAATTATAAATTGTATGTTATAATTATAGAGAATAGATGACTTAAGATCATTAGACTGGGTTGGGATGCTAGAAACATATCCAACCAATAGGACACGTGGAGAGTATCGCTTGCATATAGATAAAGGGATACTCTTAGTCTATGGGTACTTGGAAAGGAACCTCTATAATTGCAGGCAATGGGCGGACCATTTATGGATGGCATGACTGTACTAACACTAGTAGTCTGCTTCAAATTTGTTAGAGAAGTGTATTACCTTGATTGCACTAGGTAATCTAAATGGACGATGGGTAGGATCAGAGTTATGCAATTGGACGGCAAAGGCTAGCATGCTTAGGTACCAAAACAAGAGGTAGGAGTTGCATATTTAGCGAGCTCGGCATCGGTCCTTGGCAGTCAATAAGATGGATAGTGTTACATCTAATTGATCTCTTTCGCCTGTTAGGATCGATTCGATTGGGTTAATCACCGCCACGGTTGGTTATTAGTCTGTTTGATAGAGCGAGGCTAGTTAACCCATACCAGAGATTCCTTTAATACTACAAACAAGGTGGAGGAGCATGGGGCGGAAAATCCATGATACATGAAGCAGACAAAGGTGAAAATCCCCAATGAATATAGGACCTTACAGAGTGGAGGTCGTTGGTGCGCATTATAGGATTTCCTCAAGTTATACGATGACCATGATGCAACAAGGTGATGAATTTTTACGAGGTGCTGAGCGATAGATAATAGTGGTGATAGTATCTAGGTCCATTAGTGGACGATGGGAATATATACTTATATATGTAGATATAGATCTACATGATGTAGATGCAAATAATTTGTAAGCCGCGATAGGGTCGTAGCAACTAATGATAAATCTAACATAACAAGAAATGGTGAAAAATCGACATATGCTACTATTATGTATAAGATGTATAATTTACCTGTCACCAGAACACTATTTTGACCCCTTCTTATTAAAACTCACAGGATTTAGAAGGGCAGGTACCGATACTGTTTGGAGAGATGGTCTGGCATAGGCACTTGACATTTGTGGTGTCACTTTTGGGCCAACGATTATTATGATCTACTATATTTACTTATTTATGCTGTGAGTTATTACCATTAGTGCTCTAATATAACTTCTTTTTTGCAGGATACTATACCAACCATTTGTATTTAGTGGACTTAGGTTTTCGAGTTAGCGAAAATCTAGGCCCACTGGAGTGCAGGTTATTACAGACACTCCACTTTGACTATACTGTTTAATGGTATAACGTTCGTCGAACAACTATAGTTTGGTCTGAGTTGGAGCATTGGTACCGAAACATTATTCAATAGAGAATTCGTCTCCACGGTTATATGGAGTTAGTCTCATAGATAATTATAGTCAACTTAAAGTCAAAGTCTCTTGCCAGAACAGTATGGTTAATAATAATTATTATTATCGAAGCAAGGACATTATGTTTGGTCCATTCAAGATGAATGTGGGCGATGTTGGAATTTTGACAAAATCCAAATTCCATAAGTCTTAGTGTGATACAACGACGAAGAGAATTAGTGTAAATAATCATTACTATTGGGTGTCGCTTATAATACGTAAAGTCTAATCTTACCAAGAAAGATGTGTAAATGATAAATTCATTTAAAAGGTCATAGCACTAGCTAAGATAATGTGTAAAGGTTAATATTTGAATTTATTGGATATTAATCGCCGACTTAATTTACACCTTTGAGTTGCATAACCGAAATGATGAATACTTCGAATAAATCACACGATTTAATTAGTTTATTATCATTGCAAATTAATTGAATTAATTAATATTTATGAAATGTCAATTATTAAATTTTTTTTGAGCACCATTAGTATTTAATAAAGAGCATATATAAATGTTATAAACGCGTGTATCGATATACGATGTTGGTAGATTATTTAAATTAGATTTAAATAGAATAAATACTAAGTGGATATTTAAAAAAATTAAAAAAAAAAATATTTATGAAATATTAATTATTAAAATTTTATTTCATTTGATTGAATACCATTAGTATCTATTAAAGTGTGCATATAAAAGTTATAAACGAGTGTATCATTATCTGATATTGGTGGAATATTTAAAGTAGATTTAAATAGAATAACTGCTAAGTGATTTTGGAAATCTTTTAGGGCGATATGGAACATATTATAGCCAACCATAGACAATAAAGAAAGGGAGAGGATTGATTTAATTGATAATTAAATAAAGAAAGTTTTAAAGGAGGGAATTGAAAGGTTTTAATGTTTCCTTCAAAACATATTCTCTCTCATCAATTCAAAAGGCTCTTCAAACAATTCACGTTCATTCCTCTCCTCTTCTATCAAAATAATCGCTTCTAAAGCCTAATGTTAACCCAAAAAAGGGATCAACACCCTGGTTTGAGTTTGAAAGCACTAACGCTGTTCTGACAGAGCAATATCACAAATCACAGATATAAAAAAAGAATAGGAAAAAAAAGAAGGCATGGAATTTTATAGTGGTTCGGTTGTTAATGGAGCCTATGTCCACTTTATAGTTTTATTATAGACTGATTGTTCTTACAAGAAGTATTTGATTAAAAGGCTTTGATTATTCTTAGATAGACTGAATCCCCAGAGTTGGAATCCACTGGAGAATCACAGTGGATTCCTTTGGAGATTGTTGTGAGGGAGGTAGAGAGTGAAGAATATTTTCAGTATAGTTTCAGAAAACAGTCCAAAGAAGATCCAGTTTATGTTGTAGGTGAGATGGTATTTTTAGGGATCGAAGGACTTCTAGGCCAGGCCACTTCATTAACTGCTCGCAAGTGGATACAGAGCGACCTAGGGAGGAATAGCTTGCGATCTGAGCCAAAACCATGGGTCACCAGCGATCCATGGTCTATGGATCGCTAGTGATCCATAGAATTGGCTCACTTGCGAGCTAACTACTTAAGTGCTTTCCTTCCATACTCTCTTATGCAAGGTCGCAAGCATCATGGCTTCATATGGATCGCTAGCGATCCATCATGTATGGATCGCTAGTGATCCATACATTTAGAATTTTTTATTCTTCTTTCTTCAAGGCTCCCTATCCCTATTTCTCTCAACGAACCAACATGTTAGTATGGATCGCTAGCGATCCAAGCATTTTGATTATTCTGAAGTTCCAAGTTTGTTGCTTTTATGGCATTATATTGACGTTCGTGTGGTATGTTGCCCGTTGTTCCATTTTGATGACAATCTACTAGCTGGTTGCACTCAGCCGCTGATTGGAATGGACTGACTTAGAACTCGTTAACTTCTTTCCTTAGCCTTTCCGGTTAAGTTCTAAGCCATTCCAATGTCATGGAATTGTTTTGTTTCCTACTAGATCCTACTGGGTTAAAAACCAAGATAACATTTGCTCCCCATAGTAAGTTTTCGTTGTAAATAGGGCATCCTCTGGAAGCTATCATTTTCAATATCTATCCATCGAATTCCAAGTGATCGCATTAGAGTTTTACGAATACGTGGCTGGTCATGATATTGATCACCTAGCTTGGGCCTCGATTGACGTTGCTTGTCGTAACGGATCAAATTTCTTCATATAGTTTCCCGACATGCTTTGAAATGATAGATAAATATCGGAGGATGAGTTGGAGAAAAATCTGCCCCTACCTTATGAGTCGCTAGCGATCCATTGTGTATTGATCGCAACGATCCATACAAATGAAATTTTCTGCTTCAAAAGTTGGGTCACGAGAGATCCATGATGGATCGCTAGCTACCCAATGCCTTAGCAAAAATTTTGCTCCGCTCCTCCATTTTCCTATATATATATATATTCACTCGGGCCGACCTATCCATTCATTTGAACAGACCTAATTACCAACTCGAGTCGACCAACTTCAACTTGTTCGTGCGATTTGAGTACTTGTTCGATTCATTACCAGCGATTCGATCCTTTTACTCACCAAAACCTTTAGGCGATCCATCCCTTAGTTCGAAAACCTAGCTCGCGTTTTGAGTCGCCCCCAACCCATCACCAGCTCGCTACCGACCTAATTGCTTGTCACTAGCTTGCCTTTGGATTGTTGATTCAAGTCTTCGACCAATTTCGCGTTTAAGGTTTAATCCAAGGTGGGTCTATTAATTAGTCTGCTAATTATAGCATTCGTGTAGCGATTTGATGGCGAGTCTGCATTTGCCATGTTGGTCAGGAGAAGTTTGAATTGATTGCAGTTTAATGGAGGAAGATAGTAAATCAAGTCTTGAGTTTTCTCTCAGAATGACATTTGGGCCTTAGCCCAATGCTTGATGCATTTTGCTATCTTCGTCTATTAGACTAGAAATGACTTATGCCCAGTTTCGTAGATGTTGCTGCATGTCACATCACTAATTGATCTCGATTGTTCCAGAGAAATCAAACTTATCTTGCTTGCTTGTTGCACACTCAGTGTCCCTGTAGTGAGAAGAGTTTTCTACATCGCTTTGGACAACAGATCCGTTCTTGATCGATGGTGGGTAAGTGTACAAGAAGTAAAAGCAAAAATAAGCGATGCGGGAAATCCTTTCCTTCTTCCACTACGAGTGAACTATCTACACGGGATAAAGCGTTTTTAGTGTTTTAGGCACCAAGTTTTATCCTATAAAACAACACACTGCACTTGCCCTAATTCATACTTGAAATTCGAAGTGCAAATCTCGACTTAATGTTTCTTTGGAGTTCAAGTGTGGTAGGGGAAACTATTAGTTTAGGATAGAATTACCTGACCGTTTTGGAAGCGAGTTCTATTGTTTAGAATGAAGCAGCCATCCTTGCATCGCAAGTCAATCGAAGGAAGCTCGACACTCTCTGCAGCTGAGTCGTCATCCATCGCTCTCCTACCACTTCGCAAGTAGAATACGGTTATTTGGTCCCGGTCGGGCCAATCGTGGATCGAATGCCTTCCAACTATAAAGTTCTACTCAGTCCGCCTGAGAGGGCTTCTACGGTAGTTTCTGCTAAAGTTCTTTATAACATCCATGTGCAACACGGTATTTTAGAGGAGGATGTGCATCTGCTGGAGAAAGACGAGTTCACCCATATGCCTCCTCTGAGGTACACTGCTTGCCACTGGTATATGTGTTCGAATGGAGCCATGCCTCCCTTTAACGATTTTCTATGCGAGACTCTTTCGAACTTAGGTATAGCCCCGTTCCAGATTCATCCTAATGGCTATGCCACCATGACTTGCCTATATGTTCTTTTCATGTGGACGTTCAACCGTGCTCCAAGCTTTGATGAGTTGTGATACTTTCTGTCGTTCAAAAGGAGAGATGACTGCCCCCTCCTTGATCATAATCAAGGCCCAAAGAAACCAAAAATCATCTTGTGTCTGCAGAATAACTTATCGCAATTCAAGATGCAATATTTCTTCCTTAGATGCCCCGAGGGGTTCAATCGTCGGTGGACGACATTGGGCAAGTTCCTTTTTCCATCTATTGAGCTCCGATGCATTGCAATGGAGTTTCTAAGCAGTTGTGTGTCTCTTGTAGTTATTCCAAAGCCAAATAGTGACATGGCTCTTGATGAAGCTTGTCGGACTCTAAAGTCTATTGATGCCAAGGAGAGATGTGTTAAAGTGTTGCTTACTGAAGAAAACTTGCATCTACATTTATTACTATATCCGAGTAGATCCACCATTCAAGTCAAAGTCCCCTGTCCTGCCCGATCCATAGTTTGCATAGGATCTACTTCTTCCCATGGTTCTGAAGAAGGCGCTTCCCAAGAGTGAGAGATCTTGTCCGTAGGATCAACTGATGAGGCCCGCGAGGGAGGAGATGCCAGTACGATTGGATTTAGCGGCCCAATTGGAATGCCTCCAATTCCCGAGGAAGGAGAAGAAGAGTTTAAGCAAAGAGAAGGCAAGGCCGTATTGGACTAAGAAAAGGAAGAGGGGGATTTTGAGAGCAGTAGCAATGAGTCAACTGCAAGTGATCATCTCTACGCAAAATCTGATGACGAGGACTAGGAATCATGTGATGAAACTCTGGGTATGAACCTCATTCTTCCAAGCTCACCCCTTCTAGATGCAGGCGATAAAGACAACGCTCCGGAGAACAGAGAGCGTCAGGATACCCTGGATAAAGACTTCGTGCAAAGTTTGGAGATTTAGGCAATGTTTACGTTGATTTTGACGTGCTTATGGGAGAAGATTTTAAATTTGATGAGCTGCCTCCCCGGTTGAGCGGTATATTGCTAGGAGTTAGCCCGGTTCCGCCTACGGTGGTTGAAGTTAGTCTGATTCCACCTAAGACGACCGTCCGTTCCGGTTCGTGATGATGTTTTAGGCCTACTTTAGAAACACCTTACACATCTCGCTAGGATTACACCCACTTCCATTCATTCCTTTATTTTTTGTTATGTTTATTCTATGCTTCTAAAACCTTTTGTGTATGCTTCATGCTAGGTATGATGAGAGGATGAGGTTTCTACGATGACTACGATGACTTCGAAGAATTCACTGACTCGCAGCGGTATTCCAAGCATACCTCCAACCTTCACCAACCCCTTGAAACGAAGGAGGAATATAGGAGGAGAAAGAACTAGACGCCAAAGGTCGTCGTCAAGAAGAAAGAGATCGAGGCCAATCATACAAAGGTGGGTATGAGAAGAGGAGAACTTCTGAGGAAAGGGAGGAGCCATCGAAAAAGTCAAAATTAGAGCATCGTTACCATTCTTCAGAGCTTGCCACAACATACTCTTTAGCGGGCTAAGAAATTCCCATTACTTCTGCTCCGATTCCGCCTTTAACTCATATCTTGTCATCTTCTATTGTTACTGCCCCTATTGCTTCTCGCCCCACCGAAGACCTGCATATATCCTTCCTTCGGTCCCCCCTAAACTTGAGGCAACATTCCTCGGAAGGTTCTTGGATGGGGTTAAGTTTGATCGCGATCTGCACCCAATTCATAAAGATTTGTATATGCTGCACCTCCAGGCTATTCAGAGCGACTTAGAACATGCCAAAGGATGGG
Organism: Allium cepa; assembly: GCA_030765085.1. Taxonomy (NCBI): domain Eukaryota; kingdom Viridiplantae; phylum Streptophyta; class Magnoliopsida; order Asparagales; family Amaryllidaceae; genus Allium; species Allium cepa. The sequence goes on along the minus strand of CM060932.1, from coordinate 311,803,805 downwards.
AAAAACTCTGTAAACAACTAGCGCATACAAATTGTAATAATTATCAATGGATCCTCTCTTTCGAGTCAGTGAAGGATGACTTCAAGAAAAAATTGTCCGAACACGACGCTAAAATCAAACTACTAGAGGAGGAGAAAGGAGCGGCACTGCAAGAGACCAAGAGGAGCGTTGACTTGTTAAAAGAGGTGAAAGAGGTTCATGCCCGAATAGAGATCGTCTATGGAGACGAGATAAAAGAGGCTTATACAGAGGAGGAGAAATTAAAACAAGAAGTGACAGCCTGTAGCGCAAAGATTGAGGCTCAATGGAAAACTATTGCCGATCACGACCTCATTGTTGAGGGGCACAACAAAACTATTTCTGACCAAGCCAAGACCATTGCTAATCTACAGGCCTGGGTCGCACAGCTTAGTGCTGATAAGTCAACCGTTGACGTTGAAAAAGCCACCGTTAGAGCGGACTACCTGGAGCTCCAAGATTCTTTTGAAAGAAAAATGAAGAAGCTAGATGTGACCATTCTAAATTTTTATGTTAAATCCCTGTTGCACCAAGGGAGTCTCAGCTACCTGTGCCTGAAGTTCCCGCAGACTCTTGCTTTGGTATGGGAAGAAGTCTTATCCCATATTTCTGATAGCGGTGACTTTTCAACTGAGCTGGATTTGCAGGAGGCTTATCTTAGTGAAGAGTCAAAGAAAGCGTTGCTTAAGGGCCCGAAAATTTTATGAGCCGAGAGAGAAAGAGGCCACCGATGCTGCCTTGACGACTATCGCCGAAGCGCCCACCAAGCCTCTTATTTCTGATGTGGGCGAATCATCAAGGCAGCTCCATGACCTTCCAGTAAGTTTAGACCTTGAGATTCTTCCTCAGGCAGTGGAGCCATCGAAAGAAGGCAAAGGTGGTGAGTTTGAAGTTTCTATTCTCGACCATTCCTCCTATGTAGGTAATGTTCTTGCTTCCTCTAAATTCGAGAGCTTCCAACCTATGTCGCAAGAGCAGGAAGAATTTAATGCTTTCATTTTTGATCTTATAGGCCCATCTACCTTTCGCGTTGATGGTTTAGTTTCTTTGGTGTTTGGGCCCACTGCTATCTCTACAACTTCTACGGTTGTCTCTATTCCTGTTCCTGTTTCTACGTCCACATCTGGGTCGCAGCCGGGGCCAGAGTCCGAAAAGATAGCCATGCTTTATGGCCTGGATGACCCTTCTATGTCTTAGGAAGGTGATGTAACAACGGCAGAGACTAAGGAACGGGAAGTTCAAACAGAGCAGCCTCGAAAGACTCAACATGGACTGGTTGCTATCAAGAAGGAAAAGGTGGAAGTGATCAAAGGCTCAAAAAGCTCCCGCAAATCACGAAAACGAAAAGCGAAGGGAGAAACTTCTGAGAAAGCTTCGGAGGAAGAGGAGGACATTGCCACTAAGGTATTCGTTGACATTATCGGCAGCGACACCACTCCTGAGAAGAAGTAGAAGCTAACAACCAAGGGTAGAAAGGGGAGCGGTGGAAGGATGCGTTGAGCAGCTCGCATGAAGAATGACTTGATTTTGGGTTCTTTTGAGTCTTTTTTTTCAAGTGCAAAGTTTGCACATAGTGCTTCTGCTGTGGAGTATGTATTTTCCATTTTTTGGCCAATGTTGTATGGGTACGACCCCCATGTTTTGTCCGTGGGTGAAGAAACTTATGAGAAATATATTGATATTTTTTGTTGTTCTTGTATTTGCCTGTTCATATATGTTCTGTGCACTTGTGCTTGTTTTGTTTTATACTTGTCTAGTTCCACGATTACTGCCGAAATCCTTCGTTTGAAGTAACGGGAACTAAAAAAGTAAAAAAAATTTGTTTAGAAATTCTTTGTTTGGAGTGGCCGAACTTGTGAACTTATTGCTCTCACGTGTTTTTATTGAAGTAATGGTGTATGCCCCTCAGTTCATAGGGCTGTTTACTTCAAACAACTTACAAATGACTGATTATTTAGAGTTTAGATAATTCTCATACTATACTTGAAGTTTGGCTAAGTCATAGCTTGATTCGTTTTGCGACTTGAGCACGTAATCCAAGTTTCCTGTGATATTCTAGTAAGTATGCAATATGTTTGTGTTTGAGAGGTGCACATTGCATAGGTGAACTGAGGGCAGTTTTAATTATTAAGCATCCTTAGTTGAAACCTTTTAGTTGGTTTGTAGCATTCCAATTTTGTTGGAGTTGTTCTCATTATTCCCGATTATAAGGGTAGTTGGCACTGGTTATGGTATACGCGGTTTCCGGGATCGATATGGTTCGCTGGTCTGGAAAAGTTTTTGTGCTCCTCAATGCCACATATGTTTGGGCAATGTGAGTGGTTTAAGCTTTAAGAATTAGTGCATGACTTTCATGCTCCTCGCTATTGCCTATCTTTGGGAAATGGAAGGAGTTAGTATTTTGGAATTTACTACGCAGCTTATGAAGTGCACGACTTTTCATTTTCCTCAATGTTGCCTATCTTTGGGCAGCGTGAGACGCTATCGTTTTAGTGCATGTCTTATATGGTGCGAAGCTTTCGGTTTTCCTCGGTATTGCCTATTTTTAGGCAACGTAAGAAGTCACTATTTTAGTGCGCGACTTATGAGGTGTGTGGCTTTTGTTTTCCTCGGTAGTCCTATCTTTTGGCAACATGAGGAGTAATTATCTTAGAACACGTCTTATAAGGTGTATGGCTTTTGTTTTTCCTCGATATTGCATATCTTCGAGCAATGTAGGAGTTATTATTTTAGTGCGCAGCTTATGAGGTGAGTGGCTTTTGCTTTTCCTCAGTGTTGCCTATCTTCGGGCAACGTGAGGAGTTATTATTTTAGTGCGCAACTTTTGTTTTTCCGTTGCCTATCTTTGGGTAACTGAGGAGTTATTATTTTAGTGTGCGGCTTGGGAGGTGCGTGACTTTTGATTTTCCTCAGTGTTGCCTATCTTTGGACAATGTGAGGAGTTATTGTTTTAGAATTTAGTGCATGGCTTACAAACGCGCGGCTTTTGGCACCCCTCGGTGGTGCCTATCTTCGGGTAACGCGAGGAGTGTTAGTTTTAGCCCTCTTGATATTGCCGGAGCAACACTGGGTTTTAGAAGGTAAAGATCGGGTTCCGCCGATCTAACGGTTTGAGTCAATTTTCTTTCATCAAACCGGCGAGTAATTATTATGAACACGGTTATGTTGGTTCAAGAAGCAAACTTTATTAAGGAAAGGAGGGCAGTTTTTGCCTATGAACAATGTCCCTGGCATCCCAGGATGGCTTATTTGCTGGAAAATAAAAAATACATAAGGTAGCTTTCAAAGAAAGTAACGGCGAAGTGATTCGCAATTCGATCCCCTGGGAATTAGAGTTTCGTCCATGGTTGTTAGCTTGAAAGCCCCGTCTCTTAGCTTCTAATTAATGACATATGCTCCCTCCCAGTTTGGTCCAAAGGTCCCTAGAATGAGTAAACTCGCTTGAACACAATATCTCCTATTTCGAAGGTTTAATGGTGAACTTTGGAGTTGAAGTACCGTACGACCCTTTTTTGGTGGGTGGCAGTTCTCAGCTCTGCTTCTTCTCTTTTTTCATTAACCATATCTTGTGAATCGAGTTGGAGCTGCTCGTTTTGTTTTGATTGGAATTCTGCCTTCGGTGCGAGTGGACTTCTAATTCAATAAGAATCATTGCTTCTGAACCATATGCTATTGAAAACATTAAATCCATAATTCATAAATTTATTAATTTATCTCAAGATACTTTCAATATTATTAATAAATCAATAATCATTTTCTTTAAATATGTTGTATTTAATTAATAACTTCTAAATATTTACAACACTAATAATTTACTATTAAACCATGTAGTATATAAAAAAACAATATTTTAGAAGGATGTATTCAAAAAGGAAAAGAAGGCAGATTCGAAAGAACAGAATATAGGTGAGTAAATAAAGCTGAGCAGATAAGTTAGATTCAAAAGAATAGTATCGGGCACGAATAATTAATTTAGAACCATGAGAATTTCAATTTTGAATATAAATACAAAAATTTCTTTGTTGGAAATACTTTTATAATAAAATACCTTTATAATAAAATACTTTTGTACCGAATTTTTTTTCCTTTCGGAAATACTTTTATGACTCGATGTTTCAACAAGTTTATCCTCGTTTTTGCAAACTCTGGCCATGCATTGATCAGACGCAAAGCTAGAATTCTTCAAGTGCTTGGTAGACCTGTTTCAACACCCAGTGAAAATACTTGAAAAACCTTCAAAACCGATATGGAAAGTACAATCCAAACAAATCAACCGAATCATGGATCGTAGATACACAATGGTTACGCTTGGATCCTTCAGGAAACATCCGTACCTTTAAGCAATTACTGCCTTGCGAATTTCGCCACGATAACCAAAAACCCGTAGACCGCAGATACACAATGGCTACGCCTGGATCCCCCAGGAAACATCCGTACCCTTTAAGCAATCTCTGCCTTGCGGACTATGCTACGACAACAAAACTGGTAAACCGCGGATACACAATGGTTACGCCTGGATCCTCCAGGAAACATCCGTACCCTTTAAGCAATCTCTGCCTTGCGGATTACACTACCAAAACGACCATGGGTAACGCCATGGAATTCGAAGGACACTCGAGTATCATATCCAGAAACCCAAATCAGTGAAAATAATATCTATAGAATGAATCCACAATGTGGCCACAAAGCGGATACCAAGCAAAAGGCACTTTTCATATCTTTACTTCGAAAATATGTATCATATAGTACCCTTTCAAATCAATTTCAAATATCATACTTATATAAATTCCATTATATATAAGATTTCATTTTCAAATCGAATACTTTTCAAAATCAATAGTATATCAAATCATACTTATATAGACTCCGATTATATAAGATTTCATTTTCCAAATTGAGTACCTTTCCAAATCAATAGTTTTCAAATCAACTTCATACTTAAATAAGTTCGATAACTCCCAAATCAAGTATTTAGTAAAATAAGGTTCTCAATTATAATTCGTTTCAATACCAGTTCAGTTTCAAAATCAAATATGATTTCATCAAATTATTTCTTCCAAATTAAATATCTTCAGTTTCAAAATTTCCAAAATAATAGGCTTAGAAAATATAATTTAAGTCAAACAAATTCATTTCCAAAATCATCATATAAATACTAGGTTTAAAATTCCAATCTATTTCTGAAACCAAATATTTTTCTCAAAATCAATTATACCCAAAAATGATTTCCAAGTTTATAACCATCCCATTAAAACCTTTAAACTATTTATTTCTATTTGAAAGATCCAATTTACCTTTTGAAAATTATTATTTATATATATATTTTTATAAAAGATGTTACTAGGTTAAAAAAATTAAAACTAAATATTGTTCAAAACATTTCAAAACTAAATTTCATATTAGTATAAATCAAAATAGTCTTATTCATTTACTTAACAAAACAATTAACTTATTTAAATCATATTACTTCATACTTAAACATTCAAAACTAAACATATATACTTTATCAAATAATTTATACTTTTCAAAATTACTTTGCTTTGAAAATTAAACCTCGATTTGGAAGTGTGCGAACATTCAAAATGGTCGGAGAAATCAAATTTCAAATCCAAGAGTTGGAAATCAGCAACCAATTAGCAAATTAATTTCAATATATAGGGTCATACCAAAACAAATCCGAAACTCGAGGACTGAACAATGTGCTCACTTCAAATCATTTCAAATATATATATATATATATATACATATATCTTTCGAATATCAAATCATACTTCGGAAGTTTGAAATCCAAAAATTGGTTTCACAAAGTCAATCGCATAGCAAAGCTACTAATGTGCTTTGAAACTCGAAAATCAATGTCGATGATGCATGCACTCATCACTGAAATTATTTTCCAGCGACATAAGTGAGTTCCGGACTTCTATTTTCTTAAAAACTTCTTCGAAATTTCTTCAAAATCATTGGAACTCGTTTGAAGTCATTTAAAACATTCCTTATTCAGAAAATACTTTCAAATCATATTATTATATATTTTCAAAATCTTAAAACCAATTTCAAAATACCGAAATTGAATCTCTTGAATTTCCAATTTAAAACCCCTCAGTTATAAATCATTTTTATATAAATCAATTTCTTATATAATTTTCAAAATTTCAAATCCTTTCGAAACTTCAAATTCTCGTTTTAAAAGGTATATAATCCTTATCGAAAGCATTTTCACTTTATATATAGAATATAATCATACTTATCAAAATAAAAATTTCGATATATAAAATAATTTCAAAAATATAAACAAACCCGATTTTTCAAAGGATGATTCAAGAATGTACTTCAAAACAAGGATACAAGTTCAAATTAGAGGAACTCTAATCAAATAGAATTATAATTCGAAGATAGGCTCGAACGAAAATGAGATAATTTAATTACAAATAGAAGATGGTTAAACTTATATAAATGGCGGGCGACCTTAATCGGGTCAACCGTGACTTTAGGACGATGCGGGATTCTAAGGCAAATCGACATTCGACCGCCAGAGATAGAATTGGGCATAGCAAGAGGTAGCAGCATCTAAACCGAGGGTGTGGAAATCTCCGATGAATCAATGCCAATTGTAAAGGAGTCTCACCCCTTTACAAATCATTCAAAGATTGGTGGGATCGTCGGTTTTAATAGAGATCATCCGAAGTGGAGTTATGGGATGCTCCAAAATCAAAAGAATACAAATAGGGAGACAAGAATGGATTTCAAAACAAGTTAGAGCGTTCCAAAATTCAAAGGAAACCAAATCAAAGAGGAAGGGCTTCGAGCATGAACGAAAGTAATTCTGTAATTAAATCTACTACATATGCTAAGTTTTTCCTAAAACCAGAGCTCTGATACCAACCGTGACATCTCGATATTTTCAACCATTCGCTTCCACACATGCTGGACTTGAATTGCTTAAAATATCAGATTGTTAATTTAAATTTGACAAAACTCAACATATACAGTAAATAAATCAATCATAGAATCACAGATACAGAGTAATATAACAATAATGCAGTAGAAAAGATAAATAGTAGTTCATGAAGCTACTATATAAACAACAGAGTTTGAAATAAAATACAATAGAATATCTCAAATACAGACTGATGACATCTCTGAACAAATCAACTGGAAAAGCTGAAAGCTGAATCGACAGTTGGATCTCCAAGCGAAGCTCCAAACTCCAAAGATGGGTCTCAAATGCTGTATCACTCAGTCTGACCCGAGCATAAAGCAAACACAAAAAACTCGAGTCAGGATTAACATTTTTATATCAATAAATCCAACTCAAGTGAAATATCAACTTAAATACAATTAACTTAAAGGATTTTAGGGATACCCATCCTCTAAGGATCCGTGGAACTAAACATCATTATAACACCGTGGTCATTTCAAAAATTTATCTTCAAAACCAAAATATCATTTCCATTTCAAATATATGTATATATATATTTCCAAATTATAGCACTTCCAAAACTAAATTGATACTTTCATATATATATATATATATATATATATATATATATATAAAGTCTTAACTTCATTATTATTTAGTTTTGAAATGTTTACTTAATAAATCCATTATCATTTAAATAACCTTAAGTTACATTAAACTAAATATATCCTTCGATTTTTTTTTTAAACTTGAAATATACATTTAATTATTTGAATCAAAATCAAGTATAAAAATCATATCTTAAACCCTCAATTTCAATAAGTTTCAAATCAATTTAATTAAACAAAATTCTTAATTAAATACAATTTTGAATAAATTCAAATTTATCTTCCCAACTTTAACTTATAAAATCATTATAAAAATCCAATTTTTAATTAAATTTTAAATAAATACTTAAACATATTGTGATTTACTTAAACCAAACTTTACTAAATTTAAAGCTTATTATTCAATCTATTAAAAATTATCATATGATATTTCCAAATTTAAATAAACCATATATATTCCCTTTCAAACAATAGAAATCAATTTCAAAATATTTATATATATAGACTAACAGTGTCTGTATATAGTTTCTATACTATGGTCAAATGATACAGATATTTATCATTTAAATCTGTAATTTAAATATATACGGTTATATATAATTTCAACCCATAATCCCAAATTCAATTCAATGAAAATCGCTTGGGTTTATCATTTCAACCCATAACGATTTTCTTCTATTCTACAAATCGTTGGGGTATGTATCATTTCAACCCATAGGGAATTCTATACTAATAGGGAACTTGTAGAGTGATAACAGATATGATAATAATAATAGGCATATATCATCAATAACAATAGAATATAAACAACAGGATATGGTGTCATATCCCACAGGTGAACAGATATGGATAATAGCATATATAATAATTAAAATAACTAATAACGGCATATTTAAATTGTCATTTCAATTGAAATTGAATTTAATAAATGTAAGAACGTTAATCGTGAGTGATTGCTTACCTTCGAGGCTAGAGAATACAGAAGATTGCACCGATACGTACACTGATATGGACATTGAAATTTGAATTACGAATCCAAGCAAAGCAAAAATGGGCAGGAATTTGACATTAAAGCTGATAGATAGGAATTGATGCAACCAAATCAAATTAGCTGAGCTGATCTAGAATGGGAACAATTGTATTTGAAATACGACATATGTTTTTTTCTTAAACTCAGTATTGAAATTTTTAAACAACAAATACAAATGTATTAAAGTTATTATAAACATATATATACATACCTATATATCGAATATCGAAGCATATACATATGTATACACTACATATATCTACACATTCACTGAATAAAATGTTATGTATATACATAAAATATGAACAATGTTACCTATATATATATATATAATTAAAATAATAACAAAACTTGCTATATCTATACTTTAACACTGGTCAGTAACTTAATAGCAGTATATGTACAATACTCTTTAATATATACCATCTTTTAAAATATAATATATACCTATGGATCAAAATAAACTTACTAAAAAATGAACTTACTAATATATACCTATAGATCAAAATAAACTTACTAATATAACATATATGAATATATAACTGTCAAAATATACAACAACTTACTAAAAAATGACAAGATGAAAATATAACTTTAAAATAAAATCGTATATATATATATATATATAAACTAATTTATAGCAATTCTATACGGTTGCAAATATATTGTACAGGCTAGTGTTTATACTCTATAAACATTATATAAAAACTAATATTTTATAAAACTTACACAGGCTTCGTCATACGAAATATATAAGTACTCGTATATAAATTAAACTGTTATTTAATAAATCACTTATTACATATATTTATATATATATATCATTTACAGACAACTCTGCATACACTAACAATTATAAACAATAACATATGCTATATATACATAAGTATACACCCAGATCCTGTATAGTTTCCTCAAAACGAAATAAACAAATACTGATATATTAAAAATTCATATAAACTAACATGCAGTGCACTCAACATATAATATAATATATACTATTCTTATAAAACTTATAATATATAACGGAAATAAATATCGTACTTAAAACCGTACATATGTAGACCACAATTGTTTTTTTTAAAATGTATATTTTTCTTCTAGTATAATATACATCAAGCCTATACTTATCCAATAAAGCGTCCTATGTACCCATGCGTAGACTAATATATGTGTGCAGTCTCAAACGTACACTATATATATATATATATTACAGTATTATAAAGCTTTTCCAGACGTTAACATCACTTTGCAATATATATACAATCATATATACAACTTACACGTATATATATAAATCAAAATTTGAAAACTAACATATATATATATATCAACATAATGTAAGAATATATATATATATATATATATATATATATATATATATATATATATATATATATAAATTACCTAATTAACTGGAGAAGCCTCTCGGCAAAGGGAGAGAAGTGAACACGAAGGGATGCGGAAGAGGGGCTGAGGCCGACGAGGGAGAAGGTGGTCGAACTGGGAAGGTGGGATCGGTTACGCAGATCTAGCGTGAGGTTTTTGCTATGGGTAGTTTTTGTGCTGTGGGTTGAAGGAAGGCAGTGCGGGGAAGAAAGGAAATATGTGAGGGAAGCTTGCTTATTTTTTCGAACAAGAGCGAGAGAAAAAACAGTGGAAAGGAAGAAAGAAGGAAGAGAGAGAGGGAGGAAGAAGGTTTTGGGCAATAGAAGGTGAGTGAGGAGGCAGATGTAATCCAAATGAAGAAGCGGGCAATTTGAAATATATAAAAGTTTCAATATTCTTTTATCTAAACTAACGGAACCGAAAAGTTAAAAGATATTAATTGGTTTTTAACCAATGGGAAATTTGAATGGACAGAAAAAGAAAATTAATTATAATAGTCAATTCCCTTGATTTCGTGCAAATTACTAAAGCAATTAATTATTTTTTTGGGCTGCACGTTATAGATTTGAAAACAAGGGAAAGTATAAAGTCAAAATGTGGTACCGCTACGGTGAACAGTTTATTGTTTCCATCGCGTACCAGACCTTAAAACACAGAAGTGAATATACCATAGAGATCAGCATGACGAGATGATCAAAATAATATACATATATTAGTGGTACGATCATCCGATCAAAAGTCAATAATCGGTACCGATATACGTTTCTATTCCGTACGGAAAATCTAAATGGAGCTAGAAACGTCCGAATTTCGCGAAATGAATTTCGCACTCTGATTCAGAGTGTTCTAAATAAATTCTCTCATGTTGACATATTTAGATTTTGGAATACTTTTGAATTCAACTGTTATATAACTGATTAAAATAGAAATAAAATTACACAATAAAATAAACTTCAATATTATCAGATGAAAATTTACCAGTTGCTATGTTAAAATAGACGTATTCCAAATATTAAAATTTTATTTTCAAATTCAAGTATTTAAAATTTCGTAAATTTCCAGTTAAATATATTATTAAAACTACTAAAATTTATGGGTCGTTACATCATCGGTCATACACCTAAGAAGGAGGGTTGAGAATCCCCTTCGATAGAGTATTCCATCTATATCATAAACCGTGGAACCTTTTGAAGGAGCTTCTTCCATTGATTCCAGTCAGTTGGATGGATTCCTGCGAGTAGATGTTTCTTTATCAATGTCATCCGCGCTTCTAGTTCGACAGCTGTTTCGAGAATCCAGTCTACGTCCATTTCATCTATGCTTACGTTGGCCAAAATTTCGACTGGGACTAGTACCAATGACCGAGCTTCTTCGGAACTTGCCAGCTTTGCCAAATGTCCTGCCTTATTTTTTTGCTCCCGTGGGATGTGAGTTATGGTGTAGTGCTCGACGTTGCTTTGTAGTTCCTGTACTTTGAATAGGTATGGGGCAAGATTCTCACCACGCATCCGATACTCCCCTTTTAATTGATAAACAACCAGCTATGAGTCGCTGTATATGTGAATAGATTTTATCTTTAGCTCCTTCACAACTTTCAGTCCAATGATCAGTGCTTCAAATTCTGCTTCGTTTTTTGTGGCGGGGAATTCCATACGCAAAGAGTAGCTAATGGCTCGCCCCTCCGGGGTTTCAAGCGCTACTCCTGCTCCTGAACAGAAGTTGTTGGATGCACCATCTATAAAGGGTTTCCATTGAGTCTCCACTTCCAACGGTGCTACTTCCTTGTCGTCCCATATGGTAAATTCGGAGATGAAGTCTGATAACGCTTGCGCATTGATAGCTTTCCATGGATGGTATGCAATATCATATTAACTTAGCTCTATGTTCCATTTGAGGTGTCGCTCGAAGGTATTGGGTCGGTACAACACTTGTTTCAAGGACTAGTTGGTTAACATTTTGATTAGATGTGCCTAAAAGTATGGTTCGTAACTTCCTGGACGTGGTCAAGAGGTAATATGTAAGCTTTTCCAGTTTTGGGTAATTCTTTTTAGCTCCGGTGAATCGTTTGCTAACATAATACACGGCTCGTTGGATTCTCACTTCTTCCTACACGAGAGCTGCGCTTAATGCATGCGGTGAGATTGCTAAGTAAATGAATAGGTCTTCTCTATCTATCGGCTTTGATAAGATTGAGGGAGCTTCCATGTGTCGTAGAAATTCTTTGAAAGATGTTTGACAAGCTTTACTCCATTCGAATTTTTTCTTTCCTTTCTTCAATGCATCGAAGAATGGTATGCACTTTTCTGTAGCTTTCGAGATAAATCGGCTCAATGCTATGAATTTTCCATTCAGATTTTAAAGATCCTTCTTATTTCTCGGGGTTTGGACTTCTCGTAATGCCGTTATTTGTTTTGGATTTGCTTCAATATCTCAGGCACTTCCTATGAATCCCAAGAATTTGCCAGAGCTACTCTGAAGTGACATTTGAGTGGGTTGAGCTTCATTCCATACTTTTGGAGTATTTCGAACATTTCAACGAGATTTTCCAAATGGTTAGCAACTACTCGAGATTTGACCAACATGTCATCCACATAAACTTCCATAGTCTTTCTGATTTGACGCTTGAACATAGCGTTCACCAGCCTTTGGTATAGTTCCCCCGGTGTTTTTTAAACCGAATGGCATTACCTTATAGCAGTACAGTCCAAAATCGATGATGAAGCTGGTGTTTTCTTGATCTAGCTCATGCATTAGGATCTGTTTGTAGCCCGAGTATGCATCCATAAATGATAGCAATTCATGCCCCGCCGTTCCATCCACAAGCTGATTGATTCTGCAGAGTAGGAAGGTACCTTTCGGGCAAGCTTTATTTAGATCTGATAAGTCAATACAAGTTCGCCATTTTTCCATTAGACTTCTTGACTAAGACTGGGTTTGATACCAATTTAGGGTAAGTTGCGTCTTGGATGAAGCCGTTAGCCATCAATTTATCTATCTCCTCACTCAATGCCTTGGACCTTTTAGGGTCCAAGCTGCACCTTTTTTTCCTTACTGGTGTGAATTTGGCGTCAATATTGAGCGCGTGGCAGGAAATTTCAGGTGATACTACACACACATCAGAGTGCATCCAAGCAAATACGTCCAAATTAGCACGAAGGAATTTAGTTAGTTCTGGTCGCATCCTGTTTCCAAGGTGCGATCCAATTTTCAAGACCCATGTTGTGTCATCTATATAGACTGGTACAGACACCATCAATTCTGCCGGCGCTGACCGATCCTCCTCTGAACACTTCTTTATAGGGTCTAAAGCCTTATCAAATTGACTATGGTCCCCGAGCCTGAGGCTGCTCTGTAATTTCTAATCAGTGGGCTCACATATATGGAGAGTTTTCCACACATCCTTTCCTTTTCCTTCCTTGTTGACTCCCATAATTCTGTGATGTAGCATTCTTGGGAGGCGTTTTGGTCTCCTTTCACAATTTTGACTCCGTGCTGTACATGGAACTTCATTATAAGGCACCATTGGGCCAATGCTATTCTGAAGTCGGCTAATGCATGTCATCCCAAGAAGGCATTGCATGTTGACATTTCATACACGATCACAAAAGTCTAAATGAGGGTGACCCTTCGCTCACCCTCTCCAAGCTCTACAGGTAGGTCAATTGTTCCCATCGGTTGTTTTGGTTCACTGTTAAACCCCTGAATCTTTATTTGGCATGTGGATACGCTTTTCATGCCAATCTTCATTTGATCAAAAGTACGTTTGAAGAGTACGTTAATGGAGCTACCACTATCAACCAACACCCGTCGAACTACAGCAGGTCCGATTCCTACCGTCACCACCATCGGATTGAGATTTGGAGCCTCGATCCCCTCGGTGTCCCTATTTCGAAACACTATATCGTGATTCAAGACCCTTTGCAGCTTAGCTGGAGTTTCGTCTTCTACAACTAAATATGATTCCTTCGGAGTATGCTTTGAAGAACTAGCATATCGCTCCATTTCCCCAAACTTCTTTGTGCGGAGTGTGGTCCCTCAGATATTATTCCAATAATAAGCCTTTGGTCAGTTCATTTCGACCATTCTTCGCTAGTTCCAGCTAGATTCCTTTGGTCTCTAGGATGCTGGGGAGTCGCAGATTGATCGAGGTTTTGCGACTGTCTTACGTACTACTGGACTTTGTCATTCTGGATCAGCTCCTTAATGAGATTCTTTAGGTCTCGGCATTCATTTGTATTGTGGCCATGTGTTTCGCGGAAGCAGCAGAATTTCCCTGAGCACTTTTGTTGCTCAATTACTTCCTTTCTGGGGTGCTTTTTTGTATTCCTTAGTCCCTTGAGTCGCTAGAAAGATGTTTTTTGCTGTGTCATTTAAGGTGCTGTGTCATTTAAGGGAGTGTAGCCTTTAGGCCTAAACCCATTGAGTTTTTATTATTGCAATTACCATTTTTCTTATTGGAGTTTTGACATTTTCACTTTGAATTTCCATCTTTCCTAGTGATTCTTTCAACATTCCGAGAAGTGTGCACATTTTAATTCATTGCTGCATGGCTTTGCTCGACGTTCGTCATTTGCATAGTAGTAGACTTCCTTTCTAATTCTTGCGCTTCCTCCAACCTTAGGTACTGACTTGCTTCACGATTGAAATCTTTCCTGGAGGTAGGTTGCTTCATCTTAATCCACTTTTCGGATTAAGTTTCTAAGTGAATGGCACAGACTAATGCCATATAGACCATGTCTTCGTTGGGGTTGCTTAATTCCATCACAACAGTGTTAAACATGTTCATGAAAGTTTTCGGTGATTCGTTACACCCTTGGAACAATCCGAATAGGGACATGACGCCTTTTAGCTGCGCATTATGGAGTCAGAACTGATCAAGGAACCTTGTTGCTAGTTGTTTAAAAGTAGAGATAGATCTTGACGGGAGCCTAGTGAACCACATCGGCGCAAACCCTTCGAGAAAGATAGGAAAGCATATGCATCGAACAGCTTCAGAGGCATTAGCTCCGTCCATATACCAAGTGTATTTGTACAAGTTGGGTTTTGGGTCTTTTGTCCTACTATAAGATAGAATGGTTGGCATTGTGAATTTTTCTCGATGTTTCTCATTCAAGATTTCATTGGTGAAGGGAGTTCGACTTGGTGCAGATCCTCATTCATCATCTCTTTTATTTTACTCTTCTCCATTAATCGTTTAACCATATCCGTTATGTATGCCTCTAATGTCCAGTAGTCCTAAAGACGACAATTAGTCACTATGCCAAGTGTTTGGCTTTGCAAATGGTCTTGGTGAATGGGCTAAAACCTAGGCTCTCTTTTCCTTGGGAGAGCCACTCCTGTAGAGTCCCGTTGGCATACGGTTGGCTTAACTAGAGCAGTTTGAGCATTCCTTGCATTATCGAATGCATTGGCATTTTCTTTCAAATTTCGTCTTGCTTTCCGTCCTTTGAGTCGGAGAGATCCGTAGCTATGTCTTCCAACGGGTCTTCGCCCTTTGATTTAGATTCAGAATGGGTTGCCTTATGGTGAGAGGAGTACTTGCATCTCCGTCCACGTTAAGTCCTATTGTCACTTTTTTCTCCGTCCATGTTAAGTCCTATTGTCACCTTTTTTGTGGTTGTTTTTCGTTTCTTCCATGTAGGCCAGAAATGGAGGAATTCTCTTGTTCCATAGCAGCCGTGGGTTCAGGCATAGTTCTTGTAGCAGGATTTGACTGTAGGACTAGGAGAGTGTTAAGCTTATCCATTAGAGCCTTTTGGCTACTTTCCATTTTTTGGTTGATCTCATTAACCATTTTATTCAACTCTTACCTAGTGACAACTTCGTGCTGACTGGAGGATGTTGGCACCTGATTCCCTAAGTTAACAACAATTACTTCAGTTTGTTGGGGATTAACATCTTCTCCAGCTACTACTTCCCCTATGGAACTTCCAAATGCATTTCTTCTTCTTCTAGGGGCCATTGACTCCAAACAACGGATTCTTCAAGCAAAGATTGCGGATCTAACTTCTAGACTCATGGGATCCAAAGTAGATAGCTAGATCTGAATCCTAAGTTGGAGCTCTTAGTAAAGCACCAAAATGTTAACCCAAAAAATGGATTAACACTCTAATTTGAGTTTGACAGCACCAGCCCTGTTCTGATAGAGCAATATCGCAGATCACAGATATAGAAAAAGAACAGTAAAAGAAAGAAGACAAAGAATTTTTATAGTGGTTCGGCTGTTAATGAAGCTTACATCCACTTTATTGTTTTGTTATAGACTGATTGCTGTTACAAGAAGTGTTTGATTATAAGGCTTTGATTATCCTTAGATAGATTGAATCCCCAGAGTTGGAATCCATTGGAGAATCACTGTGAATTCTTTTGGAGATTGTTGTAAGGGAGGTAAAGAGTGAAGAATGTTTTTAGCAGAGCTTCAGGAACTAGTCCGGAGAAGATCCAGTTTATGTTGCAGGTGGGATGGTATTTATAGGGATCGGAGGACTTCTAGGCCATGCCACTTCGTCAACTACTCGCAGGTAGGTACATAGCGACCTAAGGAGGAATAACTCGCGATCCGAGCCAAAACCATGGGTCGCTAGCGATCTATGGTCTATGGATCACTAGCGATCCACAAAATTGGTTCGCTAGTGAGCTGTCTACTTAGGTGCTTTCCTTCCATACTCTCTTGTGCAAGATCGCAAGCATCATGGCTTCATATGGATCGCTAGCAATCCATACACTTGGAATTTTTACTCTTCTTTCTTGAAGGCTCTCTATCCTTATTTCTCTCAGCGAACCAACATGTTAGAATGGATCGCTAGCGATCCATAGATATGGATCACAACAATCCAAGAACTTTGATTGCTTCTAAGGTTCCAAGTTTGGGTTGCTTTTATGGCCTTGCACTGATGTCGTTCGTGTAGTCTTGTTTCCCATCGTTCCATTTTGATGACAATCTACTGGCTGGTTGCACTCTTCTACTGATTGGAATGAACTGACGCTGGTCTCTTGGTTTAGTTGAATTTGGCAGTTGGCTTAGTAATATAACTTGGCTCTTGTTAACTCCTTGCCTTAACCTTTCTGGTTAAGTTCTAAGCCGTTTCGATGTCACGAAATTGTTCTATTTCCTGCTGGATCTTGCTGGGTTAAAAATCTGGATCACACCTAAAAATGCAAAATTAGAATCATATAAAATCAAAATAAAATGTGGTTCTCATCTCTCCATTCTTGCAAAATTCGATTCAATTGAGTCTAGGTGGATTGATTAACCATTTCAAGGTGTGATTTTTAGCAACATCCCTAGATGATTATCTGATTTAATTTGTTTATGTTACTCATGCTTTTATATCCCATGTGATACATCTATTGTTTATGGTTTGTCTTATAACAAGTAATTCAAACCTTTTTATCTCTATCTCTGTTGAAAGTATGTTAATTGTTGATTTAATTTAGATCTATTTTTTTCTTTATCTCATCTCAAAATATATTCATTATCATTAATATAGGCTAGTTCCCCTTCTCCTTTCTTAATTTGTTGTTTCTTTTGTGTTGTTTAGATTTGTATGCTATTACCACGAATTTACATATGCTTAACTTATCCGATTCTTTTTCTATTGCACTGAAATTTTATAAATAAAAAAAACTTATTTTGATGGATATATAATTAGAATTTCATAATATTTATATACATAAATGTAAATAAACTATTTATGTTAATTAATTGACCTTCACCTTGAAAATTAATTCCTTTTGTTAAATGGTTAATATTTTGATTATGAATGTTTTTTATCACTATTAAAAAATCTTTTCCCTTGATCCAAATTTTTTAATTGGAATTTTGTGTAAATTCTACATCCTTTATTCTTTTCAAATTTAAAGTTTTGTGTATTTCCTTTCCAAACTAAAAGCTTAATTTAAATGTTAACTTTAAATCCTAATACACACACACACACACAAACATATATATATATATATATATTTAGTTTAAAAATGTTCACATATAAATAATAATTTTAAATCTAAAACATTGTTTATAATAAACACACACACATGGTAACATACATGCATTGCTCTAATTGTAATCATCAGAATAATCTTATGTAATAAATGTCATATTTAATTTAAACAGTTCTTTAATTAAAACCAAACTCTTTATTGGTAATTATAGATTTCAAATCATATAAGATTGTCTAATATGTTTATAATGTATACATACATATTATTATATTTCTCCACTTTTATTACGTATAAATACTTTAAATCAAAATCTTCGACAATAAAGGATTATGTAAATGGGGAATGGGTCAACTGCGATGTAAATCTTAGCATCTACATATGGTCACATTAACTGTGTACACTTCTTAACTGTAGCATGTCCACTTTACGCAAATAAGATATTTGATATACATGTAAACTAAAATTTTAAAAAATTCCAAACAAAATAAAGTAAAATAATGATTTCTTAACATATTTAGATTGGATCAAAAATCCAATTTAAGCTTCATAGACTTAATAAAAATCAAAATGGAATATTTTTTGAAATTCACCTATTTATCCCACTTCCAACTGGCCTGGTTTCGATAAACTGATAATCATTACATTGGTAAATCACCGTTACTTTATGTTATGAAAAAATGATAAATTTTTTGTTACCTAGCCATTTAACCTACCAGCCTAACCAAAAAATTGGTCTAACACCTTGAATGAGACTATAATAAACGAACAAATTGGTATGTAATTGTTAATTACAATTTATATGAGGATTTATTCATTGATCTACGTAGTTAGAGAGTTCAAAAGTTGAATTTCAGGTCTAAATATAATTAAAACATTATATGTTGTTGGTGATATCTTCTGATCTCACAACACCAAATTGTCTAAGTAATCATGTTATTGATTACTTGCGTGATTTTAAATTAGCAAATTTAATGTCTTTTAGACTATCATGCTTGTAGTAATTATGTTGGTGTGTGCTTAACAATAATGAGGAATTTCGTTTAATTGTTTGTTTAAATGTCTAAACAAGCTAGCGCAATCCAAAAATAATAATTCAAACACAGATCGAAATGCTAAAAAAAGTGTAGTGATTAAAGACATAGAGAATTCATGTGGTCAGATATTAAGGAATCCTACATCCATGGGTTAAATCGATTTGTGTTTTTGTTTCTTTTCTCGTACAATCTCTAAAATCAATGGATTTCTTTTTCTGTATTTAATTCACATAGTCTTGAAAATTTGATACCCTTTTTCTACTACAGTCCTTTGCTTTTATAGTAGAAAAGACATCACATGGATTTCTTACATCATTACTCACACTTGACAGCAGCCGTTAGATCTTGCTACATGCCTTTTTTCTACTCGGTTGATCTAGTGTGCAAATTTCTGACTTGTATTTAGGCGAAATGATGTGGTTTATGCAGGATAATTTTGGATTTAGGCACGTAAATTTGAATTTGAATTAATGAAATAGGCATGATGTTGTTGGATATTTTTCATCTGTCTTGGGTTTGTGCAGTATGTTATGGAGTTTAGTTTTATTGTTCGAAGATAACAAACTTTGATGTTTACAAAGTTCACCTGATGTTGTGAAGTGAACGTTGAGGAATTCTATTATCGAGTCTTTTGATGGCCTACCCTAGAAATAGGGATGTGCTAGTTGGTATGGGAAGTATTTTGAACTGTGTAGCTCGATTCGGCAATTATTGTGCTTTGAATGTTGTATTTGGAACATACACAGTTTATTGTAACTAAACATTCAGCCTATTTTACTCTCTAATGCGCTGCTTTGCCTGCTGACTTCGTTACTTGAAACTTAGCTAATACTTAATTGAAAAATAGGTGTAATATGTCACCCGAGTCTGCGCTAATGCCTGTTAAGGTAGACTTGTCATTTCATACCTAGCTTTTCAGTGGTCTAGTCAGCTGTTTTCACATTTAATGCTTCCGGCACATATCTTGCAATGAGTGGTTGCCCTATCTTCTCATCATCATTTATATCGTTCGATATTCCGAGAAATCCACTTAGTATTTTGAGGACTCTTTTGGCTATTATTATCATCCAATGGTTCATATCTTTGTACCATTTAAATTTTTACGACTGGAATTTCTCTTATCTTTTACATATACTTATTTTCACCCTTCTTGCCTCAGTTGATCATGGCTTTTGACGAGTCCCTGGCTCTTTTGCCTAAGATGTTGCTTCTTTTACTAACCTTATTTTGACAATTCACGAAGATGATCGAAAAGAGCACATCCTTAGACATTTTAGGCTTAATGGCTATGATTATCAAGTCCTTTTCTTATTTGGGCCCATTCGTCTGTCCCATGAGGGGTCCATTTTGCTCACTTTTGAACATAATCGTTACGGCTTCTACTTGCCCCTTCATCCCCAGATCCGTGGATCGGGTGCACTAGTAGTGGGCAGAAAAGGTGAATTCAAAAAAATCTTTTGTTAAACCATATAATATCTTATTTTGTGTTTCTATAAACAATATTTTATTTTTACTAAATCAAAATTTGCATTTCTTTAATAAAAGTATTTTATTAATATTTTAATTTATTTCGGTTTATTTAAAATAATTCCTTGTTTTTTTAAAGGGCTAGTTAGCCTTTATACTGGGGCTCTACTCGTTTTAATATTATCATAAAATCATTACATCATAACAAAATATTCTAAAGAAAAAGGAAATTAAGAAGGAAGGAAAAAAGACTTAACCAAGAGGGTTGTTAAATTTGAGGGAAATATGAGGTACAAAGGATAAAATTCTACTCATAATGTAGCGTAATTGCGTTCTTTGTCCACACATAACCTTTTAATATCACGATGGATGATGACCATTATCATATTGAAAACAACTAATTTAGATGAAGCCTGATTATTAAAAATCCTCGCATTCCTCTCATACCATACCTCAGGTGAAAACTTTTTGAGTATAAGATGAAGCATTCTATTATGGGGTATTTTCAATTTCGTGAATTTGAAAATGGAGAACCATGCCATGAATGAGTCCATGTGAGGTGCGGAGTAATGAAATGCATTTAGAAGCTTTGACCATAGGCTACGTACATAGGGATAGTCAAAAAAAGGTGCAATTTTGTTTCTACGGCAACAGAACATAGAACAAAACTATTATTTCAAAGAAATACCATTTGAAATAGTTTGTCTTGAGTGAGTAGAGCATTTTTTAGAACCTTCCATAAATGCAGATTGGCCTTTTAGATCTGCTCCATATCCGCTTATACCATGAACCAAAAGTACCGTTGCTGTAGGTAATCAAGGCTTTGTATACAATTTTAATGGAATGCTTATAGTTTTTAATTGTCCAAGACTGACCATTGGATTGCATATCATAATTATGAGATATAAGAGAGTTCCATAGGTTCCTCGCACTGGTGCAGCTAGTATATGGTAAAATAATTATTCCATAGTGGATATAGTCAGATCCAATGGCATTGTCAGGGATTCCTGTTGAAAGTTTTTCTTTGAATGAAAGGATATCATTGAGAATTAAACCATGCTTAGCCCATGGAGTATGCCAAAATAGTTCCTTGTCAGAGTTAGTAGCATTATATGTGATGAGAGGAAGAAATGTAGATCTCGGATTCAGTAGGCTTCTCCAAAACCAGCTTGCATTAGCAGGAATTTCCATGTTCCAGAATTTTTAATTTTTCAGCTGATAACAGTTCATCCATGAGACTAATAAAGATGTGCTATCTAAAAACAACGAGGAAAGATGTTTAGATGCAGTCACCTTGTTCCAAGTGTTTAGATTAATGATACCAAATCCACCATTAATTTTTGGGGTATCGACCCTTTTGAAAGCAACGGGAATGGGTTTCCTAGAAAAGTAGTCTCCATGCCATCAGAAATGATTGAATGCCCTGTTAAGTTGTGAATGGTTTTCTGGGAAGTATAAAGGTCCTTGGGAAATATGATATCATGGCAATATTAATAGAGAAGATAATTGTCCTTCTACCTGCTTAAGATAGAAGTTGAGAAGGCCAAGAGTTGAGCTTACCAATGATAGCTTAAAACATGAGCATACACTAATTAGTACTTATTCTGGATGAAAAAAGGGGGATTCCAAGATAGACAGAGTTTGGAGGCATATAAATAAGATTTCAAAAATGAATCAAATCATCAGTCTGAATGCTATTGAGCCCTGTAGATAGAATATTGGATTTAGTACAATTAAAGGAAAGACCAGTGGACAGTTGAAACATTGTTATCCCATTTTTGGTCAAAATTAGACTATCAATGTTGTGTGCATTTCCACCACGACCGAACCAAGAAGAAGCAGCCAGCAAGCGTATATAAGTCTGCGATTTCACTCATGATTCAAGTATAAAAGTCCATTCGGCATCAAAGGTTTAAAGTTTCATTCGGCAATGTAGAGCGAAATCTCATTCGGCATTCAAGATGCCTTGGTTCATCCGGCATTCCAAATACAAGAGCTCATTCGGCACTCCCAAATATAGAAGTTCATTCGGCATTCCCAACTCACTGCCGAACCAAGTACACCCCTTCAATACCGAACCAACTCGTCTACCCCGTCCTGCCAAACCAACTGCCACCGAACCATAACTCCAACAACCCACTACCGGACGAGAACCAACACCGGACCACCCTACACCGAACCAGGTGACCGCCGAACCAAAGCTTCTCCATCCTTCTCTCCAAGCACGGCCGAACCAAGGAACGCCGAACCAGATGTGCCAGGCCAGATTGCTTCAGCCCAGGCCCACCAGCAGCTATAAACATCCAAGACCCCTGCCCCCAACCTCACTCTATAAATAGAGGGGCAGGGGTACAACAATGGCAGACAAGTTTGAGAGCTCAAGCACGGAAGGAACTTTCAAACAACTTTCATATACTTGTAACCAAAGCTTTGTACTTGTAATCTGAAGAGAAAAAGGAGAATAACATATAAAGTGGACGTAGACACGTTCTGGCCGAACCACTATAAATCTGTGTGTCTTTTACAGTTTAGTCCCTGTTTTTTATATATTTGCATAAATCACCCAAATCGCTAAGAACAACATATAATCAACTAAATCGTACGACTTTGAGGTGTTTGCCCATTTTTTGTGCAAACATTTTTGGTGCTTTCACTGAGAATTGAACTCAAGGATTCTACCGCTTGGAATTTGAATATGAGAGTTTAGAGATTCAGATTGGAAGAGTCATGACGAGACAATCAAGCAGAAGGCCAAGGCCAGAGAGATGTGAACATGAAGGAAAATCAAGAGGCTTCTTCAGAAGCTAATCAAGCATCGATCCTGCATGGGGGCACCACACTTGGAGCATGTTGATCCAATCCCAGAGAGAGAGATAGGGGCCTCTGAGCAACCTGGTAAGGAATGAACGCTCATCCAGGGGGCAGGTAAAATTCCCTCTTGAACTCGGAGGGGGGGGGGGGGGGGGCAGGTCGAAAGAGATGAACAAGTCGCAAACCTCTCACTAACACGGTTAGATCATTTACACATGTAAGCGATCGCGCACAATCCATAGGCATGCTCTGAATGACTACTAACCGCACCATAGTAAGAGTTTACACTTTGACATCCTCGTCTTGCTCTTGCTTTGATCTTGACTTGAACATTCCTGTTGTGGAATTCGTATGATTATTGCTTTGATATTTGCAAATTTACTTGTATGCCCATTGGATCGCGAACGGTCCACAAGCACCTCTTGTATGGCGATGAACCGCCAAAGTATTTGATTCAGAAACTCCCCCGGACATGAAATCTGGCAAACGATACAGGGACCCACTCGAACGTGAACCTGGTATCAACAATACCAAGCCCCTACGGGTACACTTATTCGCCTCCAACAGGCACATAAACGATCCAGGAACTCACCCGAACGTGACCCTGGCATCGATAATACCAAGCCCTCCCGGGCACACTTTCTTGCCTCGAACGGCACCCGACCGCGTACGGTCACAACTCGCCTCGAACGGCACCCGACCTCGAACGGTCACAATTCGCCTCGAACGACACCCGACCTCGAACGGTCACAATTCGCCTCGTACGGCACCCGACCTCGAACGGTCACAACTCGCCTCGAACGGCACCCGACCGCGAACGGTCACAACCCGCCTCGAACGGCATCCGACCTCGAACGGTCACAATTCGCCTCGAACGGCACCCGACTTCGAACAGTCACAAACTCGCCTCGAATGGCACAACTCATCTCGCCACAAATGGCTCGATCGTGAAAGGTCGCCATTTGAGGTCCACCCCCTGACCGCCAACAGTCGCACCTTACCACGAATGGCTCGATCTCGAACGATCGTCATCCGAAGTAAGGCGCTTGACCGCGAACGGTCCCATTTCATCTTTTGCCGCGAACGGCACCGGCCGTGAACGGTCACATTTCACCCCAAGTGGCTTGATCGCGAACGGTCGCCATTTGAGGTCCGCCCTCTGAACGGGCTCGGTCGCACTTTACCTCGAATGGCTCGATCCCGAACGGTCGTCATTTGAAGTAAAGCGCTTGACCGTGAACGATCACATTCCACCGCAAATGACTCGATCTCGAACGATCGTCGCATGGATTTAGACGCTTGACTGCGAACGGTCGCACTTCACCTCAAATGACTCGATC
The DNA here is from genome assembly GCA_030765085.1 of Allium cepa. Taxonomy (NCBI): domain Eukaryota; kingdom Viridiplantae; phylum Streptophyta; class Magnoliopsida; order Asparagales; family Amaryllidaceae; genus Allium; species Allium cepa. The sequence continues at coordinate 311,779,248 of CM060932.1, read as the reverse complement.
GCGAACGGTCGTCATTTGAAGTTAGACGCTTGACCATGAACGACCGCGCTTCATCCCAAATAGCTCGATCCCGAACGGTCGTCATTTGGGGCCATATAAAATATCAAGCTCTTTACAGGTTGTCAGCAGGATATGAACATCCAGCTCATGGCATTACAAAACACGCCTTCCTACTGCAAGGACATCAACAGGATATGAACATCCAGCTCATGGCATTACAAAACACGCCTTCCTATCGCAAGACACGTTTTGGGGGGCAAAGTGTTATCCCATTTTTGGTCAAAACTGGAATATCAATGTTGTGTGCATTTCCACCACGACCGAACCAAGAAGAAGCAGCCAGCAAGCGTATATAAGTCTGGGATTTCACTCATGATTCAAGTATAAAAGTCCATTCGGTATCAAAGGTTTAAAGTTTCATTCGGCAATGTAGAGCGAAATCTCATTCGGCATTCAAGATGCCTTGGTTCATCCGGCATTCCCAATACAAGAGCTCATTCGACACTCCCAAATATAGAAGTTCATTCGGCATTCCCAACTCACTGCTGAACCAAGTACACCCCTTCAATACCGAACCAACTCGTCTCCCCCGTCCTGCCAAACCAACTGCCACCGAACCACAACTCCAACAACCCACTACCAGACGAGAACCAACACCGGACCACCCTACACCGAACCAGGTGACCGCCGAGCCAAAGCTTCTCCATCCTTCTCTCCAAGCACGGCCGAACCAAGGAACGTCGAACCAGATGTGCCAGGCCAGATTGCTTCAGCCCAGGCCCACCAGCAGCTATAAACATCCAAGACCCCTGCCCCCAACCTCACTTTATAAATAGAGGGGCAGGGGTACAACAATGGCAGACAAGTTTGAGAGCTCAAGCACGGAAGGAACTTTCAAACAACTTTCATATACTTGTAACCAAAGCTTTGTACTTGTAATCTGAAGAGAAAAAGGAGAATAACATATAAAGTGGACGTAGGCACGTTCTGGCCGAACCACTATAAATCTGTGTGTTTTACAGTTTAGTCCCTGTTTTTTATATATTTGCATAAATCACCCAAATCGCTAAGAACAACATATAATCAACTAAATCGTATGACTTTGAGGTGTTTGTCCATTTTTTGTGCAAACAAACATCATTAGTGAGTTTTCAATGGTGAGAATGGAATGTTGGTCTGGTTTAGAGAAAATAACAAGATCATCTGCTGCAAACACTAGACTCATAAATTTAGTATTCTCTACACTTTAGATGTAATTTTATAGAAGTCGGTTGTACCTCTTTTTATAGCAAGTTGGTCAGTAATTACATGACTAAAATGAAGAGATATGCAAACATGGGATCACCCTATCTTATCCATGTGAAGAGCTAAAATATCCTTCGGGGGATCCATTTGTAGTAACGGAAAAATGAGTAGTGGATATACATGCGTCTATCCATGCAATCAAATGCTCAAGAAAGTGCATCTGGATCGTGATAGCAGCAACAGAGATCCAATTGGCAGAGTCAAGGGCTTTTTGGATGTCTAGTTTCATCATACACCTTGGAGAGATGTTTTAGTACCATAACCTTTGAGCTACTCACGTGTTAACAATATATTGTGCAATATATCTATGTTAGGTAGATACGCAATTTGGTTTGGGGAGATGACTCTAGAGAGAATAGGTTTCACTCTGTTTGCAATTATTTTGTTTATGATTTTGTAGATAACAATGGAGCATGCTGTGGGTTTAAAATACAACACAAAGGTAGGGCTCGCAATCTTGGGAATCATTGCTAGGTTAGTAGAGTTCGTACCACCAAGCAGTGTGTTGGTTAAGAAAAAGTGGTGGATAGCTCTGGTAAAGAAGCACCAATAATAGACCATGGTTCAAAGAGAGAATAGAAATTAAAGCCACCTCGACCTCCCATACTTGTAGAATTCAGACTGAATAGAGCAACCTTGGTTTCACTGTAAGAAACTTTGGAAATGAGAGTTTGTGATTCATGCACTGAGACAATAAGAAGGGAAGAATTTTAAATTTTGTCTAGAGAAATTTTTTGAGCAGACCGTGAGTTGGAACAATTAACAATATTGAAGCATAGCATTTTATTTCTTTGGTTTCAGAGCATGTAAACCCATTCAAATCAGTGATGGAGATAATTTTGGATTTACTATTTTTTACTTTAAGAGAAGAGTGAAAGAATTCTATATTTTTGTGACCATCAAAAAAGAAAACTTTGCCAAGTTTTTGTCTTATCATCTGTAGTTCATCGTTAATAGTATTGAGGAGCTGCTGCTATAAGTTGTATTCAAGATTAGAGAGATGTATCATCAGGGAATTTTATCACATGAGATTGGGTTGTTTGCAGCTGCATTCTAAGTTGAGAAGATTTTTGAGAGCCTTTGCCAAATTCTAAGTTAGCCCATTCTCTTAGACATTTTTGGTATTCCTCAGATGATATTGCAGCTTGTTATGTTTAAATTATTTTCTTCTTGTTATGTTTCAAATAATATATATTAAAAATTTAATCTAAAATTGATTTATAAATTAATTTTAATTTCATATTTTAGTATTTAGTGATATTTATATTCAAAATACGAACATTACAATAATAAGGATATATAAACTGTCCTATGGGTGTAATGGGAAAATTGACCATTGTACCTTACGGTTAATAAAATATCAATATGGTGATATGATGTCAATATAATGCCAGAAAGAGAATCATATTAAATTTATATTTATACTAATATAAATTAAATTCACACACGCATTTTAGCCAATTGAAATTTTATAAATAATACATACATATATAATTTAAAATATATATTTATATATATTATTATAAATTATAATTTATTTTCCTATAAAATATTTACATTGGATTATATATGTGTGTATATATATTAATTTTAATTTCGGTTTTAAATATAAAATAAATTTAAATCTTGAATCTTAAAATATTTGAGTTACTCAGAAGAATATATCAAAATATTACTTATTACTACTGTTATCCCGCCTTTTAGTAAGGCCGCGATACCAAGAAATTGACTGGAAATTAAAGGCAGTTCATCCCGAAGGACGGTTATACACAGGTTCGCTATGGATAGCGGTAAATTTTTCTCGAGTTCGGATCGAGCTATAATTGATGTGGCAGGACAAGCAAAGCTATGAAAGCCAACGTTCAAGATTCAAGTCAATCGAAGTTCGTACGCTCAAGATATGATCGATACAAACCAAGGAAGTCAACTCATTCGTATCCATCATTTCACCTCCTTTGCATCGCTTTCATTCGTATCCATCCAGAACGGCGTTCTTTGTATCCATCCATCCTCAAATTGCTTCGCATCCATTATCTCCAGCTTGTTCGTATCGATCAATCATCATCCACTTCGTATCCATCGAAGCTATAAAAAATCGTTACTTCGCATCGATCCATTAACATACTACACTCGTATCGATCGACCAGTGATCGATGCGAACAATACAAGATGGAACGATACGAATGGCACTTATGTTGATCGATAAGAAATGGAGCAGTGACGGTCGATACGAACAGGGTAGCAAATAATGGATACAAACAAGGCTAAGCTGGATCGATACGAACAGGGGGCACCCATATGAAAAACTCAGTCACTCGGCATGAAAAGTGGATCGATCCTAAAGGTTAGCGCCATGTTGACTAACATCACGTGCAGAACCATCGATACGAAGCAATCGATACGAACAGTTTCGATATAATGACAGCAGTGTTTTGCGAATTTAAACTTGCATCGATCATAACTCAAAACCCACAAGTCCAAATGCCACCAAATTTTCATAGGAGCTTGCGTACATCCTCAGGAATGTTCATGATCGATCTTGACTCAATTGGATAAAATATTGATCGATACGAAATTCATTTGTATCGATCAAGGATCAAATGCAAACGGCATGGGATCGATCGTATGGGCCCACCCACGTGAGAGAAGAGGTCATCCGAGATCTAAGCGAGATATTTGCTGCTTAGACCTATAAATAGCAACCCAGGACCTACTGAAAAAGGACTTTTGGATCTTTTGCATGTGGACTCTGCCGAAATCATCATTGTTCTCGAGTTCTACTGTTGTAACACATTGTAACCTGCAAGCAAAAATTAATAAAGTCAATCATTCATAGTGGACGTAGGCCATACGCCGAACTACTCTAAATCCATGTGTTTCTACGTGCTTTTCTTGCTTATTATTGGTGTGATTGTTAAAATTTCCTCTTTTATCCATTTATATTCTTCATTTTATCTCTTCAAACACGTTCGAAGAGTGTTGTGCCCAATTTTGATACAAACACTTTGGTACTTTCACCGAGAAAACCCAGTTTGTCTCCTGCTCGTTGGATCTACTATCGATATCAGATTGCGTAAATCTGAGAAGAAGATCCAGATTTCAAGATTACAGTTCTTCCATCGTATTCAGATTTACATCAATTCTAGGAATGAGCTTCGCTATCCATCATGGTTAACACTAGGACTATTTTCAACAGCTGTAGATCCTGAAGGATGGGACAGACAATACCCGTACAACTACCTCCGATCGATCAGAATGCTGCCGGACCATCTGATCCTCAAGGCCCTATCGCTGGGGAAGAATTCCAATTGCTAATGCAAGAGCTGACGCAAAGCCGCCAGCAGCTTACTCAGCGACTACATGCCAACGCAGAATTAACCAATCAACCGAATCATCACAGGAGAAGGAGATCCGGAAGAGATCAGGCTTCCTATTCATCGACCGAGAGTTCAGCCTCTTTTGATTAATACCATAGATCCATGCACCCATGACTGGACGGAAGCCATATACAAGCTACTGGATAGCAACGTACCTTAAGCCTTAGGAAACCGAGGGTTGGCCCGTGAACTAGCTGTCAGACAGGAACCTCCTCCCAGGGAGGTACTATTCCTTATCGCACTAGTGACGCACTGCCACCGCTGCCATTGATTTGGGAGTCGATGCTCGAAATCGGACAGATCTGAACTGTCGCCAACATGAATATACTCCAGAACCTTATGTCCCGGATGGCCTAGAACTAAGGAGGAGAGATATGGACCGTCGACTGCGTCTGGCCCATCCTTGCATTGTGGAGCCCGACCACACCTTGGCTCAACTGGCCCAGAACGTCCAAATGCCGGACATACCGATGATGATCCTTCATATGATCCGTAAAAGTCAGGGTCTCACAAATGACGACTAGAGAATCTAACAAAGTCATACCCCTTTCACTGATGATATACTCTATGCTGAACTACCTCGGTGACTCGGGATGCTAACTCTACCCATCTATGAAGGGAGGTCTGTTCCTAATCAGCATATCTTGAAGTACGAATGGTCGATGAACGCTGCACGAGCCGATGACGCGGTTAATTGTCGAAGTTTCTCGATCTCTCTAGGGGACATAGCAACTATGTGGTTTACCCGTTTACCACCTCGATCCATCTCGTGTTTTGACCAGTTGACAACAAAGTTTGTTGACCAGTTCCGCATGTATGTCGCAAGGCCGAAAGATGTTAATACTTTGTCTAGTGTCACTCAAGATCCTGGAGAGACACTCAGACGTTATCTAGAGAGATTTCATGCTGCATGCGATGAAATCAGTAATCCCAACAATAACTCAATTCTGATGGCACTGACTAAGGGGATCGACCCAGACTCCGAGTTCGGCAACTGGTTGGCCGGAAAACCTCTTGCATTATTGGATCGTTTCTATTTCAAGGCAGCCAATTCTTGAGAAGGGAGGATGCAAAACAGTCTAGGAAAAAGGATGATGCAAGGCCTAATATGGAAGGTATGCAGAGCAATGTTGCTGTTAAACAAATCGAAGAGAGTTTCGAAAAGGTACAACTGAACATACAGAATAAACAAAATCATTAGAAAGATAATGGAAATCAAAATAGGAAAAGAGATCAGAATAGTGGGCCAAGACGTAGGGCTCCTATGTTTGACAATTATACTCCTTTGAATACGTCACTGGAAAATGTGTATTTACGAGCCTGCAATACTATTCAGTATAAGAAACCTACTCCGAAGCAATCATCGGAGAAACAGATTTAGACGGGAAAGCTTTATAGATTCCACAAAAGCTATGGCCATAACACGAATGAGTGCCGTCATTTAAAGGATATCATTGAGAAGTTGATACGTGAGAGAAAGTTGGAGCAATTTGTGCAGGTGCGGCAGTTAGGAGGTGTGGGGCCATCGAATCAGAACCATATACAGAATCAGGAAAGACCGGAGGAACCCGCTTGTACCGGCGGAAGGTTGGTGATAAACACTATTAGTGGCGGTCCTCATCTAGCAGACCGAAGCTGGAAGGAAATAGGGTCGTATGCTAGTTCCATTAGGCATGCGAGCTTTGAATGTTGTAATAGTATGGAAGACAGGACTCCGGCCAAGCAGTGGAAGATGATGACATACGACATCATATTTCAAGATAGGGATGCCGACAGAGTCGAAGCCCCAAATATTGAACCACTTGTCATTTCAGCTTAGGTAGGTCCTGCTTGGATGAAGATGATCTTAGTAGATAGTGGAAGTTCTGTGAATATACTGTTCAAGCGAGTCTATGATCAGATGAAGATGGAAGCAAAAGACTTGAGGCCTTGTCAGTCTCATATTCACGGCTTCAACGGGAGCGCAACTATAACTAGTGGAGTAGTGGAACTACCGGTGGAGTTGGGAACTGGAGAACGTCAGAGAGTCCAGATGTTACAGTTTGTTATGTTGGACATATACTCGTGATATAATGCTTTCTTGGGCCGACCGGCCCTAGCTGAATTCAGGGCTGCCATTGCCCCTTGGTGTCTGATTTTAAAATTCCCTACCGACAATGGAATCAGAATCGTTCATGGGGACTAGGCTGTTGGACGAGCCTGTTATGTTGCTGAGCTGCGAGAGGCGCAACAAAAAGAAAAAGGAAAGGGCGTAAATGAATCTCTCTACATCCGCTTTGTTGAGAATTGACAGCTAATGTCTGGGCCTAGGCCTGGGCACCCCAGCCAATTCCCAAGGGATCTTGACCCGAGAGATACCGAAAGTGAAGATGAAAGTCAAGATAGTCAAGCTTCCCCGGCCAAGCCGACGATCGATGTTCCCATCGATGATGATGATGATTCTAAAATGATAAAGATCAGATCTCAGCTAAGCCAACAAATGCAAGAGGAATTGGTTGGATTTCTATGGGCAAACTTGGACGTACTTTCCTAGACACATTCTAGCATGCATAGAATCTCCCCGGACATCGTGAGCCACACATTGAATATTGACCCACGGCATATCCCGGTCAAGCAAAAAAGGCATGGTATGGATCCAGAGAGATCTGCAGCCCTTAAATAAGAGGTAGAAAAACTCCAATCAAACGGGACTATCCGAGATGCATTATATCCAGAATGGATGTCAAATCCTGTACTTGTCTGGAAGCCAAATAGGAAATGGAGAACATGCATTAATTACTTAGAATTGAATAAGGCTTGCTCTAAAGAGAGTTTACCATTCCCACGAATTGATCAATTCGTAGACTTAACAGCTGGACATGAGCTCTTATCCTTCATCATGCGTACTTTGGCTACAATCAAATATCTATGCACTTGCCTGATCAGGAGCGTACTAGCTTTTTGACCGATCTGGGGCTTTACTGCTACAAAGTCATGCCATTCGGACTCAAGAACGTCGGGGCAAATTACCAATGATTAGTTAATCGAATGTTCGCTAACCAGATCAGTAAAACCATGAAGGTATATGTGAACACATGCTTGTAAAGTCGTGATTCTCCACTGACCATATCAAAGACCTGGAATTAATGTTTAACATCCTCCAGGAATATAGAATAAACCTCAACCCATTGAAATATCACTTTGGGGTCGCAACTGGAAATTCCTTGTGTTTATCGTCAACGCTCGAGGAATCGAACCCAATCTTGAAAAGATCTAGGCAATCAGAATTCTTGAGACTCCAAGAACTATAAAATAAGTCCAAAGCCTTAACGGGAAAGTAGCAACACTGAGCAGGTTCATTTTAAAATCCACTGACAAATGCATTCCCTTCTTCGACCTGATCAAAAAAGGGGAACAAAACTTTGAATGGACTATGGAATGTGAGGGTGCATTCCGAGAACTAATTCAACACCTCTCCACACCACCTATTCTATCGAAACCCATTGATCATGAGAGATTATACATTTACTTGGCGGTGTCAGAGAACGCAATCAGTGTTGCCTTAATTCGGGAGGAAGAACAGATATAGCGGCCGGTCTATTATATTAGTAAACGACCAACGGAAGTAGAGAAAAATTATCCGAAGCTGGAGAAGTTGGATTATTGTCTTATTATTGCCTCAAGGAAGCTCCGCCTATATTTCCAAGCTCGTCCTATCAGTGTTTACACCGACCAGCCGTTACGATAGGTCCTTACGCGGCCTGAGACGTCTGATGGGTTACGCAAGTGGAATATCGAGCTAAGTCAGCTTGACATTGCTTACACTCCAAGGTGAGCTATACAAGGAAAGTTCCTGGCAGACTTCATCGCTGAATTCACTATCCAGAAGGACTTGCCTGAAACCAGTGAATCTTTGAAGTATATCAGCTCCATACTGTGTTAGAACCCATAGTTTACGATTTCGACGATGACAACTATACATTGGAAATCATATATATATATATATATATATATATATATCATACAACTATATAGATACAAATTCAAAGCAAGACAAACCACTACTGTGACAAGACATATTAAAGCACCGAAGAGATTCATCTATAAAGTTGCACGAAGATTGAAGAGAGATACACTCAAGAATAAACCCAGGAGAACATTACTTAACAGGTTCAGGCTCAAGAGGGTTATTTTGTGAAAGGAAATTCCGAAGATGAGCTTGGGGACTGGAGTAGGATGGAAGGTCAGAACTAGTATAAAATCCCTGGTGTGATTATTCTAATTTACATACTTTACTATTGTTACAATATAGTTTAAATTAGTCATATACTTGTCATTTGTATAATCGATTCACCATACTGTAGACTTTCAATTGGTATCAGAGCTTGGTTGGATCAAAAGTACCGTAACAAGTTTTTGAATCACTAATATGACAAGTATCTTTCAAGAAGGTCAATCTACCATACGTCCCCCATTATTTATTGGCTCCAACTATGCATATTGGTCAACCCATATGCGTATTTTTATGGAAGCCAATGGTCTAGAAATATGATCTGCTGCACAATATAAATATGAAGCACCTGACATTGCTACGAGAACATGGACCGATGCACAAAAAACCTTAGCCTCAAACAACGCTAAAGCTATGAATATTTTATTTTGCTCTCTAGATAAAAATGAATTTTCACTTGTCATGTTATGTACCACTGCGTTTGACATTTGGCATACCTTACAAATTACACACGAAGGTACAACAAAGGTCAAACAAACTAAGATTTCAATTTTGCAAAACCAATTCTCCTCATTCAAAATGCAGCAAAATGAAACTATTATGGAAATGTATTCTAGATTACAAACTATTCAACCTGATCTTATGGCATTAGGAGTTAAGTTTACTGATTTTGATTTAGTTTCTCGAATACTCAACTTTTTAACATCAGATTGGGAAAGGAAGGTATTAGCTATTGAAGAAGCTAATGATCTTTCTACTCTCAAGGTTGAAGAGTTGATAGGAAATTTTATGTCCTATGAAGCAACTTACAGGCAAGAAAAGAATAAAATGTTGAAAAGAAGAACATAGCATTTCAAGCAAAGAATAATGACTCAAATTTGGATGAAGAAAAGATAGTTTTCATTGCCAAGAATTACGACAAATTTAAGAAATTTAGAAAGATGACCAAATTCCAAAAAGAAGGGAAGTCCAATACAACAAAACTATCTCAAATCAAGTGCTATGAATGTGATCAACACAGACACATGAAGAAGGATTGTCCTAAATGCAACAATGAGAAAAAGAACAAAATTGAGAAATTTAAGAAGAAAAGAGCTTTTAAAGTCACTTGGGACGATTTCGATTCATCATATTCTGATAGTGATAGTGATAGTGATGGAAAACAAGCTAATGTATGTTTTATGGCTAACACTGATGAGGTATGTCTTGAACTTAGCTATAATGAACTATTAGAATTAAGTATGGAACTTGATGATAAGTTTAGACAAATCAAAAAATCGAATAAAGAACACCTGTCCAAAATAAATCGATTAGAACTAGAAATTGGACTATTAAAGGATGAAAGAGTTATTTTAGAAGAAGAATTGGAGATTTCACAAGAAAAGTGTAAAAAGTCTATCGAATATGATACACAACTTAGTGAAATAGATAGGTTGAAACTTGAGAATGATAATTTGATAAGGAAAATATTGAACTAAAAAGTAGTATAGAGATTTCAAAAACTGAAATTTGTGAATTAAAGGATAAACTAGAAAAAATTACTAACAATATTTCAAAGTTTAACAATGGAAAACAAGAACTTGATAATTTAATTAAAATTTCGAAACCTTCTGGTAATCGAAATGGATTAGGATTTGAAAAGAATTCACAAAAGAAAAAGGTAATACTATAAAGCAAAGTATCTTGTATCAAAGTTTCAAAAAGACACCAAAGTTAAGTAAAGATGTAAAACGTAGAAATATAAAAATTTGGATAGCAAAGTCTAATAATAAGTTAATTAGACAAAAACATGTTGATAGTTTTTTTTATCGAGTGTAGTATTTAATAATAATTATGTTTTTAAAGGATCCAAACCCACTTGGGTATGGCTACCCTCCTCTCCTAACATTTAGGACCCTAATAAAAGAAGTGGGTACTAATTGAATAATTTTTGTTTTGTAGGTACCCAAAAATAAAAGCAAGGAGAAATGGATACTCGATAGTGGCTGCTCAAAGCACATGACCGGGAATGCCGAGATGCTCTCAAATATAAAATATATCGACGGAGGCACCGTAACCTTTGGAGACAACTCAAAAGGATATGTCATCGGAATTGGTGAAGTCATAAACATCGGTATTTCTAACTCTCCTATTATTTCTAAAGTTTTATTGGTAGACAATTTAAAACATAATTTATTAGCATTAGTCAATTATGTGATAAAGGTTTCAAATAAATTTCGAGAAAAATCGATGCATTATATTTGATAATAATAAAAATTTATTATTTAAACGATTTTGAAATAAATAATTTGAATATGAATATAAAACAAAATTCCGATTTATGCTTGACCGCTAAAATTGATGATCCATGGCTATGGCAAAACCATTCTGTCACATGAATTTCAAATTTATAAATAAATTATCAAAACATGAACTAGTTAGAGGTTTACCAAAAATAAATTATAAAATAGACAATTTGTGTGATGCATGTTAAATTGAAAAACTAAAAAGGAGTTCTTTTAAATCTAAAAATAATATTTCAACAAAAAAACCGTTAGAATTATTTCATTTAGATTTATTTGGTCCTACTCAAGTAAGATTAATAAATCATAACTAGTATGTTTTTGTAATTATTGATGATTTTTTAAGATATACATGGACTTTGTTTTTAAAACATAAAAATGAAACTTTTGGTATGTTTAAATTTTTTGCAAAAAGAATTAAAAGTCAAATGAATTTGAAAATTAAAAATATTCGCAGTGATCACGAAGAAGAATTCAAAAATGAAATTTTTACAAACTTTTGCAATAAAAAGGGAATTAGTCATAATTTTTCAATTCCACGTACACCACAACAAAACGGTGTAGTTGAACAGAAAAATTGAACATTTACAAGATTGTGTAAGAACAATATTAAACAGTAGTAATCTACCAAAACATTTTTGGGCTGAAGCTATTACCACGGCTTGTTATGTTTTGAATAGAGTGACACTACAACCAATGGCAAAAAACACTCTTTGTGAAATATTTTTTTTGTAAGAAACCTAAAGCATCTTATTTTAGAACATTTGGATCAAAATGTTTCATATTAAATACTAAAGAAAATCTAGGAAAGTTTGATCCTAAGGCCGATGAAGGAATATTTGTTGGCTATTCGGATCGTAGCAAAGCTTGTAGAATTTATAACAAAAGGACAAATATTATAGAAGAAAGTTTACATGTTTCTTTTAATGAAAATTTTATAACTAAACAATTAATGACGAAGAAGAAATACATCCAAATGATTCTTCTAACGCACCTCACAATAATAATGAAGTTATTGATCAAAATAATACTCTAGTTTCACCTCCTAGGATTTTAAAGAATCATCCTATAAATAACATTATTGGAGATTTAAATTATAGAGTAACTCAAAATAAACTTAATCAAATAAGTCATGTTGCATTCATTTCAAATTTTGAACCAAAGAACTATAAAGAAGCTTCTAAAGATGATTTTTGCTTTTTAGCTGCGTGAGAAGAATTAAATCAGTTCGAACGAAATAATGTTTGGGAACTCGTTCCAAGACCGAAAGATCAATTTGTCATTGGAACTAAATGAGTATTTAAAAATAAAGCCGATGAAACTGGAAATATAGTTCGAAATAAAGCAAGTTTAGTAGCATAGGGGTATAATCAAGAAGAAGGAATCGATTATGATCAAACTTTTGCACCTGTAGCTAGATTAGAAGCTATACGAACTGTACTCGCTTTCAATTGTCATAATAATTTTAAATTATATCAAATGGATGTCAAAAGTGCATTTTTGAATGGTTTTATCAAAGAAAATGTTTATGTTGAACAACCACCATTATTTGAACATGAAAAATTCCCAAATCATGTTTTAAATTAAATAAAGCATTATATGGGTTAAAACAATCCCCTAGAGCATGGTACGATAGACTTAAAACTCATTTAATCTCATTAGGATTTCAAATTGGTAAAATTGACACGACTTTATTTATTAAAAGAGAAAATAATGATGTATTAGTTATTCAAATTTATGTCGATGATATCATATTTGGATCAACTAATGAAAACTTATGTGTAAAATTTTCTAATATAATGAAAAATGAATTTGAAATGTCACACATGGGAGAATTAAATTTCTTTTTAACAAATAAAGCAATTAGAAAATGGTATCTTTATACATCAAGAAAAATATTGCAATGAACTATTAAAACGTTTCGATATGGATAATACGTCCAGTAAACCTACTCCTCTGCGTACTACGGTTCATCTTGATAAAGATGAAAATGGAAAGATTTTGAAGAAAAATTATGCAGGAGTATGATTGGTTCGTTATATATTTAACCGCAAGTCGACCCGATGTAATGATGGGTGTTTGTCTTTCGCACGTTTTCAAGCAAAACCAAAAGAATCTCATCAAAGAGCCGTTAAATGTATTTTGAGATATTTATCTAACACGAAAAACTATGGACTATTCTATCCAAAAGGATCTTCCTTCGAACTTGTATCATATAGAGATGCGAATTTTGGAGGAAGCAAAACAGAGAGAAAAAGTACTAGTGGAACAAGTCATTTCATCGGACAATCTCTCATCTCATGGTTTAGTAAAAAACAAAATTGTGTTTCTCTATCCACTTGTGAAGCCGAATATATTTCAGCGGCATTAGCATGTGCACAAGTAATTTACATGCAACAAACCTTAAAACATTTTGCAAAAATAGTTGAAAAATTCCCGATTTATTATGATAACACTAGCGCAATCAGTCTATCTAAAAATCCAGTAAATCACTCTAGAACTAAACATATAGATATAAGACATCATTTCTTAAGAGATAATGTCGAAAAAGGAACTATAACTCTAGAATATGTTAACACTAAAAATAAAATAGCGATATATTTACATAAACATCAAACGTACAAAATTTTGTAAAATTATGATGAGACTTAGGCATTTGTTCAATTAATGAACTTTTAAACTAAGAAAAATTTCTTATATCCACAAGTTTATTAGTTTGTTAAAAACTTTTAGAAATTTAGACAAGAATTTTGCACCACGAACAAACTATCTATTTTTATATTTGGATTGCTATAAAACTAACTTTCTGAAGTTTTTTAAGCATAACTAATATCATAATCAAAATGTCATCTCAGGAGATAACTTTGTATAACTTTGGATCACCATCCTCAAACGTATCCACTCCTTCTCTTCGTACTCCCGCACCTCCCCGTTTCCAACCTTCTCCTGACTTACCAAAAAGTCGATGGGGATTATCACCTCTACTAAAGAAAGCCAAACGAGAAAAAAGCCTACAATCCATGAAAAAGTTGATGAAATATCACATTATCAATTCGCAATGATGGATGCTCAAAAGGAAATGTACTATAAACAGGAAGAAACAATTAAACATTTGAACTTCCTGGAAAAGGCTATGCTATATGTGGTCATTCTTTAACAAAGAAGTGTTTACATAAAAAATCTCCACGCTTTGTTGAAACTCCTAAAGACGAACCATCAATTTCGTCACCCAAACCCCTTTTTGGTCCCCAGTCAACGATGGTGATACCACCTAAGAACCGAATTCATGGGATCGTCAGAAATGGAACCAAGAAAAAATAAACTATAACGTTTGGAGACGATTATATACATATATATATATATTTATAATATATTGTATTCTATTCAATAAATAAAAAAATTTCTTCACAAAACTCTCAAGAAAAAGCTAATCTGGAGTTTTTAGACGTCTAAAATAGTTCCAGACGTCTAAACTAAGAATCTGGAACAAATTATATGTACCTAGTCGTCTGAACTCAAGTCCAGACGTCTGAAATCACTCTCTGTCTCACATTAAAACTTTCCAGATGGTTGAGTTTTGATTCCAGACGTCTGACTTTACTTTCTGTTTCTAATTTAGACATCTCCAGATGTCTAATCTACTTTTTCAAACGTCTGGAATGGGAAATGACAGTTTTTCAAACCCTATACCTGATCAATCAACCACTATTTCACCACTTCAATTCATTTTCAAATTAAAATTATCTCTCTAAAATTCTCTAAAATCGAATTTCTCTTCAACTCAATGCCACCACGAACTAAAAAGATAGGAATTAAAAAAGGAAGCATGGAGAAGGATCTTCCTCTCAACCATTGATGGTGACTGATACTCAAATCAATAATTGGTTATTTAAAAATCCAACAAATATACGATGATTTAACGACTTGAGAGTTAAGAAGGTGCATCTAGGACCTTTCTATAGCCTAATAAAGTTTCCTTCATATGATATGGATGACATATGTGAGCAAGGTGAATTGAAAACCCTTATCTCTTTTAATGCCAACGATGTTTCTATCGATCAACTAGCTATATATCTTTTTTATGCTATTCCGGATAGTCCATTGGTATGGACTAATGAGAATGATAAAGACTGGTTATGGATGAGTGACAATGGTACAACAATCAAGTTAACCCCCCTATAATTGGACGATTCTTAGAGTGCTCTTATATGGGTCAAAATTTATCTGAAATGGAGGACATGCGATTCAAACCTCGTGATACTACCACTCATCAATTCTAGGCAACTCGAATGCCTCAATTTTCATCCAAATTCCTTAGTCCACGTGCTAGGCTCCTTACCCGAATGCTTATAAATATCATGAACAAATTACTGATCTTGAACACAAAGCACTATATGCACTCTTTGGTCGAACTAAGCTAAATTTGGCTCAGTTCATTTTTGATGAACTAAAAGGTTTTTGGAATAGATCTCGCCATACAATCATTTACCCGGATTATATTATGCGAGTTCTCAAAGCACTAAACGTCCCATCTTACATTTCTGCTTTTGAGGAGTTGCCTATCAAATATAGTGGAACAAAATTTCTTCAATCTTATGCATTTGCCGGAGGAACCACCATCTTCTATTGTTAGTCCTTGAGATGATGGTTTTGATGACAACAACCTTAGAATAGATTATAAAATATAAATACTAATAGCGTAAGATTAGATATATATGTATATGCAGGATTTAACCATGTAGGTACCAAGAATGAAGACCGTACAATATAGAGATTCAAGATATCAAGGTTGAAGACTAATGAGTATCAAGAATATCAAGAATATCAAGATTATCAAGAGTTCAAGATTTCAAGTAATTTATTTTCTAATTAATTAGGAATTTTTTTAAAACTCCTAGAAAAGCACGGACATCTTAAAATCCAATTTATTCGTGGAATGGAATCCACTTCGAGCCTGTTAAAGGGATGGAACCCTAAGTAGGATACAACCTACGAAAAATCTAAGGGAACATTGTTTTGTATCCGCTAATTTTTATTCAAAATGATTTTTAAAAAATTATATCTTGTTTTCAAAATGTTTTCAAAATCTTCCTTTTAAAAGCATCTAAAACATCTATCCTGATTTCAAATACTTTTAGCCTCAAAATAATCTTTAATTTCAAAATCAAATTATCCGTGGTTTTAAACTATCTTTAATAATAATAATATATCTAAATATTTGTACTTAGATTTAAATATAAAATTATAGTAAAATTTTGTATATATTATTATATATATTTACTTATGTATTTTAACTATAGATAAGTATATTTATAAAGTTTAAAATGGTTTTAATATAAGATAGAAGTTATTTTCAAAGAAAAGCAAACCATCAAAAATTCCTTTGGGATGTCGACATGCTCAACCTACCCATGTCGACGTAGTGTCAGTTGGTTTCAAAATTTAAATTTCAAAAGAAGTGTCTATTCGTCATATCTCTTCACGAATGGACATGGCTGTTGTTCTTCTACAAAAAGGGGCTATTTTCAACGAATTTCAATATAGATTTTCTGGTTTTTCACTCCTCTTCTTTTTCCACATTTCTTTATACATATTGCTACCATTACTCCGCCGAAATCAACATTGAATCTAACTAGATTATCTCTAGTTTGATTCTCTATCACTATCTCAACAAGAACCTTAGTGCTATTTAGAGTTATAGGCTTCTTTGCAATCAATTAAACGAGCAAAGGTGTGATTATGGCCTTGGAAACCAATCAAGCGAGATAATGTGTGATTGTAACCTTGGAAATCAATTAGGTGAACTTGTTGCTCGAAAAATCAAGTATCTCTACCTAGAGGATCGTGAATCTGGAGGGTGTACCTCGTTGCCTTGAAATCGAGGGTGTAATTGTAAAGATTGTTTTTGAAAGGAAATCCGTACTTATGTGCGGGACTGGATGTAGGGTAACTCTGAACCAGTATAAAATCCGGTTTGTTCTTTCCTTTACTTCTTTTACCTTATTTTTGCATCTGTGTTTGTTTCTGTGATCATATCTGTGTCTGAATATTGCATACATTTGTGTTCTAATTAACGTAAACTCAAAAAGATTTAGTAATTCCTTAAAACACTATTCACCGCCCCCTGTAATGTTTATCCTACCCTTAAGATCCGTAATCCGCATTTCTAACATCTATAGCTTTTCTAGAATGAAAAAATGCACAAGATCAACCTCCTCCTCCTCAACAACAACAACAACAACAACAACAACAACAAGAAGGTGACGTTGAACTACCAAGGCAACCATCTCCACCTCCTCATTCCTCGTTTGAATATCACTCCGATATGGAGATTTTGGAAGCACGAACTCAGCCTCATGCTAATGAGAATATTGCTCACTTAACCTTCCAAAACCAAGTGCTCCTATAAAGAAATAAAAATTATCCTTGGTAAACAAATAGCGAAGCTTGATCTCACGTTGTCCACAAGGCTTTCCAAAGTTGAAGACTCTCTTGTTTCAGTGGTTTCCAAACTTAATCATGCACTTCAACAAGTCCGCCAACCTTCTTCTGACTAGTCTACACCTTCTCAATCTCCTCACACATCATCAAAAACCGACGACAAGGGGAAAGGGAAATTAGACTCCTCTCGTGATGAACTATCTTGACTTCATAAGGTAAATATTTTGTTGTAATTAACTCCCTTATCAAAATTCTGGTAAGACACTGTCAATATTCCTCTTTTTGATGTGCTTAATGATCTAATCATAATCTTTTTGTTAGTGATATAATTATGTATGTACATCATACATGGTTCTGCATTATTTTTATAATTCTTTGATTATTTTTTATAATGACAAAGGGAGAGAAAAATAAATACGCGCATCTATAGGGAAGATCATATTTAAGAGGAGAACCTTTCTGTAATTGTTATCTAAGTACATTATATAGTTGTCATCATCAAAAAGGGGAAGAATGTTAGAACCCTTAGTTTACGATCTCGATGATGGCAATCTTATGTAATGACCTGCTATTTTCAACCATTCGCATCCTCACATGTCGGACTTGAATAGCTCAAAATACCGAATTATTAATTTAAATTTGGCAATACTCAGAATATGCAGTAAATAAATCACAGACCACAGACACAGAGTAATATAATGCAGCAGAAGAAAGAGATAGTAGTTCATGAAGCTACTATATATATACATCAGAGTTAAACAAGATACAACAGTAGTCTTAATATGATAATCAAGTACAAAGCTAAATACATCACTGGAATCAACTGAATAACTGGAATCAACTGAACAAATGAAAGAGAAATAGATAGCTGGATCTTCAAGCAAAGCTCCAACTTTGAAGGTGAGCCTTGAATGCTGTATCACTCAGTCTGACCCGAGCGTAAAGCAAAACACAAAACACTCGAGTCAAGACATACAACTTATACAATGTAAACTAACTCAAGTGAACTGTAATAAAAAGGTACAAGTAACTTAAAGGATGCTTGGGATTGCCCATCCTCTAAGGATCTGTTAAACTATTTACTATGTAGTAATATTTCGTTATTATAATAATGTATATAGTAAAATAAAATTACTTTTAAATAGTGTTAAGGGGTTACCCATATAGCCCTCAACACGTAGTAGCCCCAGTAGTCCATCCAGTATCAGCGCATCTCTAGATCAGGAGACTACCCTAAATACTGCACGGGCTATAGGAAAAAACCAAACTCGTATAAGGCGCGCTAGGGTAGGTGACACGACACAACAAGGCAATGCCAGGGTAGACATATCAATTACGCATCCGTGCTGGTGGTGACGCGTAGCGCGCACCTACCGCCCACCTCGAGCCATACCCCCAAAAATCAAAGGACCCCAATCAATCACAAACAATAGAATGGTATCGAGGGAGTGTGTCCGATAAGAGGGGCTACCTCACTAGCCCGAGAATCGATCCTATTTTAGCCACTTTATGCCAACTCATGGGAGACGGGTCCATGTATATACCTCAAAGGAACGCCGCCACCATCCTACTTCATTCTGAAATCTCCACCGCGTACATGGTTGTTAAAGTGGTTTTCGGTGTTGGCAAAGAGTATGACAACTTCTGATCCCGGTCTCTTTAACAAACAAACGTTATTATAACCCGTGCTTATTTCATTTTCAAATGGTTTGTATTTCATATCAAACATATTCATTTCAAAACCATACAAACCCAGTATCATTATTCTTTAGAAAAGTAATATTCATTTTCAAAGTTGTAACACTCCTAAAATTAGTACATTCAATCATAACGCATTAAAATCATAATAATTTAGAAACCATAGCACTTTAAAAATGTTACCTCTATAATCATAGCATTTCAAAAACATTACATACTAGAAATAATAGAATTTCGAAAACATAACCTTGAGACATCATAGCATTTTGGAAAAGTAATACTTAAGAAAATCGAAGCATTTTGGTAATGTAACCTTAAGGAATCATAGCATTTTTGGAATGTAATACTTTCCACTTTAACATTTTATATATCACAGTATTTGTATACTTACAAATTTTAACATGGTCATTCTATCGTAGCCTTATAATTAAATAAACTTTGTTACTGTAATATCCAATTTAATGTTGAAATTCTTATGTTATGTTAAGAGTATATTATTAACTTACATTTATTACTACAATAAAGAAACTTTATTATTTTAATCATATAAAATATGACATTTACAATAATTAAAACTTACGTATCAAATGCACATTATCAACTTACATTTTATTATTACAGCAAGGAACATTTATTATTTTAATCAATTTAAAATACACCATTACATTAAATTAAAACTTACATGTCAAATGTACGTTTTAACTTACATTTATTATAATAAAGAGCATTTATCATTTTAATCAATATTACACTAATTAAAACTTACATTATCAAATGTACGTTTTAATTTACATTTTTATTACAATAAAGAGCATTTATTATTTTAATCAATATTACACTAATTAAAACTTACATTATCAAATGTACGTTTTAATTTACAATTTTATTACAATAAAGAGCATTTATTATTTTGATCAATATTAGACTAATTAAAACTTACATTATCAAATATACATTTTAATTTACGTTTTTATTACAATAAAGAGCATTTATTAATTTAATCATATCACTAATCAAAACTTCATATGTTTCTTTTGTTTTTGTTATTACAGTAAAGAACATTTATTATATTAATCAATTAAATTATTAATTAAACTTACATCTCACGTGTATGTTTTAACTTACATTTTTTTCCATTTTAAAGTCATAGCTATTTATCTTACAAAACATAACATTTCACAAAAGAATATTTTATCATAGTTAATATAACAATCAAATTTTCTTTATAAATCTATTCATTTAGCTATTAATTAACTATGATTTCAAGTTAAATAAATTTTATTACAAAAGGCCTAATTAAAACTGTATTTTATTTTATTAGTTCAAAATACTGTATTTATTATACAAAACATGCCCATCTCATAAAGTAAAATTCATAATAATTACTAAGTTAGATTTAAAAATCCCATATTAAGTCAACCTCAATTATTAAGTTATTTATCATCAATAAATATCTTTAATTCAACTTAAAACCAATTATTAACTTATAAAAATTTAACTTATAGAAAATCCAATACACCTTTATAATCAAAGCATTAGATCAAGTTTTAAGTCAAAATTTCATATGTTTATAAAAATCAAAATACTTAAAAATCTTTTAGGGAAATATTATTTAAAAATACTTAATAAATTTTTAAGGAAAATTTTATTTCAAAAAAATATAAACATGGGGTTGTATAATATTTTCTAACCTAGGTCAAGTGATATGGATATGTATCATTTCCATCCGTAATTTAAAAAGAAAAATACGGGTTCTATTATTTCAAACCCGCAATCCCAAGTAAAATAAATATAATAAAAATCAATAAAAATCACTTGAGCCTATCATTTCATCCCATAATGATTTTCCTTATTTTAAAGTCCGTTCGAGTATGTATCATTTCAGTCCATAGTGATAGGGAACTTGCAGTATGATAAACATGGACAAAATAACAGTGTAGAATAAAATACCATAATAAATGACGTAACAGATATATAAATAACATTTAACATCATATAGATATATATCACAGGCATATATGAACATAACACATCAGTTTTACATATTCACTTGTCATCATTTCACATTTATAAAAGTACATATGTCTAGAGCAAATAACTCAACTTTTTAAAGCTAGAATTGAAATTCAAGACACAAATCCAAATCCGCAAAGCACGAAAAGGCATGACAAAGCATGACTATATTTTTGAGTGAATGAAGAGTCTGATTCAAATCTTATACACAACAAATACAACAAACATAAGAATAAGATTTCAATACAAACAAAGATGGATTAAACAAATGAAAATATAAATTAAAGAGGACATAACCTTTTGATAAAACAAATCAAGATGATCAATCACCAAGCAAGTGGACTCGGCCATGGCTTCAATGGCTAGACCATCATGTTGTGCTCGACCTAGATGGTTTGTGTGCACGGCTAGGTGATGTAGATCAAGGCATGTCAAAGAAGTGGTGGTGCTTTGAGTGGAGGCCGAGGCTAAAGGAGGAAGTGGATGTAATACAAAAGCCTGGCTAGACTTTGCACTTGTTTTGGTGATGGATCTTGGATCTATGGTCATGGCTAGGGTTTAGGGTGATGGAGGAGGTGGTGATGGCCGGCATGGTGGTGGTGGAGTGGTTGTGAGGTCAGTTAGGAGGTGCATAGCCGAGCCTAGCACGAAGAGAAAAGAAAAACAAAAAAGAAAAGGAGAAGAGAAAGAGGAAGAAGGAAGCCATGGATCTATATATTAATTTTTTTCCTCTTCGCGCAAATGATAAAATGAGAAACTTTTCATGTGAAATAATAATAAAAGTGGAGGCTAGGGTTACAAAGACAATGAATGGCGAAAGATGTAATAAAGAGGCTAGGCAATAAAAGCTAAGAGTTTGAAAAGTTTGGAAAATAAAAAGGCAATACTATAAAACAAATGACATGATGGATTTAATTAAAAAATTTCCTTTGTATGCACGCAATGAAAAGAGGAGTTTGAGGAACAATATGTACATGATTGATAGGAGAAAATAACGGCTATAAATGTGGGAAGTAATTGGCTATGCAAATGGAAAGGCAAGGGAAAAGAAAAAGGCAACAAATAAAAACAAGTAACTTATGTCTCTTGAAATTTCTAAGCTATTATTAAAATAAAACCAATCAAAAATCAAATGAATATATCAAAGTTTATACAAATAAAAAAAGAAAATAAAATTAGAGAAATAAACATAGAAAAATGTAAATGAAATATAAAAATCATTGCAGGTGAACACTGTATTTTATCTAATTTAAAAAGTGTACAATGGAATTTTAAAAAATGAAAAAAGGAATTAATATTAAAATAAAATATATTTTCAAAGAAAAAGATTGGAATTTAAAAAATTTAAATTTTTAATTTTCAATTGTGGTCAAACTTTAACTTTCAGTTGACCAAAATATGAGATTTACATAAAAATGGTTAATTTATTGTATTTGGAAAATAAATTACAATAAATTCCAAACTTACATGGGAAAATTCCAAAAATTCAATTTTTAATGAATTTAAAATCAAAGTTTTTAAACAAAATTAAATTAAAAATATTTACAAAATTATGTGTTGTTACACTCACCCCCACTTAAAACTTTTCATCCCCAAAAAGGAACGAGGTAGGAGAATAGAAACGACCAAAAAGAAAAAAGATTGAAAAAAAATAAAAAAAAATTAAACCCTATAAATTTCAATTTAATTTAATAATTGATTTCATCCGTTAAATTTCACTTAAGTTAAATCAATCTTAACTATTCTAACTTGATTATCTTATCCAGTTATCTTTAATTAACAATTTCTAAAATCATAAATTTGCATAGTCATTTATTAAATCATATTTTATTCGACCAATTTAATTGTTCTTTATTCCAAATTATTCTTTAAATTTATTCCACTTTTATTATCACATACATTAAGTGTATTTACACCTACCATAACTATTCCCATTTACTTATAAATTCCTTTAACACCATTTATATTGTATTTTATTCAATTAACTCTTATTCTATTTATCTCTATTAATCTTTTTATAACTAAATTTAAGTGTATAACATTTTTTATAAACACTTAAATTTTATTTATAAAATCCTTTTATATTGTATATTATCCAAATATATAGTTAACTTTTAAATAATTTAGGTAACTTGCATTGAAATGCAATAGAACATTGTACAAATAAATTTTTTCTTAATTCAATTATCCAAGTGTTGGGCGAATTCTCACCACCGATCCAAAACATTTTTCAAGCAATGCCGAACCACCGTTCCTCCCAACAATGTCGAACCAAGCTCCCAAGGGCAGAGCTGTCGAACCAAACCCCCAAGTGCAGTGATGCCGAACCAACCCACGTCCACTCACCACCGGACCAACGCTCTGCCGGTCCAAACTCCACTCCCAAGCAATGCCGAACCAGAGTGCCACCGGACCAACTCCACTTCCAAGCACCCATGCCGAATGAAGCCTCGCCGAACCAACCTTCCCCCAAACCATACCGAACCACATCTCCACTTCAATACCGGACCACATCTCCACTTCAATACCGAACCTCCTCTCCACTTCCAT